>CM025784.1:42048850-42268865 GCA_014636745.2 Centella asiatica | reverse complement strand
GGGGGGGGGGGGGGGGGGGGGGGGGGGGGGGGGGGGGGGGGGGGGGGAGGGATTAAAAATTAAAAATTGATGTGTGGAGGCTACTTAAAGGTGGTTGAATTGTTAGGGCGGAACATGTATTTAGTGAGAGAAACAAGTATGCATATTGATTTGCTGATAAAACTCTTAATAACAAAGTCATTTTCCATACTTAGGTATGATTCGAAAAGGTAGAGTTTTTTTTATTATAAAAAATTTAGGTAAAAAAAATTCTTTTAATCCAATGTCATAATATATTATCAGTGTTTTTTAGGATTTATAATGATATTTATAATTATTCATTAAAAATGACAAATAACAAGATTTGAATGTTCTACATGTGTTGTGATACTAGTAATTTTATTTTTTTTGCCTTTCTGGTCTTGTAGCATGGGTTGTAACATAAAAAAAAAAAAAGATTTCAATTCTAAAAATTTGTAGTTAAGAAAAATAGCTTAGTAGAAAATTATTATAGTGTTTTAGCTCCTCCAAACTAATTGATTTTCAATAAGAATTTCAGTTATCTTTGTCGAGTCGATCCAAAAGCTCTCTAAATTAATTAATCGAATTGTTGTTGTCTTTTCTTGTACCATAGTATAAATAATCATAAAATTGTTCAACAATAAATTTTTGGTTACTGGTGACTTAAATCTCACTCAAGTTTGTTGCTTTTCAGCTCACATGCAACAATTTATTCTTGATTTTCAAGCCACATTTTAATAAATTAACAAGAACAAAGAAAGGACATGGGAATAGCAATCAATGAGTTATTGGGTATGATGATTATTATGTGCTATCTGACTCTATTGTGGACTTCTTCAGGTTGATAAATACCGAAAAAATCCAACAAATTTTAAAAATCAAACAGTATAAGCACAAACGGTTAGTGTATCTAATTACTCATTTAACCGAAATTGCTATTAACTAAACTGCGCAGTGAATATGATTCATGCAGCGCTAACCATCCAATCTTTAATCTTCCTCAGCCTGTCAACATACCGAATCATATAATATTTTTGTTGAAATAACAACCAAAATTTAAATTACTTTTGAATTCATTCAAGTGATTTTTTATTTACTTTATTTAATTTTTTTTTTCGTTGGTATATATTTATCGCTCCTCTGAATCTCAATTCTTGGTTCCGATCCTATCGAGTGATAATCTAATTTAAAAAGTGAAAAAAATCGCCATATTGTCCAATTTATTCTTATATATTATTATAGAATTTGAGATAATTTTAAGAACGCATAAAAAAAATCTTAGAGATTAAAGTAAATTAGTCTAACGTGAGACACATATATGCGTATGGAGTTATTTATTAGATAGTGAGCGTGTTGACGATTGAAGTTGGTGCCACGTATGCCATTAAATAGTGAGAGTGTTGACGATTGAAGTTGGTGTCACAGATGCCATTAAATATATTTTATTTTTAATTTTGTAAAATAAATAATGTATGACACAAATTTAGGTCAATTTTTTGATGGTAGGCTTTTAAAGTAATAGATAGATAGATACATATTCGAACCCATCTAGCTCAACTTGTTAAGGCGAAACAAACAAAATTCATGAAAAAAAGCCGACAAGGGTTGAACAAGGTTTTTTTTTCTTTATTATCATGAGTTTTGGAGATTTTGTGTTAGAAAAGAGTTGTGTACATGTTTATTTTATTTGTTTACGTTATGCTATTGAACATATAGAACTTTTTAGAGTTTTTCTAAGCTACCTCACAATCCTTAGAAAAACTTTATAGCAGGTTAAATTTTGTTTTATCTCTGTTATCGTTTTCTAAAAATATGAGGCAAAAGAAAACATATTAGTAAATTTTTAGAAGAGAGACGAGAGTGAAGAACCGCGCACAATCTTAAGCAATTCATTTTAAAATATTGTAATGTGGAATAAAGATGGACTTTTGGGCATCAGATTCCTTATTTCCTTGTGAGGTTTAATCCAACGGTCAAGCCCACGAGCCACGTCTGCGAGCCGTCCAGGAAACGCGCGACGGTCGTGCATGACAGTGGTGCATCACGTATTAAACCGCGTACAGAATAAGTATCAACTAGTATTACAACATGTTAAATAAATTATTTCAACTTCTTTACCACATCTATCTGCAACATACTAGGACTTTATTTGACAGAGGGAAATTTTTTTTTGAAATTCTTTTTTATTTTCAGATGTTTGATTGTTTATGAAAATTAAGTAAAAAAAAAATTATTTTTAATCAAAGGAAAAACTCATATAAAAAGTGAAAAAAATAATTTTTTATTTTGAAATGCCAAAAACATTTTCCAAAGAATAACAAATAGAAAGAATATGGACGAAGAGTGGGATGGAAAGAGAAATAGTGGATTCCATCGTTTTGTGGATATTGTTTTTACTTATTTTGTTTTAAATATTTAGAACTCATAAATATATATTCAAAAAATATTTAAAATTTATCATAATTCATAATTTTTCAAGATATATAAATAGATACCCATATTACTATAGTTTTTTTAGAACTTTTAAAAAATATATATATTTTACCTCTTAAAGTATAAGTTATACATTTTCACTCATTTACAACGTAACAATTAAACACTAGAAAATAATCATAAAATGATTTTAGATAAAATATTTATTCATAAAATATTTTTTTTGTATCAAACAGAACCTAGATGTGTATTTGATTTTAAATTATTAGCAGATATTTATAGGTGATCGAAAAATTTATCGGGTTGATATTCATTTTTTACGTTAGCTCTTAATATTAATCATCTAATGTTTATTAATTTTTTACAAAGACTCGCTTTTATTTCTTTTATCGATTTAATGATGAGATTATAGATATTAGAAGCTGATATTTAAAATGAATATCCCACATTCATCCAATTGGATAACCTAAAAAAAAAACGATTGTTGGGTATTCATCAATATTCATATAATTAGGAGTGAAATAGAATTCAACGGTTTGAGATTCGTTTGAACTCGATTCCAAAATTAATCAGTTTGATTTGAATTTGTCTAATATCTATTGCTCGGTAGATTAAACGAGTAAATTTTGAGCATAATAATACTCACTCGATTATATTTATGAGTAATTTGATTATATTTTACATATTAAAATATTATAGTATATTGAAAAAAAATTCACTTGATTTGTCTTAATAATTCATTTAAGTGTGATATATAATATAAACTTTACTCAAATAATGGTGTTTGTAAGTAAAATTATATATATATATATATAAATAATATATTAAAAGGAAAATATAAATAAAATTAATATTAACAAAATTCATTTTTTGTTAAATTTATCAAATAAATGCTCGGTAGTAGATCAAATTCAATTGAATTAGAATGTGAGCATTGAAATTTTATAAGATTGGATGCACAAATTCGCATTTGAATGTGAAAAAAATCAATTATAATAGAATATGGGAATAGCAATGTTCACTTGTATTCGCTTGATTATGTTATGGATGAATAAAAAAATCGGGACAGTAGTATTGATTGAGATGGATTAGAGACCGGCTTAAAAAAGATGGGTCTGTTAAAGAATTGGTCTGGTCTACTTATTTGCTAAGTTTTAAAAGACTCATTTGACATGACATGTACGTAATAACAAAAAAACTAGTTCGGAACTAGGATTAGCACAGGACCAAAACTTGAACCGAAATAGGACTAGACTAGCATCGAGTTTATACTTATTAAAATTTTTATATATTACACTCATAATGTATTGATATTTTCTTAAATTATTTTCATTCTCTCAATAATTCAAATATATTTTAAGTTTTCATATAAAGTTAGAAATCTTATATTAATAAAATAACTCTATTTTTTAAAAATTTAAAATTTATATGTTTTCAATAGAAAATAGTTTGTAGTAATTATAATTATAGCAATTTGTTCAAAAAAATAGAAAAGTTTGATTTTAATATTTTATTCTCGATAATAAATTAAATTTATGTTTAAAAATAAAAATAAAAATAAGGATTGAGACTATAACTAGATTGGCTTAGAACCGATTCAATTAAGGACAGATCTAGTATGAAATCTTCTATAATTCTCAACTTATTGAACTAAGATTAATTTGACTTGACTTATTAATTCTAAAATAAATTCAAAACTGAACTGATGAACCCTAATTTTTTCAATTACCTATCCAATCTAAATCGATCTATTTGTTTATTCATATGCCCCGGACATAATGCGCTTACGAAAATAAAGTTTTAGCCGTCTATATGAATCCCTATATGGATCATATAAGACTTAAATTAATCTGTTTAAGGTATCTTGAATTTATTTAAAACTTTTTTTTTTGGGTAGTACACGAATAGAAAAATGAGGATACTACAAATAGTTTATACGAAAAGATAGGCCAAATATTTGGCCAGTAAAATTAGTAAATTGTTGAAATGATCATAACGCTGTGGCTTGCAAAGGCCAAAACATCAAGTATTAAAATTAGTGGGATTAATATTTTTTACTGAAATCTAAAAAATCATAAATTATTTCCACTATTCTATAAAAAAATTTATATTTAAAAATGAGACTTATTGCATAAGAATAATTGTATTTGCCTAGTGTTTTTTATCATAATGATATATAACCTAAAATTTGTCATTACATTTTTTTTATCTTAACATTAATTAAACATTTATAATAGAAAAAGCTCAATATTTCAACATGCAACTGATATATATATATATATATATATATATATATATATATATATGTAACTTTTTTATAGATGAAGAGAGAGTGCCTTTGAATAGTTAATTACATATAAATAAGGTAAACGTAGATGCTATGCTTTTTACGATGACATAGTGGGTGCGTGTCTCTTTGCAAGATTATACCGGAGATGAGACTATTTAGTTTCATTTAAAACATAATTATCTATTTATTTTGTTATTTTAGACTGACTCGTTAATCATACGAAATAACGTTGTGTTCGTATTGAATCAAATAATTTTATTGAAAAATAATACCCTATACATGGATAAAATAAAAGGAGAAAAATTATGAATTTCATAATTGAGTCTGAAGAGATACTAAATTAGACATAACACAAAGAAGCACATAAGATTAAATATTCAAGTTGTATTTCTGAATTACAAAATGGAAATGAAAGAAAAGAAAAACAAATATAGATTGGTTTATAATTTTTTTATGAAAAGAATAGAAAATGTTTGGAAGATTTTACAAATATTACTTACAAGTTGGGAATAAATTTTACATGTATTATACTTATATGCTAACTCATAACTAATATCTCAGTAGCAATCAATCACTTTCTCTCATCAATTCACAACAATAAAAAATTTATAATTAAAAATAAAAAGCTAGCCATTTTAACAATCTATTTTTTTTACTTTTCTCTCCAAACCCTATGTAATTAGACATTTACGAGAGAAGCATAACATGATTGTCAACTAGGAACTTTCCTCATATTAATCATAACTAAATAATAAAAATTGAATGAAGGGAAAAATAGCCGGTGAAGGTAAAAAATGATTTTTTTTTGTCATAAAAGAAATGATTTAAAGAATTGACATTGTCTAAATGATTTATTTAGTGACATTGTAAAAGTGTCACTAAATGTGAACGAATTAAATTAATAAGATAAAATATTAGGATTTAAATTTAACCACCAACCGCACCATCTATTAATACAACATCATATATATAATTTATCCTATGAACAAAAGAATTTTCTTTAAAATTGAATTTTTACTGAAAAAGCAGACGAGTGGAAAAAATAAAAAAAAATTCTCCGTATATGAGTAGGAACGAGCAATTGACAAACAAAGAAATGTGGTTTTATTCGCAAAAAAAATGCGCTGGTGATGCGTTGAGCCATTCACATCAAACTTTCAGAGAGAACAGAGATGAGTAGATCTTACGGAGTGCAAGCACTATATAAGCCACCATCCCCCGCTTTCTCTGTATTCATATTTAGACTTCATCTCCTCTTCTCTGTTCTCTCTCACCCACATATACATATTCTCAGATCTCTCCTCTTCTTCTCTCTACAAATTCTCTCTCTCTCTCTCTCTCTCTCCAACAAATTTCGCACTCAAGAGGAATTCACTAGGTAATCTTCTTCAGCTCCTTTCAATTCGTTTGTTACTATTTTCCTCTTCCGATTCCGTGTATGATCCCTGTTATTGCAGTTAATTTTGAGTTTTATGATCTGATGCATCTCTGTTTGTTCCTGATTTTGGTCAATGGATCTGTTGTATTTGATGTTTATGTTGCTGACGCTGTTCAGATCCGCTGGCATTGCTTAATCGACTGCCTGATCCGTGATGCTTGTCTTGATTATTCAATTTTTTTGTAGCTTGTTTATGAATCATGATGGATCTGATCGAATTATGTTCTAATTGTTCTCATTATTAAAATATCTGCTCTCTTCAGTACATGTAATTGAGTTGACTTGTAAAAACGATATTGAAATTTGAAACTGAAGATTTGTTTCTATCATTTCTACTGTGTAACATGGTTCCTGTCACCTCAGATCTGAATTGACTTGCAATAGATTATTGTCTTTTGGTGGTTGTTTCATGTTTAACTTTGAAGAAAAGTGTCGGTGACCAAAACTGTTTTCTTCTTAAGTCATGTTTATTTCCTGAAACGTATACTTTCTCAAGTAATTGTGAAGTGATTTGCAGTATCCCCAATCCACTTCTAGTACAAAGGTTAATCTTGCTCATCTTATGCCGTGATTATTGGGAGGGGTGACGTGCATGAAATTTTTGATAGACATAAAATCTTCGAAAATATGACATGAAGTTGTGAGCTTTTTTCAATTTTTAAATCAATTCAACTCTCACGATTTGGTTATTTGAGCTTTAACTTTTATCTCTAGAACAATATGATATCTTATCTTTACCCTTGCATGTTATGTAAATTCTGATGCTTATTCAGGCTACACTCAAGGAGGAAATATGGTGAAGATTTGTTGCATTGGTGCTGGGTATGTTGGAGGCCCCACCATGGCGGTGATAGCACTCAAGTGCCCTTCAATTGAGGTTGCAGTTGTTGATATATCTGTGCCGCGTATAACAGCCTGGAACAGTGATCAACTCCCAATCTATGAGCCAGGCCTTGATGATGTAGTGAAGCAGTGCCGAGGCAAGAACCTCTTCTTCAGCACAGATGTAGAGAAGCATGTCTGTGAGGCTGATATAGTTTTCGTTTCTGTCAACACCCCAACCAAGACTCGGGGCCTTGGAGCAGGCAAAGCAGCAGATCTGACATATTGGGAGAGTGCTGCTCGTATGATTGCTGATGTGTCAAAGTCCAACAAAATAGTGGTTGAGAAATCAACAGTCCCAGTTAAAACAGCTGAAGCCATTGAAAAAATTCTGACCCATAATAGCAAGGGAATCAACTTCCAAATTCTTTCAAACCCGGAATTCCTTGCTGAGGGGACTGCAATCGAAGATCTTTTCAAACCTGATCGTGTTCTCATTGGAGGCCGCGAAACCCCAGAAGGCCATAAGGCAGTTCAAGCACTGAAGGATGTTTATGCCCATTGGGTTCCAGAGGATCGAATTATCACCACCAATTTGTGGTCTGCAGAGCTCTCAAAGCTTGCTGCCAATGCCTTCTTGGCACAGAGAATCTCGTCTGTCAATGCCATGTCTGCCCTCTGTGAAGCTACTGGTGCAAATGTGTCTCAGGTAGCTTATGCAGTTGGAAAAGACACAAGAATAGGTCCCAAGTTTCTGAATGCTAGTGTTGGTTTTGGTGGATCTTGCTTCCAAAAGGACATCCTGAACCTTGTTTATATCTGTGAATGCAATGGCCTTCCGGAGGTAGCAGAATACTGGAAGCAAGTCATTAAGATTAATGATTATCAGAAGAGTCGCTTTGTAAACCGTGTTGTTGCGTCCATGTTTAACACGGTTTCTGGCAAGAAAGTATCCATTCTGGGATTTGCTTTTAAGAAGGATACAGGTGATACCCGAGAGACCCCAGCCATTGATGTTTGCAAGGGGTTGTTGGTTGACAAAGCCCGAATTAGCATATATGACCCACAGGTGACTGAGGATCAGATGCAGCGCGACCTTTCAATGAACAAATTTGACTGGGATCATCCCCTGCACCTCCAGCCAATGAGTCCCTCTGCTGTGAAACAAGTTACAGTTGTTTGGGATGCTTATGAGGCAACAAAAGATGCTCATGCTGTTTGCATTCTCACCGAGTGGGACGAGTTCAAGACTCTTGACTACCAGAGGATATATGACAACATGCAAAAGCCCGCCTTTATCTTTGATGGTCGTAATGTCATTGATGTGGAGAAGCTGAGGGAAATTGGTTTCATTGTGTACTCCATTGGTAAGCCGTTGGATGCCTGGCTCAAGGACATGCCTGCAGTTGCATAAATGCAGTGTCTTCGGATTGAGCAGTTTGTGTCTGCTTCAAATGAGTTGCTTGTCTACAACCAAGGAGCAATATTCATGAAGCTGTCAGCTGATTCTTTTAAATTTTTTGCTGATCGATTTACTATATTTTTTAGTTCAATGGATTATTACTACTACTATTATTATTGTCACCATCTGGATTAGTATAAGCATGTCCTCTTGCATTGTATTGATAATATTACCTTTGTTATGTTACTCCTTGTTGTCCACGTATAATTTGCTCCGTCTACTTCCAAAATATATATTCAGATTTTGAAATGTGAAAACCTTCTATCTGCTTACATTTGGGAGTTGTGGTACAAGTTTCTTTTGTTTTTTTGGTTGGATAGTACGATACAAGTTTGTTTCTAGCTTGTTGATGGTTACAGGTGTTTTAATGCTTTTTATTTAAGGAACAGAGACCAATTTTCTGAAAATAACTTTGGCAGAGTTGAATTAAGTTTTTAGTTTGATATTTACACGTGGCAAACCATTTTACCAAAATCTGTAATCAGCACAACATTTTTTTGTTTTTGGTGGATTAATACATTTATCTCTTTTGTATACCGTTCCTTCGTCCCCTCTCTAAAATATACTGGCTATAAGCCTCTCTTTGTTGAGTTCCTCACTAGCTTGATGATATGTTTTTTGTTCCCTCTTGCAGGGTTCATAGGTTTGAGGTTCACAATTCCTTTGACTGAGAGCACTTAAGATATCCATTTTCAGTATTTGATAATTGTGTGTGTGTGTTTAGGACATGATCCAGAACCATCGGGTTAGCCCTAACTTGTATTATATGCACTTAAAACTATATGAACTTGTGAAATTATCAAACTTTTCTTGTGTTTTTAGCATCACTAAGAAGATGAGAAACTTAGCATCCGCATTTGGGACCTTTCAACTTATTAACTCATCTAATTGTATATTCTACTTCATGTTTGGGTTTGTAGTGAAAAGAGAAGAAAGTAATTAAAAATGTAGAGGATGTCTTTCGGTTCAAATGAGAAAATTTTCATTAAGGAGAATCGTATTAGGATTAGTGAAAAAATAGAGGGTATTTTTGAGTTCCTTTAGGAGAGAAGGGGAAAAAAAAATTATAACTAGGGTTAGAAATGAAAATTATAAAGTGTAATAACAACGTAAAAGGTGTTGATTTAATTCTTTAAGAGAAGTAAGGAAAAATCCCCACTTTCTGATTACTTTTGAGAATAAAAGTAAAAAAATATAACAGAGAACTCTTCTTTACTTGTATATTGTTCAGAATATTCTTTTGTGTCGTTTTTCCACAAAAGCTCCAAGACATAGTGTAAGCAATGACCTGAGTACTGTCAGCCAAATGCTTCTATGTTCTTAGGAGAGTATAATGACCATATATTTTATAAGCAAAAGGTTGAGTAAAGTTGATTTTCTCAATTGGCACTTTTACAGCAAACGGCAATTTGCATGGACATTGCTATAATTGACAAGATCCTATTCAGAAATCAATTAATATGACGCTTATGTTAAATTTGGTTGGATATAATATATTATTATGATAATAGAATAAATGGATAAGAAAAAAAAATAGAAGTTAGAAAATAAGAAATACAAAATTACGAGAAAACTATGAGAATGAAAAAAAAGTAAATTATGTATAAATTTTTTGTTGTAATGGAATTAACAAACTCTATATAGGAGGATGAATTTAAAAATACACACAATTCCGTGAAAATAAATAAAATAAAAAACGAACATTACAAATAAATAATCTAAATAAAATTCATTATATTTTTATGCCTTTTTATCTTGTCAAACTAAACGTACTACAAGGTATTTCAAGTAAACAACCTAAAATGAAGTAACACAAGTTCATTGATATATATATTTTTGAAAGGATTATACTATGTAAACCAAATACGTTAATATTTTATCTTTATTTTTGAATGGGGATAGTACTGAAATAATAAGATTAAAATTAAGTACCATAAGAGTAAAAAGACCGATAAGTTTAGATAAAATAAAATATAAATGAAGACAAGAGTAAAAAGTGTTAAAACTAAAGTTATTAATAAGAAAAAAATAGAATATTATTAGAAATTGCAGCTAGCGGAATAACCACCAGGTGTTAGAGCATTCGCAGCCGTTACTTTAAATTCGGTAAGGTCTTCAATTTAGCGAACGGGAGCGTACGAATAGTCCAAATGAACCCTACACCGGTTTCCGTAAATTAAGCCTCAGGCGCCAGATGTAAACAGAGAATCTTCGAAAGAGAGAAGAATTACTATTCATGATCTGTAGGGTAAAAATTATTTGTTTATTGAACTAAGAATTTTGTCCGCATTCTGGAAGAAGCAATTAGTAATTTTCACTTTCATTCACAATAGAATTAGGATCCTTGTTTTGTTTTATTTTATTTTATAATGGAGTTTTGAACGGTGGTTAATTTTTAGTGTTATTTTTTCTAATTGAGTAATTTGGATAGTTTTTTATGCAGTTTTTATTATTTATTTTATAAGTGGTCGGTGACGATTAATAATAAATATTTAATTTGTTTATAAAATACTTTATTTTTAATAACTTCAGAATAACATAGAAAATGAGAAATAGTTAACTTTTGATATTATTATTTTACTGTAATAATTTTTATAATAAGGATGTTGATAGAGTTCAAAAAAAAATAAAAATTATAAAATATGTGAAAAAATATAATTAAATATATAAAATAGAGAACCTGTATACTCCGAATGACCTTAGACTCCGTTTGTTTCAAGGAAATCATTTTTCGGAAAACATTTTCTGGAAAATATTTTCTGAAGAAAACATTTTCCGGGAAAATATTTTCTAGGAAAATGTTTTCCGAAGAAATCATTTTCTGGTGTTTGATTGATAATATTTTTTAGGAAAATGTTATTATTTTTATTACTTTATTATGTATATAAAAGGTTATTATCACTTATTATGAATAATTATTTTATTTTATTTTTATATTAAATATTTATGTTTTATTATATTATTATATAAATATTTATTTATTTAATAGTAATTTATATTATTGTGTTATTATGTTATTTTATATCATAATTACTATTATGTTATTATTATTAAATATATATAGTGATAAAAAACTCCACCAATTTATTCAGAAAACGTTTTTTCCTTTTAAACTCTGTAAGTTATTTTTCGGAAAAGTTTAAGGAAATACAAAAGAACCGAAAAACGTTTTCCTTTCTTTTCATTTTCCGTAAACATTACAAACAACGAAAAACGTTTTTGCCTAACAAACAACGAAAAATACGAAAAACGTTTTCCAGAAAATCATTTTCCGTGAAACAAACGGAGCCTTAGTTACCGGTCATGTTCTTAGAATTATTACCTTAATGCTACAGTTTCCAGACACACGTAACGTGTTTGTACTCCTCCTTCCTACCCCTCTACCCCACCTCACCCCCCACCATCACTACCCCACACACACACACAGATAAAGGTTCCTTACTAAATCTAGGTGATCAAAAGGTTTTTTTTCTTGTACAATTAAGAAATTCTTAGCTATTGCAATGTGGAGGGAGATTTGAATCCTCGTCGGGAGAAATATGAATTTTTACCGATGAGACAAGTGTCCAAACGCTTAGATGATCAAAAGGTGTGCCACTAATAATTCACATGAATCTCATCTTTCTACCATCTTGCATCCCGCTCATCAACTGATTTTTTTTGGTTAAGAATGCACATATTGTTCGGCATAAATGGACAGGCATGTCAATCTTGAACGTGCGGGTTCACGCAATTCAGCAGCAATATGGCTGTAAAATATGAACATAAATCCTCTTGACCACCTTTAACAACAATCTTTTACTAGGCCGTGGAGCTAGTACAACAAGAACTGCAACATATTATCATTAATTCTGTACATGCGTCTATATAATAACTCTGAAGAAAGATTACTGGGAATTGCTACTGAAATTAAAAAGAGTCAAAGATGCCTATACGCATTTCACCTCCATTCATATCATTTCCATGAACAACATGGTTTTACTTGCAAAGTAAGTCCTACTTTTTCAGTGGCTTCTAGTTACTTATAACTCATAATAAGGCATACAGATACAACTAGGTATTCCTTATTATCAAGCTAAATGTAAATTGGTCTACTACATCTTTATAATTATAAATACCCCACATTGTGAAAATTTCATTCCTTGTGTTTGTGACGCAGCCAACATAAATTAAATAAGGTTTCAAGTGATCAACTAGGCGGCAGGTTACAGATTTTATAAGTTGGCACCTTCGGTTCCAGTAAATGAATCAATGTAAATGTAAACAATGTACAAAATAAAATCTGTACTGACCAATATCCCAAACCAAAAAAAGAAGCGAGACCCAGTATTGAACACTATATCAGAGCCCAATGGCTGGACAAATGGAAAAAGGGCAATAAATTTATCAATGGAACTTTTAACAGTTATTCCTTCCCAATTTATAAATGAGTTTTATGAAAAACTAAAAGGACTACATTTTCTGCCCACTCAAAGGAGCAAAAGAATATTTTGACAAATACAAAAACTAAGGCTTCAATTTAAACTAGCTATACCTTTTATGTTTCCATTTCTAGGTGGCATTAGGAATGTTTATTTTCCCAGACGCAAGTCTCGTAGCCAAAGCAATATGCTTTTGTCCAGCAATATGATGTTGGAAAACTGTTCCACTATTGCAAACCACATTACATATAGAACATGTCTTGACACCAGCAGCTGCAGCTCCACCTTCCAAAACCTTCCTCCTCTTTGTCTCTAAATTTTCCACAGAATCAGCTGCTACTTTCTTTTTCGATTTCAGCCTTTTGGCAGGTCCACTCTTAACAAGATTCTCCTTAGGCCCAATTATTGGATTCTCTGACCCGGCTAAAGCAACAGGAGGAGGGACATATGAAGGCACATGTGCTTCTTTAAGTTTATCCAAATTCTTTTTGTGTTTTTTACCTGATTTATGCAGTTCAAGAACATCGTTTGTGTCACAGCTAATCCTGCAAACTTCACACCACACAGACTGTACAGGCTTTGTCTCTGAGTGTGCTGCTTTCTTCCCGCTGACAGGCTTACTCTTAGCAGGATTCTCTGGAGGCCCAATTACTGGATTTGCTGACCCTGATGAAACAACAGGGACAGGCACAGTTGTTCCAATTAGTTTCTCCAAATTTTTCTTGTGCTTCTTTCCCATTTTATGCAGGTCTAGAACCTCCTTGGTGTCACAACAAACCTTGCAGACTTCACAATATGCAGATTGTACAACCTTTGTCTTTTGGGCTCTTTTCCATGTGCCTTTGGGTCGAATTGTACGACTACTCCAAGGGACGGAATTTGGTAATGCAGGTCTATATTGTGTTGTTCCATTTGGAGGGAGCGGCACAACCTGCAGCACGCGGAAGACCAGTTACTTCTCAACTTTGAAATACAGTTCAGATTTTTGGATTAGCTCTGTGAAATTTAGTTCAATCTAACAATGGGTGAAAAGCCTCGGGTATGTAATTGGTGTTTTTGGCCCTATAAACAATGCAGCAAATTCAAGAAAACAAGGGGAAGCTGCTATTTGAATCCTTTGAATCAAGGTGCTAGAACTTCCTACGAGGTGATCCAGTCAGGTCATTTTTTTCACTTCATATGGCAATTGTTCACCATGGTGCGCAATGGAGCAACAAAAAATTGTTTCCATTTCTTCTTTTTATTTAAACTGAAGTCAGTACTACCAACAACACTATACCAGATTGCACAGAATAGCATTTGTAGTCATCACATCATCCTCTTGTAGAAGAGATACTAAATGATCGGCAAACGGATGTTGGAACATGGAACAAAATTTCTTAACTGAATCCTCACTTCAAACACGTTCGATTCAAAACGAACGATCATATACACTCGCTGCTCGTACCCCCCAAAAAAAAATGTCCCTATCTCCACAATTTGACTCTACTTTGGCCAATTAAACAATCATATAACTGGGAACTACACATCATTCTCCAATTTTGATCGAAAGAGTTCCTTTTTGTATGATAAACAATTTAGTATCTCTCATCAATAATCAACTCATTATTACAACAGTAAACAACACTTACACATTCGACATTCAAATATAAAAATAGATATAACACTAATCTAATCACGTTACTATCATACAAAAGCATCACTCACAGTCTCATACGGATAACCTGCCTCGGTCCAACCACAATTCTGCACAATTGAACCAGCATTCGGGTCAGCATAATACAGCACTGCCGCCATTGATTCCACACTAACCGTTTGATAATGAGGGTAGGACACACCACCGGATTGCTGGACCGGGTACCCATGGCTGTACGGTTGCGGGTACGAGGTTAGAGATGAATACGGGTCAACTCCAGGGGGAATGACGGCGCTGTTATCGAGGTGTACACCGTAATAAGGTCCATGGGTGGATTGGGAAGGGTCAATTACAGTTGGTAGGTGAGGATTATTCGGGTTTGGATTATAAGAATCGGGGTTAGGGTTTTGGAATTGGTGATGATGATGAGGGTAGTAGGAAGCGTAGTGAGAGGCGTAATATTGGGCGTTAGGGTCTAGTGGAAGATGATTGGGTAATGGGGGATTAGGGTTAGGGTTAGGGATTAGGGGCTGCATTTCAGTTCGCCGGCCGAAACCTTGAAAAACGAGAACAATCAAGATCTATACGGTTATTTTTGGCAGTGGTGACTGGTGAGTGGATTGCCACAACACATATACTTGGACGGCTACAGTTTCTGTTTTTAACCGTAAACAGATTTTCTTTTTCTTTTTTACTAATCTCTCCCAGAAAAATGAGGAAAAAAATAGTTTTTTACGAGTTCTTGTTCTTTTTTCACATATGTAACTTATACTGTACGTATTATATATTTTCAGTATGCAGAAATATAATTTCATGTATGAAAAATTAAATTAAAATATCATATTTACAAAGTAAATCTCATGAGTACTATGTTTGAATGCGGCATCATAAAATATTTGTTTGGTACAATGACACATTAGCTCACTGATTCAGTGGCATGCAGCGGCTCAACACATCTTATATATGCAATAAAAATAAATGTATCAATAACAAAATTTATTACATAAAAATAAATTTATAATTATTACAAAAAATTCACTATATTTCTCTGCTAGGAAAAAGACATGGAGAGTGAGATGGTTGTCATGTTAAATGACTAAACAACCAACTGTAAACTCATATGCCCATCTCCATTTGTGCAATTTGTTTCTATAACATTGCTTCCGGGGTCATCAATCCTTGTTTCTTTCCAACTTAACTTCATCACCTGTCAACTTATCTTAAAAGCAGCCTTATTATCACAATACTCTTATTACCATTTTTTACTGTCATCCTCATGATAATAACATACACATAACGTTCTTGATTTCTGAAACTTAAATGTGATAAAACCCAATTCTTAACTAGATCAAAATTAATAAGAACTACTAATGCAAGGATGAAAATATTAGCAATTTGGACAAAACAATATTAATTTCCAGAGTGATGAAACACCAAGTACATTGTAACAACTCAGATTTCTGTAGATCAGAAACAAAAGCAGCAGTACAAGAACAACCAACTAAAATTGACAATATGTGCTACTTGAGGACTTGAATTCTAGAATTAGAAATGGAAAGTGACCTCTACGTGAATTACACTGAACATTTCAAGTAATCAATCTTTGTAGCTATACACTCACAAAACTGTGAAAACATTGTACGTAGAAACAGTTATGTCAGTTAAAGATTGCCAGTGATTCACATGGATGATCATTAGCCCACCATGGCTTCAAACCAATATCATTAGCAGGCTTTTCTTCCAGAGTTTCTGAGAAATTAAGATCCAAAATTGTCTCCTTAACTCTTTCATTTAAACCAATGTAATGAGCCCTCTTGTGACCACCTAATGCTTGACCTGATGCGAAAACCTTGAAGCAGATTGAGCACTCGTGGTCCGTGCTCTTTTTCAAACCACAATTTGTGACCTCCACACCGCCACTTTCCTGCTCAATGGACTTGTCATCACATTCCAGCTTCTCAAGCTCAGTGTCAACTATAAGAACAGGAAATGGGCTTGTTTCGGCAGCGGCGCTCTTTTTGCAGCTCTCCACCTTCAGCTCAATGCAGCCATTAACTGTTTTATGGTTGGCTCGGTGGCCTCCATGTGCTTGGTGAGAGTGAAAGACCTTGTCACAGGTAGTGCACTTGAATTCACTAATCCTTTCAAAATCTTTCAAGAGTTTAGAAACAGAAAGAACATCACAAGAAACTCCCTTGAACTCAAATTCTTGATCACCTAACTTGGCTTTCTTGATTGGTTTCATCTTCCCCAACCCCAAATCATCTTGACCCCTTCCAACTTGACTTTCTAATTCCTCCATTGACTCTAGCTCACATTGCCTATTTCTATTCTTGAATCTGTCAAACCAAAGAGATTCTTCAACAGTTGCATCAAGTTCAGCTTTATTTTCATCATCCCTACTAGCAAACCCAGAATAAAGGTTGGCAATCTTAGAACCTGAAACACACTTCCCAACCTCATTTCCAGAAATCCCCATACTCTGAAGCAATGACTGAACTTCAAGATTTACAATAGTAGAATTACTGAAAGAATCAGTGACCAAATTAAGCTCATCCCAACTCCTCACACCCCTAGACAACATCATCAAACACATAGCTGCTTCTTTAACTTCATCAGTCTCAGTAATAGTAACAAATGGAGAACAAGAATAAGAAGGATCTGGAGTAGTCGTCTTATTATACCTTGTTCTTGATCTTTTCTTCCGAATTGGGCATGCTATCTCATAGTCAAATTTCTTGAAGACCCTTAATTCTTTTGGGTGATGTCTCATGTGTCCAAACAGAGCTCTCATTGAATGAAACTCTTTTCCACATTCTCTGCAAACTGTAGCAATACATTCTTCATTTTCTTTCACTGAATGGGACCGTCTATGATCCAAAAGAGCTTTCAAAGAAGGATACCCTTTTCCACATTGTTTACAAGAATGGAAAGATTTCTTAGAACCGCCATGTTTGGACTCTGAAATTCTCCAAGATTTCTTGGGATTCTCCCTCAAGCCATAGTTAGCTGCCCCACCACCTTGATGGTCCATTTCAGGGACCTCCATGTCCTTCTGGGTATCCTCACTTTCACAATCCGAACCACCATTGTCATTTTCTACACGTTTCTCGGCATTAATCAAGGCCGAATGACCCCTCATATGACCACCCAAGGACCTTCCATTACAGAAACTCTTATTACAAAACCTACACACACACCTCTGTTCTTGATCTTCTTCCATCGTACAATTCACAAACAAAGCCTCAATGATACAAGAAAATAACACCCCAGATCACAAAAATCAAAACGACCCACAATCTCCCCTCGGAAATGCTGAATTTTAGTACCACATCCGAATGGCGAAGCTCATGAACGCTGTAAAGAAAACAGGGGAAGAAAATGAGACCCAATTCAGAAAACACAAGTTCACTGGTAGCTAATAATTTTTTGTTTAGCTAATTTCATGGGAAAAATGAAGACAAAGATAACTAACTACTGCACTACAATTATCACTGCAAGAAATTGAGAAATTCACGCACCCATCTCTTTGGATTATTGGGTGTCAAAAGTAAATGATAAGCAAAAAACAAGATCTGGGTGCCCTGAAACGCCCTGAAACCCCATCTCTCTCTCTCCTCACTCTATTTTTTCTCAGGAGCCATGATATGGAGTAGTATGTACACACACGCATTGAAATGAAGACGTTTGTTGTGGGAGGGAGTGTATTGGCAGTGGTGGCCACCAAAAGCAAATTACAAGAATGCCCTTTTCTGGGCTCTCATATTTTAAAGTACGAATTCCTTTTTGACGGCTTGTGCCTAGTAATAAATAGGCACCGTTATATCTTAACGGATTTCATATTTTATCTCTATTATACATATTACTACACTAAAATAATAATATCAAAAGTTAACTATTTCTCATTTTCTATATTATTCTGAAGTTATTAAAAATAAATTACTTATAAATAAGCAAATTATATATTTATTATTAATTGTCACCGACCACTTATAAAATAAATAATAAAAACTAAATAAAAAACTATCCAAATTACTTCATTAGAAAAAATAATACTAAAAATTAACCACCATTCAAAACTCCATTATAAAACAAAACAAAACAAGGATCCTAATTCTATTGTGAATGAAAGTGAAAATTACTAATTGCTTCTTCCAGAATGCGGACAAAATGCTTAGTTCAATAAACAAATAATTTTTACCCTACAGATCATGAATAGTAATTCTTCTCTCTTTCGAAGATTTCCTGTTCACATCTGGAGCCTGAGACTTAATTTACGGAAACTGATAGACTTCATTTGGACTATTCGTACGCTCTCGTTCGCTAAATTGAAGATTTTATTGAATTTAAAGTAACGGCTGCGAATGTTGTAAGCCTATAAAACATTTCAAAGGACTCCAAGTTAACTAGGAGAAAGCATTACTGTACAATTAAGATAATTAATCAGAGGTACCTACATATGTATTTAAACTCAAGGGATTATTAAGCCAAAAAAAAAAACACTCAAGAGATTACGGTTAAAATAAAGAAAATTGAATAATAAGGTGAGTTTTGACCAAACATGTGTCTAAGATAGTCATAAAATTACTGTTAAAGTTATTATAACTGTGTATGAGTATGTGAATTCTGAACATCGAACTTATTTGTAACCAAAATAAAAAGAAATATAGTAGATTTTAACATTTTATTTAGCTTATATATAACGCATAGAGTTTAAAGTACATCAATACATTTCTTGGGCGAAACTTTTTTCTTTTTACATTTTTTGAAATAAATTTTTTATTTTAAGTTGGAGGCGTCTCGGATGCGTATATAAAAGCCAATACTTCCTTCAGCGTCCACTAACGTCTGCTACCACATGCGTCGGTCTGTGTATTCCAGCACACTGGATTCATATTCTATGAGACCGTATCATTATAGTATTATCTTGAAAAACATATACAAATATGTGTACATATGAGATTCACTACCAACTACGGATTACTCTACTTTAAGTTATTGATTCTCAAACATTAAATATGTTTTACTAAAATTTTAAAATTATTACAAACTCTTTTTTTTAATTAAAAGGAAAAAAACTTGTGTGATAAATTAATAACTTTTAAATATAAATATAATTTCCTCTATTATTAATTTCAAAATAACATCTTCTACAAATTTTAAAAAAGACATACAGAGTATTATATAATAGCATAATAAAATACTGATAAACACTATTTCTGTTCTAAAATTATATATACATGAATTTAGAAAAAAACATATTATATAATAGCGTAATAAAATATTGATAAACACCAGAATGCACGATATATACGTAAAACTCTAAAAAAATGACAAAATTTTAAATTTTAAAATAATTTCATAATAGAGTCTAAAGATAACTCTAATTTCATAATAGAGAATAATATATTAACTTTGTCCTATAATATTAAATCCTAAAATAATTATCATAATAGAGTCGTAAAATAACTCTAATTTTATAATAGATTGAATAGTACATTAACTTTGTCCTATAATAATTTTAATCAAGTAATTTATCCAAATAATTTATGTATGATGTAATAAGATACACATATTTATAATCAAATTATATTCGTCTGTGATATTTATATTTAAGTTTAATAATTGAATTTCAAATTTTATTTAACTACAAAAATACAATATATTTTCAATTAACACAATATCTTTCATTTTAAAATATATTATCTATATACTTAAAAAATGTCATAAAAAATAATTTATTAATAATATTCAAATTAACGTTTTGTGCTATGCACGAATTTTATAGCTTAATAACTACTCTGATTTAAATATGTTCATTATCACTATTCAATTATTATATTTAACAATTTAACAAAAATTCAAATAAGCATCGTAAGTAATTATTAATTATTTTGAGTTTTTTAAAAGTACAAATCTAAAAATTAAAAAATAATAATACAACTCGTGTTGTACACGAGTTTGTTAGCTAGTAATTTAATATTCATAAAACAACCTTTTCCTAGTCGTTGGTAGTACCTTATTTTTACAAAAGAAATTAAAAGGCCCACAATTGATACAATTCACAAAAATTAAATTTAAAATTTTAAGCATTATAACACTTTATATAAATTTAATAAATTTTTTGAAAGGTACTTTGTACCAAATCATTAATTATTTAAATTAAACTCATATTTTATTACAAATAAAGTTTTTTAAAATTTGAGTTTAGATATTACTACTTCTATTACTGTATACTGTTTCAAGAGTCATTTCCCTTTGGCTATAATCATCGATCATTATCATAAATATACGATATTTAAAAAATCACGTACATCTATTAAAATTAAAGTATATAAAAAAAGAACAGAACACTAATGTGATAATCAATAATTAAATGATAAAATAGAAATTAAGTTATACAACAACGATGAAAAATATAAATAATAACATAATAAAATAAAATAATAAAATTTTGGTGTTAACAAATTATTTTAAATTAATATAAAGTAAAATATATTCATTATTGGGCCATTATTAGTTATTTAGATAATTACTATAAGTAAAAAAATGTAATTATAAAAACAACTTAAAAATATAATTAAATGAAATAATAACTTATTAAATAACTCATCTTAAAATTAAGATACACTCATGAGTTTTTAAAATTATAAATATAAAATTAATTATATTGTACTCAATAATATAAAATATTGATCCCCTAAATACCTAATCAATTGAAAAAAAATGTGTTGTGCACATGTTGAAAAAACTAGTATTTATGTAAAAGGAAAAAAATTGTTAAAGGGTACTTCTTTTTTTAGCAAACCATTACTTATTTAAAATTTTTAGTTAAAGAAAATCGTAATTACATTTACTAATATGATAAATCATCCACTTTTACTAATCTGATTAGTCATCCATTCATCGAAATCACTTTTTTCTCGCTTATCCAACCAAACCCTTACAAGTCACATTCCAACAGAAATACTTCCACTACTCATCGATCAGCTTCACTCAACCCTATTCTCGCCGGAATATTCCCCAAATGGCCTCTCACTGTCACTCCCACCACCGCTGCCACACCCCAACCACAACCTCCTGCTGCTGCTGCTCCGCCCCAGTTCACCATCCTCCACCCCCAGAACCACAACTTGTCATCCAATGTCAATCCATCCACCCCACTCCTCCCCAGTCCCATTTCTCCTCTCCTTGCACTCCCTTCAACCTCCAACCCCACCACCGCCGGAAAAAACCCCAACAACAACCTCAATACTACTATCCAGCACAAACCGACAAGCTTAAACAACATTTCCGACGACCCCATCTTTTCCCAGAAGAAGAAGAACCCGAAGAAGAAGAAGAGCAAGAATTAAACCCCACGATCTCCTCCCTCCTCCATCGCATCGCTGCCCTAGAGTCTTCCGTTCGCCGCCATTCTTCCGCTTCTTTCTCTCTCCGGGACGCCGCTGCCCGTACCATCCAAACCCACTTCAGAGCCTTCCTAGTTCGCAGATCACAAACTCTCCGTCAACTAAAAGATCTCGCATTTATCAAATCGGCTCTCAACACTCTCAAATCCATTCATTCTAACAATACACATTCTGATTGTCAAGCTCTACATCAGAAATCAAAGGGTTTGCTCAACAAGCTCAACTTAATACAGGTCAAAGATATATATATGAGCATTATTTGTAGTTAATGACTTAAATGTGTGTATTCTTGAAATAGATCTAAGTTTGTGTTTGTTTGCAGGGTAGTGATCCGATGATTAGAGATGGTAAAAGGTCAGTTACCAGAGATTTGATCCGTTTTATGGATTATCTTGATGAACTTTCTTCAAAAAGGCATCGATTTTCGAGCAGAGCAGTGAAGAATCTTAGACTTGGTGGGACTGTTGCAAAATCTGGGAGTTTTTCTGGTGATCAAAGGGTGAGCCCTACTGATTGTAAGGATTCAAAAGGAGACGAAAGAGAATTGTTGGAGAAATTGAGAAAGAGGGTTGAAAAAATTGAGGGCTTTTCGAGGGTTTCTGAGAAAGATGAGGAGGAAGAACTGGAGCTTGAAAATTCTATGATATTAAATAATAGGAAGTCAAGTGAATCTATTAGAAATGGGGTTTTGATGAATAGGTCTTCCGGGGTTCAGGGCAAGGCAAAGAAAAGTGTTAGCTTTGCAGAGAATGGGAATGTTTATATGGTTTACAGAAACAACAATGGGCCAGTTTCGGTTGATGCTGAAGAATTGGGTGGAGAAGTTGAAGAAATTGGAAGTGCGGACGAGGAAGAGGAGGAGGAAGCACACTCAGAAGAGAATGAATCACCCCAGTATAGTGACGGTGATAGAGATTCCAGAAGGAATTTGGTGACTGAAAGTGATAATGAAATGCATGAGCCAATTGAGAATGAAGATGGAAGCTTTGTTTTTTCAGCTCCCTTGCCTTTGAAGATGGAACAAAGAGGTGATCTGTTGAACAGGAAGAAGGTAAAGATCATAAACTGAAGGGAGAGAACATGGTTTGTGATTCAACTTGGTTAGTCTAGAAAAATTTTGTAGGTGCTTTATTCAAAATTGGTTAACAATTTCTAATTCTGTTGACGGGGAATGCAGATTGTTAGGTTTTCCTTCTAGTACTAAAATTGGGTTTGGAATTGACATTTGGTGTATTTTTATCGCTGAGGTTGTTTATGGCATGTATTTAATGTTTATTCAACTTTTTACAATTATTTTTCCTACTTCATGTGTTGTGTCTTAAATGATTTGATTTTTCGCTTGAAAAGCTGAGATCTTGTGTGCGGCAATTCGATGTCTTTGCCCTTGGTATCATATCCTGTCATTAAAATTGTTATTGACAAACTGATCACTGATGCAAACCAACATATTTCGGGTCATTTTTAATTAAAAGGAGCTATAACACATGGACGTGTTGAAAGCAAAGGATATCATAAGTTCATAACATCATTTCAGCCTAACGTACAACTTCAACTTTGTATTCTGAATTTCTAATGTATGGAAAATGCTCCTCAGTTTCAATGGTAAGGAACTGTTTTTTTTAAAAAAATTTAGATAATGAAATGGACAGTTTGCTTCACCACCGATTGTGGTCTACGCTTATTATCTTTAAGAATTTCAATATTACTCTCTTACAAATAAAAAATATTAACTATTGATTATCGCAATATAAAATCTCTAACTAAATGGGTGTGTGCATATGTTTTTCCCCCATTTCTTGTGGGATAGGGGGAGGGGGTAAGAGCACTTGCAATTTCCTAAATTCAATCACGTTTCTTACAATAGAGGATCTTGATAAAAAAGTGAAGAAAAAAAATGAGTTGCAGCAATATTTTTATTTTAAAGTTAGTTTTATGATTGTAAACAATGAATCTTTAAACTAATAGTATCACTATTCATAATCATCAAATGTACAATATTATTTTATCTTATTTTATATTATTTTATAACCTTACTTTACTAAATATGTCTATATATATATATATATATATATATATATAAGTTCGTTAAATCATATGATTGATTAGTACATTAGTACAAAATATTAATGTATCTACTATTATAGTTTATTTATTATAATTATTATTATATATATATATATATATTTATTTATTATATAGTATGTCATATGTAATATATTAATATATTATAATATATATTATATTAAATTTAAAAATATTATTTAGATATATTAATATTATATATTATAATATATTAAAATGTGATTTATAAAATACATTAATATATTATCTATTAATTAAAAAAATAAAGACGTAACAAATGTAAATAATAAAAGTTTAAAATATTGTTATTTTATTATGATGTACTATATTTTGGAGAATCTTGTGTAGATGAAATATATATAGCATCTGTAGATGGATAAAAAATTATACTAAATTTCCTAAAATAAATAATTTGTTGAGGAAAACTGGTGTAAATGGATTAAGGAATTAGGCAAATAGGTGAGCATCTTTTGAAATTAGAAAGTGGTCTCCTACATGAAGTATAAATTAAATTTTTTTTTTTACCCTACTCATAAATTTAAATATTTAGCTAAGAAAAACTCTTCCTAGATACTCTTTTAGAAAATAGAACTAATAAAATATTAGACTCTAATCTTATTCATTAGTAAACCAAATGAGAAGAGTTAAGTTAATTAGTCAAAACAAAATATTCACATCTAGACGCAAGAAAATGAGAAATTACTAGAATATAAAAACAAGATGCGCACAAAATAAATACATAGAAACAGTTCGCAATAAGAAAAACTCTTATATTGTGGATTTGTGGGAGATTGTGGAGGTTGTTTACTTTATATAAAGATTGATATTTTTATCGTTTTTCTTTTTGTGGCTATATCCGAAATCATGCTATATGTTTAATGTGATTGAGTTTTGAAACTCTAGAGAGAACTGAAATAAGGGATTTGTAACTTTCTATAAATTAAATGACCAATAAACTTCCCACTAAAATCGTGAGCCCCTCTAGACTTGGTGAATTGACTAGGCTAATTGAAGAAAGAGGGTATTTTTCAAAATCTACTCAGCTTCAACATGGATAATTGAAATTGTAGGCAATTCTCCGATATTTTCTCTTTTGTAACTGAAATTAACCAACTTTTGTCCGAAAAGTTACGCTCCTCGAAATCAGCTGAAATATGTTTTTATCAAAATTGCCAAATATTACAACAATCGATTGTAACAAAAATTCATTGACCAAAGTTGCAAGTTCTTGACAAAGCATTTACTTTTTTTTAATAAAAAATATTTAGGTTAAAAAAAACTTTTCTAGTTCAATTACATGTCACAAGTTTTAATTGAATAAAAATATTTGTTGAATTTTAACAATATTCCTCCACACATAATATCTTAATTATATTATAGATTATGGTGTCAAATTGCGATAAAGTTGTTGCTGGGTATAGTTTTATTATTTCAACAAAAATCTTACCATAACAAACTTTCCGGTCTTATTTCTTGCAAATTTGTGAAAAATGACATTTTTCCATTCTTTAACATTTTGAAACAATGGTTCAGAAACATTCTGAAGCAGTCAAAGCTTGTTCTTCGAATGCGCGATAGGATTGGGTGATGTTACTTATAAATTACATTAAAATTCATGAATGGCGGAGCATCTCAATCTCTCTTCAAAATCAAACATCTTCTGCTCACTACTGCCACTAACACTGCACAATGCGAGTCCCTGTTACGCCATTACGCTATCACCAAGTCCCTCAAAAGCACAAAGCAACTCCATGCCCACATCATCACCTCCGGCCTCCTCTCTTCAAAAGAATCCCACTATATCACCTCTCTCATCAGCTCAGCATATGCGATCTGCGGCCACATTTTGTATGCACGTATCCTGTTCGATGGATTGCCTCGTCGGACTTTACGGTCATGCAACACTATGATAAGAATGTATACGCAAAACGGGTTGTCGTACGAAGCACTCCAGCTTTTTGCTGAAATGTTTGTTTCGGATTATCCCAGACCCAGTAATTTGACGTACCCATTTGCGATTAAGGCTTGTGGTGATTTATCTTTGCTTGAATTGGGGGTCTTGCTTCATGGTTTAGTGGTGGTTAATGGGTTTGATTCGGACACGTTTGTGGGGAATTGTTTGTTGTCAATGTACATGAATTGTGGCCAGAAAGAGAGGGCTAGGCGGGTTTTTGACAATATGCATGAACGAACTGTGGTTTCATGGAATTCTATGATCAGTGGCTATTTTCAAAATGGAAATGCTAAAGATGCTTTAATAGTGTTTAAGAAAATGGTGGATGGTGGAGTTCAGGCTGATACTGCTACTATAGTTTCGGTTCTGCCAGCTTGTGGGTATTTAAAGGACTTGGAAGTGGGAAAGGCAGTTCATTTGTTGGTGGAAGATAAGGGGTTGGGGAGCAAATTATCTATTAGGAATGCATTAATCGATATGTATATGAAATGTGGTGAAGTGGGTGAGGCAAGGATTATTTTTGATAAGATGAATGACAGGGATGTTGTGACATGGACTACAATGATCAACGGGTTTATTTTGAGCGATGATTTAAGAAGTGCATTAGATCATTGCCCTATGATGTTCTTTGATGGTGTAAAGCCAAATGCATTTACTCTGGCTTGTCTTCTGTCAGCATGCGTAAATTCCCAATATTTGAATCATGGTAAGTGTTTTCATGGGTGGGCAATGAGGCATAAGCTTGAAGCTGACGTAAATGTGGAGACTGCACTAATTGACATGTACGCGAAATGCAATTCTGTTACCCTCATGTTTCGGGTGTTCAACAAAACTTCAAAAAGGAGACAAGTCCCGTGGAATGCAGTTTTGTCTGGTTGCATTCATAATCACTTAGAAAGAGAAGCAATTGTACTTTTTAATGAAATGCTAATGGAAGATATAGGGCCTAATGAGGCTACCATGAAGAGCCTCCTTCCGGCTTACTCCATTCTAGCAGATCTGCAGCAAGCAATGAATTTACATAGCTACCTTATAAAGTCGGGGTTTCTTTCAAGAATTGTAGTTGCTACTGGTTTGGTTGACATATACTCAAAGTGCGGAAACTTAGATCATGCATATATGATTTTTGATGGGGTTTCCTCGAGTGACAAAGACATTATATTATGGAGTGCAATAATAGCTGGATATGGGATGCACGGTCATGGAACAACTGCTCTCACACTTTTCAATCAGATGGTTCAGTCTGGGATAGAACCGAATGAAGTTACATTTACTTCAGCTTTGCATGCTTGCAGCCATACTGGTTTGGTGGATGAAGGTCTGAGTTTATTTAAACTCGTGCTCAAAAGTCAGCATGTCAGTCCTAAGGCTGATCACTATACTTGTATGGTTGATCTCCTTGGTCGTGCAGACCGACTTGAGGAAGCTTATGAACTAATTAAAATGATGCCATTTCAACCTAACCATGCTGTCTGGGGTGCGCTACTGGGTGCATGTGTAATTCATGGGCATGTTGAACTCGGGGAGGTGGCTGCAAAGTGGCTATTTAAGCTAGAGCCTGAGAACACAGGGAATTATGTATTATTGGGAAAGATCTATGCTTCAGCGGAAAGGTGGAAAGATGCAGAAAAAGTTAGAGATATGATGAATGAAATAGGGCTAGTAAAATCACCAGCTCACAGCTTAGTTGAGGTCAGAAATATATAAAGCCTGTGTATTGTCTTTTCTAGTAACAGGGCCTGAACAAGTGCCTTATTTTCTCACCAAGGTAAGCTCGTTAGTTACAGAATTCGTTATGGCAGATGATCAGATGAAATAATATGTTACGAAATATTAAAGAACTTGTTCACAGAAGTTCTTCTAGATCTGAAAGTTTAAGACAAAATAGAATGGCTGGCAAGTCCTGCATTTTAATTCAATTACTACAGATCAAATGACTGAGTATTGTCAAAGTGTCTTAGGATTGTGACTTTCCAGTTTTGCTGTAAAACTTTAGCGAAGTATTCTGATTTATGAGGTCAATTTTGGGTACTACGCAGCCTCTCTCTTATTCACATCCTTGTTTGCTTGTTGATCTTCAGTTTGAAAACTGACATTGACCTCATTTTCAGAATATCTTTTCTGTGGACATCAACACAAAATATATTATCAATAGTTGGTGTTGCGTTGTCTTCTTTCTTTACTTGCCTCGGTCAAATTGCTTTCATCTTAATTTGCGCTATGCTATTGCTAATATCTATGTCCCAAATTTTGAATTGCTTGAATTAGTTTCGCTTAGTTAAGCTACATGGTCGGCTATGAGTAATTTGAAGAATTCAACAAGGTAAACCTTAATTTTATCACATTTTTATACTAAAACACGTCTCGTGGTCACCTCTGGTATGAGCACCTAAAGTTTAATACAAATACTATGAGGTAAAATAAAGAGTCCATATAACATAATCTCTTAGTATCATCAATATTGTCTTCCTTTCGTGCTCATTGTTTTATGGTTTGAACAACTTTTGTGATAGTAGACACACTTACCAGAGGATGCTTATGATATATGAACACTCAGATTAGGACAGTTAACAGCAAAAAAGTGATAGAAACTTGGATAGAACTATTGATATGTTGACACGCATATCGTGCTGATTATTATAGGACTCCCAAGCTTTTGATTAAAGCATGTATTGATCAACTACTGTCTCCATGTAGCTGATACAAACCATGTGCTCTTTGCCCTTTCTTTATGTTATTCTCATAAAGGGTCCCCCACTACGTTTGTGTGCGTCTCTCAGCCTCTTGAGGGAGACGGCTGATGCATTTGGTAGTCGGCAGAATAGTTGATTCAAAAGCTCCTAATGTCTCACATCCTCCTCATGCAACGATGCTTTTCTTGTTGAAAAATTGTGGAAGATTTTTCTGATTTCGTTATTTTGTGTATCGACTTTCGAAGTTAAATGACAACACGTTAAAATTCAAAATTGATGTTAGTATAATGAAAATGCAAAATATTACAAAATTTTAAAATTAATGTTTTGTATCTAATATTATATTTGTATCGATTAAAATTATACGTTTATTTGTATAAACTTTAAATGTATATGACGTAATTTGATTTCAAAAATCAATTTGAAGTATCTTATTAGGGAGTTTCTTATAGGCTCCGCACAAAGTTCATGGGCCCGAGAACGTGGGTTGGGCATTACCCTCACATGGTTAAAGCACATGACCACCTTCTATAGTCCTACGTAAGGATGGCAATGGTGCATGTTGGGTGTGGTTAATGTACTATCCGATTCGAATACGATTTTAAATTATAGCAGTCGAACCTAAATCCGAATTATCGAGTGTTTTTACCACCCAAAATCAATAAGTAGTCAATACCCGCATTTGTTTCACAAGTACCAAAAAATTTAAATCATGTTAAGGAAAAATAAAAATAGAGAGATTTTTATGAAAATTTATAAGTTTAGAATGACTTACTAGTATTATTATTCGATGTTTTATAATAAATTAAACTTAATAAGATTAATATACTAATTTTTTCAAGAAACAACCAATAAGAAGAAAGTGTGATTGAATTTTTGCAATTGTATGCATCAATTAAAATTTTAAGACCGCATCACTTAATTTATATGCATACGTTTGTTCCTAAATAAGTTACGTACAAGAGGGTATATAATATTAACATATCACGGAGAGAAAAAATAAAAATAAAAAAATGAACGAGTTTGAGACGGGTATTTCTAACTAGCCGAACCCGAATTTAAAAATTATACTTAAATAATACCTACACTCAAACCTAATTATCAACCAAATTACCAGACCCATTGGATCGAATTTGAATAATACTCGTGAATTCAGGTTCACCTTTCATCTCTGCTCTTACGTATAGATAACTCTATGTACAAAAGTATTGTAATTACTCTTCTCCTATACATTGGCTCATGTAACATAACTCAAATCTCGGGTTTTTGCCGACCGATAAAAATAAAAATAATTAAAGTTCAATTAGTTAAAATTTCTCTACTTTGAATTAATTTTTATAAAAATTAAAATTATTGTTATCAAATTAAAGTTAGTATATGTAAAATTAATAACGCGTAGATATTGTTAACATAGATAGTACAGAAAAACTTTGGCTAATTAGACGGTAAACTAGCGTAGACAAATGTGTAATTTTCCCCCAACAATATATGACGGTCCAAGTTATTAAGAATACATGGACTGTTCACGTGCATTCCTCACACTTTTATGTGGTATAATTATCAAGTCTTTTAGGGTTGATTTATATTTATGTCTCACTCACTTGCAATTTCATCCTTTAAATTAAAAAAAAACTGCAGATTAAATTTTTGTTATTGTTAACTTGAGAAAACAATAATTATTATGTACATGTAGATGACACATTTATTCACTAAATTCTAAGTAATGGAATCCTTAGAGTTCAAGTGGGTCTAATTAGCACACCAGTTTGTAAATAAGTTAGTGTCCTTATTACTATCCATAGAATTCCGCTCCTGTAGTTAAAATTCAACTACAATAACTTCATTATTGCATATATTAAGGATGATACACCATTCGATTTGCATTTTCTTATTCTCAAAAAAATTCAACTGAAACATTAAAAACTATAAATTTACATGTCGATTATAATTTTACTGGTCCTCATACTCGTGCATAGTATAAATAATTTTATTTTTTTTATTTTTCTTTTAGATAATATTAAGAAATTCATATATTTGTTATATATATATATATATATATACATACATACATACATATATTTATATGTATAAATTACATATTATTTTGATTTATGTAATATAAAGCATATTGTTGTACTATCTTTTTTTAGTTTTAATTATTTTAGAATATGTAAATATATTTATATATGTCTTATACATATACAACTTTTAATTCTTTTTTTTTTGTTGATGTATTTCTTTTGTCTATTTTTTTCAAATATTTTTTGAAGCTTAACATACTTCAGTTCTATGATCCTTTCTGCATTCCAATTTAAGTCGAAGTAATACAATTTTAAAGTCGAAATCAAGTAATATTTGAATTTTATAAAATTATTTTTAACAACAATAGCAATAATAAGAAGAAAAAATTAAGTTAATCCAATGAACAAACTGATTCAACTGAGGTGACACTATTCCTAAAATAAATCTTGTCAAGTAATATTATATAATAAAAGTAATAAATAGATGGATAGATAACATATGGGTTTACATCTCACAAACTAGCAACAATGATCGAGGATGCAATGCTTAGGTTTTGTAATCTTTTTTAAATATCCCATTTGTCTCTCTATATTTTTTCCTAACTCTACTATATTAGAGGACTTATTTTATAATTTTATAATCTATTTTAAACCTCTCATTTGTCTCTATATATTTTTCTTTAATATTAATCATATCAACTAAAGAATATTTATGTATGTAAATGTATATTAAATTTAACAAAAGATTTGCAAACGCGTAGTCTACTATTATATTATTAAAGGTTTTCTGTTCCAAAAAAAAAAAAAAAAAAAAGAACATTATACCATACATATGAGTGCATATAAAATATTTCCAAATCACACACCGACTAGGTTACATGAAAGAAGTTAACAAGTCCTCAACTTGATGATGTGCCATGTGCCATAAATTAATAACAACTGTGTTTCCTTCACGCATGGAAATACTGTCATAATTATCACATTTAAATTTTTTTAAAAAATACATTTAAAAAATTAATTAACTAACTTGTTCAATAAATGGATCCTTTGGTTCAGATGTATAGATATTTCGTTCAAGTCCATTCTTCCACGAAAATATGAAAAATACATTATAAATTATGTTGTTGAAATTTTCGGTCCATGTTTAGGTGCTAGTGTTTGTTATATTTTTATTTAAATTGTTATATTCTATAAATAAAAGGGACAAAGTATACATTGCTGGCTTGTCAATTAATTATTCGCAGCCTTCTAAATTGGATGCTTGCTTGCTAAACCCACTCAAATGAACAACGTGTAAACTTATTACAATGCCGTCACAACGACACCTAACAAAAGGTGAACTAAAAACTATCACCTAAATCAAATACATTTAATATACACTAATAATAATTTTCTGAAATAAAATAAAAAGATAAATAATCTACCTCAGTTTCTTTGTGAATGTTTCTTGTTTATGATCTATTATCAAGATGATATATATTGATCAATATCCGTCTGTGTAAAATACTCATTTCTAGAATTTTTTTTAATTATCTTTAAAAATAAAATTATGTTCGATCGAAGGTTATTCGTCTCATTTATTTGAATTTAAAATGACGTTGCACAAAAAAAATAGTCGTAAATTATAGACCACTGATATCACACATGTAATATTATAATGTTATCGTAATATGTATATGATTTTTTAGACAGTAATTTATTATATAATAATGAAAAAAAAAAAGGAAGAAGAATTCAATTTTCTTAGTATCTTCTTCTTCTTTGATAATTCTATATGGATTATTCCTTTCCAATCAGGAGTTAATTTGAGCGGCCTAGAAAATGCCACAAGTCAATGTTTTATTATTTGCCGCACTTCTGCTGTCCTCTTATTCTTAGCATATGAAAAACAATTAACTCGAATGCCTTTGGTTTTTAGTCTTTTGACTACTTCTCAAACAGACTAACGGTGACACTTTTCGTGTTTCTCTTTCATTGGGCGGTCATTATTCCAAATATAAAATTAAATTTGACTTTTTAAAAGTTAATTTAACTTATTTTTTATTAAATTTTAGAAGGGAAAAATTTGTATCCACTAGTATTCTATAAAAATTTATGATTATGTTGGCTAAAAATTAAAGTAATTTTTTAAAAAAAATCTACATTTGAAAATATTGTTTATTTGACTTTAAAAGTTGAGATGAACTTTAGACGGTATTTTTTAGTTAGGATGAAATAGTAGTTTTTTTTGTATTTTTTAGTTAGGATGAAATAGTAATTTTTTTTGTAACAAGTAGAGAGAATTAAAGAAGTTCATTTCCCCGTGCTAGATAAATGGTCCTCCTCATTTTCTTACAAAATTGAAAGGGTGTTCATAGAACCGTAAACAAACCATATTCGGTTGATTCAACTTATAGTTTGTTTAAATTTGTTCTTGGCCTTGTTGGATTTATTTAGTTAAAAGAGTTAACCACAAATACATTCCTTCTGCTCATCAAGGATTTAACTAATTCATCAATCTTGTAAACTATACTTTTTATATATTTCATTTACGGTGGACATAACTTATTTAATAAATAAACAAAAGTTAAACGCAAATGTTATGTTCGTTAAGTATTACAACTCCGTAAAAATTAAACTCGACTCTCTTATTTATTTTATAAGCTCAACTTAAATTCGACAAATCGAGAAAAAATAAACATATTTCCATTCCTATCAATCAAAGAACATAAGCGAAACGTTACATAACCGCATGGAAATGTTAGTGATAGTGTCACAATCGATATATTCCTATAGCATGACCACATGGAGTGGTTATAAAATGTAGCCTCTTAACTTACATCGTGAATTTAATACTCGATTTTACAGAAATATTTAATTACTGGACATAAATAATCTTTTATTATGAACTTGCACGCTGAATTTACTATGTTATACATAAAAAATCAATTATTATTGAATACGCATTTCCGAATTAATTTAGACAATTGAATTATAGTATGCATATTACGGATCTTAGCTCCAGTCAACTCCCAAAACTTTATACTCTTTCCTTTAGATAAAAAAAGTAATATTTAAATTTTTTACAAATATTAATATTATATGTTTAACTATGAATTACGTGTAAAAATAATAAGTTTTTGTTATAAAATTTAGTAAGAATGTTCAATTAAAGTTAAAATAATAAAATTGTAATAAAAAAATTAAAAAATATAGCATTATAGTAAAAAAATTATATAAATGTTATTATTTTTAGGAATTGATAGAATACTTTAATCAATCAAAAGGTACATAAAAAATTCATGATCGTCTTCTAATATAACATACATTTTGAAACTTTTCCATTTCTTAAATTGTAGAATTTCATCGTCATTAATTTCTTTTAGGGCATTCTTGCATTTATATAGCTTTAATATTGCTACATATTTTTTCGCCAATTCTTTTATCGTAGACCGACAATTTATTTGGATAAATCAAAGTATTGGAAGCAAACATAAAAAATACTAATTGGAATCAAAGAAACTGGGGATTTGATCTCTAAATGTCAAAATAGATACAAATATGTGAGAACTGAGAAGCGCTGCATCCAAAATAATTCATTTCTTCACATCATAATAATCCCTTTGTTTTTCAGTCTCACCCCACAAAAATTTAGGATGGATGACAGTTTAATATATTTTGATATATAAAATATCACTTTAGTAAGTGAATATCTTTTTTATTTCACTTTAATACTAAAATTATTATTAAAAATACTAAAATTACTATCAGGAGTATCAAAGTTACTGTCGAAAGTAGTAAGTTATTATGAAAAATATTAATATGAAAACGTAAAACATTTGTTTGACTAAAGTGAAATTTTGTCTCTAAAAAGTACTAAAATATATTTTTCTCAAAAATTTATACAAGTACTTCCACAATTATAATATTAGCTAAATTCTACATTCACATTTAAAACAAAAAAACATTCACTCTACTACTTATTAGAATTTTTTTAAGTTTCAACCTTTAGCAATAAAAATTAAAGTATTTGAAGAACTTATGCCTAATGGGTTAATTACTAAATTAAGACCTGATCGATTTCTTACTAAATACTAACTTTAAGAGATCTTGTTTAAATTTAAATAATCACACTTCCATTATCTTATATCAAATTTAAAATGAAGTGAGACTAATAACCTATATATAACAAATCAAATCTCATCCTCAAATTTAAATCTACAAAAATAGCTCCCCTCCTCCTCTGTTCCCTTTACCCCTATTATCAAGGTCAAACCACTAGTCCTAAGCCATTCTCTCTCTCCAACCAGGGGCAAAAATTTCCCTCTCTAATTTTTTTCCCATTTTCTCTCTCTCTAAACCCAAACACACAACACGGCTTTGACTAAAAAGATCATTATTTTATATTAATATTTTAAAACTTTTTTATTTTCTTCCAAATTAGAAAACAACAAAAATATTAGATCTGACAGATCGACCAATCACAAGAAAACTTTTTCGTAAAAAAGGAAATCAAATATTACTTAATTTTTTTTACAGAAAAACAAGCAAATTGTATCGTACCCCTCTCTCTCTCTCTCTCTCTCTCTCTCTCTCTCTCTCTCTATATTCCCTCTTGGAGAGAGAAGCATTCGTGTTTTGATTCAGATTTTGTATTCATAGTTATATACACAAATAGATACATACGTACAAATTATATAAATATATGTGTGTGTTCGTCGTGTATATACAGATAGTTGCAGAAACCCTAGATTCTTGAATTTGTATATCTGAAATCTTCAGATGCATTGGGCTTTGAGGAGACACTTACCGACGAAGAAGAATTTTTGTAATTCAACGAGGGAGGAGGAGATTGCATCGGGATCATCGAAAAGCGGTGGTGGATCTGATGGTGAGACGAGCGATTTTGGGATTGAGATTAGAAATAGTGTTGTTAGTGTTATTAGGAGATATCAAAATTTTGGGGGGATCACTTGTTAGGGTTTTGCTGGTAGAGGAAGGAGACGATGCAGCTTCACTTCTCACCTAGCATGAGAAGTATAACGATATCGAGCAGCAATGGGTTTATTGACTTGATGAAGATCAAGGTCGCAGCTCGCCATATTTCGTACCGTACGCTTTTTCACACGATTCTTATCCTCGCCTTTTTGTTACCTTTTGTTTTCATTCTCACTGCTCTTGTTACCCTTGAAGGCGTCAACAAGTGCTCCTCATTTGGTAAATCCTCATTCTTCCAATCCATTACTGTTCTTATTTGTTTTGGAATTTAATCATGTAATGACCGTTTGATTATACTCATCGATGTGGTACTTTTTTTGCTGGTTTCCTGTGGAATCATCTGGATCTTAAATTGGTACAGAAGCACTGTCGAAATATTCATTATTTCCACTGTCGGTGTATTATACTTTGTAATGATATTTGACCGGGACTAAATCAGCATTCTTTTGAGCCGCATTTTTGGATTTGTAGGGTTTAGAAATCTGCAAAATGGTTGCTTAAATGGTAGATTTTTTCGAACAGAAAAGAAGTTGATGCTGAAGTGCTACCAATCCTTTTTTTTTGGTTAATTGTATATCGTCAGTCTCACTCTGAACTGTTCATCTTGGGCCGGATTAAGTTCAGATCAGTGTAAATTGTACATCTCCTTCTGATCTTCTGGCACCATAATATATTCTCAGTTATTTGTTGAAGTTTGCTAACTTATGTCTGTACGGGTAGCCATTACCAGTTTTTTCCCCTTGCTTTCCAGCTCCATATGCTAATCATCCATTTCTGTGTGTACATGGTCGCTTCTTGTTTGTCTGCTGTTCCATTCTTCAGTTGACATTGATATAGTGTTAAATGACTGCAGATGTATTATAAGTCCATTTAAGACATATAATTGGTTATCTTACCGTCTCTTATCCTTTCTACAGATTGTTTAGGCAGGCGGTTGGGTCCAAGGCTTCTCGGTAGGGTTGATGATTCAGGGGTAATATAGCTGTCTACCTTGTTCCCTGCTTTACAGTTTACTCCCAGCTCAATGAACCCATCTACTTGTTTATGTGTATCTCTATCTGTTAAGCTGAATTTGAATCTCTATGTGGCAGCAGAGGTTAGTTAGGGACTTCTACAAGATCCTACATCAAGTAAACTCTGAGCAAATCCCTGTGGACTTGAAGCTCCCTCAGTCATATAGTCAACTTGTTTCTGATATGAAAAGCAAAAAATACAGTGCAAAAGAATTTGCTCTAATTTTGAAGGGAATGGTAAGTTTCATTTTTGTAAGTACATTTAAACTGTAACTTAATTCTGTATCTTTTCTGGTATATGCATGTTGGCAACCTCCTGTTGGCTGCTTTTTCCATCCGGATCTATCCTTTCTAATATTAATTTATTCTTCTGATGCTTTCCAATCCCTTTCAGGCCTTAACTATTAAATTGAACTATATTAGGTAATTACATAGTTAACTATTACCCTGATATCACTTGCTCGCACCTACAAAAAGATTATCTAGACTCGAGAGTTTGTATGAGAGATATGACAAGAAAAAAATTGATTTTGATGATAGACATCAAAACCTTAAGTCTTTCACAAAGAAAGATTCAGAGCTATACTTGGTGATACAAAATATTTAGTATATTTGGCCTTTTGAGATAATATAAGCATCTTTATCATATAGTAAAGTTGGAACGAATAGAAAGGAAATTGACCTGTTTCTTGAGGAATATCTTCTTGTTACCTATTTTAGATTAGTTTTCTTAGAATGAGAATTAATGTTGCTGGTTGATCAGATTTAGGACAGTTAGTGATATGGTGAATTTTATTTTCTCTACCGAATACATTTATATGTTAGTAATATGTTTGCTTCTTGATTTCTTTGCTGTCGTGCCTTTTGGGGGTTACACAAATTATGTGATGTATAAATATAAGTTCTATGGTCCGCAACATTGTTGGGCTGAATATTTTGCAGTATTGACCAAATTATGCAACTCATACGATCTATGTTGATTTTTTAAAATATTGCTGCTTTTAATTTGTGTCAATTGTTTTTTGCTTGAATTATTTGCCAAGTAAACTATCTTCTTTTCTACAGATGGAGAGATCTGAAAAGGAGATAAGGGAATCAAGGTTTGCAGAACTAACAAACAAACACTTTGCAGCTACTGCTATTCCAAAAGGCCTCCATTGTCTCTCTCTGCGCCTGACCGATGAGTACTCATCCAATGCTCATGCACGTAGACAGTTGCCTTCACCTGAATTGCTGCCTGTCCTTTCCGACAACTCATATCACCACTTTGTGTTGTCGACTGATAACATTCTGGCTGCTTCAGTTGTTGTTAATTCTGCTGTCCAGACATCGGCTAAGCCTGATAAGATTGTATTCCATGTCATTACGGATAAAAAAACTTATGCAGGGATGCATTCATGGTTTGCATTAAATCCTGTTTTCCCTGCAATTGTTGAAGTGAAAGGTGTCCATCAGTTTGAATGGTTAACCAGAGAGAATGTTCCAGTTCTTGAAGCTGTGGAAAACCATTATGGGATCCGGAATTACTATCATGGGAATCATGTAGCAGGGGCCAATCTCAGTGATACTAGTCCAAGAACTTTTGCGTCCAAATTGCAGGCTAGAAGCCCAAAGTATATTTCATTGCTGAATCATCTTCGGATATATTTGCCGGAGGTAACCAGTTGTGTACCATACCACTCTGTCTATTTCGTAGCCTTACGTAACTCTACAAGAAGGCTTTAGTTGTTAAGAAATAACATAAAACAATTATAATTCTTTTTACTGGCAATTGCAGTAACAAGCTAATTTAAGCTTGTCCTGCAAATTAGGGGTAACAACAAGACAACCTAATTTTATTGCAAACTTGGGAGTGGCTGTAGCCACCTTTTAGGATGCTTTTCATATTATCAATAAGCTGCTGAATCTCACCGAGGAGTGATTGGGCTCATCACTATTAGCCATAAATGGGGTTTGCCTGAGCGGCTGAGCTTATTAAAAAGCAAATTTAACTAGTCAACAAATTCGGAAAAATAGATATTTAAGCTCAATTAGCTGTTGAAGCTTACAGTGACACGTGACATAGTTAATTTCTTTAGGTTTAAGACTGGCTTATCATACACTAAATTCAAATTTCCTGTAATTTACTTGTGAAGCTATATTTTTTCTCATCTTTTTTCTTGTTTGACTATTGCTGATGTTGTTTTACATAATGGTATAGCTCTTCCCCAACCTTGAGAAGGTGGTCTTTCTAGATGATGATATTGTAATTCAGCATGATTTGTCTCCACTATGGGAAATTGACTTAGGCGGAAAGGTCAATGGAGCTGTTGAAACCTGTAAAGGTGAAGATGAATGGGTGATGTCAAAGCGATTACGGAATTATTTCAACTTCTCTCATCCTCTCATATCAAAGAACTTGAATCCGGATGAATGTGCTTGGGCTTATGGAATGAATATTTTTGACTTGCGTGCATGGAGAAAGACTGATATAAGAGACAAATACCACATCTGGCTGAAGGAGGTAAAAGCTTGAATAATCATTTTATCTGTTGGTTGTCCTTTTGTTACCCTTACCTTTTGTGGATGCACATTATCTTGATTGTATTTGTATGTGTGTCTCTGTGTGAATTTGCATGTGTACTGTGCTAATAGTTTTCAACATGCCACTCTTATTTGTGTACAAACTTATCTGGTTACCATTTATATGCACCATCTCTGGCTAGTTTCCCACTTGTTATATCACTCTTTTAAGAACATCGGTATGTGGAAACAATAATTGATGACCTTAATATTTAATTGGAAACAATAATTTAGGGCCATAATATTTTATAAATTTTGATCAACCATTTAGGTTCAGTAGTTCTAAGCATTGATGTTCGGTGCTGTATATTGTAGCGTTCTGCTTCTGACCTTGAAAGCACAAGTTGAGTAACATGACTTCTTGGTTTTTATTTTGTTTTATATTTCCAAATGAATTTAGGTTGTTGGTCATGAACTTTAAATGTTCAACTTCTTTGTTATGATAGAATTCGTAACTGTTGTCCAGTGTGAGTTTTAATAATAAAAAGAAAAGAATAAAGTGTTACAGGTTTCTCTTTAATTGCATGTTTGTAAGTTATTTTAATAAAAAAAAATTAAAAATAAAGAGATGATGAAACACTTGTAAGCCTTTTAATTGCAATGTTGCCATCAACACCGCAAATTAGTATGGATTAAAATCTATTGACTTTTATATCTTCATTTCTCCTGAGCTTGGAAACACAGAAAGATATAGAATCAGTTCTCTTTCTCTCCCATCCTGTTCTCCTTTGAAGTTTATTTCTTTTCTTTCTAACCCCATAAACACAGTTTTGGAGCTAAATATTCCCCAAATAAATTTAAGAGCCATATCTTGTATATTTACCAACTTGTTCCTGTATCAATCATAGTTTTACAGACTTTCATCCTCATCTTGCAGAATTTGAAATCAAATCTTACAATGTGGAAACTCGGAACTCTGCCACCGGCTTTAATTGCATTTAAAGGTCATGTTCACCCAATTGATCCATCATGGCACATGCTTGGTTTGGGGTACCAAAATAAGACCAACATTGAAAGTGTAAAAAAGGCTGCAGTGATTCACTACAATGGTCAATCAAAGCCTTGGCTTGAGATAGGTTTTGAGCATCTAAGACCGTTTTGGACAAAATATGTCAACTACTCCAATGATTTTATCAGAAATTGCCACATATTGGAGTAGTAGTAGATTCACCTAAATGGTGAAGATATTATAGACCGAAGCAGATGGGATTTCCTCAACCTTTTGCATACAGCTAGAGAATACCATCATTATTCAGTTGAACAGAGGAACAGATGATGCATGGCCAGAAGCATCCGATCCAGATTTCGAGATGCTGCTGTTTCCCTCAGCTTTCGAAGAAGAGGATCTGCGTCATTGGCACGGGGAGACAATTCATTCTTTCAGCATGTAACATAACAATTCGCCATCTATTTTTTAATTATTGGGGAAGGAACACTCCTTTTGAGCTTTCTTGGGGGAGGTTGTATTTCCTATATTGTAGAGAGCATAAAATGAAATAATTGCTGGCAGTCTATACAAGTTGGTGCTCCAAAGAAGAAAGTTAGGATGCAGATTGCTCCCGCTTTAGCCTTTTGGACATCAGAATTAAGTTTCTCTTTATTTCCCCTTCTTTGATCAGTTGCCGGAAGGACTCTATGTTTTTGCCTTCTATATGATTTCATATATCATTGTTGTGATTTTAGGTGGGTAGTAAGTGGGATTTGCTTCATTACAGGTCCCGTAACTAAATGGGACATTTTTAGGTTATATGTCAATTGTTTTGTACGATTCATGAGATACATCTGAAATGTGCAGAAAATTCTTTTTCCAATTATGCACGATACTTATTTATCATTTGCTATGATTTTCTCTTTCAGTTTCCTCGACCATCTTGTGGTGTTTTTCTCCCTTCGGATGCATTATATATTCCCACCGCAAGTATGGAGTTATTACCTGTCAATGGAAACGATCAAATTTGATTTGTCTTTAAATTACAATGAACATCATAAATTTTAAATTTTGAGTGGTGATTGAGATACTAATTTATACACAAATAAATATGTACAAATCGGTGTGATCTAATAGAATAAATATGTACAAATCGGTGTGATCTAATAGAAACTTTGTGAACGTTAAGGGGTTTGCATCTTAAAAATTAATGTTTATAATTTTATCACATTTATTTGTATATTTTTATTTTTGAAATTTATTGGTGTTTTTAGTATTATTGATAAAATTCATAACAAAATAAATGGTTTTCAATTATTGAATGGAATATAGATAATAACCGAAGACAGTGAGAAGTTGGTACCTAAGGAGAGCCGGGGAAGAGAGAGAAAGAGAGCAAGATTAAAAGAATGAGTTATTCCTTAACTCTCTTCATGGATTATTTATTATTAAAATTTGTCTTTATAAGATTAATTTATTTTATTATCTTCGACTCCCTTCTTTTCAGAATTAAATATACTGAATAAAATGATAATATATTAAGTATTAAAATTGATGTAATCGATGCAAATTTGTGATATAAATTATTTTGTTGATTTTAATATGTTATAAGATACTTCAATTGTCCCAAAATAAGTGAATGAGTTATTGTAAGATCATATTTTTTATTAATAAATTTTAAACTCTCCGTATCTCTTTACACTTGTTATTCTATATTTTTCACATTTATTAATATCAATTATTCTAAAGTTTAGATGGATTCACTTGTGGAGATATATACAGTAATAGATGGTACATATACCATGTCAAGTGTATGATAATGGTCGAATAAAATGGTGGCTAAAAACTAGTTTCAAAAAAGGGATTTTTTTTCCTTCTCTTTTTTCTGCTTCTTCTTTCTCCTTATTTTTGTTTGTTTTGCTTTTTTTTTCTCTGTTCCCCCTGAAAATAAAAGGGACTGTGATTTAGCTGTAGAGAAAACACAAGATTCTTGTCTATGAGATATGCTTAGTTGTCATGTAAACCCAATAATGACAGAATATGTTGATTTAAATATACAATCCAGCTGGCAAATCTTTTGTTTCTTATGCTCAAGACATGCCCATTCAACTAGGCTGACCAAACGAACATTTAGTTTTATCATTTTAATTTGATTTTTGGTAGTTCACAATTTTTATTTTATTAGTTTTATCATATTGGTACATTTCACCATCATTGATTATGATTGCGTCCTCTATTTTTATTCAATTTTGTTTTTATAGTTTACTTCTGAATTAAAGCATTAGAGGGTAACATATTTTTAAGGTTTCTTTGATTATTTCAAAAGACTAGATCCAAAAAACTATAAGATTATCAACCAACAGCCTGCATAAAATAAAAGAGAAAAACATAAATACAATATATATAGTTATTATTTTTCAGTGGTTGTGTTTTTTTTACTTTATGTCCGGTATCTGAGTTATATGGAAATTTTTTTTGGGACAATGGTGTCAAGTACTTGGCATTCTCAAAGTTCAAAACGAAAATATCTAATTAAGTGAACTCAAATTCTTTCTACTTAAGTCAATACATGTTGATTGGATTGTTGTGTTTTATGTCGCCTATTTGTCTCTCTTCTTGTTATGTTGAAAAGTTGAATATTAAATATATATACAGATGGTTTAGATGGAGGAATTTCGTGGAAATTTTGAGGAGTGAAAGCTGCCATCTTATGACGTTGATAGGCAAAACTGGAGACGAAAAATGGTTTGAAAATAACCTTATTCGAAACTGCAAATTGATATTAATTAAACAAAATTTATTGGGACAGCCTTTATTTTTATTTAGAAACCAAGTCTAAGATGGTGATTGTGATCATGTGATGGTTTATTCTACACAAATTATAAATTGAATTCCTATAAATTTGTCTCCAATGAATATTAACTCTCTATAAAACTTTATGAGTCAACATATAAATTTTACATTTTGAGAATAATGTGAGTCGATTTGATTTTAGTTCATGAATTGAAAATAATTTGATATATTTTTTTGAAATTCATAAATTGAATAAATCAAATTAAAAACAAAGTGAGAGTATATTATATTCGAGTATTTTATCATTTACACAAAACTTAATGTGAATTACTCATTTGATTTTAGTGAATATGTCACAAATCCATTGGAGTTAATCCCGTAATATCTATACCGTGACACTTTAATTAATTTTTTATACCCGGTACTTTTTGTAATTTATTGTACGTATAATATATATGAAATTGATGTGAATTAGTAACCAACTTGGTTTCTTAAAAATATAAAAGTAAAAACTAATAGACAGTTGTGCACAGTAATACCATCTAGGAGAAAAAAATATACTCCCTCAATTTCAATTTAAAAATTAAGGATATGTTTCGGTTCACACTTATAAAATTATACAATTTAAATTTGAAATGAAAGTTTTTATTTTTAAAAATTTTAAAATAAAATATCATAAAATATATAAAAAATAATTTAAAATACAAACTTTTACATATTAATATATTTATACATTTATATCATAAAAAATTATAAAAATCATAAATATAATATAAAATATCTCTAATTTTAGAACAAATAAAATAATAAATAAAATGTCAGAGTTTGGAGGACCGATTGCAGAACGGAGAAGGGCCACGAGAGGATTGGGTTCGTAGACATTTGACCAACTGTTTAAGAACAAGACTTGTAAACTCCGAAACACCTTGGACGACTCTGGCGATTTCCTTTTCATCCCTTCCTCCTCTTCGACTAAAGCAATTAAATAAATTAATAAAAAACCCAATAAATAATTAAGTACTAAATAATTACTTCATTTTACATGCTTTCCTAGTTTCCTTCTCCTTCTCGTACCCTGCGTTTTTGACCCAAAAACTTTGTGCAAAAGGAGGACGACCCACTGACCCAGATCAGTCAAGTAAGATTACCCATTAATTGCTTTCTCATAAAGTGAAAATCTTGATACTATTAGATTGATTCGATTGACACCCAGTTATTCCTTGTTTGTCTAGTGTTGTTTTCTTGATTCTTTTGTTTGGTTTGAATTGGCCCAAGTTCAATATATGAGTAGATCTTCTACTTCTCCATAGATGCATGTAGTAGCGATAAAATTGTTGGAATTAGCTGTCAGATCCTACTGATTGCTCTTTCTCTCTCTGCCTTTCAGACCCACACATATACAAAGTTGTAAATTTTTCTTTTTTTGTTCTTCCGTTTTCTTGTTTCTATCCAATATAGAGAGAAGGGGGCTGTTCTATATTTAAATTAGAATTTGTTGCTTCAGATTCTTTTACTATTTTATCGACTATAGAAACTCAGTTTTTGATTTATTTATTAATAATTTTTTTGGGTATATAATTGTGTTATTTTCCAATATTCAATTGATAACCCGCTTTTTATATCGAGTTCAACTCAAAAATTGTGTTTCTATTTCTGAATATAGCTTTTCAGACTACAGAACTGGGGATTTAGATGATTTAAAATCAATTTGTAGACCATATTCTTTATAATTCACTGGGTTGTTGGTGTACGGGTATAATTTGGGTCATTGGAGAAGACCCTGGCCCTTGGTTTTTCTTGCGGAGAACTTGAAGAGAAATACAAAGATGACTGGAGTTCAGGATATGGTTGAGATCAAGTTCCGGTTGACAGATGGAACAGATATCGGTCCAAAGGGTTTCCCGGTCTCTGCTACTGTTGCAAACTTAAAAGAAAGCATTATCGCTCAATGGCCTAAAGGTTAGCATGATCTTTTAATTGCAGAGGGACATGCTACATACAAATTAAAATCTCTCGGCTGACAAACTCTAATTAATGATTTGTCTCTCTTCTCGGTTGTAATGAGTTTTATATATGCTTATGCATTTCTTTTTAGTTTGTGTACCCAGTTAACTGCATTCAGGTTTTCATTTATGGAAGTTTTTGTATGCTAACCTGATCATCTTCTATTTCAGTATTCACCACAATAGCTTAAAATTTTCTGTTTTTTAGGGCATAGGATGTCCTTGATGCATCGAGTTTTCATTTTGCTTTAGTCAAATATCAGTTGAGGTGGTGTACTGTTAGTTGTAACATAAACATTGCTTAAGAGCACTTCTTAACATGTGGTCTTCCTCTGTGTTTCCTTGCCTTAACATGCCAACCAATTTATTTTATGTTGCTACATTTTGATCATAAGAAATGCACTGCCATGAAAGGATTTCAAGGCCTGAATCCTAAAATCATTGGCATCTGATTGTAGACATGCATATATGCAACACACTGAACAATTTTAGTAAAAATGTCAAAAATGAATTTAATCATTTGAAAAGCGAGTAAAGCCCAGGAAAATCGTAACAAACCTTGAGATGTGGCAACTTTGCTCTTTACTTGCCTGTGCTTATAACAATTCACCGTTTTCGTAATTCCCTCCCTATTATTTCTCGTTTTGTGTTCAAATTATGAACATGCGAATCTTTGTCAAATTTGAAATAATAGTTTCGTTTGTGATCAAATTACAGAATAGGATCATGCTGCCTGGATGTTCATACCCCAATGTATTGTTATTTGAGTAAAATTTAATATATTTAAAATAAAAAGGCATCAGAAAAAGAAAGAGCTTCATATATCTCCAGGTTCACATTGATAGAAGATAACTCTCTAGGGTAGGTTTCAGGAAAGACTGAAGTAATGTCTGGCAGTAGAGTTAAACTTGAAGTCGGTTATTATGATACAACCAGGAGGTGTAAATTATTCATTTCACAATATTGATTTGAAAGCTTCGGTCTTATGCAGTGACGAACTGAAAAAACTGAGAAATTTGATGATCCTCTGCTATTGGGTTGTCAACAGTCCTTGTGCATCCCTTTCGTGTTATTAGTAGCAGGGATTATCTTAAGTAGGAGATTAGGAGTCATGAGTTATCTCTTAGCTCCCTGTATCTTTTTGACCATCATGCATCCTCAAGTGTTCCAGTTCCAGTTAGAAGCTTGACTTTGTATTGTATAGCTAAATTTACATTATGTATTGTTGATCTTTCCAACTGTCACTGAATCTGTTGTCTGGAACTAAAGATTGTCACCTAATTCTAGAGTCATAACTCAGGAACGGGGATATATATTGCACTTTATGCATATGCAAGAAAGATTCCAGAGGATATCTGTATAGATTAGCAATCTAGCAAGTGGTAGCATCCTTAGTATCTTTTCATTTCTGCATTTTCTGCGTCCACTGTTGTTTGTACAAATTCATTTAGTATTGATATATATTAACCTGACAAAGACATTGCCACTTTTGATTTTCACTTACTCGGGAAATACACGGTTGGGAATAACATCCTCTCCTTGAAATATAACCAATACAACTGTACCAGATTACTAGCAATGGGAAAGTCACATAAATACTCGGGATACAAAGCATTATTGAAATTTATATGATGATATATTGGTAGACCATTATGCTTGAATGGATGCTCTATAACGACAGAACTAAATTTTAATGACCTTCTAACACTTATATTGTCTTTGGTAACCGTTCCTTTGCTCAGAAGGAATGGAGTGAATTGTTTTCCTATTTATTCGTTGCAATAAGATTTTCAACAAAAATTTTCTGACGTTTAAATCCTTCCTTCCCTATAGGTTAGTCCATTCAACTAACCAACGTTATCATTCACACTCACTCTGACACACGGTCACATTCTCCACTCCAACCTCCCACATTTTTCACCGATGTCTCCTTCCTATCTCCATTATCACTTCTCTCGAAGGAAAGGAATGGTACCAAACAAAACATAAATTAGGATTCGGGTTCAGATTTGGACTGGGTAACACACGACTGTAATAGTCATGAAAAGTGACACAAGAACACTCTTCAGGTTTGTAACATTTTGTTTCTAGGGGAAACAACTGAAGTGATGAAGTAGACCTTGAAGCTCTCACTCATTGCTAGGTTTAGGAATACATGCAAACGAAAGTAACCATTTCTGCTTAGTATTATTGGTTTCGTAGGTATTAATGCTATTTGGAGCAGAATTTATAATCTACATGGACCTTGAACTTTTAAGATATTTTCACTGACATAGATATGACAATTAGGCACCTAGTGAGACTCTGAGTTTATGATTCTAGCTCATATCCAGCAAATGCTAATTATCGGGATACCCTTAATTATCAAAGAGATGTATCCTGCACATCCCGCATTCCCGCCTAACAAGTATGTCTTACACTTGTCATATGGACTCCTTCCAACTACATTGGGCACTTCTTTGTATTCTAAAAAGCAAATAGTGCTGAGTTCTTTTGTCCTTTCGAGGCGATTGGAAAAGAAAGATAAATATGGTGGCACTTGATTAGTAGGTTTTTTTTTAAAAATCATATGGTAAAGGTGGTCTTCCATGTCTAGATAGCCTCGACAAGCAGCCAAATACTTTTTGTTTTCGTACTAGTTCATTTCAGAATATTAGTTTTGTTGGAAGAGAATCATGAAATTTACAATTCCATGTGCTAAGTTCCTATTGCAAATATTCAAATTCTGTAGTCCCTCATTCCCTCTTATTTGTCAGAGAGGGAGAACGGTCCAAGAACAGTAAAAGATGTCAAGTTAATTAGTGCTGGAAGAATATTGGAGAACAACAAGACAGTGGGAGAATGTAGAAGCCCCTTGTGTGATATTCCTGGAGGTGTTACAACCATGCATGTAGTTGTTCAGCCACCGCCTCCTGAAAAAGGTAGTAGTACTCATCATCTGCATTACATGTCAGATTCCACATCCCCCCCTCCCCACCCCAAACACATTCTGTGCTTTTGATTTATTTTTCATCTTTGCTAGCAATTCTTTTTCTTTTCCATTTATTTACTTATTGATACACGTGAAATATTGAGTTCATCTTTTTCCTTTTCTTTTGGTCCCCCATTTCCCCCCTTCTTTGAGTTTAACTGTTATCTTGATTTACTTTTTTCACATCATTTTTCTTCTCGATTTCTTTTTCTTCCTTTAGTTGTTTTTCGTTTCCATTTATTTGAGATGTTTAGTTGCTAATAAAGTGTTGTTTTTTGTGCTTGTGGAACAGAAAAGAAAACACCAAATGATGCAAAGCAAAACAAGTGTGTATGTGTGATATTATAAAGCGGAATTGCAAGATTCAAAAGCATGTCCCATGCAGGTTGTCCCAGTCCTTGGTCGTTGTTGTAGCTTTTCATCATTTCGGCAGCTAATTTTTTGCTTGTACCTTGTAGTTAGAGAATGCTGGAGGTGGTATAGACATAGAAGTTGGTGATGTGAAGGACATTGATTAGGTGCACATTTATCATAACTCACTCAAGTCTTGATAAGGTCATATGTCCATATAAAATTGTTGCTTTCGGATCAATGTCTCATGTTTTGTTTATTTTCAAGTTTTTATATTCAAATCTTGCTGGTGTATCCAAGGGCTGTGAGTTTCAGTTGAGAAAATTGTGATCAAGTGGAATAAGTACCATCTTGTACTTTAACAATCATTGGTTATATAAATATATAATTCTTGGAATCGCCACTAGCGGAATTGTTATAAACCCATGTCAATTCCGTCATTATGGTGAAATTTGTGTTTCTGCCTGATTTTTCTCTAAGGGGGAAACATTCTGAATTCTGAGTATGGCTTAATTGGCAGTTCATTTCCATCTATGTTTACTGCCTAAGAGGTTGGTTTGTATCGGCAATTGTAAAATTACAGCAACAGGTGCATCCACACGACTTTATTTAGTACGTAGTACACATAGAAAGAAATGCTATAAAGCCTATAAGCAACAGGTGCATCCACACTCGCCAACTTTACCGAAGTGAATATTGGTTCCTTACTCCCTTTATATTCTAAACTGTGCTATCTGATAAACATATTGGAACGTGCAAAACGCCTAAAAGCTATGGACTCAAAAGTCGAAGAGTATACGGTAAGTACAAAGAAAACGAACTGCATTTTTTTGAAATTTAATGGATTGCATTTTTTTCCTCCCTCTCCGTAATGTTTAGAACAATTTAATTGATAGAGCATAGCATTTAAATATATCAAAGTTGGTAATTTTGTGGGTGCAACGTAAAACTATTAAAGAAATCCTAATTATTGGAAAACATATTTTAATGTTTAACATTGGTACATAGAAACTTATACGTAGTATATTCATAAAATTTACATTTTTACTCTAACTCACCTCCATTTCTGACTCACTTATATATATATATATATATATATATATCAATTTAGATAATTTTATATAAGAAAAAAAAAAGAAACTAAAATTAAGATTTTTAAAAAAAATCAATTTTCGATAATGAGATGAAGGTAAGGCGATTTTAGGATAAGTTTAAAAAAGGAACTAAGTCAAATTCGGGGGATTTTACATTATTTACGAGGAGGGTTTGGAAAAAATTCCATTTCATACCCATCACATTGCCATGTTTTTTGTTTTTTGTTTTTTTTACTAATAGACCACACTCACTTTTAATTAAAAAGGTCAGGGCTAGGGTTAACAATTAAGTTAATGTGATTAGTTTGTCTCATCTATTATATGTTTCATCTCATATTGCATATAGTAAAAAATTAATAAATATCTTTTCGTGGGGTTTTATTATTTATTTTAAATATTTATAGTTTAATATTTCTTCTATTGTAAAATATAATGTCAATTTAATTGACTTATTTTTAATACCACATTTATAGGAATTAACATAATTTTGATAGATATAATAAAATTTTTTGTACATTTATCAAGTAATACTAATTTCATACTTTCACCTTAATCTTGCAAAATTCAAAATTTCATCTTATATTTAAATTTTACATTTATTTTCATTCATATTTAATATAAATTTGTATATACTTCATTAATAATAATAATAATAATAATAAATATTATTATCATCATCATTGCCAAAAATTTTTTTTTGTAAAGTATCATCGTCACCATATAGTCATAAGTAATTATATAACGGTTATAAAAGAAAATTCAAAAACAGAAATATAAAAGTTAATAGTTAAACATCAACTTTTATTGTAATAAATTTAAATGAAATTTGTACTAAAATAAAAAAGTCTAATGAATCCATAAAATTAATTAAATCTGTGTAAAAAAACAAACGTAAGGGTGCACAATAAGAAATAAGGTTAAAGTAAATAAGGAAAAATATGTTATATTAGTAATAATTATATACTCGATGTGCTCCACAAAAGTGTTACATTTGTAAATATTTTTCATGTTATAAAAAAAATTACGTTCGTATAATTTCTCAAATTTGTCGCTACAATTTTCTTATCTTTTCTTCACTTTTATAATAATAATAATACCGAACTCCATGCAAAATCACTTATCAATTATAGAAGTTAAACTTAATAAATAAATACTATCTTAATATTTGTCAAAAATGTAATGCAGCTCTTTTTTCAAAATGAAAAAAGTGATAAAAATATAATGAGCTAAATATCTTAAATACCTCAACTATGAGAGATTTTACACTTTAAAGACCGAGCAAAACATAACCATAAAAAGTAAAGTTTAAAAAATAATTAATTTATATATAACTCAAAATTAACAGTAATGCACGTAATTAACTAATGGTCATGATTCTTACTCTCTCGGTCCAGAAATTATTGTCATTTCACGTATTTTTAAGTAAAATTTAATATATGTTAGATATTTTATATTATTTAATAAAATAAATATTTTAATTAAAATTTCATATAAATAAAAAGTTAAAATTATATAAAATAAATAACATGTATTGAAAATCACTTAAGAATACGTGGAACGATACTGGACAAAGTTAATAATTACCTGCATATGATCTCAAACTAATACACATAATCCTCTATCCAAAATAAAATTTAATAGTTCTCATATAATTAAGTACTACGATAAAATTAATGATAAATATTACAGTAGTATAGCTAGCTAGCTACACAATTAATAGAATAAATCAGTAAGAGGTAGAAGTAGATTAGAGAAAGAATTATATCAAGCAAATATATTTATGAATTTAATAATTCTATTAGAAGTAAGAATTTATAAAAAGTGAAAACGAATTAGGAAAGGTTATAACGGAAATAAAATAATCAGGAGAGAGTAATCTTAGAAAAAAAAATATGGAACCATGACATAAAAAAATATATTTGTACTTTTAGATATATAATAAATGTGTCAAAATTATAAGTTAAAAAATATTTAAATAAAAAAAATTGCTTAAAATTAAAATTTTAATAAAATAAATAGTTAAAATTCAAACAATAACAGTTTTTTTTTTATATTTTAAATTAAAATTAAAAATTAAGTTAATAAATAAATAGAAAAATAACATGGGATTAGAACATGTTTTTGATACAGAAAAATGAGTCCCTAAGTTAACGTCTATTAATGAGGTTCCTAATATACCCTCGTATTATCGGATTCACATCGGACCACGTGTAACATACAGAGCACGACGTTTCTAGCTTTCGCGCACACATTCTGAGCATCTAGTTAAGTACTGTCCGAGCCGAACCTAAGGAGGAAGAAGACGACAGTTAGTTTTCCAATTTTACCCCGCCGTTCCTCTAAAATTACCACACGGAACGCCGGAAAAAATCTCAGTCCCTGCATTAGCCCCTTTCCGGTGGTAACGGACTCCGACAATGGTATCTACGACGTCGTTCACCGGCGTCCATCATCGCCTTCACCCTCCCTTTAGCTTTACTTCTCAGAGAAGAACTGCTATCTGTTCTCACTCGTCCCTCTCTTTGAACCTCTCTTCTAAATCTACACCTCAATTCAGAACCCTAAATTCAATTTCCTTGAAATCAACTACAAACATTGCGCTTCTTGCTGCTGGAAGAACTACAAGTCTCGGGATGCGTGCCAACCCCTTTGTTGTTAGATGCGAAGCTTCTAGTGGAAAGGTAGTAAGGTCGTGGTTTTAATTACTCAATTTCATAATTTAGTTCTTCTGATTAGTTTTAGTGATAGAAGTACTTAGTGTTCGAGTTAATTGCAATTAAATTTATTGTGTAGTGATTATGAATTTGGACGTCACAAGCGGGATTTTTTATGGTGGCTTTTAACAGATTAGTCAAGAAGAGTTTACAGAGATGGCTTGGCAAGCCATTGTTTCTTCGCCAGAAGTGGCGAAACAGAACAAGCATCAGATAGTGGAGACAGAGCATTTGATGACGGCACTGTTGGAGCAAAAGAATGGGCTTGCTCGTCGTATCTTTTCCAAGGCCGGTGTGGATAATACCCGTCTTCTTGAAGCTACTGATAACTTCATCAAACGCCAGCCAAAGGTAACATTCTATTTTCCTCAAATATGGCTAGGAAAGTATGTTTCTTGGTTCTTTCAAGGGTGTTCTGTCGTATTATGCCTGGTTTACAAATTCATTACTTATGGTTCGGACTAGTTAACGTGTGTGATGGCACAACATTGTGTTAACTACTTCAATTTGTGCTATGTTTGTTGATGATGGTGATCTGTGAAGATTATCTGGCTCATTAGCTATGTTGAACTTACCAAATGTTAACTTACACAATTGATTAAAAGACGGTTTAAGAATTATGGATTAACTAACATAAGAGAGCTTTCAAAATAACAAGCACATCATTGATATCGATGATGGATGGAACAAATGCTAATGGTAGCAGTTGCTATTCAAATTTCAAACCATCTGAATGAAATTTTGAATTTTGATATACACTATGTTGATTTGATCCCTGTTGTATATGAATTAACTGGTTGTCTCTTTTTTCAACCAAATAGGTTATTGGTGAGTCTGCTGGTTCCATGTTAGGACGAGACTTGGAAGCTCTAATGTCACGAGCTAGGGACTATAAGAAAGAGTACAATGATTCATTTGTTTCAGTTGAACATTTGGTGTTTGCTTATGTGCAAGATAAGCGGTTTGGGAAACAATTGTATAAGGATTTTCAGATTTCACTACAGACCTTGACTAATGCTGTTCAAGCAATAAGGGGAAGCCAAAAAGTAATTGATCAAGGTAATTATTGACTTCTCCTGTGTTTACCAGTACCAATAAGCTATGTATATGTTTGCATGATAGTGTAAAAGACGAGGCAACATACAGAATCAAAACTTGTTTTTATGTAATATGAAAGTGGCACTTTGAAGATTATGTTGTTTACATTGGTGATGTATAATTTTTAATTGGAATATAAATGTTGTCTATATTTTGAACATTATAGTGTTAAAGATGTATGCATATTTTGGCTTTGACCATACACATCTATTCTTGTGTTTCCTGGTGACGCAAATTTTGGCGTTGACTATACTCATTTATCTTCCTGTGCTTAGTGCTTTTAAGATATTCTTTATTCTTTTTGTTTTAAGCTCCTGAATATACAGGGAAAAATATATTTGTTACAATTCAAACTTTTTTGTTATCAGTGTAATAAATGGAAAAGAAATCTAAGCGATCTAGTTCACCTATTGTTATCTATGGAATTTCTTTAGTTGCCATTTGATGTAATACAGATTGGTGGAGCAAAAGAATAAAAGAGGTAAAGGGTATAAAACCCGGGACAAATTCTATTGAAATTCATAATATTATTCATTGTCTGATTACAAATGAAAAGTTATAAATCATTTATATAGAAAACCTCTGACTCAATGACCGAGTAAAAATCTCAAATTTATCTCCTAATAAAATGTTACTACTGATAACAGTCTACTACTATAACTAGGAATCCTGAATGTTCTACCTACTTAAAAAATACAAAAATGATAACGTTGTCAATTTATTCCCAATTAAAAAGACAACGATTGAATATTAACTCTGTTATTGTCTTTTGCTCCACATCAAATTTGATAAATTATCTTTAGCAACTATCATCATTTATGAATTTGTACAGCTCCTGAAGGGAAGTACGAAGCACTAGAGAAATATGGCAAAGATTTGACTGCCATGGCAAGAGCTGGAAAGCTTGATCCAGTTATAGGAAGAGATGATGAAATACGCAGATGCATCCAGATCCTCTCCAGGAGAACAAAGAACAATCCTGTGCTAATTGGTGAGCCAGGTGTCGGGAAAACTGCAATTTCTGAAGGGTAAGTTTTTATTGTCCTGAAAATGCAATGTGTATCAGGTAAAAATAAAGCAAGCTCAGGCATGTTCATATTCACGTTTTTTTGTTAATTAGGGCCTTAATTTTTTAAAGCTTATTTGCGTTGTTTCTTTTTGCTTTGCAAACGAGAAAAAAATGTAAGAACTTCAAAAATTAATCAACCCAAATAAAGTGGGGATGGGGAGAAGCAATAAATGTTTTTGTGTTTTCTTGGAGAAAAATATTACTTGGGGAGGGGTGATTGGTTGGTACGTCATAGTATACTGGAGTAATCTGGCTCATTCTGCTGATATGTGTGTTCATTATCAAATCTTATACTACTTGGCAGGCTTGCCCAGAGAATTGTGCAAGGGGATGTCCCTCAAGCTTTAATGAACCGAAAGGTGTGTTCTCAGTCTAGAATGAACTGTATGCATTGTTAGGAAATATCAATTTTCTTTTAAATATTCCCTTATATATTAGGCTTTTCTGCAAAATGTTAAATTAATTGCATTATTTTCAGTTAATATCCCTAGATATGGGTGCACTGATTGCTGGGGCAAAGTTCCGTGGGGAGTTTGAAGATAGACTCAAGGCTGTGCTCAAGGAAGTAACAGACTCAGATGGGCAGACTATTCTGTTCATCGATGAGATTCATACGGTTGTGGGGGCAGGTATTTCCTTCCAGCTCCTGTTCTCTTAATTCTCCTGTATTTTTGCCTTTGAGTGTACTACAGCGATTTACGCACAGTCAAAAGCCAAATGTATCTTGCTTCTGGGCTTCTGGCCCATTCAAACTCTTGTCCTTATGCTGACTTCAATAATTTTTCTTTATAATAAACAACTTTAGTTATCTGCTGGCTAGTGGGTCCTTTCTTTACTTACAAGAATTGTGATTTAAAAGAAAATGAGTTCCTAAAAGATCACCTCCATTTTGTTCAGGTGCAACTAGTGGGGCAATGGATGCTGGCAACCTTTTGAAACCGATGCTTGGACGTGGAGAGTTGCGATGTATTGGGGCTACAACCTTGGATGAATATCGTAAATACATTGAGAAAGATCCAGCGCTGGAGCGTCGTTTCCAACAAGTTTATGTTGATCAACCCAATGTAGAAGATACCATCTCTATATTGCGCGGACTTCGCGAAAGGTATGAACTGCACCACGGGGTTCGCATTTCTGATGGTGCACTTGTCGAAGCTGCAATTCTCTCTGATCGTTACATCAGTGGACGGTTTTTACCCGACAAAGGTAACTCACAGCATTCTCAGTCAGGGTTTTGTTTTCATGTAATCTGAAAATTAAATATGCACTCTAATAGACATTGTCGAATAACAACAAACTTCAGCTTGACAGAATTTGAATGATATTTCACATTGCTTTACTAACCAATGGATTAGGGCCTTTGTTGCCACTTTTCCAGTTTACAGCTTTTGAGGAATTTTATTGTTTAAGCGTTTAAGAAGAATCATTTGTAGGTTTGGTTACATAAATGTGCATGCGAATGAAACTGTAAAAGCTTAACCACTTTGAAAATAAAGTGGCATGCTGATCTTTTCTTTTTAATAGCAGCTATTGACCTGGTTGATGAAGCGGCTGCAAAACTGAAGATGGAAATCACCTCAAAACCAACTGCACTAGATGAAATCAACCGAGCGGTATTAAAACTAGAGATGGAGAGACTATCTCTTACAAATGATACAGATAAAGCTTCTAGAGATAGACTTAATCGCCTTGAGGCAGAGTTAGATCTCTTAAAGGAGAGACAAGCTGAACTGAATGAACGGTGGGAGCATGAAAAAACTGTCATGACACGCTTACAATCAATCAAAGAAGAGGTATGCAGTATTATATATATATATTTTATTTTCAAATCATAGATTTTTATTTATGTATTTTGAGTTCGTTAATTATGGCTGTTTGGGGTTTTTGAATCATGGTTTAGCAATGTCGACACCTCGTGTTTTCACCTATAGATACCTTGAACCTGTTTTCATTTTTATTGTGCGAAGTACCTAAGTCTATCAGTTTCTGGGCAATGTATTTGACAGTATGTAGGAGAAATGAAAACTTAACAAACCTATATTTGGATGTCAACTGACTATTGATTTGTTGAAAATTAAAAAAAAGATTGACAGGGTAAATCTCGAGATCCAGCAAGCTGAAAGGGAGTATGATCTTAATCGTGCAGCTGAGTTAAAGTATGGGAGCTTGAACTCTTTACAGCGTCAACTTGAAACTGCAGAAAAAGAACTGGACGAGTATATGAGGTCAGGAAAGTCCATGCTTAGGGAAGAAGTTGCTGGTAGTGATATTGCTGAGATTGTGAGTAAATGGACTGGTATTCCCGTTTCAAAGCTACAACAATCGGAGAGGGATAAGCTCTTGCATTTGGAACAAGAGCTACATAAACGTGTGGTTGGTCAGGATCCTGCAGTGACATCTGTCTCGGAGGCTATCCAGCGATCTCGGGCAGGTCTTTCAGATCCTCACCGTCCAATAGCTAGTTTCATGTTCATGGGTCCCACAGGAGTTGGGAAAACAGAACTAGCCAAGGCGCTTGCGTCATATATGTTCAATACTGAGGAGGCCCTTGTAAGGATAGATATGAGTGAATACATGGAAAAGCATGCGGTTTCAAGGTTGATTGGAGCTCCACCAGGTTATGTTGGGTACGAGGAAGGTGGACAATTAACTGAGACAGTTCGCAGAAGACCGTATGCGGTTATTTTGTTTGATGAGATTGAGAAAGCTCATTCTGACGTGTTCAATGTGTTCCTTCAAATATTGGATGATGGTAGAGTGACTGACTCGCAGGGTCGAACTGTGAGTTTCACCAACACTGTCATCATTATGACTTCAAATGTGGGCTCACAATACATACTTAATACAGATGATGACTCCTTAACAAAGGAGACAACTTATGAAACTATAAAGCAAAGGGTAATGGATGCTGCTCGGTCAGTTTTCCGCCCAGAGTTCATGAATCGGGTTGATGAGTACATAGTATTTCAGCCACTTGATCGTGATCAGATCAACAGTATTGTCAGGATACAGGTAAGTTGCTTATTCTTGGACTGCATAAATTTGATGTCTCCAAGTCAATTGCTTAAAAATGAAAAATGGATTTTTAGTGGAGTAATCGGACTAACGTGTGAAACTTCATGCTCCCCATCCTTGGTTTTTTTTTTACTCAATACTTTTATGCAAGCTATATCATTTCATACTTGGTACATTATAATAGCTCAAGTACGATGAACTTGTCAGCACGTGATACTCTGTGTTCGCTATTGAAATGGCAATCGTATATACTTGACTACTTGTTTTCCCCAGCTGGAACGAGTGCAAAAGAGGATAGCTGATCGGAAAATGAAACTCCAAGTGACGGACGCTGCTGTCCAGCTCCTTGGAAGTCTTGGGTATGATCCGAGCTATGGTGCCAGGCCAGTGAAGCGGGTGATCCAGCAAAATGTTGAAAATGAACTTGCCAAGGGTATTTTGAGGGGACAGTTCGAGGATGAAGATACAGTATTAATAGACACGGAGGTCACAGCATTTTCCAATGGCCAGCTTCCCCAGCAAAAGCTAGTTTTTAGAAGATCAAGTCCTGATTCAGACACTGCAGCACAAAACAAAGAAACCTTCTCGCAGACTGTCTAACGCTGCTTGTAACTTTTCATACAATAATACAAAATTTTAAAGGAAGAAAAAAGAAGTTACTAGGAATCCTTACCAATTGATACTCTTTCATCTTGATAGAATTCATTTATCATATAGGAATTACAAAGGTTTAGGTAAATGATTTTTTGGTTTCTTGATGTTTCTCACGTTCATCTTCAAAAATCAATTTAGTGTTTTCCTTAATTAGTTTCGGAAGCTATTGTTAAACGGCCTTGTATATGATTTCTCATATATTCCGCGAGCTTTCGTTTGGATGTATAAATTTGCACAACTGTTGCTGCTTTTTGGCTAAAAAAGGCATTTCAATGTCGGCTTTAGAATACCACAGATCCAACATTCCATTTGATTCCAAATACCGAGTTCAAGAGTACACTAAATTACACGTTTCAACTTAACAAATATTCAACTGAACTTTGTTATCTAAATCTTCAGAATTCCTGTGCTAGAAACCACAAAGAACGGAACACAAAGACTTCAATGTTTCCATACCTGTAACTTTGTGTAAACATTTCGATAAAGAGCCCATTCTTGTCTACCTTGCCAAAATCCACTATTGGAGAACAAATCAAGATTTGAATATTTCCACATCTGCACGCATATAAAATGTAACATCTCAGAAAAATTACAATACATACGACGAATTGTGGTGCCTTTGTACAATAATTACTATTATAATTTTATGCATTTGGCAGGCGGGGGGATGGGGTATGTCATGCCATTTATTCATATTAATACCCCTAGGGAGTTTATTTTGCCAAAGTTATAAAACGCATACCTGTGCAACAAGATTTCCAAGTTCCCATCAATGATCACTCTAACTCAGAGGCCTCTTCTGAGTCAGACAGGGGCAAGAGGGTGCAAATTCCAAGAATGTGACCGTTGAGACAAACGTAATACTCGATGCAATCTTCATAAGCTCCTAACCTGCAACTAGCACTTTGCGGTATCATCTTTGCTTGCAGCATGCTCCACAGCTTTGCCTTGCAATATGGACACACTTCAGTAGGATGAAATTTAGCTCCTCTGTTTATCAGCATCTTTCGAACCTTTGACATTGCGAAAGACTTGAAAACACCCCTGAAGAATCCTACATCTCCCTCTTCCCCTTGATCAAGATGTTCACAAGGGTCTGAAACATATAAAATATCTGATCTGCATTGAGGTAAAAGAAAGCTTTTCCCTGACGTCCGAGAGAAGCGGGTTCTGTAAACAAAGTGGCCAGGAATGTGAATGCTATTAAACAAGCCACCCTTTGTACATCCTGAACAATAGATAAGAAGCTTCCCTAGTGCCCTCCAATTTCCATCAACACTGTGACTCCCACTAGATTGTAGATCGAGCATCATTTTAGGAGCTCTAGTCCGGCAAAATTCCTTCCATAGAACTCTTTTAGCAAGATCATCAAACCATTTACACACACAAGAAAGACTTGCAATCATCTTAGGATTCCAGTTCAAATGCTGAAGAACTAGGAAGATAACTTCTTCACTCAGATGTCCTTTTGTGCATACACAGCTAGCTGAGTGGATGCATCGATACACCTTCATTATGGTCATGTTGCACCTAACAATAGCAACAAAAGTAAATAGAAATATCGTATTTTTACAGCCTGACAAACATAGTTTGATCTACATACTTAAAAGAAATGTCAACCACAGCTCTCAAGTAGGCAAATCCTGTCAATCATAGATAAGATACCACCATATGCAATTTGGAATGAAGTTTGCCAGTCATTTTCATACCAAGAATAATAATTAAAACTAAAAGAGCAAAAAGAACAGTCCTACTAAAATCCAAAACCACCAATAAAACTATATGCTTACACAGATAGACAATATAACATGAAATCTCACGATTGAAAGGTAGCTCATGTTGATGAGCTTGAGATGAAGATCTATACTTCCCACCTGTAGGAAGCAATGAGGTATGGACATAATTGGTCATAAGGTATGGATATCACTGGTTGAGAAGAGGGAAGCCGAGAGACAGGGAGGCGGCCCCAGCCTACAAGGGTAATGCTCCAAACTCAATTTGTTGTGTAAATTGGGTAGAGTGACCCTTATGTCACGTACTAGTGATCTGTGATTTCTTTTCATCTTTCTCCTCAATTAAGGAGCTGCTAAGAGCATAACATGCCTTCACTGTGGTAACATAGTGCTGTGTAACAAGCTTACTGTGAAACTGATTGTAGTCATGTAACAAGCTCACATGACTCTGACCAATAATAAAACTTCCTCTGATCAACTTTCCTAAAGATTTATGACCATGTTGTCATGTGCATGCGGTTTCCCGTGGCACAACTATAGACTTGATTTAAAAAAAAAAAAGAACTGTTCAAAAGGAATATTGAAACTCCTTCCATTCTCATCAATTATCTCAAGTCTCAAGATAAGCAACCTATAAAAGAATGCCAAAGAAATGATCTGAAGGGTGATGTGTACAAATTATGTTTATGAAACAAAAGGAAATTAAAATAAGTACTAGAAATTTGTCAAGCACTCACAGTGATGTATATAAGAATTGCAGCAACTAAGAACCGCACGAGGACAATTTTGGATCAGCTACGAGTGGCCCTTTTAGTTGATGGATCATGCATTCATGTTTGTTCAATCATTGGTCAAATACACTGATAAAAAGTTAAAAGGAAATTCCTTCAATTAATTATCATTAAAAGATTTTAGAATGTAAAATACCACCTATGCTTACAGAATTTACAATGGAATCATTAGGTCAAATGCATTAACTGAAATAAACTGCTCAAGTAAGTGTAATAAAGAAGTATGTTTTCGTAACTCCATTCCAAATTAATAGATAAATTTTGTTTATTAATCAATTCCAGATAGTGTTGAATGAAAGTAAAACTAAGAAATGGCATGAACATCCAAATACATGATTACTAGTATTATATTTAAATTGAGCACTATCATGCCGCGAATAATAAACTTACTGATATGTTTGGAAAAATAAAGTTTTTCCTAATAAGTCATACTTTTAGATTTTTATCTCTAACTGTAGCGGCATGAGCTCAATTTAGCATATCCACTGGAATCAACACACTCCATCCTAATTGCTAAGTCAGACTAATTTCAATAAAAGCAAATGGCCTTCAAAATTTGAGATCCGTACGACCCTTAAAAAGTAAAATGCCTTAATTCCCACAAAATTAAGCAGGAACAAAACCTAGAATTTCGTCATTAATCCCAAAAAAATTAGATGGAAGTAGTATTCTTTGTTCTTCTGGCATTACTAGCACCTCATGCGTTCAGAATATTAGCGGCCATCCTTTTTACATTATAAACCAGCTCACAATTGTAACCAAAAAAAAGAAGAAAAAAATAAATTATTCTAGCTCACAAATAATTAGAGATTGATCAACGCTGACTTCCGAGAAAAGGCGAAGCTTACTAAATCAAGAAAATCCGATTTAATAAAAAAACAGAACATCTCATATATATATATCGCAATTAACATGAAATAATAAACCCCCATATATACCTCAAGTGACACAAAATTTTCTTCGTTAGTATCAGCTCCAGTTTATCAGCCAGAAATCCCCTGAATGAAGAAAGTAAACACAAATTAGGGTTTTTGACACGCAGTGAAAAGGATAAATTTCAACTCCGAAATTAAGAAAATTTTCAAGAAAATTACAAGAATCGCTTCCAAGAATCTTGAATTTAGATGGGTTACTTTCCTTAACAGGAAAAATGATGGTATGGAATATGTACGGTAATGGATGGATTGAAGAAATGGGAGAAAGTGAAGAAGAAAGGGGGTTTTTCTTGATTCCATATCTAGGAGGAGAAAAATAAAATATTTAAGAGCAAAAACTAAATACACCAAACAGTTATTTGATATTTAGTGACAGACAACTTATATTAAGACAAATCAGCAACTAGATTGAGCGTGCACAGATGTGGGACCAGATCATAATACGTTTCAGTAAATGATTGGATTTTATTATTTACAAATGACCAGCTTGTAAGTTTATATGTACGCTTACATTGCAGTCATCAAGTTGGGCTGTCTTTTTGTTTATGGATTTTTGTCTTCGTTAGTGACGTTTGGTTTTTGGCAGTCAGCGAGGGGGGCCTTAATTCTAAAGCATGGGCTTCATTTATGGCATCTTCTGTGATTTTTCTCTTTTTTCTTTTTTTTTTTCCATCAAAATTAGGGACATAAAGGAGTCTAATTGGTTCGATTGTGGATAGAGTCGATTTCGATTGAGTCTAGTCGAGCTTTTAAATTAAATTAAATGAGTTGAGTTGAGTCAAGTTGAATATGTATTATTTAAGTTTTAACGAATAAAAAATTATGTTTCGAAATCAATTCGAGTTGAATCAAACAACATAAATAATCGAATTGAATTAAGTTTTTTTGAGCCCGAGATCGAGCCTAAATTATTAAAAGAACAAAAAATCATATTTGTGATTGACGCGTTTAATAACTCGAGTCGAATTGAGCCGAATAAACGAGCAATTTCATTTCTTTACATCCCTAATTAAAAAATATATTTATCATGCACGATTGATTCTATTATGTTGCTTGGTTTTTGGTTAAAAAATTATGTGACAATTTCGAGTTACTAAGTAATACAAAATGAGTAATGAGTTTTATGGAATTCAGATTACGACGATGCGGATGAATATGAATGCCGACGATTACGAAAATTAAACCAAATTTACAATTGCAATAGCTTTTCAAAAGGCAAACTTGCAGATAATTTCTTCACAAGTAATGTACATTATACAGTAAATCCTTGCTATATAAAAAAGCCAAGGAGTTTTCACAATTCCAATATGCAGTTACTGCTGTAGACACCCCTTCTCCAGAGCGGTAGTCACAACTGGCAAGTATATTAGTTTCACCCTTTACAAATCAGATTCAAACAATAAACCCACAAAGATATGATATGCGTACAAAGCATGCGACAAACAGCAGTTCCCAGAATCCACAGAAGTCCAGGCCTTCAATTTTTCTGATTAACTCTAGTAAAGCAAATCTCCTAGTCTAAAATTCACGATGATTTAATGTTGTAAATCTCACACCTCCCATGAAATTCTCAGGAAACTTTGATCACCATTCAAGTGCCTGTTGGCGTAGAAGGGTTACTTTCTTGAAGGGAAATCACTGTTTCAAAAGCTCCCACCAAAGCCTTGACCTTGCTTTTCCTGCTTTCGACGAGTTTACTGGCTGTTTCTTCAATTACATTATTAAATAAACCCTGAGCATCTTTCTTTCCTTGCACATCTTGATGTCTTAGTATAACTTTCTCAGAACCAGGGCTAGCACCATTTTCATCGTCACAGGCTTCTCTGTTCTTAAAACTTCTTGTTCTAGTCTTCTCATCATTGGTGTCTCCCACGATTCTTCCACGCCTAAACCTGAGCCTCCTAGGAACATTATTCTCAGTTCCAAGGTCAAGTATTCTTCCCCTTCTGAACTTTGACTTCGACAATGCACTATCTTCATCTTCAGGAGGAGGTCCTCTACCCTTTTTTGGACCTTGGTTATGATTTCTTTTTGATGCATCCCCTTCATTGACATTTACAGTTTCATCATCCTCAGAAATGAAGTCATCTTCTTCGCTTTCAGTATATTCAGAGTCCTCGGGATCTTCTCTGTTGCTATACTCATACACCTCTACATTTTCATTTTCTGCAAGTTTAACATGTTTCACATCTTCTCTATCAATATCTTCAGACTCCTTGATCATGTGATCATGAAAAGTTTCTAAAAACTGAGAATCTGAGTAGGATGACAAATCGGGTGATTGCAATAATGGAGATGAAGGAATCTGAGAAGTAAAATCACCTTCGGCAGTTTCCAAAATTTTGTTCTCATTTTCTACCTCAGCAACCTGAAAGGTTTTCTCCTGGACCTTGTCATTGTCTGGTTTCTTCAGTTCATCTTTTTGTGTTCTATTCTGATCCTTTAGAGGAGACGCCAATTTCACACTGATGGACTTTCTAGTGTGTATACTGACAGCTCTACCACCAAAAGATTTCGGGGACAATGAAACAGTTGTAGGTTCCAGTACTCTCTTTGTTGCAGTTTTTGATGTTTCTGTTATTTTGCCAGACTTGACTGGAGTTTTTCTCAAACCATTTAAACCTACTGTGGCAGTAAGCGAAGATGATGGAATTACCCTCACAGATTTTAATTTTGTATCCGGAGAAAATTTTGGTGGCAAAGTTACCTTCATCTTATCGTCTTTCATTATCCTGTTAATGGATAAACCTTTCTTTGAAGAAATTCCAACTTCTTTGGATGGCAAAAGAATTTCTCTCTTGATAATTTCAGGGGGCTCAGATGAACATATCAAATCAGGAGAGAGCTTGAGCTTTAGTGTTTTTTTTCTCTCAGCTAGAACTACGATTCCTGTATTCTGCTCAGGTGACTGAATTATTTTATCAGGAGAAGGCTTGAGCTTGACAGTTGACGTATTCTTTTTCACTACTAGAGCTTCAGCTTCTCTATTCTTTTGCTTATCAGGAGGAGGTTTGATTCCATTTGGTATTGGGTTCCTTTCCTTTGCTGCAAAGTTGAGTTCCGTACCATACTTGCAGAAATCATGGCAAGAACCGGTGGAAGCTGAGAGATACTTTGAACTCAATTTTATTGTAGGTTTTCTTTTCACAATATCTGCATTATAGCATGAAGCAACTGAAGCCCGATGATAAAAAGGACGATTATCTGGTGCCCTACTTAGAAGACTTGGTTTACCTGTTGAGTTTCTTCCTGGATTTCCTACATCAAGCTCAATTATTTCTGGATTGAACAGAATATCCATTTTCTCTTCAGCCATGAAAAGTGAAGATGAAATTTGAACAATATGTAATATCCAAAACCCTGAAAATTAAACAAAAGAAGACTGTCTTATGAAATTAAAACAAACACCCATAGAGCACAAAATGATATATAACATTTTAACAAACTTACCAACTATTACAACCATCAAGAAAACTTTATATGATATCTTTACAAACTTCTAACTGTTGCAGCCATCAAGTAAAATATAAAATCAAATGAAAGCCAATAATGCCAGCGCTTGATTGCTTTTGGCAGCCTAAAGTTGCCAGCCTAAGTTACGATAATCTGAAAGGATAATAAAATTTTCACTCTTTTTCATTTTACAAGGTCAAAGTTGTATTACTTGCATATATTTGACAACAGTAGGAAAAGGTGCACATTTACAAACCAATAAATAGTAAACCAATTTTACCAATATTATGAACTGACAGATCTAAGTACAGCCATTATGGGATATAAACAAAACTCCTGCACCAAACTTTTGGAGTTCACAAAAATTGCTTTTGGTTCAATTTGTGTTCATGAATATATCTTTATCAATTCTTCCGGAACACCATTCCATCCTATGTGAATCAATAAATGAGTTTGTATCAAGCAAACTGATGCATAAAATAACCAGCAGAAAAAGCAAACACGGTCATGGACTGAACAATATATGAAAATTGTATGTATACTCAACATTAGAGAGATAAATAAATGGGTGAATAATCGTAGTCGTCCAAGGTCAGTCCCCCATAATCATGTTGGAATGTAATTCAACATCTCATATACAAAGACTGGTCATTGCACGGGTTTAACCACAACCACCAAAATAGAAATAAGAGTAGCTCCATCATAACTTTTCTACGCCCAACGACAATACTAGGAAGGGAAGAGAAATTGAAAATTTAAAAGTTTTGATTCAGATTCAAAATTACAACCAAGAAATGATTGAACTTCAGAAAAGCATGCTGTCAAGGAATTGGATTCAATGAAAAGAAAACAAAACTTTTCAAGGCCTAATGATTGACAAATTCCTTCATTTCTAATCAACCAAATGACCCATTTTAGGTGTCAAAACACATCATTAACTGATTCCACTTTAAATTCCAAATACAAAGCCATAATACCAAACTGAAATCCAATTCACACAATCATTTCAAGTAAACATGGACTAAATCAAAACCTCAGATTGACTCTAGATCAAAATCATACCTTTATCTCGTAAATGTTAACCGGAATCCTTCCAAGACAGCCCCAAAGCCGAACCCCTAGAACAATGCAAACCAGCTAAAACCCAAATCAGAACTCATTGATCAAAACACATCATCAAGTTTCGACAACCCAACCTCGAATACAGAGAAATGGAACAGAATAAAACGTTATTTATCAAAGAAACTTTGAATGGTAAAGCAAACTAAAACCAAAAGAAACGCGTACCTCCTCCTCCTTGTTCTTCAAAAATTCTCTCTCCTCTAACAGCTTCCCCACAAAGCTAAGAAAGGAAAGGAAAGAAAAGGAAAAAACCCCACCTTTCCCCTCTTATCTCTTGCTTCGAAAATCGTGCAAGCAACTCCTTTTTCAATTAGTTTTTGGTCTGCAGCTTCTTTGATTAGCTTTGCTTTTGGGGGTTTTACGAGGGGCTTTTGGCATGAATGAGAGAGAGAATTTCAGAATCTTTTATTCGATGGGTAGAAAGAGAAATGGCGGGGAAAAGAAAATGGGAATTAATGACAACTTTTGGGTCCCTTTGCTTTGCCATTTCAAATTTTTTTTTCCTTCTAAATTTCGTGACTCGCGAATGAATCGCGTTACACAAGCGGAATGGTTCTTGTGCGTATATTGTAACGAACACAGGCTGTTATGCCCTGTTTGGATATTCTTCTTCTTCTTTTTTTCCAATCTTAGGTGTATTCACCAACCCCCCACTATAGAAATTGGCGTGATTTAGGTGCGTCAACAACCATGCTTCTCCTGGTTGTATTTTGTATAAAAATGCGTTTGAACTTGTTAATTGCTTATGTTAACACTAATTTATTGGCGGTACTTTTTAAGTATTGTTGTGGTCGTGTTTACTTTTTTTTTTTTTAATTTGGTCATATGTTTGGTTTTATTCCTGCTTTAAACTTAACGCAACTTACCTCAACAAAAAAGAAGGACAAGTAACTTTTTTTGTTATCCATCTCTATTATTAAAATGTAAAGTCCATACTTTTAAAGATGAATTTGCGTTACAGGATTTCAAAGAAAAAAAAATTACATGTTTTCATATTTGCCGCCCATGTTTTCATTAAAAAAATTACTCTTTTTAAAACACAATCAATTAGTTAATCACTTACAAATAGGAAATACAAATTTAGGAGATGACAATTTTATAATATAAGATTTTGAGATACATTGAAAATTATCGGTTATTGAATATTATTATCTTCTCTTTTATCTGTCTTTCTCCTCTCAAGTAAGTCTGTACTGTTTTTTTTTTTTAATCATGTAAAATTTAGAGGTGAAATTTTAGTATGTACAAAATTCCAAAGTTTACATATGGATTACGTCAAATTTATATCACTAGCCTTCCCATGTGAATGGAGTTAATTAAGACCAAACATAAAAAAAAAATTCAAACTAGGTTTACAAACCATTATTGCTATTTAGTCGTAGAAAACCGGAGCTATTAAATTTTAAAGAACATTTGTTTTCCAAAGAAGAGGGGAGTTTTCAGTTTAAAGTGGAGTAACAAGTTGGTATACAGAGAAAGTTTTATTCAAAGTTACAAACCTTACATACGTTATAAACTCTTTAGGTTACGAATATGTTTATTTTAATTTAAATTTTAAATTTTTTATAATATAAATTATATTATTTAAGTTTAAAATCTTTAAATTTTAAATTAAAATAAATGTGACCTACAACTTACTAGTCCGAATAACGGTAGCATGTTACCTAGAGGTGGGCTAGTGGGCTAGTGGCGTCTTGGCGTGCCATGTTTGTTACTTCTCGCCCACCATTTGATGAGATTAATATCCTTTGATAAAAAGAATTTTAAAAAGAGTAAATTGTACTTGTACATTTAAAAAAGGTCAACAAGTACAATTTTCTTAATCAAATTCTCCTTCCGATAATATAACAGAGAATATTAAAGGCGACATGATATTTTCGTGATACCTCAAAATTTATGTATGCCACAAATTCGGGCCCTTTAAGAACATTTACAATTTGCTAGTTAAGCAGCCTCATCAAATTTTCAGCTATTACATCGTCGAGGTAGGGCCTATTCAGCGGACACCATAAAGTCATAAACAAAAAGCTAATTAACGACTGAGTAGCGTAATATTTTGCTTAACTTTAACATTAATGGGATCCGATTATTTAAACTGTATAGAGTTAAGGTAGATATGAGATTTATTATATCACTTTATTTAACTCCGACTTCAACTCATATTATAAAAATAAAAAATATTTTATAATGATTTTAGAAGATTTTGTAAAAGAACAATATAAAAAAATAAATAAATAAAATTAAAAATAATAATTTTGGGGAGCAGAGGTGAGACGGATTTGATAGAAGCGTTAAAGGAGTGAGACAACTTTGAAGAACTACCTAATTTTAGCGGACAGAATTTGTGAACTGCTTCTGTATCGTACTCGTCCCATTATCATGTTTAATTCCAATTAAGTCAACCAAACTACTAAATGAGTTGTTTGGGTATTGAAACTGAAAAAAATGATTCATTCTCATGTTCATTCATTAAAATATGCAGTTTAAAACAAATTGAATTCCCATATTTATCATAAATAATTATAATAGCTCAATTGAAACCGATGGGATTCAGAAAGAAAACTTCCTTACTATTGCCAATAGCCTTTTCATTTCCCGTTATATTACTACTAGCTTGGTTACTAAGTATTCCCTTTCGGTGTCACGTAAATTAAGGAGAATAAAAAATTAGTATACTTGTAAATTTGTTTTCTTTAATATAATTTTTGAGTATGTGATTTAGAATTAAACACAAAACAAAATTCACCAATTAAAGTAATTAAGAAAGAAGAATTATAAAAGAAAGATATATTTAACTTTTTAAGAAAAAATTTGTACTCCTAAACATTTTTTGAAATAAACGTATTGGATGTCCTTAGTACACCCTTTTGACAACGGTGGAGTGATACAGATACCAACCAGCAAGCAGATCAAGATCAATTCTGTTTATTAAAAGGGTCTGGCCATTTTGTTTGGTGAGGAGTAAAGATAATAAGTAATCAACATTCTGTACATAAATATTCTAGAGGTATAATTATCTATTGGTTTTCGTTGCAATCATGCAACAGAAAAAACATAATTTTTATCATAACAACATCATCATCCTTTTCTTAAGAATAAAAATTATACTAAAACAAAAAATAACTGGAAATCATTTTTTTAATTATAAAATATTACTGAATATCAAGTTGCTTTAGCGATACGGAGTAGCCACGAATTATTGAAGTTTGAACCATCGTTTGTTCAGACCAGGCTTTTGTTAGGTTTGAAGAGTAAAGCCCATCTAAAATATGACATTTACTCTTAGTACTCCAAATTCCCGATCTTAAAGCCTGCTTCATTCACCCCCAAAGTAGTGCATATTTTTTTCATTTACCAAAAAAAGAAAAAAAAAGTAGTGAATCTAACTTGTCATCTTATGTATAAATTCATAATGTTGTATACTTGTATTGATATTTAAGGGAAAAATTATTTATGCCAATGTGTATATTTTTTTAGTAGTTAATGTTTTCCTTTTTGAGGCACTGTTAATATATACATTTATATATATAGAGAGAGAGAGGGAGAGAGTGGGGATGAGAATCACCACTTTATAATTTAGATTTTTTTTTATTTTTCATTACAAAAACATTTGTATTTTTATAGGCGGATAAGAGTACGTAGGGCATCTTGAGATTTATTCGCACTCTATTTTCCAAATTTGGATACTCCAATAAATGTCAGTAAGAATCATTTAATATCGTTTTCGACAACTTTTTTGATTTGTTTTTTCTTTAATTTATGAATTACATTTTTACCTATATAACTAGTTACATACAATAAAAGAAAATCTAAACAAAAGAATAAAAACTAGTTACACCTACAAAAACTATTTATTTATATACTCCTAGATTTTGCTCTTGACGTATTTAGTTTTTGAATTTTCCTCCCACATTCTTTCCATTAAAAGGATCATATAACTTGGCATAAAAGTTTCGACATTAACATATCTAAACTCCTTACAGTAACGCATAGTACATAAAATAGCATAATAAGAACACTGTAGGCCCTCTAAATATTTAAACAAAATTCAATTGTTTCCCTAGCTAGAGCCATGTTATTATTCTATTATTGCTCTCCCATATAGTCTTTTGTCAATTTCCAATTAATACCATGACTCAGAAGCTGATAAAAAGAAACTAATATATAGTAAGATAACATTTACACATTTGGTTACATATAAATGGAATCCAAGAAATAGCAAACCCCCACCTCACAAACATAAGTTAAATCATGTATACTTATTATGAATATTATATATGGATGTTATATAACATGTATACGTTAGTAAATGATCATATAAGATATGTTAAATCATGTCTATTGATTATTGATGTCGACATATATACGTGTAATAATGTTCATAATATATATGTCTATATATACTTATATAGATGGATATACGGAGACCCACCATAAAAAAATAAAAGAGAGAGAGAGAGAGAGAGGCAGTTTATATTTTACTATACCAAAAAAAATTAAATTTAGTGGATCTAAATATATTCAAATATGTACTAAAAGTAACATATATATATATATATATATATATATATATATATATACACAAACACAAATAACACTAACAAGAAGAAATAATAAAATATCATTTGAATAAACAGCAAAATTATCCACACACAAAAAAAGCTGATGTTAAAACAATATTCTATCTATTCCAAAATTAGAAATATATTTTGATTTTTTTTGAATTAAATAATGGTATATTGAACTTCAAAATTAATCTCTATATATTAAGCATTTGGTCTTTAGAAGAACCACCGTTGTAACATTTTTTTTTTTTTATAAAAAAAATAGAGAAAGAAGTTGTCCACAATCCAAAACTTCCCATAACTTCCACTGTTAAATATTTAAATTAACTCTCAACTTCTTAATAATTAAAAATAATTTAGTTCATTCCATAAAAATTTAAAAAGACATTTGGAAAGTTAAATAAAAATAAAATATTTATCTACACATTTGTGTGTGAGCAATAGGCTAGTGTAAGTTATGAAAGTTGGAGATACAAATTATTTGATTTATAAACCATAAGATTATAATAATTATATTAACTAGATTAATACGTATTAATTTTGAAAATTCAAGATATCATTATTTGATTTAAAAAAATCAAATCGTGATCTTATTTTAGAATGCATGATATTATTTAATGTTATTATATGCAAATAATAAGTTAGAGAGAGATAATAACATTAAATATAATAAAAATAAATATATCTAGTAACATTAATTGCTATGGACTGGTTAGTAACGAACAAATAGTAGGAGAGAGTATCCTCATATTTAGATAATCTTTTCTCTCTGTATATTTATCTATTTAATATATACGTATGTATGTATACGTGCGTATGTATGTATATTTATCGAATTGAAATTATAATTAACATGGATCTCTCACGATAATCATTAGATGAGATTGATGGTGAATTCTAATTGTGTCATGGATCGTCTCGACTTGATGAGTGTTCTATTATATTAAAAGTTGGAGTCTTATTAGTTATTTTATATTTTTTTGTTACAAAAAATTTAAGTGAGAAGAGAATTTTTCAGTCTAGAGTCAGGATATATCGTCAATCTTTTTAAAAGTTTACAATGATATTTACAAATTACCATTAAAAAAATAGCTAACAAAATTAGAACTCTCAATTTAATGAAAATCCTTATTGAGAGCTAAACCAACCTTAGTTAAAAATTATCTCATTCTTTTTAGTATTATCCGATGTCATGTCCGGATTCTAAACTAAAGAAACTCTCCTCCAGCCAAATTTTTTATAAAAAAAATGACCATCTTCATATAGTGGATCTAGAAAAATGAAAAACAACTCTATGAGAGTCTATTGTATATAACATCTACGGATCTATTCCCATATCTATATTTCAAGAAATAATGTATAAAGGATATCATTAATTGTTCATCGCATTCGTATTATAGATGCAGCTACCATATTATATGCATGTTCATGTTCATGTTTTTATATATTTTTATTTGTTTTTAAAATTTTCTATATTTTGGATTAACGTGACTAAAAGCTCTGAAGATAGAACAAAAAAGACAAAAATTTAATCGAACAAAAACTCTCGAGGATCATAAGACTCTCACGTAAGTTGTCTTCACCGAACACAAAATTAAAGAAAACAACTAGGCAATCTTGAAGAGCATGACTGATCAATTTTGCAAATGTCACGCTTTGTTAACAAGCCAATTTACATGCAGTTTCAATTATTTATACCTAAAATAACAACCAAAAATTTAAATTGAACTCTAATTATATAAAAAATAAACTAACTATTCCTATAAGATAAATGTTCGAGTTCACGGGACATATCAAAAACTATTCTATTTTGTCATTTTCAATGTTAATAATAGCCATCAGTTTATAATTTCTGGAAAAATAGGATACGGAACTTATTGGTGTACGACACTGAAAATGACCGCACTTATTTTAAAATGAAGCTGAAGACCCCCTTTGTTTTCTTGTAAAACAAAATAGGAAAAACAAACAAAATAAGAAAGACCACATAACATGAATGAAACACTGATGTCTATTATTCAATAATTATTACTCCACCCGTTTCAAAATTAGAAATACATTTTATGAACTTTAATGTAGTATCATTATATATGTTTAAAAATTCATTTCTGATATGAATTTATAAATACATATTAAGTATAAAAGTTTATTATTAAGAGTATTCTTGATGTACATCAACATATTTCACTTCAAAGTTAATAAAAAATAAAAAATGTTAAATTATAAATTTTGCAAACTTATTTTGTGTAAATTGAAAAGTATCTCTATTTTTAAAACAGAAAAATTAGAACTACAACTTGCTGTTGTGTTTTTGACTATATATATGTCTGGCCAAATATTTTAAAAACCAAAATTCCAAAACAATTAAATATGGGACCAAAGTGCATCCAGATGAACAAGGTAATTACAAGTAATGAAGGTATTTAGCATATATTCAATGTCAAAGTTTGAATATATATTATTGAGAATTCCATCTAATACATCAGAACAAAAATATATATTACTCACAATCCTGCAACCCTTCTTCTGAGACCGTTTTATAAAATCTCCAGAATCTAAATTATACGTATTTGTCTGATAGGCCGGCCAGAATGTACAAATTACTAGTCGGTCAGATTAAATGCACATAATAATTTCATGCCTTAATTTGTTACATTTGATAAATTTAAAAAAATAAAATAAAATATACACACACACATATATATATATATAGTTGTAATTCCGAGTATAGTGACTAAATTGTCAAGATCAGTTAGAAAATATTTTGATTTGTCTCGAACAGTTTCATCTAACTTGTACCCCATTATAGTGAATAAAATTCTTGTGTGTGTGTATATATATATATATATCATTTAATGAGGACTTATGTATTATAGAAGTTACGATAGTAAGTGCAATATAATTGATCAGGATAATATTCTTGCGATAAGGATTTTATAAAAATTCCTCAAAGTATTTCGAGAGTATATTAAAAGACGTTAACGTTGTCGAGATGACAAAAAGATTATTTTATGATGTCAGTACTATTAACCAATTAATCACTTATTGTGAGGAGAAGTATATCTTTTATATTTATAAAAACTTCAAGGGAAACGCATAGAGAGAAGTAACAGTATTAAAAAATAAATAAAAAGATAGCCCTTGTGTGTTATTTTTCAATGTAGTATCCATATTATATGTCAGCCCATGAATTTATTCAATTCGTAAATTAAAATATATATATATATATATATATATATATATATATATATATATATTAAAATTTTGGAATGTGGAGAATATTATTTTTATTATGACAGTAGCTCGATAATAATTTTTACAAGAAAACATCGTAATGATGCATAAGATTAACTGTAACTAGCTAGAGTGGGTAGAAATTAAAAATGCAATTGCACAACATACAAATAACAACTGAAAGATTATACGTTACCTGTATATAACAATTGTGTACAAGTATCAAATGCATTCGTAATTAAGTTAATTAAAACGTTAAATGAACATACAAAAACGTAAGTACGATCAATTGAATGTGGAATATTTAGAGAAGATCCGACTAACTTTAGTTATCATTTCGATTGCGCATAGATCGATCTTTGACTATGAAACGTGTCGTGCACTCTCGATATTTTAAAAATCGAAAAAAAAACATTTAGAAGTTTGTATTTTTTTTCAAAATGTTTATTTTAGGTTTTAAAGAAAATCTCAAACTATTTTCTTAAATCTATTTCAAAAAATTCGGAGGTTTCCTTTAGAACACAACAATTTATTTAAAATAATTTTTTAAGGAGTCGTCACCTAAAAATAACTAATTGGGTGTGTTAGGTCACTTCATTTATTTTAGTTATTACAAAACTATTTTATTATTTTGGAATTTATTTATTAGAAAAATGAATTTAGCCACATTACAATTTCGTATTTAAAAAGAGGCTTTTAAAATAAATTACTCCAATTTCAAAATTAATTTACGAAACATTTGATTCAAATTCGGAAATTTGGTTGAACGAGAAAAATATGTGAGGCACCCCTCATTTTCGTTTTAAAAACAACTGCATTTTATCATTTTTTTAAAAATCATCCTTTAAATTTATGGTAAAAATAAAGTTAACATTTTCTTATAAAAAAATAAAAAATTTAACTATACTAAACTAAACTAAACTATAAGTGATTTGTGTGTGTGAATGTGTTATTTTTCACTATATTGTTAGATTTACATATTACAAGAATATAAAAAGAAAACTCTCTAAACTAAAATTACATTATTGGAACTTATACCATAATGAGGGTGTTATTGAATTTGAATGTTATAATCATATTAATTTTAACCCTTAGGCTTACAAATAATCTATAAAATTACAAATTACAAATTTGAAAATTTGAAAATTTGAAAATTTGAAAATTGAAAATTACGTTCTTTGAAAATAAATATGTGGAAATTATAAATACAACTTACAAATGAAACTACACTCATTTACAAATAAATTTAAACTAAATCCTAATTACATGTAAAATTAAAAAAACAAATTGCAAGAGTTTCTTTTGTAAGTAGGACATTTGACCCAGTGTGAAGATACTTTTAAAAAGTTCTCTCATCGTCACAATCACAACACAAAAGTATATACATAATTCTTTATGCATTCCAAATATTTTTAATCATTAAAATTACTAATCTACCTTTAATCACAAATAAACAGTTATAATCTACACATTTAATAACTACAAATTAATTATTCTATGATCCCATGACATGTTAATTATCATTTATAAATTAACACAATATTCACAAACTATCTCTATTTATTCAAATTTTTCTAAGTATTATAGGTATTTTTCATGCAATTTTTACCTGTATGGAATAGAAACAATAACATGCACAAGAAATATTTATATACCAAATTGTAATTTCTAAATCAAGCATAATCATTAAATATTCACAACACTATTTATAATAATTATACAATCTAAATATGAAAAAATTAATTTCTAATTGCAATACATCTATTTACATTAATTTCTAAATATACTTACATTAACAATATTAAATATCTACAACAACATGTATAATTTACTAAATTTTAGAATAATTAAAAATACTTTAAAAATTAAGAAAACTTACTTTTATACATCTATATACATACATATACTATGTTACTTTAGTGTAAAACACTAATTTAAACTATTTTAATGGTCGAATTGATCAAAAAAGTCAAAATCCAAAAATTATATTTAAAATATTTACAAAAATATTTTGTACCCTTATTATAATTTTTACAAAATATATAAATTAGTATATTGAGTACTTTTGTAGAGAGAGAGAGATAGAGAGAGATACTTAGAATAAAAGTTTTTAAAAATAGAAAATAAATTAAATATAAGTTTGATGATGTGAAAGATACATACATCATATATTAATTTGAGTGTTAAATTGGGGTTTATGACATTAATTACCTTAAATCCACTTTAATTAACACTAATTGAGAAGAGAGAGTAGAAGATTAAATCAACACAAATATATCTTAAAATGAGTTTTTATTTCTTGGTAATTGATGGATCTACAACTTTAATTTTCAAATCTTTAAGAAAATTATATTTATATATGTATGTATATATATATATATATATATATATATAATTCTATCTATAATCTATTTTATAGTTTTTATCTTTTTAAACTCTTCTCTCCCGGCCCTATCAAATGAAGGCTCTCATCATATTTATAAGGAGACAATCCTAATTGTAAAGTGTAATAATCTTTCTTGGCTATTGATCTTCAAGATGATCCAATAGATGAGATTTGTCTCTTCTTTTCTCTATATTCATTTTGGAATCTTCTTTTGGGGTTTGCTCTTTACTTCTTTTTTTTTTTACACGGGCTTTTTTTAATGATAATTTTAATTTAATAATACTAATAATAAATTACAATAATATCAATTAACATAAATGTAAAGTTCTATTTTATTTTTGTTTATTACTTTTATTTATTTAAAAGAACAATTGAAAATTTGAGGTGTCTACAAAACGCGATATGTACCCTATACTTCTTTCGTTCCACTAAAATAACAATATTTAGATTTTTAACTATTATGCATCTTTGACTGAGAATTAATATACAAATAATAATTTTTTTTTTATAAAATTTGTTATCAAATTTTATATTATGACAAAATTTATAAGTTGTAATTGAATATTTTTTAATTTATAACAAAAATAACAAAGACAAATTGCAAATGTAATTTTTTTTTCCAAATACAACCAATGTTTTTTTAACGGAGGAGTATGTACATATATATATGCCAACAAAAGCAAGTGGGGATTCAAGTGTTCAACCGAACGGAGTCTCCATGTGGCCCTTGAAATACTCTCTATAAACACCATCTCAGCCACTCGTACTCCACTTCTTATCTTCTCTCGCACACACACAAATACACACACATACGTATTATGTATATCAATCTAAGGCTTTATATAATAAACGAATTTTGACTTAGATTTTATGATGGAATTTTAATTTTCAAACTGATGCCATGCATATTTTTCTATTTTTTGTTTAACTGTTTTTTTTACTATATCTTAACGCTCCTACAAATTTCCGATAAGAAAATTTACTTTTTTGTGCATAGTATGTCATACTTTATTATTTTTTATTGAAGCCTTTTATTAATCTAAAAGTTGTTCACCAAAAAACAACAAAGCGTAATATGTACTCGGTAATAAATTTTTACCACGAAGAAACTTGGCCGTATATATAATCACAAGTTTTTCCACATTGTAATCATCAACTTAGGATATAAATACAAATTTGTACCTGCAATGCATATATATATATATGTGTGTGTGTGTGTGTGTGTTCCTCAGAATCAGAATTGTGTGTATACAGGACGGATAAATGAACCATCCATCGCAAAAATCAATTATTATTGGCGACAGCATGAGACAGACTTGACTATCGATGGGTGTATGTATATGACGGAAGATGCGACGGCCAAATCTCTGGCAAATATGGTGTTTTGCGATTGATCTGTATGTCGCAGAATATCATTTTTGTAGTAGGTTTCAGAATACTTCAAAAATGATCAAAATATTAGCAAAAGTTAGGTTCAATTAATTCTCAATTTCTCACGCAAACTGCTTTCATACTAATTGTGTTTTCCTGTATCAACTATAACTGCGTACTATATATTATAAACTTAATTGTGTTTTTCGGTATAACTATAATTGCGTACTATTCTAAACTTATCTCCGAATCTAAAAAAGACTCCATTTAATCTAATTTTTTTGTAATAATAGAAAAAAATAAAATTAAAGCGAGATCAAAATGCTTCTATTAACTTCTCGTATAGCTGGTACGCATCATTTTGTCATATATATTATTACCGACAAGTTTGACATGAAACTAACCTCCATCTGGGTTATAAATTATATACACGTGTATATTAACATTGATAGAATATTGAATGATTGAATGATATGTGGAATGAAAGATGATAGAAATTACAGATACGCCGTGTAGTTAAAATTTGGAAGCTTATTGATGATGCAGTAAATGTTGTACAATATTCTATATTGTAAAAAAGCCGTTGAGATAAATTTATCTCCACTGTTTTGACCGTTATATATGTCCACAACTTGTGCCGTTGAGATTAACTCTCTTTCTAGTAGTAAAATAAAATATAAGTACAGAGTGGAGTGAGTGCTCCCCCCCCCCCCCCCCCTTTTTTTTTTCTTTTTAAAAATTTAATTTTAAGATTATGATAACGATAGGCTTTAATTTGCTAGAGCACAGGAGTTAACGTGTACCACGCATTCACGCTTGTCCACCAAACATACGAAGCTTCCGCACTCATAAAAACTATCTGTATGGTAATATATACCAGTATGTACTATCATTTGTACGGGCGTGATCGGGAGAAATTCTGTTGGATAAAAAATAATTAAGATACAAGAATTGCTCCTAATATTGAAGGTTGAGGATAAACAAAATGTAAACCTTTTTATGATAAAGAAATAATAGTAGTTTTATTGGCTGTGAACTAGGGATGGAGCAACCTCTCAATTAAAAATTTTCTCATAAAAAATATAAAATTCTAAAGATAGAATAATATTTTTGTTAATTTAACCATGAAACACTCCCTATATAATAATGTACCATTACATTACTAATTGACTTGTTTAAATTAGTCATTAGTTAAATTAGTCATTCCTTTTTTTAAATGAAGAAGTCTGAAGAAAAATGTAAAGTAGTAGAGGGGTGTCCGAATTTCTAAATAATAGTCTGTTTATATAACCAAAAAAAAGTCTTTGATTTGATCTTTTTCTAAAATGAATTTATCTGTATCTTCTTTTGGGCGATAGAACAAAAAGAAGTTGTCTACGACCCGAGTCATTTTTATGGAATATAAAGGGAGAGACAGAAGGTCAGAGGCATCAACTCCTAAATTGTAGCTAGTATGTGTAAGGGGCCGATTGGCATGTGTCTTAATTGTAGCCATACTTACATATTAGGAGGCTTGCTTGTTCATTGTCGTTAAATTTTGATTTTATGAATATTAATATACTCGCTGACTATTAAGCTGATCAACGATTAATTTTGTAAAATAGTTGTTAATGAATATATTAGTGTAAAATATACTGATTTTTTGATAGGTATGTACGTATGTAAATTTTAGATAGTGACTAATTATGTAATAAAAAAAATGTATGGAAATATCATAATATTTTTTTAAAAACTCGTGAAATATAGTTTATACCGACGGAATCGAATTAATATTAAGATTGAAGTGCGTGGAGGAGGTCAAAAATATTTTGGGTAGTCCACGACATGCGAATTGTTGCTAATGTTACGTGTATTAGACTTGTCCCTCTATATATAGGAAGCTTCCCGTTACTTATATTCAAGAACTAACAAATTGTTGTGTTGCTAATTGAATAGCTTCAAATTTATACGCCACACAACGGAATTTACTTTTTATTTATTTATTACGGGATTGAGGACTAGAACTAATGTAGTGGTTATGTAACTAGTTGCACTCTACTACAATCTTTTTTTTTTTTTTTCATAATGTTCAAAAAATGTTTTTATGTAAAATTGATTGTAAGATCTTGAATGGAACATGCAACTTGGCCCATTTATAGAATTGGGAGTTTAATTGAAAATTGCAAGAACCTAATAATTGATTGTAATAATTGGGAATTTAATTGAAAATTGCAAGAACCTAATAATTGATTGTAATATGTATATATGGCATGCTGTAATTTTTTAATTGTCCCACTTTCTATTCCTGCTAATAGTTTAGCAAACTCTTTGTTGTTACTCTGAGATCCTGAAACACAAGGAAATTTTATTCGTTTGCGTCAGTTGGGATGGGGGTGGGGGTGGGGGGTCTGTGGACTTTTGATCAATGTGCAAATTTCTTTTGTGTGTGTGTGTTTTCGCGGTTCGTTAGTTCTTTAATTCTCTTTTGAATTGAAACGACATACAGTAAAAATAGTTTGTAATCGGTGAAAAATGAGAACAGATGAAAAAGCCACACCACCTGATTCTTTGTTTTTACCAATTATTGATACTGCAGATAGCCAAAAGAATAAATAAGCATTCATAAATCTGGACTAGAAACATTTATGAAAATTTGCAAGCGAAAAAGGACTTCCAGAATTAAAAGATAGAAAACAGAAATTTTGTACATATACATGGCTACAAACACGCAACTACTTAACATAACAAATTGACATGGACGCTGTCAAGGTAAGTTCATCTTGAAACTAGGCTTAATTAAGAATCAATTGTACCTTTTTTTGTTGTCATTGAACATGTTTATTTTGTTATAAATTATTACTCCCTCTATTTTTCTTTTTAAATAGATTTTTACTTCTTCCGGTATTTACATTTTCTGCATACATTTTTTTTCCATTTAATTTATTGTTGTTTATGAATAAAATATATCAACAGCCGGTTTGAACTATATTTATGTCATTTATTTCTTTAAAAATACTTAACTAGAAAACAAAATCAGTAAACACCACAACTACCTAAAATGAGATAAGTTCGGTACATTTAAATTGAACTTCTGTCATTCCCAAAACTTAGTAGTACTACTGTACTTGTAATATTGTTGAATAAATGGGGCATTAGTTATCAGAGAAATTGTGAAATGAAATCGAGTAAATATACATTTTCACCAATTTTCGAATACTTTTTGAAAATAACTATAAATAAAATAAGATAGTATAATACACACAATAAACGTTTATCTTTCTATTTATAATCAGTGTCGGAAAGTATTGAAAATTGGTAGAAATGCATATATTTACTTAATAAAATCAGGTAATGGTGAATAATCAAAGCATTGAATATAATTAATTATTACAGTGTTAAAGGGTTAATGGAAATATATATATGGTGCAGAAGAAGCACATGGACGGGTTAAGTAACTTTTAACTTTTAACGGAATAGAATTGTTGATTCGTTTTGATCTAGTAGTTACGTACGTGAGATGCAGCCCCACCACCAGGCCACCACCACCACCACCACCTTCATCAGACACTGACACAAAGAACGAGACACATGACATTGGGTGTCCAAATCCTCAATCATCTCCAATATCATCACCATCTCAATTTATTTGTAAATCAAATATTTAAAATAAATCAACTTATATATCTACTTTTACATTTATTTTCAATATTTAAAAAACGATATTTAAGTGTTGTATTTTATAAATATGTATAATACTTATTCCGTTCTAAAAAATAACTGCATTTTAAAAATGAGATTTGTTATAACAAGAAAAAAAAGTTATATTACCATAATATAATTTTTTTTACTACAATGTCATATTTTTTAAACCTAGTTTACCTTATTATTTATTTATGAAAAAGATATACTATTTAAACATATAATTGTTAATCAAATATTTAATAGTAATATTCATAAGAAAAAAAATCATATAATTTTTTTCTAGAATGAACTCATATGTAATTAAATGTACAGAGTAATATTTTTAGAACTATTTGTTCTAAGCATGAGGTAGAAACTCGTTGAAATAGTCAATTAAGATTATTTTAAGTAACAATAAAAATACTACCAAATTAACTAATAGCTGATTCAATAAAATTAATTATTTTTTTAAAATACAATTTATCAATTAATATATAATAATAGTTCAACTCCAACATATAAAAGATCAAACCACTGTGAGGCTCTAACTATATACGGCTTCTCGATCATTAACGAGGTACCTTGCTAGTTGCTACAGAGGGTATAGATGGGATGTGGGTCCCGTCGAGTCACTGGTGTAGTAACACTTGTTTGTTTAAACTTCTTAGCTTAAGCTGAGCTGGCCTCGTTCCATCTCCATGTGCAACCCTACTGCTGAAAGCTGCGTTTTGTGTCCGTATTTAAACCCAGCTTATTTTGTTGATTTTAACATATGTCAATTGAGTTGCCATCAATTTTTCGGCACATATATTTAGAGTTTTCGTACCGTTATTTAATTCTAACTGTTAAAGATCGACTACAATTATTAATAAATCTGTTAACATTAATTTAAGCTACATGCAGCCGGATAGAATAGGCTAGTAGAAAATCTTCTTTAATGTGTTTGTGTTGTGTGGGACTTATGATCATGGACAAAGTTGAAAATAATTAAATTCATTAATTATATTAAGGTCTTATTTATTTTAACAACATATAATTTATATTATAAGAATATAAGAACTCTTAATATTTAAGTTAAAATACACTGACATGAGTTTTCTTATTCAATCTCATTAATTAATTAATTCAAATGTGGAGTACGAGTATTACTTTTGTGATCGAGTACGAATGTTGTATTTAATATTCTGAACTGAAATACGTACGGCATTGATTGATCATGATTTATGCTCCGTATAATCATGTATGTATGAGTCACACTCTCGGTCCCCTCAATCATTAAATAACAATTTGTTCTACTGTGCAACGTCCAGTCCAAACTTCCAACTGATTCATATTTCTCAACAAAAATTAAGCCTTCAATGCTTTAGCAGGAACCCTTATTTTCAAAATACATGATATTTAATATTTTTTTACGTAATTTTAAATAAAATTTAATTTTGTTAAATATTTTATATAATTTTAATTTTTATATTCTATTAATTTTCATAAAAAATATTTTTAGTTTTTAATTTTTATTTTAAGAACATAAAATATTTAATATATAGTAATTTTTATTTAAAAATACGTATAAAAAATTAAACGTCATACATTTTAAAATTGAGAAAAAATAATATTTAGCCAGCAATCTCATTAAATTGGGATTTTTTTATTATAATATATACTTGAGTCTTTTGCTGAATAATATATAAATACAACCTTAAGCTCTCAAATAATAAGTTATGACATATTATGACCTAGACCCGAAAAAATCTTCTTCAACGTAATTAATTTTTTGTAAAGAACAAAAATAAAGTGTTTATAAAAGGTTGTACTATACTACTCCGTGCGTATAATAGAAAGACATCAAATTTCAGATTTCAGAAAAATACACATAAAATATCTTATAAGTAAAATACGCTTAAAGTAGATTCTTAATAACCAAAATATAATATTTACAAGACATATTTATAAAGGTATTTGGAGTAAAGGAGTACACAAATAGATAGGTGCATATGTGTGTGTGTGTGTGTTTCCGTGCCCCATTTCGTCTAGTCGAGTACGTCCGGACAGCATGAGTGACAAGCCATTTCTACGTCCCCTTGATTTTTTTTTCTTTTTCAAGTAAATGTAGAACATGTATAGATTAATTTTTCTTTTTAGTCAACACAATCATAGATTTTATAAAATATTCATGAAGTGCTACTAGTTATAAATCTTACTATCTGGAAATTTAATCTTTCCATTTTAATCAACACAATCATTATATTTCTTATACCTTTCTATTTTAATCAACCGAGTGCAACATAAAAATACCATGGTCCAGTTCTTTTAATTTATAATGATTTTAAAATTTTTAGATTAATTTAAACCCAATTAAAAATTACCTACTTACTACGTATAAATTATTAAGTGTTTGGCCTTTAAATTTTCACAAAACTCATATGACGATATGAAATTTAAGATTTGAGGATATAATATATACGAAGTACAAATATATACAATGTTACTATTTTTGTCTAATATATGGAATTAGGAAAATGTTACGTATACTAATAATTGCATAAATAAATGTATATAAACATATATGACAAATTATCGACTATTAAAATTTTAATTGTAAACTGATATATATGTATATTATGATGGTATTAAATTTTAATTTTAAATTTAAACTTTAATTTTAATTATCGACAAATGTATATTAAAATTTTAATTGTAAATTTTATATATGTACAAATTGGTGTCTCTAACTATCAATAGAATTATAATTATTTACTACCTCCGTCCAAAAAAAAAAGACTTAATTTATGTGTTTCAGTGTAGTTAAGTTACCGGAGGTCACCCTTTCGGGCGGGGAAGTAACATTCTTTCCCTCCATGTAAGTAATTATAAACAGTCACAAATCTTGTTTTTTACACAATCCCAACCAAGATATCAGGAGGGAGGAGGGGTCACATAATTAATAAACATCACTGGTTGTACTCTCCTCCTCCTCCTCCTCCTTCTCCCCTCCTTTCTCCTCAATTCCCACCAAATTATATACTCAGAATTAGAATCTCTATCCCATGGTTACTCTCTTGCAGTCATGCCTAGCTCCACTCCAGACCTCCCCTTCTTCCTCTCAAGGTCTTCTTTCTCTCAATTTATCATTTCAATTACTACTCTCGTTCTAAAATATTAGATCAATTGCATTTGTATGCATACAAAGTCTAACTGATTTTATATTTTTTCAGTTTTAGAAGGAAGAGAGTATAATATTATACTTATATAATTTTTAATTTATAAATTTTACAGGTGGTTTGGAATATTTTGGCGCGGGAAAAAGGAGGCTGATGTTGCCGATGAAGATTCCAATCCCATTTCCAACTCCAACCCCGTGGAATGCTACGCCTGCACTCGTGTCGGTGTCCCGGTTTTCCACTCCACCAGCTGCGACCAAGCTCACCCGCCGAAGTGGGAGGCTTCCGCCGGTTCTTCACTAGTCCCAATCCAAGCCCGGTCCGGCCACCAAACTAACCGTCCGGCAGGCCACCGGCGGGATTCCGGTCCGTTCGGACGAGTGCTCGACCCTCGGAGCAAGCACGTACAGAGATGGAACAGGGCGTTCCTGCTGGTACGTGGCCTGGCCTTGGCCATCGATCCTCTGTTCTTCTACGCCCTATCGATCGGCCGTGGTGGGTCGCCGTGCTTGTACATGGACGGCGGTTTGGCCGCGGTGGTGACGGTACTTCGCACGTGTGTGGATGCCGTGCACCTATTTCATCTGTGGCTGCAGTTTCGGTTGGCGTACGTGTCGAGGGAGTCACTGGTGGTTGGTTGCGGGAAACTCGTGTGGGACGCACGTGCGGTAGCCGCGCATTACGTGTACTCTATAAAGGGTTTCTGGTTCGATTTGTTCGTCATACTTCCAGTTCCTCAGGTTAGCACCCATAGCTCCCAGTTTGGTATTCCCCTTCTTACAAGTGGTTAAACCATTGAACATCTACGCTAAAAACATTTTTGCTATGTTTAGTAACTTGGAGTTCAATATTATAATTAACTAATTTTTTAGTTTTCTCACATTTAATACTACTATTTTGTTATTTTTATAACTCTCTGTCATCTAAGTAGGTCCTACTCACATGTGTGGAAGAGATTTGGGAAAAATGGTAGTAAAAATGATTACTAAAAAAAATATTACTCCATCTGTGTTCAACTTTTCTAAAGTTCAGAATCAGAATTGAAACTCTGAAAGATTTTGACCATTACTATAAAAAATATTTGATTACGTTTAAAAGTTTGAAATTCTAAACCAGGACCAGTTCGAGTCATCAATTATAAGAAAAAATGGAAAAGAAGAATAAAAAACTTTGATTTGGATTCGCATACTTTGAGTGCATAATTATTGGAGAAATCATTAGCCTGATAGTGTTGAAAGTTTGAAGAGGTAATGCTATCATCATCGGTAGTACACTTTCTGTAACTGTTGAGAATATTATTACTCATCGTACTAGCATGGTTGGATAAGGAAAATGTACTAGTCCGGCTTCATATGCAAAGTTCATATGTCACCAGTCATCACGGGAGCATAATTTTTGAACACTGACATCAGGGCTGTATGGCTTCTGGGCCCTTCCCTTTTCAATCAAGATTGTAATTTGAGAGCACAAATTTGTGTTGCTTTTTATTTTTTTCTTGTAGTTAGTTAGAAGATTTAAGTTTAAAAATTCTGAAGACGGCCTAATGTGAGAAAAAGGTAAATTAGTTGCGGTCACTATTTACACTTATATATGAGACCTTTTTTTTTCAATCTACTCGTGCATCGAGTTGATTCATGTGTCTCTGATAAAAACAGTTGATGAAATCCTGTGTTATTGCCTAACATAATTTAGAAGTTTTCCGTGAAAAGGAAGTGGAAAGAGGAAACAAATTATAATGAAACAAATTAGGACAACATGGGTTATGAGTTTGGAACTTTGATTTTAACATTCTTTACAATGAAAATGATATTGTCGGAGTAAAAAAATATACAATATTAGAATAATTGACATCGTGAAGATGTAAAAATGTAAGTGTCATCCTGCAATTTCTCTAATCCCATACATTTTCATCTTTTCACAGGCTGTTTTTTGGTTAGTAGTTCCAAAATTGATAAGGGAAGAGAAGATACAATTGATCATGACAATACTCCTACTTATCTTCTTATTCCAATTCCTTCCAAAGGTTTACCACAGCATTTGCTTAATGAGAAGAATGCAGAAAGTCACAGGTTACATCTTTGGCACCATTTGGTGGGGTTTTGGCCTTAATCTCATTGCCTATTTCATCGCGTCTCATGTAAGTTGTTTAAACTCTTTCCTCATAAATTTGTGACAAAACAATAAAATTTTAACATTTTTCATTTGGCTGTTAAATCCTTTTGACAGGTTGCAGGAGGATGCTGGTATGTTCTTGCCATACAAAGAGTAGCTTCTTGCCTCAGGCAGCAGTGTGACAGCAAAGCTTCATGCGACTTCACTTTATCGTGCTCGGACGAAGTCTGTTACCAATTTTTGTTACCTGTTGGCACAGTAGGAAACCCCTGTGGTGGCAATGTAACTGCAGTCATCAGGAAGCCACTTTGTTTAGATGTTAATGGTCCATTTCATCATGGCATCTATGCATGGGCTCTTCCAGTCATCTCCAGCAACTCCATTGCTGTCAAGATTCTTTATCCTATTTTTTGGGGTTTACTAACCCTCAGGTAATTATTCAAACACTATGCCATTCATGGACATTCATCATATATAATACACAAAATAGTGAAAACTAGCTTTTGGACTAATTTTTTGGAAAGATCAATTTTTTGAAGTGTCTGAATCCCTTGGATGGCATGTCATGGTTAAATTTGTTGTATTTGGTTTCAGTACCTTTGGCAATGACTTGGAACCCACAAGTAATTGGCTAGAGGTGATGTTTAGTATTGTAACAGTGCTCAGTGGTTTAATGCTCTTCACTCTGTTGATTGGAAATATTCAGGTAACTTCTACCAGCATTGATATGATTTCTTTTCAACGTCCAGTTTTGTGCTTAAATGATCTTGAACAGAATGGCATTGTTGATAATTTGGATTTAAACTTTAAGGTATTCTTGCACGCGGTAATGGCGAAAAAGAGGAAAATGCAACTCAGAATCAGAGACATGGAATGGTGGATGAGAAGGAGACAGTTACCCTCTCAACTAAGACAAAGAGTTCGACATTTTGAACACCAAAATTGGGCTTCTATGGGAGGTGAAGATGAAATGGAGATTGTCAAAGACTTGCCAGAAGGTCTCAGACGCGACATCAAACGATTCCTTTGTCTAGATCTCATAAAAAAGGTAACAAATTCTATTTTACCATAATCATGTCAGATCAAAACAAATAGATCTTGTTCTAATTCTAACTCGATTTTCTTGACTGAAGGTACCTCTGTTCCAAAGTCTGGACGATCTAATCCTTGACAACATATGTGACCGTGTTAAGCCCCTTGTCTACTCCAAAAACGAAAAGGTAAAAGAAAAAGTAGTACTAGTGACAGGTAAATTGGAAGGAAAGATGTTGTACTCGCGCTTAAAACTGATAAAACTTATGTGAAAATTCTCTTTTTTTTGGTTAAACAGATCATAAGAGAAGGCGATCCTGTGCCTAGAATTGTGTTCATTGTCCATGGGCGCGTAAAGAGTAGCCAAAATCTCAGTAAAGGCATAATTGCCACAAGCATACTAGAGCCCGGAGGCTTTTTAGGGGATGAACTTCTGTCGTGGTGTCTTAGGCGCCCATTTTCGGATAGACTTCCAGCTTCATCAGCAACATTCATTTGTCTTGAATCAACAGAAGCATTTGGACTCGACTCGAACAATCTCAGATACATTACAGAACATTTTCGGTACAAATTTGCTAATGAGAAGCTTAAGAGGACAGCAAGATATTATTCATCAAACTGGAGGACTTGGGCAGCTGTGAATATACAGTTGGCGTGGCGGCGATACTATGCAAGGTCTAGGCCTCCGGTGAATCTTGCGACGGAAATTGGCGGTAGCGACCGGATGCTCCGACAGTATGCTGCAATGTTCTTGTCACTCAGGCCACATGACCATCTTGAGTGAAATAAAAGAGTAATAATAATCATAATCTATTACTTGAAGATTATTTGAAATTATTGAAAGAGGTTGATATTTCCACGACCAAATTCATGATTTCTACAGCCGAGCTCTTAATCCATCACATGTTTGTATTGTGTGCAATAAAACTTATAAATGGTTGTGAAAAATCACATTTAGTTGTGGAAATTGTAATCAACTTATTGAATTGTCTTCAATTGTAATGGATAAAATGCAATTTAAGATTTTTATTTAGTATTGCGTGATAATTCATTTATAATGGTGATGAGCTGGGAACACCCTCGGTTCTTTTATACTGTATCAAAGAAAAGACGAAGGAGTTCCATATGATCTTATTATTACTATTTTTTGGTAGACTCCATATGATTTTATTTATTTACTCTCTATATAAAGAATCCAGTTATTGAAGGGTTTCGATATATCATTTACAGTGCTTTTACTTTACTTCTATCTATATTGATAAAGAGTAAAGTTATTCAATTAGGATAAATTCTTGAGTAACTAAACTAACCTTGATATCTATTTCCTTCATTTTTAAATTAAAGATACATTTGAATTCGTATTAAGTTTAATTATAAAATTTATGATTCAAAGTTAATGTGAATTTATTTATTATAGTTATGATAAAGTTAACAACATAATCTACTAGTACTTGTAAAACCTTTATTGTAATTTTGTAAAAACAGAATGCTTCATAATTTATGGAATTTTACATTTAAAAAAAAGAGAGAAGAAAAGTAAATAACATTTTCAATTTTTTTATAAAGTAGTATATATCATCTTGATATAATTAATATCAGTGTAAGGATATGCAACACAGATTACATTGTTATATTAGTTTTTAGAATGGTTGTTGAACTAAAAATGCACGCTACTCCGTAGCACTTAATACAAAAGAAATCCTATTGGTACAAGAAAAGGATTTAATATCTAATTAGCATATAAATCATATTTAATTTTTTAACTACTCCGTATATTGATTCTTATACAAATAAGGAACTTTATAAGCCACTCAGAATGATAGAATAAGAACTCATTGTCGTTTAGACAAGCTATATATCAACTAAGAATACATAAAATGGATAAAATTAAAAATTAAATTTTTGCTTAACAAAACAAATGGCCATTAAATTTTTAAAAGGTCCGGATAATTAAGAATTAAATATCTGTAAGGATACTTTTATAACTCATTTAATAATAACTACTCCGTAATTACTTTAATTCAGCATATCCTCGAACTAAATTAATTTCTATAATTTTCGGTTAAAGAGAAAGAGAAGGAAAAAAGAAAAAGGAAAAGTATAATAAGGATAATAAAATATGAATTTCATGTGGGACCTACTAAACTTTGTCCACTTCTTTATAAAATTTTAGTCCGGATTACGCTATAAAAACTTCATATCCTTCCATCTTCTTCCGTCATTCTCACCACCCATCATTAATGTTGCAAACATGCAGAGGTTTATAACAATTTACTACACACGTGTATATACATATATATATGTGTGTGTGTGTGTGTTATTGTTCTGAATATATAATATACTTTCTAATTTTGATTGCCTTTTATTTTGTGTTGATATAACGTACAGGAGCATGGGACTAACATGGAGCTCCAGCTCTCACTCCACCACTACAGACGTAGAAATCATCAATCCCGATGAATGTGATGCCTGTAAAAGGATCGGGCCTCCGGGTTTTCACTCCACCAGGTATTACTCGGGTGACCCACCCGAATGGGAGGCCTTAGCAGGGTCAAGTCTGTTCCCCGTGGAAACCAAACCGGGAAAGACCTGCACCGAGTGCTCCACCAAAATCAGCAAACAATCGTCCTTCGGATCAATCATTCGGGTCTTCGACCCGCGGAGCAGGAATATCAAACGGCTCAACCGTCTGATTGTGCTGGCACGTGGCATTTCGTTGGCCGTGGATCCGCTCTTCCTTTTGTCGGTGACCGTGGCAGCCGGCCAGAAGCCTTGCGTCTACATTGACGGCCGCGTGGCGGCGGTGGCCATGGCGCTCCGCACGTGCGTGGACGCGGTGCACCTCGCCCACCTGTGGCTGAAGTTTCGGTTGGCGTACGTGTCAAGAGAGTCGTTGGTGATCGGAAACGGGAAGTTGGTATGGGACCCACGCGCCATCCCGGCTCACTATGTTCGGTCGGTCAAGGGATTTTGGCTCGATGTATTCGTCATATTGCCGATTCCGCAGGTGAGAGTTACTTGCAATTGTGTGTAAGTAGAAAGTAGCGTTCTTTTTGTGAATATTTCATGCAGATAATTCCAAAAAAGAGTTAAGCAGGATGATCCCTATTCATTAATGAGGTTCAATTTTTTTCTATAATAAGGCGTGTCTGGTCCCATTTATAGGTAAAAATGACATTATCTATTCTCTTTTTTCATTGTAAATATATACTACTAACTCAGTCATAAATATATAAGATATCCATATCTTGTTACACAAAAAAGAGAAAAAAAAAAAAAAAGAAGAAAACCTTTTACCGGTTCTAAAAAGAGGATTACATTTCAAAAAGGTAATCCAACACTTTTCTGAAATTTTGTACTCCATAAAATTAATTGATTTCATTTGTAATAATTAATACTACAAACTCAAATAAATTCTAATAAAGGAAAAACTTCCTTGTGAGGAAATCTTGTTCAAAAGTCACCCACGATTTGTATTTTAGAATGATATGTAATTTTCTTTTCAAAAAGAAGGAAGCATCAATATGTATTATTTTATTAATTTACGGAGTTATAACTTTGATTATTATCTTTTAATTATTTTAACAGCTCATTGAAAAAGATATTTGGGTCCACCAATTTAACCTATTCATATTAATCGGCCATACATAGAATTATTTAGAAGAATTATTATTATTAGCAGTAAAAGAATGTTAATTTGCAAACTAAATAGGGGGGGAAGTATATATGTGATTATGTTGGCTAATTAATTTTATTAAAATTGATATTGTTAATTTTGTGAAATGTATTGCAGGTTGTATATTGTTTATGGTTACCAAAGCTATTGAGGGATGGTAAAATAGAAGAAGTAATGACAATAAGTCAGTTAATATTTTTGCTCCAACTCTTCCCTAAGCTCTATCACAGTTTTTACCTAATGCGCGGCATCAGAAAAGTCACAGGCTACATCTTCGGCACCGTTTGGTGGGGTTTTACCCTCAATGTCATAGCTTACTTCCTTTCATCACACGTACGTATGTATGTATGTATATATATATATATATATACATATATATACATATATGTATATGTCCATATATTCTCATTTTAGTAATTACTTCGTGTATGTTTACACGAGTACGTACACATATATTTATTAACGGAGTATATATTTAGATATATGGCGCCTAAATGTCAAATGCCAAAAGTTAAAAATGAAACAAAACAAATGTTGCAAAAAATTAGTTATTTAAATTCTATATAAGTTTAAATGACGTGCATGCAGTTATTAGGAGGATACTGGTATATTCTGTCGATGAGACGAGTAGCACAGTGTGTAGCGGAAGTGTGCGATGGGAGCAAACAATGCAGTTCTGTGTCTTTAACTTGTCCGACACAGATGTGCTTCAACAACTATGAATATTGCAACGCCAATTCTACTCTAAAGACCGATATGTCTATTTGCTTAGGAGATGGAGATTATCGTTATGGGATATATACACATGCTCTTCCTCTCATTCATAAGAACTCTGTTATTCTCAATATCCTGTACTCCTTTCTTTGGGGTTTTATGGGTCTCAGGTAAATTTAATTAATTTTATTATACCTTCAATGCATGTTTCTTTTTATTTTATTAATTTGGAACATCCATCCATCGAATTAATTTGTTATTTTCATATATAGATCACACGTTTTCTATGTACAAAAGCAAGTGGGATATGATATATTATATATGTGTGTCTAGATTAACAAAAATCTATCTGAATGAATTTAATTAGTTTCTATTTAATTTCCTGGACTTTACTAATCATCCTATTGATTTTGGGATGATACGATATCATCCTTACTTAACTTAGTATATATGTTTGTTAGTTTATATAGATTATAACGACCATTAAAATATGTTATATATATTATATTGTCAAACACACATATATACCTTTTAAAGTATGAGACCTTTGGAGTGTCTATGAAAGACGTAGAGATGACTTTGTTAAATATAAATATCAGTATCACACACATAGCTTTTGAAATCGTACATATGATTAGTTGATACCGATATATAGTCCTTGTGTGTGTGCTGGTTACTCATTTAATTAAATTAGTTTTTGCTCTCTTTTTTTAAAATTTATAATATGGGTTGTTTAATTTTCTAAAGCTCCATGGGCAACAATTTAGAACCTACAAGTGAGAGTTTACAGGCATTTTTTTCTACAATCATGGTGCTGGCAGGCTTATTTCTCTTCAGCATGTTAGTTGGAAATATTCAGGTAATTAAACTAATTAGAGATTCATCAACTTGAGGTTTGTCTTTTTATTTTTTACTAATTACTTTTTATTTAACTCTAAAAATGAATAGGTATTTTTGCATGCGGTGTCGATGAGAAGGAGAAAAAGTGAATTGAGATATAGAGACATGCAATGGTGGATGAGAAGGAGAAGGTTACCATCACGGCTGAGGCGAAGGGTTCGTCATTTTGAACACCACAGTTGGACCACCATGGGAGGCGAAGATGAAATGGAACTCATCAAAGATTTGCCCGACGGCCTACGACGAGATATTAAGCGTTACCTTTGTTTAGACTTGGTCAAAAAGGTAATTTCACATGAATTAACTAATTTCATACACTATATATAATGCTATCTAATTACATATATATATATACTGTTAGTTGTTAGATAAAATTAGGTTGTTGACATCACCCCAAGAAAAAAAATTAGGTTGTTCAATGAAAGAGAAGTGATAGTTTCGCATATATTGTTTATAATTATGTAATAGAACCCATATATCTTACGTCCTATAATTTTAATCATTCATATTCATGTAAGAGAAAGACTTAAAGTTAGTACCTTATGAAAATATGAAATATTTAAATTATCATTTCCCTTGGGTTATATTTGGATACAATGATAGTAAATGAAAAATAAAGGAAAAACATAGGAAATGAAAGGAAAAGGAAAGTTATTTTCTTGTATGCATTTGGTTATCACTAGGAAAGAAAATTAAAATCCTTTTAGAGTAAAATCCTACAACTTTTGTAGGATAGAGTTTTGAGTAAACATCGACAGTTACAAAAAAAAAAAAAGGAAAAAGTCTAGGTCCCATCACTTTCTTATAATCCAAATATTACAAAACTGGTACGGAATGTTTCATTTACTTTCTTTGCCGACGAAATTACTGCAACTTTGAGCTAGGCAAATATATATATATATATATATATATATATATATATATTCTTTTGGATAACATTGTTTGCTGTATATTTTGTTTAAGGTCCATATTAATAGATTAAAAGAATTATATTTGAACTTTCAGGTACCTCTGTTCCACAAGCTGGATGATCTTATCCTCGATCACATCTGCGATCGGGTCAAACCCATAGTGCTCTCTAGAAATGAAAAGGTGATAGATAAAAAAAAAAAACCTCGCTAATTCAAATATTTTCATATATTAAATGACATTTATTTTAGTTCCAAAATTTACTATAGTGTATACATCTCACAATTAACAATTAATTCAAATATTGAATTGATCTTATATTCTATTTACTTTGGATTATATATATACAGATTATAAAAGAAGGCGATCCTGTGAAACGGATGTTGTTCATTGTCAAAGGGCGTATAGAAAGAACCCAAAATCTCAGCAAAGGGATGGTAGCCACAAATTTACTAGAATCCGGTGGCTTTTTTGGAGATGAACTTCTCTCGTGGTCCCTCCGCCGGCAATATGTTTACCGGTTACCGGTCTCGTCGGCGACATTTACATGTATCGATGCAACGGAGGCGTTTGCTCTAGATTCCGATGATCTTCTATATATAGTAGATCATTTTCGGTACGCATTTTTGAGCAATAAACTCAAGAGTACCACTAGGTATTATTCGTCGAATTGGAGGACGTGGGCAGCCGTGAATATACAATTTGCATGGAGGCGTTACTTGAGGAGGACGAGGGGAGATTTCGAGAATTATGGGGTGGAGAGTGGCGGCGACGACAGCAACCAACGGGTGGTCCGGCGGTATGCTAGTTTTTTCATGTCAATTAGGCCTCATGACCATCTTGAGTAAATGTTTGTATAAGTGCATGTTGTAACGTTTGGTACTATGTTTCTTGTGGGTTTCTAGTTGACTTTTGGTGTGCTATTTTCTGTGTTTTAGTTCTTGAATAAATCTCATGTAAGCGATGATGCGTGTCATATAACTTGATCGTTTAGAAAATGTTAGATACGTTGTTATGTCTACTAATATGCGCAAAAACAAATCCCATGTTTTTTTAGGCGTATAATTTTTGTAAGTGTACGGACTTTTCTAATATTAAAATTTATATGAGTCGATTCACAGACATTAGAAAAATTTTAATATTATTGATATTTAATTCAGACAAAATAAAAACGTTATGATTGAAGAGATTGTGTAATTAATTTAAATATAAATAAAACAATAAATATGATATGAATATTTTAAACGAAATAATTTAAACTAACTTAAACATAAATAAATTTTAATTAAAAGAGACAGTAATAACGAAGTATAAAATCATTGAAATGTATATTGAAATATAAGGCTACAATAGAAGGTATAATCATAAAAAATAAAATATTATTAATTTCGTAATTAAATATCTACAAATATGGAACAAATGGTAATTGAATAGCAACAATAAGAAAAATAATATATATGAAGGAAGAAAGTAGAAAAATAAACTGAAAAATATAAACTTGAACTAGAAAACTCAAAACTAAAAAAACTCCATTTAACTTCTAATTGTACAAGTATTTATAGGTTTAATTAGATACATTCCTAAGATATGAAAACTTTAAATTTTATCACTTGAAATGTATTTAATTTCTTATAACTTCATCTGTTGAACTCTCTTGATATCTTCTAATCTCTATCATTTTATCACTCCATCTCTTGAATTCTTTTGATATATTTTAATTTCTATCATTTTATCACTTCAAATAGTTGAGATTTTTCAACTTGTTAGGTTTATTTTTGAAAGAGTTTTTAATTTTTCAACATGTATCTTGACAAGTCATATTTTCACATAACTCTTTTATTTATTTATTTTCCTATAAAATAAAATAAAACAAGAAATAATTTAATAATAATAATAATAATAAATTAAGCATAATTAATTTAATGAAAATAAATAAATTATGAACTTATCATTTTTATTGCCTACAATTCTGTTGTAAGCTCTCAAGAACAGGAACAAGCAAGTGGGAAATTAGAACTACTACTGCAATCAGTAGTAATATTGTGTGTGAAAAACATAAGTGTCAAGAATTAAAAAAAGTAGCGCTCTCAATATTTGAGTTTTACTTTATATCGTAACATTCATCGCAATAAAAATTAAAATGATTTTTTTTTTTTATCATTATATTCACAACACTTGAATCTCGCCCTCTCTCACGATCACCATTACACCACTAGGTCGATAACAGAGGGAGGTGGTATATTGGTGAAGTGAGAGAAAGGAAGAGATGGTGGAGGATGTGCTGTCGAGAGAGTATATCAATTGAAAAAGAATGAGAGTACGTACTCAAATATAACAAATTTAATTTCTAATTTAGGGATTCTACTCTATTTCCAACGGATGCGATTAAGACCCAATCACTCGGTGGGAATTACATATATTATAATATTAAGTATATTTAATTCTAACGGATAATTTAGTCGGAATTAAATCTGTCAGAAATAATCTCATAATTCTAAGAAAATTTATTACGTTAAAAATAATTACTCAAAATTACTTTTTAGTTTAACTTTTCTCTTTCTTTCTTTTTTCACGGAAAAAAAGTAAAAAAAGTGTTCATCGCGGGAAAATTTCGCACTAGTGGAAATAATTATTTCCAACGGAATTCGTCGGAATTAATATTATTTGGACATAATTAATTAATTCCTAGAGATTTATCCGTCAGAAACTATATTGTCTAAATTCAATATTTTGATTAACTCTAACGGAATTATTCTGTTGGAAATAAGTCTTTTTTTCTCACAGTGAAAGACTCCTTATAACTTTGTCAAATTTTTTTTGCTACAATTGTTAAATCATTTTTAACTTTAATTATATTGATCGATTACTAACTCCATCACAGCTCATCAATGTTATCCACGTTCGTTTTTACGTAGTGTTAAAAGATTATACGAATACATCTAATCTTACTTAAATTTATATCCTTTTTTTTTTTTGTATGTAAATTGGAGAATAAAGAGTAGTGAAATTAGTTATATGAACAATGTTGATGAATGATTGGTTCTGTAAATGAATTCTTAAAGGTCCTCCTACTAAAATTAACTTGATGAAGTCCGTAGGACACAAAAGTTCTCAAACTAATTAACTTCAAGTTCACTTTATTCCAATTACTACACACCTTCAATAATTCATACACCATAGTTAACCAAATGTGTAGCTATCCAAATTATAAGCTTCCATGGAAAATAGGAATTAGTTTAAAATGTAGTTATATATGTGATTTATCTTAACAGAAAACAATTTTTAAAATTTTAAGAGTACAATTAAATTATCAGTTTGCACATACTTAAACAGATATCTTAATAAACAACAAAATAATAGGAGAAATTAGTTAGTAATTCATGGTTTCAATGTTTATAAGGTCGATCAAATGTTATAAAACTCCAGAATCTGTTAGAGATTTTTAAATTAAAAAGTCATATATATATATATATATATATATATATATTAACCTTATAATTTTTTCTAAGTTCTTTTTTATAGCACTCCAGTATTGATTTGTGTTTGATGACATAATACGACGACGTTCCACAGTTTCCTTGTACAAGTGGAGAACTCGGGCGTCCTCCCCTCGGCTTCATCAGTAAATTTCTCAACAAATTCCCAAATTGACTCTTCTCTCTTCTTCACTCACTCATCATCATCATAATCGTAGTCATGTATCTCTATACTGATTTCAGCTTCAGAGCACTGTAAGTTTCAGCGAAACCCTAATTGGCAATTTCACTCACTATTCTTTGCTTCAACTATCTTAATTTATACATCTCTACTTGTATAGATATATATATATATATCTATATATATCTGTATTTGTATCTATTATTGGTGATTTATGGCGACTACGAAACCCCAAAGATCGCCAGCTGATATCGAGGATATAATTCTTCGAAAAATCTTCCTGGTTTCGCTGGTTGATTCGATGGAGAACGATTTGAGAATCGTCTACTTGGAAATGACGGCAGCTGAAATTCTGAGCGAGGGCAAGGACTTGAGGCTCTCTCGAGACCTAATGGAAAGGGTTCTCATTGATCGATTGTCTGGTAATTTTACTTCGGCAGAACCCCCTTTTGCGTACCTTGTAGGTTGTTATCGTCGTGCTTATGATGAAGGAAAGAAGGTTTTATCCATGAAAGATAAAAACTTGAGTGCTGATATGGCTGCTGTTATCAAGCAAGCCAAGAAATTGGCAGTTTCTTATTGCAGGATTCATTTGGGGAACCCTGATATGTTTCCCAACTGGGATAATTCAAGTGCTTCCAATAAGAAGTCTAATGTTTCTCCGTTGTTGCCACTGATTTTTTCGGAGGTTTCCACTTCGATTGATGGGTTTGGAGGAAGTAGTAGTGGCGGTGGGATTTTGTGTCCGCCGGGATTTTTGGATGAGTTCTTGAAGGATTCAGATTTTGACAGTGTGGACCCGATTTTGAAGCAGTTGTATGAGGATTTGAGGGGAAGTGTGCTTAATGTTTCTGCCCTTGGAAACTTTCAGCAGCCATTGAGGGCTTTGTTGTATTTGGTTAATATTCCGGCAGGGGCGAAGGCTTTAGTTAGCCATCATTGGTGGTTTCCAAAGGGGGTCTATTTGAATGGCCGTGCAATTGAGATGACCAGCATTTTGGGGCCATTCTTCCATGTTAGTGCACTGCCTGATCAGACCCTTTTCAAGAGTCATCCTGATGTTGGGTGAGACTGATTTTGTGTTTTCCTTCCTCTCCGATTTTGTATTTTCCTCTCTCTCCTTTTGGTTTGTGTTGCTTTTATCTAATGCTAATCTTACTATGTTTATAATGGTCATTCATGTAAATGATATCAAATTTGTCTGCTATATTATTGAAGCAGTAATGTGTATTTTGAGATGCCATTGTAGTGACTAATAGTAACAGTTGATGATCTTATGTTCTTAGTAACAACAGTTGATGATCTTATTGATATGTACTTCTGTTTTTTTCTTGATGATCCCTTTATAGGTATCTTTTATGCAACACATTCTCTTTAGGCATTTTAAGGTCTTTTTGGCTTTTGGAATTCAGAGCAAGAGATTTTCCTTGTAGGACAATTTGGATTTTAACTAAAGCAGAAAGTAATCTTTAATCTTAACTGGAATCGGATACATAAGAAGATAATTTCCAGTTATGCAACCATTGTTTCTATTCAGAATTGTTAGGATTCTTTAGATGTTTCTATGACCTATGTTAATTCACATGTTTTAGAGGAATACGAAATGCCGCATTTCTTTTTCTTTCTTTTGCTTACAAATCAAAATTTGCATCATATTCTGATGGATATCTCTTTTGCCCATGAATGATATTAAAGAACCCTACAAGTGTTGCATTCTATTGCTCCATTTTGATGATTTTCTTAGGGAACTCCACTAAAAGCTTGTTCTATCTTATCAAAATACCAGTCAGCAGTGCTTTTCAGAAGCATCTACTCGTCGTCCGGCTGATCTGTTGTCTTCGTTCACAACAATCAAAACTGTCATGAACAACTTATATGATGGCCTGGCAGAAGTTCTTATGTGTCTTTTAAAAAGTACCAGCACTCGTGAGATTGTTCTCGAGTATCTTGCAGAGGTCATCAACAAGAACAAATCAAGGTCTCATATACAGGTAAATTCCCTTGCCATGCATTTGGTCAACTATAGTGTATATTGCAAATAGAGAGGACTTATCATGAGCAAGATATTTATGTAAAAGAGCACGCCATACTTGCGGCCCTTATATTCCACCAAGATATATAATATATTATTATATGTGGGCCAAATGGTTGCATGAATTAATTTGCTCCGACTCGCTGCTGCTTTACTATTTGCTTTGTAGATCGTAGTTGTAGAATACTTGAAATTTATTTCCATTTTGCCATAATTGTCATTGGTTTACAGGTTGATCCAATTTCTTGTGCAAGTTCGGGCATGTTTGTGAATCTCAGTGCTGTTATGCTTCGGCTATGTGAGCCATTCTTGGATGCAAATTTATCAAAAAGGGACAAAATTGATCCTAAATATGTATTCAATAGCACCCGTTTGGACCTAAGGTTCGTTAAATTGAAAGATATACCTATTAGATTCTATAGTGTCTGCTCTTTTCATGTCATATTCCTGTAGTTCTAACTGTCGACCATGTGACTCCTTACAGAGAATTAACTGCTTTGCATGCATCATCAGAAGAAATTGCTGAGTGGTTCTCAAATAATAATCCTGGGAAAGTTGATGTAAATGGGATTCAAAATGATGGAGAGAATCGATTACTACAATCTCAAGAAGCTACCAGCAGTAATTCTGGGGGTTCTTCATCCCTTCACAACAAGAAGTCCATGTCTAGTAGCACTGAGAAAGCTAAATACCCATTCATTTGCGAATGCTTCTTTATGACTGCAAGGGTTCTTAACTTAGGCCTATTAAAAGGATTTTCTGATTTTAAGCATCTTGTTCAGGTATTCAATAGAAAATTTTATGGACAGCAAACGAGTCATATTCTTTTCTGATACATATCTTACCTTTGGAATTCTTTCCAGTTCTTAGTTAATTGATATAATTATACATGGTGAGTATAGTTATATGTGTATGTATGTACGTATGTATGTATGCATGATAATGGACGTAAGACTGTTTCTATATTCAGGATATTTCTAGGAGTGAAGATGCTCTAGCCTCCTTCAAAGCCATGCAGGCGCAAGCACCTTCTCCACAACTGAACCAGGACATAGCTCGCCTTGAGAAGGAACTTGAGTTATATTCACAGGAGAAATTATGTTATGAAGCTCAGATATTGAGGGTACTTCAGCTTCACTTGTCTGTGTTCTCTCTCTGTATATTTTTCTTGATAGTTGATGTCCATTAAATACAAAAAGGGGCTGGGACCAAATTAAGACGTCTATAGTAGTACACAAAAGTATAGGGAACTTGTATTTGTGTGTTAACCCAATTTTGATGAAACTGTGTCCAACACCTAGACCTAATTAACCCATACGGCCCTCAAAGAAGTACAGTAACTAGATAGCTTTAGCGTTCAGGTAGCTTAATTTGAGATGTGGTTGACACGTGTACCCACTCAACAATGAGAATATCACAATATCATGAATTCTTGTTGTGTTACATGCATTTATTCTGATAAGAAGTTTCGAACAACTGATCCGCTTCTCTACTCTTACATGTGTGATGTATGCAATCATGGAGAATTTCTCGATAACCGAAACCTTTATTTTGTTAATTGAATTCTGTTACCTCTTGTTCTTAATTTGCGTTCTGGTGTATTCCTTATATTGGAAATTATTTCCAGTTTCAATAAAAATATTTCTAGTCAAAAGATGGGCCTAATTATGGTGTAAATTGATGTAAATTTTAGCTGAGATATCTTTGGGATTATGTAAGCTAGGAGTTGGTAGTTTCAGGTGTGCTTATAATGCTTCTTTTTCCAGTTCACTGAGTTGTCTTGCTGAAGTACAAATGGTTGATTTTCGATCTTATAATCTTTTGGTCATAATGACTAGTTTGACCAATTCTGCGCCGAGTATTAAGAATGTTTGATCTTTATGTGCTGTCTTCAAGCAATCAGTTCGAGGTTCTTGCCGGGCTCAATCTGATAGCAGAATAAGTTATGGAATTTCCATTATAAAATTGTAGGGAAACATAAGGAAAGAAATGTTACTTTAGTTTCAGAAAATTTAAATTTTATACATGAAAGTGACTCTATAAACAAATGAACCTTCAGAAAGTAGGAATGGTGTTTTCAAAATATCATCTCCAGTAGGAACGGAAGCTAGACGTAAACAACGGTGGCTCCACGCTCAGTATAAAAGAAAGCTTTAACATGATTATTATTATTTCTGTTGTTTACATCTCATCATGCTGCTTGGAGGTGATTCAGTTTTTAGATGGTCAATGACACTACAAATATGCCTCTAATTGTTAGGATGGAGGATTCCTTCAGCAAGCTTTGTCCTTCTACCGTTTGATGGTGGTTTGGTTGGTAGGACTTGTTGATGGCTTTAAGATGCCGTTGCCATCAACATGTCCTAGAGAATTTGCTTCTATGCCTGAGCACTTCGTGGAAGATGTCATGGAGTTGCTTATTTTTGCTGCTCGCATTCCAAAAGCTTTGGATGGGGTCATGCTGGTAAACTGAAATTTAATACTTATTTATCTACAGGCTACATCTTGCAGCACCATGGAGTAAGCAATTTTATTTTTCCATCCTTGGCAGGATGATTTCATGAACTTCATCATCATGTTCATGGGAAGTCCGGAGTATATTAGGAACCCATATCTAAGAGCGAAGATGGTTGAAGTTCTGAACTGCTGGATGCCACGTGGAAGGTGACATTTGATGATAGACTATAAATAGAATAATATTCTGAGTCATTCATTATCTTCTCAATTCATTTATTTAAATAAGCACATGCTTTGTGTTGCACTTGCAGTGGTTCATCTATTACAGCTACTCTTTTTGAAGGGCACCAGCTATCCCTTGAGTATCTTGTGAGAAATCTCTTGAAGGTTTATGTTGACATTGAATTTACCGGCTCCCACACTCAGGTAATAACTACTATACTCTTCATCTTAAACATTGTCATCATCTTTATCTTTTATTTTTTTCCATTTCTGAAGAGTTACAACCTATCTTGTTTCTATATGCCTCTGGCTAATCTTGCATTTCTCTTTTTTCGTTTCTTCTTCTTATGAAACTTAAGGTTTCTTCAGATATCTTAATATCTGGGACTTTACCTGATATTTGCATATATTGAAGTTTCATTTCCTTTCTATCTGTTGAATCACTTTCTGAATTGATTTAGTGAATCAGTTGATGTCCTCAAATTTTGGTTATTGTGTGCAAATCTTTGTCATGAATTTCCTGTCTTGAATAGAAGCACCACACTTTGCACTCTTATCTTGTAGCATTTTCCACGATTCGTCCATATTCAGATTACTAATTGAAACATATTTATGACTTTGGAGTTGCTTTATAGGCTGTGAGATCCAATTGTTTTTTCTGTTCTGAAATACGGAGTATATATTTGGTAACCTATGTTTATTTGTACTGCAGATATTATTTCGTTCTCTTGATTTCATAATTTTTTTTATTTTGTTACATTTTCCTTGATGAGTCCTAATTAATCACATAAAGGCTTGTTATTGACTATAAGAATGGGGTAGACTCTCATGCTTGTCACCTTCTAAGTATTGTGCTTGTATGCATCTTGAACAGTTCTATGACAAGTTTAACATCCGTCACAACATAGCGGAACTGCTTGAATATCTCTGGCAGGTTCCGAGTCACCGCAATGCATGGAGACAGGTAAATTGTCAATTTTATTAAAAGTTGTTGATTTGCTTGTTTTAATCCCCAGTTCTATATAGCACTTCTCTATATATTTGTGCTATCTCAGATTGCTAAAGAAGAAGAGAAGGGTGTCTACTTGAACTTCTTGAACTTTCTTATCAACGATAGCATTTACCTTCTTGATGAAAGTCTCAACAAAATTCTTGAACTCAAAGAGCTGGAAGCTGAGATGTCTAATATAGTGGAATGGGAGCGAAGACCAGCCCAAGAAAGACAGGAGCGAACCCGATTGTTCCATTCTCAAGAGAATGTTAGTTTTGTTTCTTGAACCTGGAATTTCTTATGCTCTTAATTAGCATCTCTGCAGAATTTTCTCCAGTGCTTAATAAAAAGCCAAAGCTATTATATACTTCACTCTTTGCAGTTAAATTGCTTCTTGAATCTAAATACATTTTACGGTGCCGATATCATAATTCAGTTTAGAATGCTCAATTAATTGGATGTTCATTTGGTTTCTAGATCATACGGATTGATATGAAGCTGGCAAATGAAGACGTTACCATGCTAGCGTTTACTTCAGAGCAAATTACAGCACCTTTTTTACTTCCAGAGATGGTATCTTTCCATGTCTTCAAGTAAATTATTAATTACTCCCTCCAAAAACATGTTGGACACTAGTATGTTGGATGTTTTTTAAATGTGGTTTCTTTTTTGCAGGTTGAAAGAGTAGCCAGCATGCTAAATTACTTTCTTTTGCAACTTGTGGGACCCCAAAGGAAGTCTCTCAGCTTGAAAGATCCTGAAAAATATGAGTTTCGCCCTAAACATCTGCTAAAGCAGGTATGCTTATGAACTATCATCATTTAACTTTACTAAATTGTAACTATTGTTATTACTTTCTGGGCTAAAACAATCTAGACATAAATATCTTCTGAAAACCAAAGATTCAGTTAACAAGTTGTCAACATGTTACCTGAACTTAGAGTTGATGGTAAATTAGGGAGCTGCTGTATTTATTATGTCTCATGCATGTGCTTATCAAATGGTTTCTGTGTGTTAATTGCCAAAATAAATAAATAAATAAAATAAAATGTGTGCTTGTCATGATTTTCTTTTCTGATTTTAATTATAAATGTACAATGGGGTCTTGATCATTCATAAATTATAAAGATCTAACCTTCCAGAAGTAAATATGTTGCAAAAATATGATGTATTATAGTAATATATGCATTGATTAGATGAATAAATATCATGAAATTTGAGCGACTGAAAATAGGCATGTCCTGCACCATATAATAATAATAATGGTACTTCACAATTTAAATAGAAATCTACACACTTAAGTAGTTCTGCATTATTAATTACATCGATAAGGCTGGGTTCTTAAATGCATGGAACTTAGATTATCCAAAGATCGACCAAGGAATCTTCTACTCCTTTATAAAAGTACAAATATCGGTGTAAGGCATTCAGTAAGTCATGATTATTACTTGCTCGTATGTTTGAGGGGTAATGTGTGAATACTTATATTTGTTCGTTTTGAAGATTGTCAACATATATGTGCATCTGGCAAGAGGTGACAAAGACAATATATTTCCAGCTGCAATCACAAAGGATGGTCGCTCATATAATGAACAGGTATGGAGTTTTGTACCTTTATCTTTTTTCTCCCTCTTATCATTCTGAATTCCTTAAAAGATTTCTTTATCATAATTATTTTCGCCGTCAATATTTTATTTTTAGGTGAAATTAGCAAGTGCCCAGTTTACATGATATTTCTCACATACATCTGTTGCTAGAGTTACGATTACTTTTATCAGAGAATGTTGTAGGATTCTATCATCATTGAATATTAACAGATCATTTGAGTTTTCCCAGTTGTTTAGTGCTGCTGCAAGTGTCCTCCAGAGAATTGGTGAAGATGGGAGGGTTATACAGGAGTTCGTTGAGCTTGGCAGTAAAGCCAAAGTTGCAGCTTCCGAGGCCATGGATGCTGAAGCTGCTCTTGGGGAGATTCCAGATGAATTCCTTGACCCAATTCAAGTAAGTTAATGTCTTTTCAAATTCAGTGCAGTTTGGCATGATCTATCTGATTTAGTGACACGATATACTGACTGTATATGGGGTATCTCCATCTTAATAGAATCTATTTCTTTCATTCCAAGCCCCCTCATCTGCATATATAGTGTTCTCGTAGTATTAAATTCAAGCATGTACAAATCTATTGTTAAGGAAACATGGACGTTAAGTTCAATCATATGCAAATCTATTGTTTGGTGAACATACCATACCTATTGTAGATACTAATATTGTACCGTATATGCATGTATATGTGACATTAAGTATGCCCATATTTATAATTCTGAGTTGAACTCGGTTCTCTCAAAGAGGACATGAGAACCCTCAACATATACTGCCCTTGACCACTATGAGCATTGTATTTACCTACTTAATATACTAAACCTTTTCCTCCATATAGTCTTTTGGCTCTGCCATATGTAAAATAGATCAAGGTTCGAGATTGAACTCTGAATCCTGTGTGAAAGAGAGATGATGTGAGGGTTAAAAGTCATAATTCTGCTATAAGCCAACCGGAAGGTCCTTCATTGCTTATGTTTCAACATGTATTTAACTTAAACTTGGTATTGTTCCCCGTAAGTACCAAAAAATTCTAGAGAGGATACTTTTATTTTCCTGAATAATGCCACTTCCTCAAAAATATATTAATAATAATAAATTATGTGAACACCCTCAATATGATTTATATGTGATTAAGAGTTATAGTACGTGTAATATTCAAACTGTTTGTCAGTTGGGAGTATTGACTGCATTATATTTGGCTGCAGTACACTTTGATGAAGGATCCCGTTATTTTACCTTCTTCGAGGATCACAGTTGATCGACCTGTAATTCAAAGGCATCTTCTAAGCGACAATGTCGGTCTGCAACACTAAATTATTTGGTTTTTATACTTGATTCTCAGAAATCATTTTATCATGGTTTTCAATTATTTGAATTTTATGAATCACAGACAGACCCATTCAATCGTTCCCACCTTACTGCTGATATGCTGATTCCGGACACAGAGCTGAAGGCTCAAATCGATGAGTTCATTAGGTCCCGGGAGTCTAAGCAGCATGGTAAAGATTCGAGTATGCAGAGCACTAAAGCTACAATCCGAACTACAGACGAGATGACTTTAATTGACTAGAGAATAATGTTGAATCAGATTGCTCTTCTTTGCAGTCTGTTGTTCCATTCATGTCATTTATTCACAGAAGATGATTCACCGTATTAGTAATTTTTGAAGCTTGGCAAGTGTAAAGTAACTCGAGAAAAGGAAGTAATGCGTAAAAGGACCTTTACTGACTAGTGAAATCATGGAAATTCTGGGTCTTTGTGACTAAGATTGTTTTTTACTTGTCAAGGGTTAAGCCCTTGCCTTAATGATCTATGCCCATTTCTAAGCTTGCAAGGATAAAGTAACTTAATGATCGGTCCTAAAATGGGAATGGCCGATAACTTAGCATACTACTGACGAATGTGGTTGGGAAGCCATCAACTGCTTTAAAGTGAACCTCATGATATATGCTTGGCCCATAAGCACCTCATGATATATGTTGGCCTATAAGCTTGCTGAATGTCTGTTTTTAACGGACTCAATTTACTCTACAAGAAACAAATGAGAGCAATGTCGGTCTGCATTAGAACTCATTATGTTCCTTTAGCTGGAATAAGATAGGCTACTTGAATTTTTACAAAAACAATTTATGGCGCATCTGATTTCGCCCAGATACCAATATGCCTGTAGCGCTGTAGGACTGCGAAAGGTAACACAAGAGTATGAAAATGATGGAAATAATTTAACATCCTATGTAAAATAAACTCACAAGGTATAATTAGAAAATGATCGAACGGTTTTGACGTCGGAAAAAAAAATTCCAACCATATTTAGTGTAAATATTACGATATTTTACATAATGAGACATACTACTACATCAATACATGGAAAATACAAAAATCTTGTGCAACCGCAAGTTTTCAGGGTGGAAAGTTCCTCTAAGAAAGGTTCTATATTACAATTTTAATTTAAGTCATGGAAAATGAGACATGTTTATAATGGACATATCTTGTAAGCATCTGCCCAATCCTGTAGAACTTTCTTTAGTCAATGTGTGCAGGATTCTATGGAGAATCAACATATCAGACAGTGGTCACCTTCATCAAAGCATTGACGTCGGCCTGGCTAGTTTCCGCTTTGCATATTCATGGACTATGCTGATCGCACTTTTGCTATGACGCAAAGAGAACTCCGCAAGTAGAATTTTGCTCTCTTCTGGTGTCAAATCACCATGGTAACCCTTCAAACCAACACCAAAAATTTTAATAAGACTTCATAAACATTGCAGCGTCTAGAAATGAGAAATTTTAAATTTAAATATATGTAAAACTATAAATCATATTTTCCATATAATATAATTTTTCATGTAGCCATCACTATAATTTTCGTCTCCCGTTATAAATGCATTTTGACCTATTGGAGTCAGAGGAGGATTAAAAACAAAAGAGAACAGCAAGGAAAAAATATATCCGAAAGAAAATCTCACTTTTCAACAAAAGTAGAGACTAATGAATGAAATCATTTACTTCATAGAAGATCAAAAGTATGTTCAGAAGTACCAAAATGGACCATCATGGATTTGAAAGTAAGACTTGAATAGTAACTACCATGGACTTTCGAGTACACAATTAGGACACCACCCCTCTTTGAACAGGCCCACTAAATTTAGACCTATAAATGTACCTCATTGTTTCACTTTTTCAGACTATGCTCATTACAATCTGATCATGTTAAACGGAGTCTAGCAAATATTGTTGTAAAGTGGCAACTAAAAATATCTTGATAAGATTAAAGAACACATTATTCAATAAGCTGATAGAGATTGCAATTCCATGATGGCTCGATGTAAATAATATATCATGTGCTGTGGATATAATAAAGCATTAGTTACCATGCGAGAAGTCCTATCACAAACAGCATGGTGCATTAGAATGCCGGCAGCGACAGAAACATTGAAGGAGTCCACCATACCTTTCATCGGGATACTGCAATGTAAGTCCGACAAGTTCAGAGCCTCCTCACTTATCCCCCTGCAACGACAGTCACGAATGTCAAATTAAAACGGATTCCAAAATAGACCTATTTCAAGAAGAATGATAGTTACTCCGTATCAGACAAGAGGGAGAGGCAACCAGTCACTTAGCTGTCAAGAGTTATCCAGCAGAAAATATAAACTGCTCGGATAAGTATGAATTAGTAGATGTTATCTCAACAAGAACATCAAGATTCTAATCTTCATCTAAAGATTAGAATATCAAGTAAGCTGCTTCACTAACATTAACCTCATTAAACAAAAGAACATGGTAATTCCTAAATTGATGTCCTGAGAAAGAATGTTGAAGGGAGAGACCTCAACCTATTGCACTTGAAACAACTCTCCCACAGAAATAGTGGTTGATTCTTGACTATTTTGGTCAATAAATAACAGCATAAAAGTATGAATATCAGCTAACTGAAGATACCGATACAATCTTCTTGCAAAGTGGAGCATAACTGATACCATTTCCTTGCTTGAGTAGACAGAAAACAATGGCAGAAAACTAGCCAGAGTGGCAAAGATGGATATATACAATACTGGTCAACATGGAAAGTAGTTAACTAATTAGTTGAGTACCTATTTTCATTGCCAACAACAATTGCAGTTGGACAAGTCCAGTCCATATCATGAACAGAAACCTGCAAAGCCCAGAAAGCATGTTATATACAGAACCAGGAGTATTCTACATTATGAAGATGGGATTGTAGGCCACATTGACTTTTTAAATTTTAACGAATTAGTACTCATATTTCTATTAAAATATATATTAGTCGTAATATTCCCGTATATAGCATTTATTGCCTCAATTCCATACATTAGGAAAAGGTTTAGTCATTTGGCTTTTAAACAATTTCTGTTCTTCCAAATTATAAAATACCATAATCTCGTTTCTCAAATACAACAGTGACCTCATGGATGATATTGTTTGAAATAAACTATTAATCAAAAGTCAAAACTTTATTACCTTTCAAATGTTATGAACTTTAAGTTTTAAATTACACATTAACTGTTGAAGTTAACTTCAGAAAGGGATCATTATTTGTTTATTTTGCCACCATTTATTAGCAAAATTAAACACTTGATAACATATTATTTTACTAGTTTTATTCAGTTAACAAAAACTGGGATGCCCTTTTTTTTAGTCATTATTCTAGCTTATTATATATTGTTCAACTATAAGAAATAGTAATTCCTCAAGTTTACATAAAGAATACCATTTGAAAACTGGCAAATAGTAAAATTTATTTTATTGTGTGCTCATCCCTAAAAATAGTGATTTATTAGTTCATTAATAGTGCCCTAGTAATACAATCATGATATTGCTCTTGTGGTCATGGACATATGTCGACAGTATATCATTGTCAAAAACAAGAACCTTTTGTCGAACAAACTATTTTCAAATATGAGATCTTTTTTGTTGAATGTACAGAGAACTAGTTTACTCTCCCTTTTCAAATTTCTGGCATTGCCATCCTGCTAAAGTACTAACCTAGTGGAACTTTTGGTCTGAAATAAATGGTCAAATAATAAAGAAAAAATAGACACTAACTAAGAAATGTGAAACAAAAAAGAAACCCAACTGGGAAGTCTGTTTTGTCCCCTTTCTCATATAGACACACAAGTGAAGAGGTGATACATACCGCATCAATTCCCACATGCGTTGTTGCAATGCGATAACCACGGGACTTTAAGACTTCAAAGCACTCTTGTGTTGAGTCCCAAAGTTCAATATCCAACCATTTTTCAGCCCCCATACTGACGTGACGGTTCTCTCTATATCTAAAATATGATAGATTATAAATAAAAAATTTTACTATCATCAAATTTACAGGTAATTCAAGGATTCCAAATAGGATCGAAAAAGAAGAACCATATTTCAATTTGGACAATTCAAGTCACCTCAAATGGTGTTGCACCTTTTGGAGCTATTACAAGACACAACGTGCAATGACTGAAATCCAAGGGCATCTGCAGACCGGAACACAGCCGAAACATTCCCAAAATCAGACAAACCTTCAACTACCAAACAGACAGAATAGCTCCTATTCTTCACCGCACTCCTAAACCTATTCTTCCTGACTTCCATTATATACGGGTCAAGGGCCTCCAACACTTGATCACTACTCAAAACTGTATCTCCTGCTTTGAATTCATCCCGATACGGAAACCAACACTTCGATTGGGAAATTTGTGCTTCTCCATCAGGCCAGCGCTCCATCTTCATAAAAGCAGAAACATCGTCAGGTTTTGTAAGCAATTGTTCAACAGTATCTTTGTTATCCAGGTCCTGAGATTGTTCTTCTAGGATTACATCTGTAGCGTCTACTGTAAGAGCAAGCTGAGCGCTACTGCAGCTCCGAGATCGTTTCGATGGAGTTCCAAAACTAATAAACCCTAGAATTCGGAATCAAATAAGGATATATATTCAGAATATACACACCAGCAGTGACATAATATACATATACCCTATCTACACAAATATAGATATATACAAAAATGGCGAAATAATTACCTGGAGTAGGAGAGAGACTGTGAAGACGGAAGCGTGGAAGAGAGAATGAAATGGAAGGTGGAGGATAATTGTTTCTCCAAAATCTGCAATCTAAGCAAGAGAAAAGAGAAGTACGAACTAGGGTTTTGCAGGCCCTCATTGCTGCGGAGTAAGAACAGCTCTGTTCACTTCCATTCATCCTCTAAATGGTAATCGTTTGAAGACGGCAGTCGACACCCATTTCCCCATCCAAACGACACCGTGCGTGCTTATGGTTTGCCCATTACTTGCTGTTGTAAAATGTTTGGGAATAATCTGATTACCTTTTTTATCTAAATTTGAAGATATATGATACGGAGTTATGTACCGCACCACTGCCCACACTAATAACACTACTGCATGCAATTGCTAAACTGAGCCTGCCTGCCGCTACCGTTTACTCTCTCCGTTTAAATAAAAAACAATATTTAAAAATAAAATTTGTTAAAAAAAATAATATTTATATTTTTTTTTATTATAATATCATATTTTTCAAAATTTGTCATACAATTTTTTATGTGATTTTTAATTGTACAGTCATAACAAATTTAATAAAAAAAACTTATTATTGCTACATGTAATTTTTAATCCAATATGCAAAATTAAAATTTTCAAAAATTCAAATGTTGTTATGCTATTTTTTTTTGGAACGGAGAGAGTATTATTTACTTGTTAGAACAATATAAACTCAAGTGTTTGTAGAAGGGGATGAATACAAACACTACAAACTATTTGCTATTTTTTAAACTTTAATTGGCCCCGATAGGAAACAGCTACAATGAACAGAAAAACTATAAAATATGAACACACAGATTCAAGTTAAAATAGTTGTATTAAAACTTGATGTTTTTCTAGAAATCTGTATAATCACAAATGTGATTAAAATAGCTACAAGATCTGTAATAAAATTACAACTTCAAATTCACACTCACTAACTTCTAATCTTTCTTTGAAATATTTCTCTCAAGATATATTACAAAACTGCTCTAGTGATTTGTGTGCTTCGATGTTTGATGATCTGTTGGATTGATCTTCCTCTTTTTAGTATAATGAGAACTTCTTTGCATATATAAAAGATTAGTGGTTAAAACCACGTGCGAAGACGTGCTGCTCTTTTCAACATAGCCACATATATGTCATATCGTTGTCCTTTGGAAACTATGTGTCAGACTGCTGCTACTTTTGTTGCTTCTTTTTCTTCCCCTGATCTGCGTGCATTTAATGTTTGAGAGTTCTTATTGGATCATAACAAACTTAAAGAAATATCTTTCCAATTAATATATCTTGCTTTTGTAACAAGATTCGTTGATTTGAGTGTAAGTCCTAAACACGGGTGCATGCTGTCATAACCATCCATTGACGACAAGCTTTGATGAACTTGATCAATGTTTCTTGGATCCCCTGATGACAAGCCTTATTAAAGACTGGATCAGGGTTTCAACCTTCACTTGAGTTTTACTCAGTGCTTCTTTGATCCACTAATGTTATGACCTATAACATACACTGATGGGTTCCACTGATGCAGTGTTGAGGTTTCCCCTTGACGGGTTACCTTGATGGATTAGCCCGATACTGTCATACCCTGAGGTTTTACCCTGACAAATGAAATGTCTTGTTCATGTCCTGACGCGTTCGCCCGATGGGTTGGTCTACCTCAGTCATCCCCTGACAGGTTCTCCTGACAGTTTTCCTTGACGGGTTCTCCCTGATGAGTTTGCCCTGACTGGTTCCCCTGACGATTCTTAATCAACGAAACTTTGTTTGAAATATTTGATGTGCGGAATACTTCGACTATTTTGGAGTAACATCAAACATTCCTCTTCACTTAGTCCTTTAGATATTCCATTTTACGACTTGTCTTGTGAAGTGTTTGATCATCTCCTGATGAATAAGTTTATCATCAGTAGATGCAAAACTTGTGATGATATTAAGGTTTATAATGAACCTTAAGTATTTACAGATGCACAATTTATTCTCTAAACATCACCATCATTAATTAACTTTAACATTACTCTTGTAACCAACAATGTCGGTCGGCGGTACCATTGTTGCCGACTCATACAATGCTCTTTCCGAGCGCCAGCATGGGTCACTTAACCCCGTTCCTTCGTCTGGCCACCATGTTAGCTTCGCGTAATTGCAGAGTCACAATTGTCATTGTTGAACCCACAGCTTCTGCAGCCGACTCCAATCTGTTGGAAATTAACTCAAGTTTGAATGAAAACTTGGTTTCTCATGTGATTGAAAAAAGGAGAGTTAAAACTAAGAGACAAAAATTTCACATTGAAAATGAGAGGACATGGAGTTTATTATTTATATGAGAATACTTTTACAGTAGGTTAAATAGTCATAACAATATTTTACTCCACATGTCCTGCTCGCGGGGGAACAAATCCTGGTCCAACCGACAGGATTCAGATTTATTTTTCCAAGTGGAGAAAATTAATTTTAATTCAGTAGACTGATTTTGCTGAAACTTCGTATAACGTCTGTAATGTTGTAATTTTAATTCTTGTAACGGCTGTAACGTTTGTGATTTTAATTTTTGTAACGTCTGTAACGTTTCCAATTAAATGATTTGTAACGTTTGTACAAAATTAAAGTACTCAACTTTTTCAAAAGTGTCTCCCCGTACTATAAATAAAAACTCATATTCCAAGTTTGAGTATTCCAAATCAAATTGTCATTCAGTTTTTCTCTATATTTCCTTCCTTTCTCTTCTTTCTGGTATTCTTTATTTTCTCAGCTCTAATTCCTCTAGCACACATTGTGAGGAGGCTAAACTATCATGTGTCTTGAATTTACGTGTGCATTTGAAAGTCATAATCAACGCAACCAGATTGCTTCCTTCTCTATAAAAAAAAACTACCCAAATATCAAACAATTTGATTTTCATACCCTTCTCTATAACTCAACCACCCCTGATGACCCCCTTCTTCATCTCCTGTCTCCGCTCTTATCTTCTTCATCTCCACCCTTAACTGCAATGGTCTCTGACTTTTCCATCGCCACTAAAATTCATCACATTTCCGATCATCTTTGCATACCCAAGTACGTTCTCACCACCACCTCCGCTAGATTTTAGAGTTTTCTCTATAGCATATTATCCTATCCTAAATCAGCACCAGTTACCACATTCGGGTACCTGGTTTAGTCCCCCTGCCGATGACTAGTATCCCACTATTCCTCCACCACTACTTCGTCCCGCCGATAATCTGTTCACAAAAACGTTAGCATCTCAAAATCTAGAGCTATATTGTTGAATACATTAGAATGGTTTGAACAGGAGACAATTACTGCATTCAACGAAGGATAAGTTTTATCGGAATTTAGCAACAAAAAAAAAAATTATCGGATTTCCCTTGGAAATGGGTTGGAGCAAAGTGGGCAGAGATTCTTGTGGGTAATAAAAGCCAATAAAGTGGACAAAGAAGAGCTGGAAGAATTGCTAGACAGTTCGTTCCTTGAGAGAACAAAGGTCACGGGAATAGTAGTCAGAGGATAGGTGAGGCAAGAAGAGATTCTAGAACACCCTGCTACAGGAGGATTCTTTTAGTCACTGTGAATGGAATTCAGTGATGGAAGCGGCTCGAAAAGGGGTGCCTATGTTAGCTAGGCCAATCCATGGGGACCAAATGATAAATGCTGAGGTGGTTCAGAAAACGGGGTTAGGGTTGTGGGAGAGAGAATGGGGATGGGATGAAGAGAAATTGGTGAAGGCAGAAGATATTGGAGAAAAAGTTCGAGTGCTGATGGAAGATAAAGATATTAGTGGCCATGGCAAGGATGGTGGGGGGAGACGCTAGGATGGCTGTTAGAAAAGGCGGGGAATTTGACAAGGTATTTCAAACGTTAATGAATCCTTGAGAACACGAGAGGAATTAACAAGAACATTACAATATATCTTGCTGGGGAACATGATATAAAATGCTTTTCTTTCTTTCTGCATGTGTTACCTGGTACCAAATTAAATTACACCACTTGCTCTCTTCCTTTTTTCTACTGCTTGTCAAAGTCTGAACCTTTGTAGACAAAATAACCGGAGAACTACACTGGTGCCACAGTCAGATTTGGTAGTGTCTCACGTTTTAACACAGATCAACAGCTCTAGTTTTAACATAATTGTCGGTTTATCAGTTATGTAAACTTCTACACTAGGGAACAGTAATGAAAATTCTAAAAATTAGTTTCAAAACAAAATTCTGGCATATAAAAAAAGGAAACCACATAATTGATGTCCACAGATCGTACAAGCAATCTGGACATACCTTAAACACAATTAAAATGGCCGTTGAAGGAGGTATCTGCAGGCTGCAACAAAATCTTGATGTCTTCTTTAAGCTTTGGCCTGACTAGCTTCCCTTCCACATAGCCATGAGAAGTACTAATTTCTCTTGCTATGACAGACATGAGCTAGGGATTTACATTCTTCTTGTGACCCAACCCCCTGGTTTACCAAATTATGTCCTGGTTACCCAACATAAGGATCAAAGTTTGAATGCATGTGTTTAATGGAAATGGATTGGGTATAAGGTTGGAGATTTGGGAGCCTTGAATAGATAAAATGGTGGTAAAAGGGGAGGAGATAGATGAACATACAAGAGATTTTATAGTAGCAAATAGAAGACACTGCTTCACCAGCCGCAGCAGATACAAAAGATGCTTCTGCAATCACTATGATGTTGAGAAATATCTAAAACACTTGCGTATTCATCTCTCTTAATTAGTTCTGTGATTTGCTTTCTAGCTGAAGGCAGACAGAAGTAGGAGCACTCGTATAACCAAGTGATGATGGTCGCAAAGTAAGGAATAATCTTACAATCATATCAATTAAACTTATGAAAGCACAAAGTAAACAAATCCAACCACTTGGTTACAGCTCAACACAGTTCGCGTACACCTTAGTTATATAACAAAGGAACCAAATTTGAGCTCGAAATAAGAAGAAAAAAAATTACTGAAGATATCAAAATTGAGAATGACCAACTCAACTCATCAACATCCGTGAATAATTTTATGACATGATAACTTAAGTGGAAATAGATTGGTAAAATGTCTACGTTTAATCAACATAAATATTTCATCAAATACAGAAGACTTGGACATAAAAGGTGATTGTTGAGCTGAAGCCCAAATTTTCTGATGATCTGAGTTCAAAAGATGAACAATAAAATCCGACTTGATTTTGGCTCAATCTTGATGCTTGTTAAGCTTAATGACTAACTGATCAAACTTCACTTTCCATACTTAACGAGTCAAACTATAACCTCGAATAATTTCAGTTTGTTTACATACATATGAGAAATGACACTGAATATAGCCATAAACCTTCCAATCTATTATGTCACTGCGTTTTGTAAGATTTTCAGATTTGCTTTTATCTGACAGAAACAACAACGTTTAAGAAGAGAGAGAACTCTTCGAAATAACATCAAAGGATATACCATTCTCCTGGAGTCTTTCTTGAAGATCTGTTGGACCAAATATAATCCCAGGGGTGAAAACACCTCCTTTCGGCAGGTCATCACGTTGATTAAGCAGAATGAGAGCACACTGGATCAAAATAATTGGAGTAGTTAAATAACCAATCTCTGGACCCATTACCCTCGTTATTATTTGCTTATCAGGTTTCATGGTTCCTTGTGAAAGAAGACTAGTGTCGCTAAATCCATGTCCCACAAACCACATTTTAAAGGTTGCACTTGCCACCTCCTCTTCAGTTGGACCCTTCTTCCTGAACCAACCAAGGCTAAAGAACGATGGAAAATTTAGAAGAAGCCATCTCCCAAAAGAACTTTGACCCAATAACCCAATAAATATTCCAACAGCAATAAAACGGAGAACACCTAAGAACGACTTGGATCCAAGTTTTACCCCAAAGTGAGCTGGCTTCACTATGGACCAGAAATTTTCTCTTTTTTCAGTCCATGGGGCACTTTCATTGACCCCGGGAAGACCTTGTGGGTTTTCTGTCAGAGTTGCAAGCGTCCTTCGTACAACAATAGCATCGGCAGATGGCAGCTTAACAGCCCAAAGGCCTATCTTTTTCTGGTATTCCATAGTAGATCCCTTGGGAGGAGCAGAACCAGGAATCTACAAATAAAAAGTAGCTTCAGTATTAGAAAACAAGGAAAAACAATCGCATATATGCATCAATAGATGTAAAGTTCTAGTATGAAAAAGGGTAGATATCAATGTATGGAACAAGCTTGTGGACATAATATAAGAGCTTCTAAACTTGGGATTCTTAATTTTAGTTCCAATGAGGGGATTAGTAAAAAATAAATGGCATTAGCCCACCATATTCTGTAGCATTGTCCCAGGGCAATTTTATAATTCACCTAATTTTTATCAAAACTAGTTACCTATGGTACTCACCGCAACCAACTAGTTGTATAACCACAATTAACTAGTCACCGACCACAAACTAACTTTCCATGCATATAACCGGATAGCATGCAAATTAATTATGATATACAGGGAAGAGTACACTTGAACTGAATCCCGATCACTCATATACTATTAATAGCAAGAGAACGGTATACTGCTTTAGTAAACCATACAAGTCAAAGGCAAGAAATAAGGGATTATTGATGCCAACTGCAATGTACAAATTGCAGCCACCATGGTCGTTGGAAATTGATCTATGTATTGACAAAGTAGTTAAAATGAAGATTTCAACTAATTCTGAAAACTACTACAAAACAAAAGATCACTTTCCAAAATAATTACGATTGGCAACTTCTATCACATTCCTCAATGTGAATCCATTGAACAAGAACCTTGTCGAGAACCAAAGCATTTACAGAAACCAAAAAGAAAGGGAACTTATTTAACTTAAAAAACAAATTTGAATCATATTTTAGTTTTCTGAAAAATATTTGAGATAAACCAAGAAAAAGTAATCTACTCTATAATTTCCGTCAATCAGGAAAACTCAAAATTTAGAACTTAAGTTAGAAAGAAGAGGCAAACCTAAAGTTTTTATTTATGTATTTTGTTTTTTGGGAGAGGGAGGCAACTGGCAAGAATTGAAACTGATATATCTTGGACTCAAAAGTTTTCAGCGGTAATATGGGTGTCATTGCACCGGTGCTGACCTTCAACAAAACTAAATTATTGCCTAATTTTATGAAAGAGGTCGGCAAGCCGATAATCCTTTCAGTGCATGATAACACCAAAAACCACAGTAACAGGAAAAGCCAGACATTATGACAATCCCACTAAGTCTTTCTCATCATAATTTTTTGTTGTTATCTATTGTGTAAGTGCATATGCAAAATCATGTCATCACATATAAATAGCGAAAGAAAAGCATACATTAGGCCTAGGTCTTCTGGGCCTGGACCTCCTTAGGTCCTGCAATTTATCAGCATTAGCAACCCCCAAAACCGCAGACTCAAATGTCCCAAAATTCCCAACAACCTTCTTCTCCGATTCCAAGCTCACATAAGCTTCCACCCGATTAGGCGCCGCCGGCGAAACCCATTGCCTAGAGTTAAACATTAAGCCCAATTCAGCCGGGACCGAATCAAACCCACAAGCAGAAATAACCAAAGCACCATTTTGCACAGCTCTGTCATGGTACGAAGCTTCCATTCTCTCCATAAACTCCGGCTCACCACAAATATCCAAGTAATCGGCGCCGGAATCAACGCAGGCAGAAACAACCGGCTCTCCGTAGAGGCGAAAGGGACCGACACAGTTGAGGATGAGCTTGGTTTGGGCGGCGAGGCGGCGGAGAGAAGGTGGGTCGGAGGTGTCGGCGGTGATGATGGGGATGGACGGCGGTGGGTTGGGGTGGGTGGCCCATGACAGGGCTTGAGACAATTTGGATGGATTTCGGCCTGCTAAAGCTAGAGTTTTGAGTGGGGAAGAAGGGGCGTTGAGGAATTTGAGGACTTCTCTGATGACATACTTTCCGGTGAAACCTGAAGCTCCAAAGATAATGATGTCATAGGTGGTAGTTGAATTAGGGTTTTGGATGACCTCCATGGGATGAAGTATGAACAGTAGCGTATAAAATGGAGACGATGATGGAGAAGTTTCAATTTCAACAACCTGCCATTTTTTACAGTTCTCATAGAATTAAACTGCGTGCCCCTCTCCATCTTGTAAACTTGCACTTCTTGATATTAATAAAGGCTAGCTTATGTATCACTCATCGGTTCTATGGTGTAGTGGTTAGCACTCTGGACTTTGAATCCAGCGACCTGGGTTCGACTCCCGGTAGGACCTTTCCAATTCTTACATCTTTTTGGCGGTACTAATGCCATTTTTGTAGAGTGTAGAGAAACTATAACTCTGATGCTGTTTTAGTTGATTTACATAAGACTCAGCAGTTATACTATTTGCTTTCATTTTATTCAATTGAATTTGCTATTTCTTCTATCAATTCTTTTATTTAAGTCTTTTTTTACTCTCTCATTCTCTTCTACCATCATTTTGTCTATTTGCTTATACATTTCATCTAGACAATTTCAGTCAATCAAAAACAACAAAAGAATAATATAGTTGTCTATGTTAATACAGTAGTAATATAGATTCGACTAAGAAGAAAGAAAAAGAAAAAACACTATTCAATGACTTGTATTCACATATTCCATCAACTTTCAACATTGCATGTACACTGAAATTCCAACAAGATCAAAACAATGAACACTTAAGCTTTAACTAATAAAAAGATACAACAAAGAAATAATCAAACACAAACTATGTAAGTTTAATAACATCAGGAGAACTAATCTGGAAGTCAATTAAATCTGAAACACCTGTTTGTAACTCTACCCTACTATAACCAGTAGTACTCTTCAAACCTCTCTCCTTTGCAGCAGCTCTAATTTGTGCTACATCCTCCCATCTTTCACCTTCTGCATACACATTTGACACCAAACCATAAGCACTTGCGTTATGAGAGTCTATTTCCAAGAGTTTCTTACCTATAATCTCTCCCATTACGGTGTTTCCATGAACTCTACAAGCTGCAAGCAATGCACCAAATGCAGAACCAAAGTTTTTTATAGGCACATTTTGCAGAAGATTATATGCTTCCTCGAGCTGTCCGGATCGGCTTAATAGGTCCACCATGCAGCTATAATGCTTTTCACATGGTATTATTGAATATTCTTCTTTCATGCACTTGAAGACATGCAGCCCCTCTTCTACTCGGCCAGAGTGACTACAGGCAGAAAGAACTGATGTGAAAGTCGCCCCATCTGGGGACACATTATTCTTTTTCATTTGATCAAACAGTTTTAGAGCCTCTTCACAGTTCCCGTGCATTCCATATGCAGATATCATCGTGTTCCATGATGCCAGACCGCACCTAGTCATGTGCTTAAACAAATTTTCTGCAAAGTGTAATTTTCCACATTTGCTATATGTGGTAAGCAATGAATTGATGACTTGCATCTCTTTCTCCATATTTACTCGATAGACATAGCTATGAACTTCTTTCGCTAGTCTCAAGTATCCAAGCTGAGTAAACGCCTGAAGCAGACAGATTAAAGTGACAGAGTCGGGACTTAGTCCTCCTCTTTGCATGAGACGGAACAAGGATATAGCTTCATCAGCATGTCCATTGTTCACATAACCCATCATCATTGATGTCCATGACACCAAGTCTTTACAGTTTATTTGGTTGAAAACTTTCCTAGCACAGTCTACAAAACCAAATTTTGTGTACATGTAAAGAACTTGATTGGATATGTCAGTGGTCGACTCAAACTTGTGTCTGATCACATACCCATAGATGCACTTCCCCCGTCTTACGTCTCCCAAACTAGATAATGCAGCAATGATACTCAAAATGGTACTTGGATTTGGTTCAATACCTATTACAACCATTTCACAGAATAACTCAATGGCATCTGTAGCATATCCATTTTGGAGAAGACCAGCCATCATCACATTAAATGAAATCACATCCTTCTCTATTTTGTAGAAGATTTCTCTAGCGGAGTTAGTCTTGCCACATTTAAAGTACATGTCAATCAGAGCCGTGATAGCAACAACGTCAAGCAGAACTCCACTTCGAAGTATATAACCATGGATGCTCTTGCCTTCCCGTAACAACTCCAAATCAGCACAACTCAAAATCCCATTTGCTAAACTAATAATATCAAGCACAAGATTTTCTTGCACCATGCTAAAGAAAAGATCTAGAGCTTCCAGTGGTTGCCCCAATTGCAGATGGCCGGCAATCAACGCATTCCAAGAAGCAACACTCCTGAAGTTCATTCTAACAAATATTGTGGTCCCCTTAGTAGGGGCGCCACATTTGAGATACATGTCCATCAGGCTTGTTTCAAAAACTTCTTCAGAACAACCAATTTCTCTTCTTATGGCATACCCATGGACCAACTTACCATATTCTACAGCTTGTAACTGTGCTGCAGCGTGCAGTAAGCTCACTAAAGTCACTCGATTAGGATCGATTTTTTCCTTCTGCATAAAATAAGCAATTCTAAAAGCCTCATAAGCACGATGATCGCCGATATGAGCATACCCGGTAATTATAGCCGTAAAGGCAACAAGATCTTTCTCAATTATTTCATCAAACACCTTAGATGCATCATAAATATCACCATGTCTACAGTACAACCTGATCAACGAAGAACCCACAAATGGATCAGTCTCTAACCCAAACTTAATAGCATCCATATGAATAGCATTTCCAAGTTTTAGTTCACCCAATTCATCACAACATTTTAAACTAAATGTAATAGCTGAGCTGTGAATACCAATTCTGCGCCCCTTTAAATCTGAATATAGTCTTAAAACTTCATCAACCTGACCTGCTCTGAAATACCCAACAAGGATTGAATTCCAAAGAGAGAGATTGCTGTTTATGATTCTACTAAACACCCATCTCGACTCATTTAAAAACCCAAACTTGGCATATGAATCAAGAAGCTTGGAACCCAAAAAGATGTTGTCTTGATACCCAGAAGTGAATACACAAGCATGGATCTTTTTCAAAACTTGAATATCATCACAATTCTTTAATGCAGAAGCAAACTTTTCTGAAATAGTGGATGGAAGACAAAGCCCGCTTTGTGAATTAATTGTAGAGAAAAACAGAGAGATGCGATTGATTCTCTTGATCAAAGGAGGAATTGCAGAAGACAGGCCATTCATATCTGTACTGATCGGCTCTGCTGAATTGTTAGAACTAAGACACACAATTGGAAAAAAGAGAGAAAGAAATCAACTACTACCACGTTTGAGCCTCGTATTATGCCGAAGCTTAACCCGCCAAAAATTTAACATCTGTTTAATGAGAGAATAATGACATAAATAGTTAAGTGCGACATGATTTTATTTTGTGTTTTGTTTGTTAAGTGTAATGATGGCGGTTTACTCTGGTTATGGTCTCGGGAACATTGTGGTGGACGAAAGTAATGGCGGTTGGTGGTCATGAGCCGACGGTGGACGTGTGAGATGAAGAATTTGGAGATGAAAATCAAGAACAGATTTGATGGAATGATGAATATGGGCATAAAATTTGCAGCTTTTTTGGTGTTAATTGAATTTCTTATAAATAATTATTGCTCCCACATTTTTTTGTCCTGTTGAATATCTGCTATAATATGTTCACACTTTTGTCCTAATTGTTTTATAACTATCCAAATTTTCTAGGTAGACAAAATGTACCTAGATGCTGACACTCGCCAGTTAATATTGTTTAGCAATGAGAAGTTATAAAGATCCTCAATGCTGGCACCCTTGGAGATGACACGTGACAGTGTAATTTGTTTAGCAACCCAAAACTAAAACTAAAATGATATAATCAGTTTTTGGTAATCTGGAAAGTCGTCTGCCTCACTGCGATGTTGCCGGCAAATGAAAGTGCCACAAACACCATACCTGGTGGGTATGGCCTAATATGCCTCTACTTGAGTCGGGGTTTGTTTGGCATGTTCTAGTCTTCTTCTTGTTCAATCTGTAATAGATCTCATGTAGATAAGGCAAGGCAGCATTTAGTAGAAGTGATGGAGATTCAATGATAAGAACACACATAACGGCCGCAGACAGCACACAAACATAAATTGTTAGATATCTTCTTGTTGCTCCATACAAGAAGTCTTAACACACAACAAGAAGAGATCTGTCTTGTTGTTCCATAACTTCTAACATAAATTGTTAGAAGTCTAGAATTATAAATTGATAAGAACACATATAGCAGCCGTAGACAAAATGATATATGAGAGAGATTAATTGAGACAGCACAAAAAAATTAAATTTCATACTCACTTAACAAACTCTTATTGGTTTAAATTTAAAGCTCCTTTGCGACTAAATTCTTTTGAAAAATAGAATAAAAACCCCACTATTTCCAACTCCACTCTCTTGCCCTTCTCTACCACTATCCCCCTTCCTCCATAGAACAATGGCCTATCCGAGAATGTTCTGGAAACATCCAACGCCGTTGATCTCCACTTAATGGACATGAGGGAGGGCCTGTTCAGTATGATGCCGGTGGGACCCACCGGACCGGTTGATAAGAGCAGGACCACCGTTCGTTCGAAAATGTGGACCCCATTGAGCTTCTCCGTGGCAATGAGTAGATAACCCTTTCGGGTTCATGGATTGTGTGGGCCCACATGGTACCAATAGAGATGGGCCGAGGCTGGTCCACGTCGGTATCTGGATCGATTATCGAGGAAGTATTTTCTTTGGGCCTGGGCGATTGTTGTTCTCCGACGACTACTCTTGCTCTAAATGATCGCCAATCAGCATCAACAAAATGTTTGTCTTCATCTTGATGAGGGTGATGGTGAAACCCAATTGGCTACCTGAAATCAAAAAATTAACGGAATAATTTATGCATTTTACGGCTATAATGATGACCATAAATTTGAATATTCTTCTTATTATATATCTTTTACGTAAATTATATATGTAGGTCACTATTTTTAATTGCTCATATCTTTCATGATTGGTCATGATGGAAGAATATACTACACATTTTGCCTTTCTTATGGTACCTAAACACCTACCTAGATAACGTTATAACATCATTATATCTATAATTCTTTATTGTCAAGCTGATACTCTCATATTCAACTACTATAATTAAGTATTGTTGAGATTAAGATGCGGGAGTCTTTCATCTGTTGTAAAATATAAATAAGAATGCTTAATATACAAATTTGTGACGTGAACCAAATAGCTTAATGCACATAATACAGATGTAGTAGTATGCATATATGCAATGTGCTTAATCACATTTAGGCAAACCATCGTACGAAAGTCAAAACAATATATATAGCTAGCTCGTTTTACAATGTACGAAAGGGACGTTTTTGTATACGATAAGAACCATATGAGTGTGCTGGAAGTGAACAACCCATTTTATAAATCATGTTCGGAGAGTCCGATCCACAATTGGACAACCGGATCCGGAAGAGATGTTGATCCACTCAATACGACCCGAGATCGTTATTTTGTTAGTGGCAAAGGATTCTGCAAAAAAAAGGCATGAAACTAGCTATTCATGTTCAAAAGCTACCACCCCCACCAACATCTTTGCCAGAAAAAAGTAATGATTCTTCAAGATTTAATGATCAATTAAGTCCTTATCCTGCACCCCCTCCAACATCTTTGCCAAAAAAGAGTGATTCTTCAGATCAGTTTATCCCTCAGTCACCAGTATAATTCCCTCCAGCACGTTTGCCCGGAAGTAGTGATTTTTCGAGATTCAATCCATCAATCAATCGCTTCAATATTTCGGTCATTTTTATTACTTATATTTACCTCTTTAAACTAGGGGCTGAACTAATTTGAGACGGGAGATGGCGCTGCTCCTTCCAATTGTCTAAAATTTTTATTATTGCATGTAAAATTTTATAAAATTTTCATATTATCTTACATTAACTTTTGCATTTCACTCGGTCTGATCATTTTTTCTCACTCTACCTCCTCGATATACACTCGCTCTGATTGTTTTTTCTTTCGCTCTACCTCCTCGATATATTATCCTTGCTCATGCTTTAAACTAGAATGAAAATGAAGACAAGTACTGAAACTTGTATTGATGTATCCGTTTCACCTCATCTTTCTGTAAGGTTATCTAAAATATGTACGGCCAGTGGTTAACTACTGTTGGGGGTATCATTTGGTAGAGTTCAAATTTTCCAATCTATTTGATATTCATCTTATGTTCTATTTTTCCTGTAATGTCTTTTTAATTTTTTTTCAATGATCTGAAATGTTATGAATGAGATGGAGAACAGTATTTCTGAAAAGAAATTAGACATTAAATAGGATATCATATGAGATATGAGATAGAAAACTCCAACATATTTTATAATAACTCAACCTAAATTTATATATAAAATAGTCAAACGCCGTATTATTAAGCGAAAGGAGTGTTAAACTTTTGTACTCAAATTATTGCTAGCTATCTTGATTTTTGGCCGAGTTCTTAAATGAAGTGAAAGAATAAAGAACCCAATTGGGGCTAAATTGTCCGATTGAAAAGGAACTCGATCACATTCTTTGCTTCTAGATTTTAGTAAAAATAAAAGGATGAAATTGTTATTCTCTTCCATCCAGAAAAAGAACAACATTTGAAAATAATATTTATTTAAAAAAAAGTAATATTTGTATAATTTTTTCATTATAATATCTTTTTTTTTTAATATTTGTCATTACAATCTTCTTATATAATCTCTAATTAGACATTTATAATAAATTTAATAGGAAAATTTTATTATTTATACACTTAATTTTTAATCAAATATTCAAAATTAAAAATCGTTAAAAAGTTAAAATGTTCTTTTTTTGGCAAAGTGAGAGGAGTAATATTTATGGTCACTGAAGATGCTAACTGTTACATTCAATGTAGGCACGTGGTAAGGTTTAAACTTCTTATTTTCGTCCATTTAACGCATTTATCAAAACTTAAAAAGTTGTGTACAAAGACAGAATGAACTAATTTTAAAAGCAAATGCCTGAAACTCCAAGTGCAACCAAAATAATACCGAGTATTCTCTTTATATATACTCCATGTTACAAGTCCAATTTGAGACACCATGTTACACAGTTTCAGCTCGCCAAAAACAAAAAATTTAATAACAATAATTACTCGAGTTCAGCTTGAGTTAGAAATACAAATATTAAAATTTTGCCTATATCAGCTAGATCAAATATTATACCTTATTCGAATCAACTCATAGTACTCTTTCATTTATTGACAAGTCCTTCGTAACGAAAATATTGAATACACCCACAACTTGCATAAATTAATATATGTATGACATATTGGGCAAGTTACCGACTTACCGATCACTAATATCTTAGCTAATGTGATATATGATTTGACTATTTTAATTTGTGCATATATTTATACAATAAATATACATAAGTTGAACTATCCCTTAGTACCACTCTGTTTTGTGTTTACGAACTCATAATATTACATTTACCCATGTACTGATGAGAAAATTTTATCATTTTGAATGAGGCTACTATTGGAGTAATCAAATTGAAGAAATATTTAAACAGAAAGAGAATAAAAATTTGGAAACACTAAAATATGGAGGAAAAACGAAAAAGGAAAAAGAAAACAAGTAAGCCGGATGAAACTAGTAATGGAATATATGGTATTACACTTGTAATTGAGTTGAGTTTAGTCGAGTATTAAATGATTGAATTCCACTCATTTAATTTGTTATCGAATTCGAGTCGAGCTGATATTTAATGAACATTCATAATTGTGTTTGAATTCAACTTAAATTTTTATCAAGCTAATCACAAGTAGTTCATGAGCTACTCAAACAATTTGATTTTTCGAACATAATTTCAACCAAATATTTTGTTAAATATTAAGTCAAGTTGAGTAAAAAATTTAAAAAATATATAAATAATTTATTGAGTTAAATTGAATATATACGAATATCAAGTCAAATCTAATATATAAAATACTTAACTCAATAAATATACGATCAATAAAAATTATTCAAACTCAATTTGATAAAACAATCTAATTGAATGGAGTCGAGTGGAATCGAAACACTGTATTGGAAATACGGCCATTTCCGCATAGGATAGGCCAATATAATCTTTTTTCACATGAAATGAAACGAAGAAATAGAAAGAAAGAAAAAAGCCAAATAATGAAGGATCCACTTGTCAGTGTGTGTGTGTCCAAATTGGCATTACTCGACGTAATATAAGGAAAGATTAAGGAAAACAGCAATAGTGATTTATAGATGAGCTGTAATACGATCTGTCAGTTGTTGAACTTTGCTTGAATACACGACCAAATCATGCGCACAAGTCAGGGTTTAATAATTGTCACAACTCAGACAATTAAATAATATTTTAATACACAACATTAAGAAGAAGAATAAAAAAACAGATTACATTTGAGTTTTTTCAACCGCGTATCTGAAATATGAGTACGAAATTTAAATTTATGATATGAAATTGTTAATTTCAAAATAACAAAATTGTAGTTGGTAGTAATAATTTGCAAGCAATTTTAAACACTAACTTTTGCATTAATTGATAGTTTTAAATTTAAATTTAAAAAAATTCTTAATGTATAGAATAATTAAATTATACTACAGTACTTTATTAGCAGTATTAATGGAAGTAGTTTCTTATATTTGTCGCAGTTCAGTAGACATGTCAACATCCGAAAATAAGCAACCTGTACCGGGACGGGTAATCCACAAACTATACCCGTTGAATGCCCGATAAATGAACATAATAGTTGCTCTTTCTTGTGCTCAATGCGCTTGAATGACTTGCTCTAACAATTTCAAGTTAAATTGTTTCTTTCTACAAGCAAAATAATAAAATACTCTTACATCCACCCACCCATCCCCCCTCCCCTTCCTCTCTCATCCTCGTACGAAATATATACTACGTATAAAACCAAAGTGTATAATAGTCAAATGACGACATATTAAACATTAAAATTAATATTATATAATCTTTGAAAATTATAGTGATCAAAAATTTTTGTCATAAATAAAATTATAACAATTGTATTAATTAAAATAATATTAATTTAAAATTTAAGTTGTCGTCGTTTGACTTGAAAATCAAAACTTATATCTAAGTTTGAAATGAGAATGATATGTAATAATCAGACAAACTAAATGGCTATATTACTTACGATTGAGTGTTTTAGTAAGAAAATTATAATTATTAAAATGTTAGAAAAAATGGTTTAAACTTATTTTGAGTTATATAAGAAATTAAGAATTTATTACTTAAAAATTCACACATAAATTTAAAATTCTATATTCGGTCTTATTAAGAGAATTAGATGCAACACGTTAAATAATAAATATATACACATAAACTAAATTACTAAGAGCAACTCATAAATATATATAGAGATAAAAGAAATTATGATCTCATTGAAAAATAAAGAGAAGATAATAAAATTGTCTATATATTATTTTTATATTATGATTAATTTGTTTATCTTACGTATGAGTTTCTTTTATTTTTAAGATAATATAGTGGCTACTTATTTATTATACAAAATGAGATGCCCAAGATTCCAATCTTAACAAATAATATTTTACAAGATTTTAAAGGCAATTAAATACTACTCAGACAAGTTATTGGTGATATCGCTTGTATGAGTTATTGAGTAGTTTGTATGTATAAATTCACTAAATGTTAAAATTATTCAAAAATTTAATTGTTTAGTTAGTCAACCAGACAGACAGGAACGCGATGCAATCTATGACTTTTTGTAGAGGAAAAATAAAGCAAAATAACAATAAAATCTTCAATTTAGTGCAAAATAGTACTTAAAAAAAAAATACTTACTATTCCTGCCTTCTCGTGTAAATTTGGCATATATCAATCACATCTCGCATTTTTGCAAATTATTTTACAAAAGAAATTTATAAAAAATTACATAAATAAAAATAAATTTTTTTGATGGATCTTAGTAATTAAAAGAAAAAAGAGAATAATAAAATTGTCCACATGTCAAATTTTTCTTGGTCATTAAGTTTATCTTGTGAATTTAGACGTGTGCATAGATTTACTCTAATTAACACTAATAATTTCAAGCACACGTTTATGCATGTGTAATTTTGTTGTTAATTTTAACATATGTTTATATACATAAATAATCATTAATTGATATGACTAATTGTTAAGGAAAAATATAGAGAGACAAGTGAGAGATTTTGGAGAAGTCAAAAAAAGACTATTGTCGTCTATTTTATATGTTATATTTGGTATTTTTATTTGTTCATATATAATTATCAAGCAAAATATTTAAAGAAAATCTAAAAAAATAATTTTTTATATTATCCTCACATTTAATGCATTAGTTTAGTTTTTAGTCTTTATATCGTTTGTTATACAAAAAGTAAATAAACAATTTTACATCAATATTTATTATAAATAATAGTATTAATATCATTTCTTGGTAAATATGTAGATTTCTAGAAGGACAAATAAATCTGAGTGGAGATAATAATCAAATAAATTCTCTAATATAATAGGTATTAGGTGTAATTTTATATAAATTATAAAAATATTATTAAAAACATAAAATAATAATACAATTATACCAATATCTTATTTTAAGAGTTAAATATTTAAGATATAAAAGATATATACCCTCTCACTCAAAAAATGATATCACTTTTTATAAGTAAAATTTTTATTTTATTCTTAAGGTGAGTCTATTTAACAGTTTTTAAAATATAAAAGTTGTACTTATTATTTTTTTAAAAAATGAAACAGATCTACTTTAAAGGGTAAAGTAGTAATTATATTATTTTTTAATCTACTCAAGTTATTTTTTTTTGAGACAAATTTTTATTGTACATAAGTTATCTTTTATGAAACAAAGGTAGAAATTAATATATATATATATATATATATAGTTGCTTTTATATTTCTATTAAATAATTTAAACCCTAAAAATGTCATGACAACCTTATTGCGTGGGCATAGAGATGCTCGGTAAGTAAACCTTGCGATTTGCCTTCCCTTGTTGTGAGTTATGACCTGTACCTGTCTCATTATTTCTCCTTTTTTATTTTCCCCCCAAACCGTAGTCCCAAGCGACTTAAATTAAGTGCGGCTATTTAATAAACCCATACATACAGACACGCTTTTACAAAACTCTAAAACAAACAAACCATCTTCTAGCTCCTTCTACAGAGTGCGACAGTGAAGCATCCATCTGTGCGGATGCAGAGATTAGGCATTGTATGGCCGACAACGGCCGCCGTGGTGCTAACCTGCGCCTTCATGATGGTTATTTTGCCGGAAGTTTCCTCCACTCGCTTTCTCATCGGCGGTAGCAATGGCTGGAGTAGCAATGTCAATTACACTGTCTGGGCTCAGGACAAACACTTCTATCTCGGCGATTGGCTCTGTATGTATATTTGCGTTCTCTCTTCATCTCTACCACAATATTTTCTGTTTCTGCGTTCCTGTTTTGCCTAGATCTGTTATTTTGTTTAGTATAAGCTCCATTTTTGGGTCTATATATGTTCACTTTAGTATAATGTGTTTGTGTTTGTCTCCTTATATTACATTTTTATTTTTTAAAAACAAAGTTTGCTATACTGTATCTTCAAGTAGAAAATATTTATTCATTATATAAATTAAAATTTTTACTAATGTTCATTTATTGCAGCGTATCTCTGTATACATTAGAGTTCATACTTGGAGTTTTGTGCTAATGCATTCCACTTCTTTGCTGTTTTCATTAATTTTAGATCCTTTTGTTTTCAATTACTTCACTAATGGGTTTGATTGTGGCACTGAGTAAGTAGATCTAGTAATGGCTAAGCTTACTCTAGTATCTCACCGAATCTCATACGGAGTACTTAATTTTGTGCGCTTAAAGCATTCGTCCTCGTGCTACCCTTTTTTTGCGTATTGCATTTTTAATTGTGTTGTTAGATCTATTTCCCAATGTAAAACAGGGTAAGGGCTTTTTCTTCCTCGTGTCTTTTTTTCAGTTATTACTTGCAATCCTGTTAATAAAATCATTTGAAATATCAAAGGAAGTAGGAACACAAAAATTGGGCCAAGAGGTATAGATCTGATATTAAGATGGTTTGAGTAACAATTATTCAATTAATCCTCAAATTGTACTTACCATTGCTCTAAATAAGTCTATGTGAACTGACCTTGAGTTATGCTCTTTTCGAGTCTAACTTAATTGGGAAATCTACTTTCAAGCCATATAATTATTGGCAATTCAAACCCCATTAGATCATAGTTTGAAGTTGTGTTTAAGAACTGCGCATATGTGGTACTTGTAGAGTGGCAGTGGAATCATCTTTTCAATATCGTTTCAACAATCTGGGGATAAAATGCTCAATTCCCTAATTAATACTCTCTCCATTCATATTTACATGTTTTAGAGAGGAAATGATATTCTCTTTTACATGTCATTAGTAAATACTAAATCCCAATGAAGCATTAATGACTGAATTTTCTATATTACCCTTGCATTTAATACTAATTTATCTTTTTTATTCTTCCCAAGAAATTTTAGAAGGGAAATAATGAATTTTCAAAACTCTTTTGGTCATCTAGACATAATATTAATACACTTTTTAATAAGCGTATCTTTCTTTAAAACACATGTAACTATAAATGGGAGGGAGTGTTCTTTCAAATGATGGCTTATTATTTAATTGCTTATTTTCAAATCTTTTAGCATGTAAGAAGTGTCACATGGAAAAGTGTAAAAGAACGTGTTCAGAGGGAAGAAAAACAGTGGCGTAAAAATTCAGCAACAAAAAATAAAATAAAAACTATGGATCAGGTTGTGTGCTTATGGTCTAGGCGTCAAGCCTACTAAATAGAATAAGAATGGTAGCAATAGAAAATGAACCTGTGGAATCAATGTCACTATATATTTTGCCTACTTGGGTAAATACCAACAAGGCATAGAACTTGTAGAGTGTGATTGTGATGCAGCCAGCATGTGATGGTCCCAAATTTTGTAAATAAAAATCTTTTGAGTTATGTGTCACAAATGAGATTGTAGTTTCTAAGTTTAGAAAAACATGAAAAGGGAATGGAGTTTATTGTTTCGATATAGCTGGATTATTGGATGGACCACGACATTCTTACTATTTTTAATTAATAAGTCCATCAGTGAAAAACCATTTCTAACTGTATCTACTGCTTCCAGTTTTTGTATATGATAGGAACCAAATGGATGTGCTTGAAGTGAACAAAACAAACTACGAAACATGTAATGCAGAACATCCGATTCACAATTGGACAACTGGAGCCGGAAGGGATGTCGTTCCACTCAATGTGACCCGCGATCGTTATTTCATCAGTGGCAAAGGATTCTGCTACGGAGGCATGAAAATAGCTGTCCATGTTGAAAAGCCACCACCTCCTCCATCATCTTTGCCAGTAAAGAGTGGTGCTTCAAGATTTACTCTCAGAGGCCATATTCTTATTCCCGCGGTCTTTGCCATTGGTGCTGTATGGGACTCGTTTCTTCGGGTTTGTTAACGGTGTATGTCTTCAGAATCTCAGCAAAACTTATGTCGCCTTAGTTGATTGCATTTTTACCATATTGTGAAAGAAATTGAGTCATACTCCCTGTCTATTTTTGTAACAGTGTCTATTTTTATGTTGGGATCACTGTCAAATCATAACTTACCTGTTTTAATTTAGTGCATGGAGTTTGGAAGTAAACACTTGTAAAGCAGAAAAGGAGCCACTGTTTATTGTGGATTAGTTATGAGCATTGGTCGTGCAACATGTTAGCTGCTTGTGTTTGTGTATCCCTTCGCATTGAAAAGAGTTGCAATTGAGTTTTAATCCATGTTCGGATTGTAAAATCTCAAAATTGTCTTATGGTGGGAGTTTATAGAACTTCAAATTGACAGATGTTTTACTTTGTTTATATATTTACATTTGGATTACCGGGTTTTTCGGATGTTATCTGTTGGAGAATGATGTATTTATATAGTTCGTTGAGTTTATGGATGGGTCACCTACAGGGAAAACTCAGTTGTAAATGTGGTTAAACAATTGATGGTGGGAAATAATGATAATAATAGTATTGAAAGATTTGGTTTTGGTAGGCTCAAATCTCTATGCACATGGAAAGGACGGTGTCGTCCTGAAAAAGCTGGTCTATAAATATTGAATATTGAAACAGCTCACATGAAAGCTGTATTCATCTCATTCTACCTAGACTAGATTCGTCATTGGTGGGGGTGGGGCTCATGGTGTCGACGTGCTTCTCATTTTCTTTTTTCATTTTAAACGTCTATGAGTATGAGTATTGACTTTTTACCGGGTGACCTCTTTATATAGAGACCCGCAAAATATATATATACACATGTAAACAAATTTACAAAAGAAATTCGAACTTTACAAAAGAAACAAATTATTCTTGTTCTTCTTTCAATAAATGGAATCCTCAATTTTTTTCTATTTATATATTTTTGTAAGTTTTTTTGCGTGCAAAAAATATGCATAGGAGGCGTGCCAGCGGCAGCAGATGTTGAAGATAGTTTTGATTCTCTCTCAGTTTAGCAGTCATAAAATAATAGGTTGCATTAATCGAAGATACACAACAGAAAGAATTGTTCTATTTCACTCCCCGATGGGGGTTCTTTTCACCCTTCCCTTATTCTTATGTAAATGAAAAAAGTACAACACAAATAAAAAGAATATGATATAGTAATTATTTTAATTACTCTAATAATTCATCCTATATTAATTTAAGAAATATAAGTAATAATTTTTTTAACATATATTAAATGTTAATTATTATAAAAAAAATAAATTAGACTTTAAAATGTCACAAACAAGTAATATATGTACAAATCTCTAAAACACTCGATGGATCGGATGGAGAGAGCAATTTCTGAAATTTGATGCGAGGCATAATTCAGTTGTTCCAAGCTAGAGAGGTAGTAGGATTCCTCTCCGCACCCGATGTCGGATCTGGTTATGCTTTGTACAACACTCGCCTTCTTTCTTCTTAGTATCCATCATTTAACTCATTTGCACAGTTATTGAGAAAATTTTGTGGTGAAATATTTTAGACTTAGACAACTGTATGAAGTTGTAACGTGTAATCATCTTATATTCTTGTGCAAAGTAATTACACGTCTGTATTGAATATTGTATTACAATTGTACGTTACAATTCTTTATGGGTAACTTAATAAATTAAATACAAAAAACTCCTAAATATATACTTTTCAAGTTTATAGTAACAGTCATTTTATAAGTTTGTTAAAATTTCATTGTAATTGGCATATTGTGAAATATAGGGATATAAATGAAAAAGTTTTCTATATTATTCTTATTTATTGTTTATGGGAAACATGCAGATTAATTGAAAAATGTGATTTGACTAATTATTGTAAAGATAATATTGTAATTTAGAGTTATATTTAATCATTAATTTAGCTAATTAATGTACTTGTATTATTAGACTGACGCTTTCTCTCGCTTATAAAGTATTCTTCCCTATTTAATATGAAATTAATTCATCTTGTATGATTAATATTGTGATTGTAATTTATTTGTATTTTAAAACTGAAATAAAAAATATATGTACGAGGATAAATGTTGTTATTTTCATTTCCTTTTAGGTTATAAGTATTTTGATATTTAGATAGTCTCAATATCCAAATTTATTTATTACAATTTGATTTTTTATAAACAAATTGATTGATATTAAAACTCATAACTTGAAAAAAATATATTTAAAACTTATAAAATAAAGATTGACTTTTAATATTATATTTTTTTAATAATAATTATGTGCCTTTATCAAATAAATAATAAAAATATATACATTTACTAACTATACTCAGTTTAATTTGACCATAAAAAATTAAATTATGACAAATAAGACTGAATGAAAGAGTACCTCAATTAGCCTTTTAAACGAGACTACTTTAGGGGGGGCAATTACGTATAAAACAAAATTCGTAAATTGTGGGATAGTAATTATTGCATCCCGCCATCTGGGGCAACATAGCCATCGCAAATGATTCTGCTTCGAGATGTCAAGACCCCAGAAGCCACCACGCCGGCTTCCCCACCGGGCCACCATCGGCTTGTCCTAAAGATCCATACTTCAACATTTATTACTCAATTCGTCTGCGGTTTGATTTTTTTACGCGTTATACGTATTACCTATTTTATTTAATTATTTAAAAGTTAATAAATAAAATATTTTAAATGAAGAATAATATGTATAAAAATTTAAATAAAATAAAAAATTTAACACGTATAAATATTTATTTAAAACGATGTGCAAAAAAATTAAATTATTAACAAAAAAAGATGGAGGGAATACATTAACTATTTTTATTTTTCATTTAAATTGAACAAGTTCACTGAATTATTACGTGACTGGATTTTCTGTTTGATAACTTTATCATTGATTCAGAGAGTAAATTAGTTACAAAAAGGATGAATTATTTTGTAACGTTTCTATTAGATTGTGGTCGATTGGATGACCTGAAATGATTTGATAATATAATGAGCGAATAAGGAAAAGCCTAGATGCGAAGCATAAGAAGTACACAATTAAGGGGAAATATAAAAATAAGAAAATAGTGGATTATATATAAATTTTTGATTGTGATGAAATGAATAATATTTGTATTTAAAAATATACGTAATCTTATGAGAAAAAAAGAAGTAAAGAATGAATCTTACACATAATTAAATAGTTAAAAAATTCATTTTATTTTCATATAATACCATTACATTAAACTAAATGCATTATTAAATTTAAATAGTTAAATTAGGAAACGTCCAGTCTCCAGGGTCTTGGGTTCATAAGGGGGTGGTGCTATACGATAAATGGATTTTCTGAGGAAACACTCTTTTTGTACCATTACGCATAAATTGTTAGGCCAACAAAGATCGATTCAACCTCGCTCCGCAAAATATGTATTTTGTATAATTTATTTATTTATTTTTATGTAAATTGTATTCAATCCACAAACGAATTTATGTGTATCATTTTTATGCGCCACTGAATTACCTAAGCTATAAAAGGATTCTTTTTTAGTATACATGCCATAACTTTACGATTGATATATTCCAACCGACTTTAGGGCTGATTTCAGTTCAAAAATTAATAAAAAGGAAAAATAGATCAATATAGAAGTGTAATTATTAAAATGGAAAAATAAGAGAAAAATTCCTTCTTCTTTTTGTTTTTTTAACAAAAAAGTTTAGATTCAACGGTGTTCTTTGGTAATAAACCTCTTTAACAAATTACATATATTAAAATTTTTTATCGGTATTAAAAAATTTAAGTTACTCATTTTAAGACTTACAACAATACTTACGCATTATTATTAAAATACTAGTTGAACAAACCTTAATCGATCGACTATTTAATTTTTTTTTCTTCAAAAGAATTAAGGTGAGACTCTCGTCCTGCGGTAGAGCTGATTAATTAAAGGGTGCTGCTATTTCTCTGGAATTGGAGGACAAATAACACATGAAAATATTTTTTCTGCGTGTTGTACCTTTTATGTCCTCTGTTGTTGCTCAAGAATGCAAGGGAGGTGTTGATTTATTGAGAATTTTTCTTATTTTATGTGTTTATTTGGTGCACACATCTGGGGTGGGCATTATTTCCGTTAATTAATATAAAAATTTTATACTCCCTTTGTTTTACAAAAAAGAGCAAAATTTTGACTTTTGAGAAATATTAATTTTGCATATTTGACTAGAAATTATATGTATAAATAATAAGTTTTTATCATGAAATTTGTCATAAATGTTTAATTAAAGATAAGATGAGAAAATTGTAATGATAAATTCTAAAAAATATAATATTATAATGAAAAAATTATGCAAATATTGTTCATTTTTTTTTAACAAATTTTATTCAAAAGTTTTTTTTTTTTTTTTTTTTTTTTTTTGGGAACGTAGCGTATAAAATTTTCTAAGGTGATTTTGAAGTTGGGCTTTCAGACTTTCCGTGAACTCATTATGGCCCCGATCCTTAACCAATGAAGTTGGGTAAAAAATGACTTAGAATTCAATTCAGCAACCGTAAAATGGAGATAGCCCTAAAAACATTTGTATAATTATTCGTCGTCCCTTAAGAAATTTCAGTTGCACCCAACTTTTAGCGGATTTTTGGAGTCTAATCAGGTTCGTGCCTATCCTAATGGTTGAATTGAAATCAATCTACCAGTTTTTTGTTTTCTTTGGTTCCAATTTTCTAGTGTTAATATGTGAAAATTTTGATCAAGTTTTTATTGGAAAATTTTGCAGAGAACAAGAAAATGAAAGTTAAAGTCTTGCGTATCCTTAACTTAGTAATCTTAAAGTTTGCATTGACATTGTGATGAGCTTCTAATTATGTATTTAATGTATTGTTCGATACCGTATGTCTGATATGACCACTGCAAATCTGCAAGAGGGTGCTGTATTTCTCAAATGTTTAAGTAAAGCTGGTGGCTTTTTTAAAGGGTTGATTTATATTGTGGAATTGGTCACTTTGTTAGTTTCAAGCAATATCCTCTAATTACTATTTTGAAATTCGTGCTCGTTTGTTGTTGATGTTTTACTGTCAATATTGTTTTAATGGATCTTGCTTTGAGTTTATGAGAGGGTTGATTTAACATGAGAAGTGAAACTTTCAATCACATCTCCTTTTATCAGATGCTATAATCCAGTTACTTGGTCACATAATAAAAAAGATTCTAGTGTGTTGGCTATTTTCAAACGGACATTATCACAGTCCCATCGTAAAGAAAAAGAAAAAAAAAAACCCTTCTGAGTTTTGGTCTTTAATAACTTTGTATCAAGCTGTTTCCATATGCTTTTCTTGGCATGCTACTGTAAATGCTCCGGAAGGAGTCTTACTGGAGAGACAGTTTTCAAGTGATGTTTGCAGTAAGCGGAAATTTATCTTTCTTTTGTATATGTTAAAGTTTGACTCCGTATAGTAGTTTATTACCTTGACCCGTGCCATTGTATCGTGCCGGTGGACTTATGAACAGAGTAAGTATCTCTCTCGTAGTCTCACGTAGTAGAATGATTGGGAATTATTTATTCTGTAATAGATGCTCTATGGTGGTTGTTCTTCCCTGTCAACTGTAGGTGGCATGCTGTAGCTTCATGGACTTGGGATGCCCAGGATGAAACATGTGGGATATGTAGAATGGCTTTTGATGGTTGTTGTCCTGATTGTAAACTCCCTGGGGATGATTGTCCTCTAAGTTAGTCTCTCTCTACGTTAATTTATAAATGTGTATTGTCCCCCTTTTTTCGGTTGTTTCTAAATTTTCATACATGAGCTTTCCTGTTCTGTAGATATAGCCTCTTGTTTTCTTGGAAAATCCAAGCAGTTTTCAAGCTTTGTGGTTTTGTGAACCATTCTCAATGTTTTGGCTTATTTTAGGCATTTATTACAAATAGATAAATAGTTCCTTTTTCTTCTTCAAGATATTTTTTTGCCTAACTAGATCAGATCAGGCTCACATTTTAGCACCATCATTCACACCTCAATCTAGCCATGAGACGCTTTACCTTTTCTTTTAGTGCTGTCATGACATTTTTTGTGGTACTCAGGCATTCCAGATGCCTCATAAGCTCCTATATCACATAAGGTAGGTCAGCTATCATCTAAGATAGTGTAAAACAATTAGCCTGTTATACTTAGAATGAAATCTTGTGCCAATCATGGGAATCCTAAGTGAGTAGTCCGGATAGCATCAGAGTGTATTTGGTTAATGGCATTTTCACAGTACCACACTGTCTATTAGCTGATTACAGTTTGAGAACCACAAAAATTTTCCAACAATAGTAATGAAAGAACTCATAGTAGTTGAATGTGCATAAGAAAGCTGTTGTGCTGATTGAAATATATTTCCGTGTTAGCATTGTTTCTTACAGTACAGAATGTATACAATAAATCTTGCATATGCATAATGTATTACTATTTGCTGGGTGAGCTGAATTATAGCTTCATCTAGTGTTGCTTGAAACTCTGAAATAGTTAGATTAAGTTCCCATAACCAAAGTTGTTGTGCTTATCGCGGTATTGCCTTCTGGAAATGTAGTTGAAGCGTACTTCTGTACTTGTACTCTGTTTTGATAGTATTAAAGTAATGTATTGAGGGATGTACACTATCTTTTACTTAGATGAAATCATGTGATCTTGTTAATGATGTTAAGTAGGTCGATTGAGAAGCAATTTTTATTTGTTTTGTGAAATACTAAAGCCGCTTTTCAACTAATCAACTTCTTCTCTTGCAGTATGGGGAGCATGCAACCATGCGTTTCATCTTCACTGCATTCTGAAATGGGTAAATTCACAGACTCCTCAAGCACATTGTCCCATGTGCCGTAGGGAGTGGGAGTTTAAAGAATGATACAACTGTATGAGCTTATAGTCATGCCTGCCTCTCTGTAACTAGTACTTCTCAATGTTAACTAGTCTCTAAATGCTAAAAAAACCTTTGAACTTTCTGTTGAAAACATGGGAACTTCTGATCAATCCAGTTGCTGTGTGTGGGGTGGGGTGGGGTGGGTGGGGGGTGGGGTGGGGTGTTGGGGTTGGAAAACAACAAAAAGAAGGTAGAAAGCGCTTTAATTCGTTTGATTGTTAGACGTTCATTAATGTCTTCTGTTCATGAAACTTGCCTAAGAAAAATATTCACCAGGCTGGGCTTGTGTATGCACTTTTTCTATCGTCTGGAAATTTCGTGTCCTTGTGTCTTGTTAAGACAAGTGTTTAATATACAAAAACCATTGGATGAGGTTTTGTTCTACGGTTTACTTTTGAATTGTCAATCTTGAAATATTCCAATTTTTTCCTGACTTAATTGGATGGAATCGAAATTTGCATAATAATTTTACCACACACACATATATAATTATAATTAATTGGAAGTTTGTTATAATTGTAATTATAATAATTTTTAACTCTTTTACTACATATAAAGAAAATAAGTACTACGTAGTATACTTCAATACACTAGTACCATAATATCATTTTGCGCACAAAGATCAGAAACGTCCATTATATTGATAGATAAGATCTGAAGTGTGTATTTCAACTGATCTGCTCCAATTTACTTTTTTTATGGCATGTGATTTCTGACAGATATATGGAGTATTACCTAAGTAATTCTTGTGGGGGTGCCTTTGATAGAGGATTTTATTTTGTGGAGTGTGAGTCCCAGAATCCTAGTAACGTATTTCTTTTTTTTCTTTTTAAGGACTAAATGAATACATTATTATTTTTGTATCTTTTTGGTACTAATACATTTTGGTGTTGATATAAGACTTTTCTTCGAATTACTGTCAGCATCATTCTTCTTATTTTTAAAAATTTAATTTGTAAAGGAAATATAAATAAAGTAACTGTATTGACTGGGACCCCCGAGGCATGCATTAACAATTACGTTCGACTTTCACGTATGTTTTAGGACTCTAATCAATTCGTATGCCTTTCTATCCACTAAATTAAATCACCCAGAGTCTTGGACAGGATTATGCCTTTAAAAAATTAAAATAAACAAACATAAAAGGAACTTTTACTTTTCTAATTTCTCTTTCTTTTTTCACCCTTATATATTTGTGTTACCAGTTTGCAAGTGAATTAAGTTAGAAATTTAAGAATAAAAATTCCAACGACATTAAAAAAATGCGGAGTGCGTTTTTTACACGATAGTATCTCTTATTTTTCTGTTTTAGAACATCCAATATATAAATTCCTCACTAAAACGTCAGCAATATATAATACTTTATTTGATTTTTTTTCCCTTTTGTATAAGATTATATTTCCTCACTAAAATGGCAAACTGCACAAAAAAGGAAAATAAATTACATTTGTACACCTATGATAGGACCCACAACAAGATACACATACCTTAAAAATTTATTCTTTTCGTGTTTACATAAACAGATTGAGATCCTTTGGAATACTTTCTGCTTTTTATAGTTTTTGGGATAATTAAAAACGTGTACTCGGTTATAGTTCTTGGTAGCGATATTTAGAGAGGAAACGAAAAACAGAAAATATCTAGAGAAATTATTAAGAGCGATGGTGAGGAGCACAGAAATGTGGTTGATGGCGACGGCAGTGGCGGTCGCCGTGATGGCTATAACAGAGGCTGATGGCAGAGCTCCGGTACGTCACAAGGTTGGAGGAGCAAATGGCTGGACACAGAACGTCAACTACACGGAATGGACCCTTCACGAGACTTTCTACGTTGGCGATTGGCTTTGTAATTTCTCCTCTTTCTTTCTTACTTGTCTTTTTCTTTTTCTCTCGGATATACATGATTTATATTTTCTTTTTTATTACATGAATACTCACGCATCCACTCGCACGCTTGTTAACAAATATCCACTCACACATTTATTAACAACTGTTCACTCACACGTCACAAGATTCATAATATTATCGGTGTTTTCGCCAGAAGAATGATAACAACCAAATAACAAATAGATGCAACCCGAATCACATTTCTTTTCATCAAGTACAATATTTGCTTATTTAGAAATTATGTTCTAGTTCTACCATATCCTTGGTTTATCTAATCAAATATTTATACCTAATTTTTTCTTCTCTTTTTGCTAAATATCTATATCAAACTTTGACTTCTTATTTTTTCTTAATTAAAAGTTAGTTAGACTTTTTTATTTCTTTATTGTGTGTACATAATAATCTACCATATATAGATTACGTATTATATTCATTGCTCTTTATTATAAAATATTAAAAAATGGAGAAGATGACAAAAGAAATTGAGGAAATTGTGGCACTAACTGCATTACATTTGTGTTCCCTCCATAGATTTTTGCTTCGACAAGCATCTATACAATGTGTTGGAAGTGAACGAGACGAATTACGAACAATGCAATGACCAGAAGTTCATTACCAACATAACCAAAGGCGGCCGCGATGTTTTGGAGCTCACACATGCCAGGCCATATTATTTCTTGAGCAGTGGAGGCTATTGTTACCATGGCATGAAACTTTCGATCGATGTTGTCGACTTCAAAGACGACAAAACTCCGGCCTCTGCTGCTTATCCTGCTCCACCTCCACCTCCAGCTAAAAACAACTCCCCTATGGATCATGCAAGTTGCAGTGTTATAGTTCTGCCTGTTTTGCTAGTAGTTGCTCTAGCATCAGCTTTCATTTGAACAATGACTTGTAGGTTGAGAGTTTTTGGTTTGTTTTTTTGGCATTTTAATTATGGGTAATGGGGGGATGTGTCTAGATTGAAAATTTGGAGAGGAAATGAAAGTGTGACAATAGGAAGATCGAGAGGAGGGACTTTATATATATATATATATAGTTTAATGATGATATATATATATATATTTTCTATTCTTTGATGCCAAAATATTTCATTTTTTAATTTTGTCTATTGCAATTGATCTCCAAAATGTACCATAAATTTATAAAAAATTATTTTAAGTTAAAAAAAAAAAGTGAGCAAAACCATCATTAAATTTAGTATAATTTACAAGCACATATCCTACCATACAAATATCATCACAACGTTTAATTGTTTATCAGTTCATTGCACTTGTTTCTCAAACTTACAGGGTTAGGGCAGTAAATTTTTTTTTAATTTAATGTCATATTCATCTAATTAGTTTTTTTTTTTTCAATTATGAAAGAGACTCTGCATAGAATTCACACATCTATTATAGTAACCAATAACTCTTGAACTTTCAACATTTTTACTTTTAATTAGGATTTTGTTTTAAATCTAGTAATTTTGATATTTGATAGTCATCTTTTTTTTTTCTTCCTTTTTTCATTTTTGGGAATAGTGGGGGGCTATTTGCTACTCATCTCAATCACGCTAGATTCGGGTACTAAACTTGTGGTCAAATTCATGTGTTTATTTGAAATCTAGAATATAAATAAACTTTGAATGTTTATTTTTTTTCTCTCCATTGAAGTTTGTAGGAAGTTTCACTTGTTAACGCGGTAGAACTATATTGTCGTGGTTTAAGAAAAAAAATAAAAAATTATTTATACTCTCTAGGTTCCAAAAAAATATTTACATTTGAAAAACAAAATTATTCAAAAAAGATGTTACAATTGAAAATTTTCTTAGATATTTTGCGATAAATTAAAAAGTTTCAATTACAAACTTATAAATTTTGTCATAACTTAAAAATTCATAACAAATTTTATGAAAAAAATTTATGATTTATATATTTACTTTTTACTCAAACATATAAAATTAATAGTGACTAAAAAGTCTAAATATTTACTTTTTTTTTGGAACCGGAGTACAGTTATATATATATATATATATATATATCAGTTTACTCGAATTTTGGTAAATGGCGCGGAGCCCAACTGTATCTTCGCCAACTTCATCCGATTGCTGCTTCAAACGATAAACGGAAATGGAAACTGAAGTCCGTCCGAAGGCCATAATCGAAGTAGTAGGAAAACAAAAATATAGAGTAGAATGGACAAACCCACGAATGTCTCTCTTCCTTTCCCTTGCGAAAACCTCGCTACCACCTCTTTTCTTTCCCAAAATAAACTCTTATGTTTTCAGGGGTTTCCTTATTCTGCTTCAGAAAGAACACCAACACGTTCTTCTTTTCTTCGCCAACGCCCCACTTCGACCCAATTCTCCGTCTGGGTCGATCTGGGTTTCCTCAAATCCGATCGGACTTTGATGGGTTTTGGGTGTAATGGGTTGCGTTAGTTCCAAGAAGGTAGTAAGATCCCGTTCTTCTGAAAATTCCGTTCTCTCACCAACACAACCTCCGTTACGGAAATCACATTCCTCATTGCATTCTAAATCTGGGTATGGAGGAAAATTGGAGAAGATACAGGAGGAGGAGCCTGAGAATTTGGAGGAAAGGAATAATGAATCAGGCCAACGTCATCGACATCATCGGGAATCGCGCCAATCGAAAACCTTAAGGAAAGGGGCGCGCTCAGGGAGAAGGCCTGCTTTCAGCCTTAAATTTGGAAGGTTAACATCAGGGGAGCTTATTGCTGCAGGCTGGCCTGCTTGGCTTAGTGCCGTGGCCGGCGAAGCCGTGGCCGGATGGCTACCTCTCAGGTCTGACAGATTTGAGAGATTTGAGAAGGTAATCTGACATTACCCCACCTTGCAAGGTTCTGAAATCTTGTCAATTTATTATGAAATTTGCTGCTATTACTCATTAAGCTCGGTTGCATCGGTTTTGTAAAATTATTATCCATCTTTTCGTTATATAGCAACGCACAATCTAACTATCGACCACGCTGGGTAGTTTTTATCCATGGGCAATGCTTTGGTGCCAAAAAGTATTGCGCACAAATAATTCAAATAATACTGAATTTTTCGGAGAAAAGTAGTATTTGGACAATTTAGGCACAAATACTTTTGATCATCGTCTCATTACCTTTATCAACAATTTTTATAAACTCAATTTGAATTTCAAACTGCAGATTGGGCAAGGTACATATAGCAGTGTTCATCGTGCTCGTGATGTTGAAACTGGTAAGCTTGTTGCCCTAAAGAAGGTGCGGTTTAACAATTTCAAACCAGAAAGTGTCAGGTTTATGGCACGAGAAATAACAATTCTCCGAAGGCTTGACCACCCAAACATCATTAAGCTGGAGGGAATAATTGCTTCTCCATTATCAAGTAACATATACCTTGTTTTTGAGTACATGGAGCATGATCTTGCAGGACTTCTATCAAATCCTGATATCAAGTTCACTAATGCACAGGTTTGTTTATCTTTTCTTTTATATGATTTTTTTGAAACTGTTTTCCGGTTTGTGATGGAATAACAGAACTTCAGCTCTTATTAAAGCATTTTCTGTGTTTTGGCTTTCTTAGTAAGTGAGAGAACTGAAGTTTCCTTGACTTTTCTTTTTTCAACATCAATGCTATAATCTAGTTAGATCAGCTGCCAAAGAAACTCATGAAAATAAAAAGTTAAAAGAAGAAAAATAAATTTATAAATAAAATTGTATAAAGTTGGGATTAAAGGCGATGTTGGCGGTGAAAATAAAATTGTATAACACGTAGATATATAAAGTACAAAATCCTTCCCCTCCATAATGTTAATTTTCTTGTGTAGACCATTAAATTAATATTTGTTCATTACATTGATCTTCTCTTTTTCTTGGAGTGCAGATTAAATGCTACATGTGGCAGCTATTATGTGGAATGGAGCATTGCCACTCACAAGGAGTGATACATCGAGATGTCAAAACATCTAATATTTTGGTGAACAATGAAGGAATTTTGAAGATAGCAGATTTTGGGTTGGCAAATTTTGTTAGCGTAAAGAAAAAACAACCGTTGACCAGTCGTGTTGTGACTTTATGGTATCGTCCTCCTGAACTTTTATTGGGCTCTACCAATTATGAGGAATCTGTGGATCTTTGGAGTATTGGCTGCGTATTTGCTGAATTTTACGCAGGAAGACCTCTACTTAAAGGGAGAAATGAGGTGAGCCAGAACGCCTTTAATAAATCCCCTCATTCCCAGACCTCAGTATCATTTCATACTATGTACTACTATAATCTAGTCCAAATCTAGAAAAATTGGCATGTAATTTGAGGGAAATGTTTATTTTGGCTCTCGCCTAATGGCTAATGTTGACTGCACTTTTTTTATTGGTATACCATACAAAATGTTTTTTCTCCCCATGCTTTCTTGTGGGGGAGGGGTGGGGTTGGAGTAGAGATTAAAACTGCTTATGATCAAATTTACCTATTGAAGTAGAATGGGGATATAAAATTTTGCATGGAAGAAACATAAATTGGGAATTAGTCTTAGTTCTTCTAGAGAAGTGAAGTGATGACAACTGTTTTCACAACGGGTACTCTATTAGGATCAATATATATTTGTCAAAAGCATAATGACAAATTCTAATACTCCTATATATTAATATGATGAGTGCCTCAATCTAATTAATTTTGAAGATGTACTTCTTTTCCCATATCTGCAGGTTGAACAATTACATAAAATTTTCAAGCTTTGTGGCACTCCACCTGAAGAATACTGGAAAAGATGCAAACTTCCTCTTGCAACAATTTTTAAACCCCAGCATCCCTATGAAAGTACCCTTAGGGAAAGGTGTAAAGAATTCCCCAGGACTGCTGTGAACCTTATCGAAACTTTTCTCTCCATAGAACCACACAAGCGTGGGACTGCTTCTTCTGCACTTGATTCAGATGTAGGTACCCTTTCTTTGAGAAATATCTTCTACTGAGAATTTAAATGTCACCAAACATGAATCCACAAAATGCAGCAATTTCGTTTGCCCTTAAGTGTTACACCATTATGAATTTTGAGAAGTTATTTCTGACTTATGCCTATCAGTCTATACTTATACTACTTTATGCCACAACCATTATGTTACATACTTACATGACAATGAACATCATACTGATCTTCTAAGTTCCTCGCTAGGCGCTAAACGATGCTTTACTGCCTCAATTCAATTAAATGTCTAGGCCTTTGTTTTGACAATGAAGGCTTTGATGCTTTACTATTGCTTAAATCATTTTTTTGTGTCTTTTATCTTTATACTACTATATGTCTGTACTTATACTACCATATGCTACTCCCAAAGTTATTTTCCGTTAAGTTACATGCTTACATGACCATGAATGTCATACTGGTTTAGGCAGTGCTCTACTGTCTCAATTCAATTAAATATCTATGCCTTTGTTCTAGCAAAACTAGTGTTCTGCCTGATGGCCCTGATTTAGTGAAAGCTTTGATGCTTAAATCTTTTTTTTGTGTTTTTTCTCTTTATGTTATCTCCTTTTTTTCTTTTGATTTTCTGTGTAAAAAAATTAAACTCCTTTCATCGAATATAAGATTTATATAGAACACATATAAATAACAGCGAAAGAAAACACCTAGGATCCCACCTGTCACTTAAATTTTGGATTCATGTTTTTAAAAAAGCTTAACTTCCTGATTGGATAACTTTGTGTTGCACCTTTTTAACAGTATTTCAGTACAAGACCTTTTGCATGTGATCCATCGAGCTTGCCCAAGCACCCACCAAACAAGGAGATTGATGCAAAGTTCCGTGAGGACGCAGCAAGAAGGTAATCCTTCCTCTTTAGTGTTCAATGAAAGTTGCTGGTATTGATTTGTGGACTTCGGGTAATAGAATTGGGAGTGAAGTTTTGTCATAAGATTTTGAGGCGGTCGCTGGCTCTCATGGGTGCAAGTTCTGCGGTGGAGAACTCAACGGAGTGTTTATGAGTTCTAACCAATTTGTCCTTTTTATTACACCTTTCATTTAGTCCCATAATCTGCTCAACTCTCTTCAAGCCATTGTTTGAGTGTGGTCTGTTCAGCTAATTTCTGTGAGCATGTTAAATTTTACTTGATTTATAAATGTGCTTGATTTTAGCAAATGAAAAATAAATAATAAGCCTTGGTTGCATGTAACAAGATATCATCGCCAATCACCATGTGGCCATATGAATTTCTTCAATGTCAGATTTAGTGAGGTTGAATAAAGGTTCCATTGATTTCAGGAACAAGGTTGCTTCCAGAATGCGAGAATCTGGACTTTCAAGAAACCCGAGAAAAGTTCGGAAGCCCTTGCAAGAATCAACCACTTTATGCAACATGGTACAAACAGATCTATCCACTAATATCTCCCTCCCTCTTTAGAAGGGAATTTTTTGTTTTTAGCAGTTACCAGCCATAAGAATAATTGCTATTTCCACTAATATGTCGCTCTAATTTATGAAGGACGACAAAATCTATTTTGGTCGTAAAGGCAATGGTGTTGATAAATATTCAAAAGGAGGAGCCACAATGGCTTTGGGTTCGTTGAATTCATCATTTGATACAGTGTCAGAGGCTTCCCAAGGGAGTCAAGTGACCGAGATATCTCAAGGAGACAGCACTCACTCAATGCCGTTGGTAGCACCATCAAATGGATTTCTGTGGGAAAGAACGCAAAAACAAGAATCTGCATCCTCAAGTTCATACAGAAAGAGAACTTCAAGAAGTCGAACTTTTAGTGATATTGATCCAACATGTGTACTACATGCAGATAATGCATTAGAATCAAACAGGCAACAAAGTCATCCAAATGGGCATCTTTCATTTGATTCATCTGATTTTTACCTCTCTGAGGATTCACCAGCTGTAAGTAATCTTATCTTTCCAGTTCAGTAGAACATCTTTTCCAAGATGGAACAGATGGTGGAGATTGTTGTCATTAGCATCCTGCTTTCTTAGGTTCCAATACTTTGTTACGGTTAATGTTGGTATATGATAAAGAAATCTGATGGGTGTCTGGGTGATATATGTCCTTGGAGGACCGTTCTCCCTCCTAGTCTTGTATCTGTAGGAAGAATCACTCGGCATCTTTTATGCCAAACTAATTGGTTCGGTAGGAAGAGAAGGTAAAAAGGGGGAGGTGTCTTATACCTTCTTGCACCTTTTGACAGGAAGAGAAGATGATTGATTCTCTGGTAAAGCACATAAAGAAAATGGGTCAAACTCTTTCCATTCCTGTAAAAATCTTCATTGCTCCTACTAGACATCTGGTGACGTTCAGTCCATAACTAAGTATTGATGTAGCTTATTCTATCGGTTTATGTTAGCATATATATTGAGTACCTTGGAATAGTAGATCTATGGTATATGATGACTAAGGCCAAATCTATCCATCGCTTAGTTTTGGGATAGAGAGCTTGAACTCGTTACATGCTAGACTTGGTCCTATTTTATATGTCAACAATATACATGCTACAAAAAGTTCATTTGTTTGGCAAATGTTGGACTTCATGAACTCAGGTTTCTCGTTTTATCTGCTAATATTAATATTTGATAAAACGTATCCTCAAATGTACAGGATTGTGATGATCAAAACGCAAGGATGGGATTCTCACAGCCATTGATGCAGTCTGGTGGAAGTGGAGAAACCCAAGATAATCATACCCATCAACCTGTTTGTAAATCCCGATTTTATAGAGGTATATAAAATCTTCTAGAGTAGTAAAGTTGTCATCCTTGAAATCCTTGTTTTCCATCATCTACGCATGCATTTGTAAGAATGTAACAAGTTTCTACAATGCTGCTTAAACTTTTATGTTGGTCTGCATGTCAAAACATATAAAGGTGCGAGGGTGTTTCGTTCCGAAAATGCACAACTAACTTTGATATGTTATATGTGCAGATGTGTAAAATATATAAATATAAAGGATGGGGAATGCTAGGTTATGCAGCCAACTCTGTTGAACATCAAGAAATGTCGAAAACTCCTCAAATAAACTAACGCTTCTTACCAAAATATCGTTTGCGGGGGACTGAGACTGTTGGCGTTTTATGTCATCTGTGGGCTGGCAAAAAGGAATAAATTTCAAAGATCATTAAGAAAATGAGAAAGACAAACAAAGAACAGGGGAAGTGTGGCAAAATGGTGTTTTCAATGCTCTGAAGAACAAAGTTGCTCTTGAGACTGTTGTGAGAGAGAACATAAATCAAATTTTATCATTAAATTTTTTTCTTAATTTTAGCTAGAGGTCAGAAATTCATTTCCTTTCCTACCCCAATAGTTATGCTACAAAGTTACTTGTACATGCTTGTTTCTTTTCTTTTTTTCTCTTATTCTTTTGTTAATTTAGGAAGTGAGGCCTGTAGATGGTAGTTCCTTTTGTGCATATATGTGGGTATGTTACGAGCATACCGTTCTCGATGCACAGCAAATTGGTTTGATGGACCAAGTTGTCTTAGTTATTTTTTGCTTGTCAATTTAGTTCTAATTATCAAACTGCTTTTTTCTAAAAAAATATATAAAAATTAAGAAATATATTAATTGCAAAAGTCATATCATTAAGGACTCTTGGACTGCCAAACGCTCAAGGTTCAACCGATGGAAATGAGCTAAGCTTTCCATATATATTTCATCTTACTACTCATTCTTTTCAGAATTGTCGCGTGCTCCCTTAGATTATATTGTCATGTGCTTCCTTAGATTATATTGGGTACGATAAAATTGAATGACATGGAATATAATAAATTTTACATTATTTGTTAATTTATTTATGTGTAAAACTCATTCCTTCATTTTTTAACGCAAATTTATGTGTATTTTTAAATTCACCTTCCAAGATAGAGTTTGTCTATTCCATCACAATCTATCATTTATTCATTTTAATACTCTCCTTATAATTTTTGTTATTCTTGTTTTTCACTGTCATTTTTTTTATCTACTCATTCTATTATCATATTATTCCATTTCATTTAACCAAACATAAATTTAGAGTTTTACTTCTTTCAACATAAAGGACACTTCTTAATTGAAAAATGCAAGTTTAGAGTTTTAATTTTTTTCAATAGAAAAAATACTTAGTAGATCAAAAAACGAATGAGACATAAATTGAAATAGTGTAACCACTGCCCCAACCGATGGTCTTGTCGCACGAAATATCTGAGAACGTGCTTAAATACTTAAAAACACACATATTAATAGCCTTGACCACTACGAACAAATCGTTTGCTTAAAAAAGCTGCGAGCAAAAAAAAAATTGTTACTACAGAATTTTTAATACATATTTACTGCAGAGTTTTTAAATATATATCTCTATATACAATTACCACAGTCTAATTATCCCCTACTACGCACAAGAACAAGCAACTTCCACCACCAGCAAAGCATCGGTTGCCAACTCCATCTGCATACATTTTATTCTTTGTGTAAGCTTTGCTGAAAGCACACAATCCGCTTACATAATTTGCATTGCTAGCATTTGTCCAATATCTGTTTAGTGTCACATAGTGACTCTTTCCAAACTTTTATATTTATTTATTAAGTTTCAAAATATATTTGACATAGTTTCGAGGGATCATAATTCATACATAAGTTCTACTTTAAATTAGAAAATTAATATGAATCAGATTAAATCAAGCCATTACTGAATTCCTCTCAACTAGTAAATATTTAACTTAAACTATGTAGTGTACGCCCCAAAAATATAACAATTAATCTCAGATCATGGGTGACATGTGGATAGATGAATAATTAATAATCTTTAGTACATCTAATTTTCCTTTTTTAACTAATGTATGAAGCGATAGTATATTCCCTCCGTTGAAAAAATAGCAACATTTGCGAAAATCAATGATCAAAAATAGTAATTTTTGCTAAAGTCGGCGATTAAAATTTAAGTTGAATTTAATTGATTTCGATCGTAAAATAATTAATATTATATAATATATTAAAATTTTAAAATAAATTTTTTATTTTATAGAAACACTATTAAACACTTATTACAATTTAAATTTTAAAATTTCACAATATAATATAAACAAAATAAAATGTTAGTTTTTTTGTGATCTGAGTATAAATTATAACATTTGAGTTGCTTAGCACAGTGCACTTATGCAACTGTTATCTGATCGACCAGAACCTATAACTTGATTTTCTTATTTATAAGCATTGAAATATAATATTTTTTTTAAAAAAATTACCCCTTTTTTTCGTTTTTATTGATGCAATTAAAACAAGAATTCAGATTAAAGCCGTGCGTATCATCGTCAAAGATCAAATACTCATGTATTATGTATACAATTATATCTATATCGATATATCGTGATCAGAAGAAGGATATAATATATATATATATATATATATATATATATATATATGTATATGTATATGTGTGTGTGTGTGTGTGTGTGTGTGTGTGAGTATATGTAGGGCAAATTCCATCTCGCTTTGAACTGCAAATCTGAGCAGCAAAGTGGCCGTGGAGTCCCTCAACGATGATAAACGTTTCCCACAGTTTCGTGCGCCACAAATAACAAAACCCTAACTCCGTGGAATACCACGCCACCCTTTGTTTTCCGGAAATAATTTGTCTATACCGATACATGTTTTATCTGTCGTTATATATATATATTAAAATTTTGACAACTTTTTATTTTTTTATTTTTTAATAAATAAAATTTAAAACTTTATTTGCGAGGGAGAAATCTTTAATGAGTTAATACTGATACATGATAAGTTACAGAGAAACCTAACCTTTTTTCACAATAACTTACGGAAAAACTTAACCTTTTTTCACAATAACTTACGGGAAACTTAATCTTTTTTTACTGAGAAAGAGTTCGGATTTAATCTCACTTAATCCCTTTTTACTGAGAAAGAGTTCGGACTTAATCCCTTTTTACCGGAAAAGAGTTCGGACTTAGGTGTTCTAAGAATCAGTCCCTTCCAAATAAGGGTTTAAAGCTCACTTATTAAAAAACTAAAAAATAAAATATTTATCAAATTTTTAATATATGTATCACAACATGAATTACGCAGTTTTACATATAACTTGGTCCCGGCGTTTGCTGCTCATCTATTTTATCGTCTTCCGTCTCTTTATATACCAGTATAGTGAAAAAAAATTTCAGCCTTTGTCATTTCTTCCCCCTCAATTTACATCTATATCCTTTTGTTAACAATATGAATGAAACTAAATTATTTTAATTATTTAAGGAAACGGATAAATAAATAGTATTTCACTGGAATCATTGTTATTAAAATCACTATAAATTTTAAGTATGTGGTTTTCTTAAAATTTTTAATATTCTTTTTGTATTTTTTGAATTTACATCCGATGAGAAATAGGAAAGTTATTAATAATACCGTTAAAGTTTTTATAAGGTGGATCTTCCAAATTTTACCGTTCAATTACAAAAATAGTAGACTATTAATGTTCAATAACTTAAAATATTGAGTAGGATTCTTTGGGCATATGAATAGATTACTATTTTCAGGTTTGTAGTTACTCGGAAAATAATTCAAATATTCTAAGTCAACTATTTCCTTGTGTTCGATGTACCATTTTAGAGATAAAGGATTAAAACAAGATTATTTCAAAGTGAACCTACTTTAATCCTACAACTCGACATAATATACTTGACGTGTGTATCATAACTCTACTATATATGATATTCTCAAAATTATATATTGTCGTAATTTTATTTGTTTTTTCTTTTTGTATATAATAAAAGTAACTTATACGGTATTTAATTTGATGGAAAGTGAGTGAATGAACATAGAATCTGATTGTAAAATAGCAATTTTTATTTTTAGCAATGACAGTTTTTTTAATTGAAAATATTCCGTAGTTATACTTATACACCCAACATAATCCTTCTAGTTATAAGCACAAATTTGAAGGGGGGAAAATTGAAATCCGAAAGATTGATGTCGTTATTCATTTGGGAAAATTAATTAGTACGGCAAAAAAATTTAGCAGAAAATTTTCCATATGTAACGTACCAGATGATTTTCTAAAAAATAATAGACAATTAATATTGAAGGACAAGTTATCAAGGTTCCCTTCCACGAGGAGAGGAAGAAAATTTTACACAGAAGTTATATCTTGTTTCACTTGCTTCATACATTCATAATACAATTGGTAGGAGGGCTAGTCCGATCTCTCGATCTCTCATTGCTCCATTAAAAAAGATGAATCTTGGTTTACAGCAGAAATTACCAAGAAACATTCTAGCTGGAACAAGTTACATCCAAGGTACGGAAGACCACAATTAGAATAATATACGTATATGACCCATTATAGTACGTTAAAGATTTGATGTGAACATAATTCTGGAGATTAAAAAATATTCACATATACTATTTTAGAGTGTATATATGTGTGAGTTTGTGATCTGTCTGTGCCTTCTTCATCTGTTCAAGGCTGGAACTGAGACAGAAAAATATCCGAGTTCCTGCACTACACGGTCATCATGTAACAGTTAGAAACGCCAGAGTCGGACCTAAACATGGTCATCTTCAAGTGTAACAATTGTAGGTATTTGGCCACGGTCGACGAAGTCAATCTTGTTAAGTCGAAGGCAACAAAGTACTTTTTCTGGCAGTTCTTCTGGTTTCTGGGCCTGTAATAGTAAGCAAACTATGGTCAGTAACAACTACAGAAGACTCGGCGTGAATGTAGTAGATAGGGAGTGACAGTCACATAGTTATCTACAGTCTAGAGTGTAATAGTATCAATGGCCTGGGCAGTTCCGAGAGGGGGTTAATGTAGATAGGCATTCCCAGCTTGTCCAAGTATGAAGTGGCTAAAACAAGATGGTGATGATACCTGGATTGTTAAACCAAGATCCAGAATTCCATGACCCAAACGTTCTCGAAAAGCCTCTAGTCCCTTCCTAGCTATGTAGCTGAACCGATGAATGTCCAGGTCAATCTCAAAATAGTTAGTACCCTGCATATGTACAGTCAGCATAGTATGAGCTGAAAATAATGTACAGGACTGCAGAAGCAACTTTGCAACATTGCATCAAGTGGTCTGCGCAATCAGAAGAAGGCTTAATTGAACTGCCATCTGATGCATGCCATATTTTACATGGTATAAAGGAAATGCAATCCTACAGTATGCTAGGTCTTATCTTTCTATTTGTTGCACCAGTGCTTTTCGATATTTATAAGAGAAAAAAGTACAATGAATGAGATGGTGAGATGGTACCAGACCTGATAAAAGTTATGCTGTGGGCGAGAAAGGACCGGCTTTTCATTATAGGCATTTAGAAGTTTCCTTTCTGTAGAACTTGAAACAAGATCATCCGGATTAACCACACCAACCATAATTTTTAGTCTTTCTCTGAAAGGAGCTGTGGAATCTTTTGCAAACCCTTTAACAGTTTCAACATCATCCTCAACCAATCTCTGCAGCACCAACCAAAAATTTTAATCATCCATAGTTCTATATCAACTGAGAAGCAAGTAAAGCGAAAGACTATAAACTAGAACAGATTAACCCTATAATAAGATATGTATAAGTGGCTCAAAGTCCGTTAGTATAGAATCCAATCTTCACAATTCAATTTATCTTCATAAATCCGACAATCTCAAAGATACTCCACTTGTTAGCGTTAGATCTGAAAGGGAACTTGTGATTCAAGTACGAAATTGCATGCTCTACTAGGATACAAGCTCAAGAAAGTATATTTGAACAAATACTATATGTTTACAGATTGACCAGTACAGCGAAAATATACATCAGCTTTGAATAAGCCACAGTGATTATCATATATAAACATATTCAGACAACAGGACCTTTCTTTCAGGAGTCCGCACTAGTAAAATGAATAACATATAATTTTCTAAAGTATCAGTCTAGTTGAAGTTAAAATGTAAAAGCCACTCTGGGCTGCTGTAATTCCAAAAGGAAACATACTATGCTGCTTAGTCCAAGGAAAGAAATCTTCCAGTATCAGGTAGATGCTGCTATTAGACATTAGAAATCAAAGAGAATTCTAAAGAACTAAAGTGGTTTGTAAAAATAAAATAAACTAAAACAGTGACAACTACATTTCCCTGTAGAATACAATCAACTAAAAGAATGAACGATCCAACAGAAAAAGAGCCTAATCAAGTGACATCATCTGAAATCAACCATATGTGATGGCCACAGAGACAAAGCAAAATATTCAGTACCAAATAGGATTTACGGCAATCAAACAAAATGGGGGTGATGCCTCCATGTAAAATGATGATAGAATGAGGAAAAAATAAATTACCCTTCAACAGAGTACAATAGCTAAATTTTGAATCCAAAAAATTTATGCTGCAGGTCCTGCAAAAAAACAATATAATACTCCTGTATTATATTACCTTAATGCTCTCCTGAAACTGAGCAGATGTTTCTTTCTCAAAATTCTCTGAAAGTTTGAAATATAGAACAAGGCTCAGACCTTCTCCATCGCTATCGCCGCTGAACATTGCAGTGGGATAAGTAGGCAACTGCCACAAGAAGCATAACAAGAACATTATTGTTTTTTTCTCTCAAGGTGCTTATCATATTTAGATAATTGGAGAGCAACCATCATCCAGATACTAAAACTATTTATTTATTGAAAAGAAATGAGAAATGTATGTACCTGGATATTGACAATAAGAAGTGGAGGCACCGTCCCCCTTGCTTTAACAGAAGGAAGCTCAAGATGCTGGGCAATGTGGTTGACTTTTCTTGGGCAATGAAATAAATCTACCCCAATTGGTGTATAAGGACAGTAACTCGGTGCTTGTGATTTCTTTTTATCTCTGCACATTGAATATTCAGTAAGTAAATGGTATTTCAAGCACATGATCTCCATTTTCAATAAATACACATCCGGAAACTATTTGAGAGATAGAAATGCATACTTAAAATAGTTATCACCACGTAGTTTGAAGTTTGAAGGTTCAACCTTTGACCAACATCCCGGGGTCAACTTCTCATTGGTTGTACAACATGGAATCAAGAGACCTGCTCTAGGCCTGTAGAAGAATTTTTTTGATGCACCTGCACAAAATAATAATGTTTAATGCTAAACTAATGAAACATTTTATGCAAATCATTGAAGTCAATGAACATCACTAAACTACCATTACTTGTTGCTATGGTGGGAAGGAAGAAATTTCTTAATTGACCTGAAGACCACTCTATAATCACTATGGGTCTTAAGATGTAACCATTTAACAGATATAATTGGGAAGGTTATTTTACAAAAATTTCATATGGGTTCAAAGAAGACAGGTTGAGAAACGAACTTTAGGCTCTCACAGAGAATAGACAATGTTTCATTTATTCATTCTATATAACCAAAAAAAAAAGGGATACTTACAATATTCACTAGTTTCATCTCCATCGACAGATTTCCTCTTGAAGGAAAGCCTGATAACTGCTGATTTTTTCCGTTGAGATTGAGGACCTGAATGTGATGCATTGATGACCTTGTTGTCTTCACTCTGTCCTAAGCATGCAAGTTCGTGCCCCTGAGTACTTATGACTGCAATTCCATTTGACTCCGTAAGGCCATCTATGTTAAATAACCTCTCCATTTTACCACCATCTATTTTTAAAAATCTTTCATGGTATTCTTTATAGTTGCTCCTGCTGTCTATGACACACGACGAAGTTTCATACTGAAGCACTTGTCCACTTGAAATGTCTGAATGAAAAAAGCAGTAGTGGAGTAAATACAGATGAATCTATCAGCAAAATAATTACAAATCAGTATGGAAAATAGAGTTGCCTGCCACAAAGCTAAACAAACAACAAATTAGTTAATGTGTTGCATACAAGCCACAAGTTCTTTAACTAATTTATCAACAATTCAAAACGTGTAGCCTAACAAAGCTTAAATCTAAAAATAAAATTAAAAAATGAGTAACAGATGAGCCAAATAATACAAGCCATATATTGTGACTTGTAACTGATAGGGATCCCGCATAACATTCAATAGATTAAAATTATACATACTAATATCACCAGCACAGATTAACCATCCGATAGGTCAACCTCAACATAAAAGCAACAGAGATAAAGTTTGAATATAATAGCAAAGGAAACGTTGATGTCCATTACCTCCATGTACACTACTAAATTCATCATCTGAGTCAGACTCCAGGATGCTAAGTGTATCAAACCAAGCTTCCTCTTGGCATATAACTGTAGAAACATTAAACATCTTCTGTCATTGTCAAATCTTTAAGTTACTTCTCTTGTGAGTTTTTGCAAATCAAAAAATATTTACATGAATTTTCTTCTAAATGAAGACAAACTTTACGAGTGTAGGTTAACAATGTTACAGCTAAATGCAACACAAAAATGATGTGAGTGAGTGTGTGCATGAGTTTCTAGGCGGTGATTATCCAATGAAGATACAATTCTAGTCACACGTAAGCACAGTTTCTTACAGAAGATAAATTATTTTAGAACGTAGAATATACCATTGCTATCGATTTGACTTTGGTGCCATTGCAACTGTGTGAGGTGAAATGTTGAATTTGAAACCTCAGATCTTCTACAGGTGGTGGTTGTCTGAACAAACTCACTGATCGAAAAATCATTTGAAGCACCGGTTTCGTTTCTACTTTTCCTTGTTCCATCTCGGACAAATTTATAGATTTTTCTTCCTACTCCTTTTGACTGTTGATGGCATCTTCTTCGTGATTTAGTATTTGTAGGAGGTGATATTGTAACATTCTTAGATGGTCTAGATGTACAAGTACCCATTATAATCACTTAAAATGATCGAATATGCAGAAACTGGCAAAATATATACAGAAAATCATCAGAAGTTTTAATATAAAGCAGCATTCCATGGAAATTTTAAACATATATGACATAAACATGTTAACCATCTCAAGTAACAAGAAGACGAAAAGTATTGAACCAAAAGAGAGAGAGAGAGAGAGAGAGAGAGAGAGGATGAAAATGCAACAATTTTTAGTTTTGATTTTGCTGCCTCTTGAAGTGGAAAATACTACCTAAACTAGATGGACAAACTTAATACATTCATACCAGATTTTGAAAATTGACATGATAGGAATCTAATGGAAACCTAATGGTAAATGCATACCATGCAAGTTTGCTTAAAAAATGTTAGCAAAAAAGAGAAGAGCAGGGGATTCAACTTCCATGAAGGGGAAGACCCAAAATTGGCATGTAACTGAAGACCCAAATATTTAAAACAATGTATATTACTGTTATATGTCTCCACAAACTAAAGAGCAAATATTAGTAGCTGCCATTAAAGAAAAAAATTGCCCGTAAACAAACTGCAAATTTGGAAGAAGAACAAGACTAGCTTTAAAATTCAACTCTAAAATGAGTGCTGCACCAGAAACAAATTACTCCATTCCAAAATTAGAGATGCACATAAAATAGGTTTGTAAGATCTTATAACTCAAATTTGAAATGAAACCTTTTACTTTTAAAACTTTGAAGCTAAATTTCATAAAGTACATGGAGAATACTCTTTTTACATATTTATATAAAATTATAGGATTTGCAAATGGTTCCTACATTAAGCATACATAGGAAACAAAGAGTATATTACATTTTGATCCCCTTAAGCATACATAATGTTTCAATTCACCCCTCTACTTTAAAATCCTAGGAAATTTTTCCTCCATTATCTGTAATAAATTTCGAAAAAAACAGAGTATTTTGGGCTTTGCTGGAGCATATGATCAGTTGAATAAATATTTTAATAGACTTTACATATAGAAAAACTACCATATTCGTGAAATAATTCTAATATACAACGGGTCCAATATAAAAAATGTGTGTAACCAATATATATATATATATATATATATATATAACCGCATTATTTGTAAGGTGCACACTATAACTATGTATTACTGCATGTAGACCCCACAGGTGTGAATATGAAATTTCCAAAGTAGTCCAAAAATTATTTATAAAAGTGCATTATGACACTTTTGAAGATAAGTGAAACATAGATTATTTATAGAGGAGCCAAAGTGTAATTTACTCAGATATGAATCAATAAAAAAGGAGAAAAAATCAAAGAAACCAGAAAAGACGAATTAAGTAAAACTTATATATGAATTATTAACTTATAAACATAGTGTTCATCGCAACCCCAAATGGAACCTATATACACTCATTCACTCAACACAGATACATATCCTGTACACACACACACACACACACACACACATGCATATGCATATACAGAGATTGTATGTATAGCAAGGGAATTGAATGAGGTATAACTTACCTGGGGAAAAAGCGGGAAAATCGAGAAGAAGGGGATAAACAGGCTAGAGCGCAATCGAGAGATGAAAATATACACACACACATATGTATATGTTATGTATATGTAGCGTAAATCTTCAATTCTCCCCCCTCTCTCTAGAAGTGGAGGGAGGGAGGGAGAGAGAGATTGATCGGGAATCCAAGGATCGATCCAATGCAGCTCCAATACTTCTTCCTGCTCTTCTCTCCTAATAAATAAAATGTACGTATATGCAGATATATATATATATATATATATATATATATATATATATATGGAGAGAGAGAGAGAGAGAAAGAGAGAGAGAAGAAGAAGAAAGAGGACGATAGTAAGACCCAGTGGTTTGTAGTTTTGTGTGTATTAATGTCTGTGTATTTATAATTCTGATGGTATTCATTATTTTAAGCTGTAATTAATTTTACGTCTGTCTCTCACTGTCCATATATTACTATATAAATAAATACTCCGTTGGTCCCACTTCATTGTATTTATAATCTTTGACGTCTATTATAATTATTATTAAGAAGTCCTTTTTAATCAATATTATTAGTATTATCTTATAAAATGAGTGATAAATAATAAATTGGTTTGAAAATAAGTAAATGTAGTGGGTTCATGAAATTCACCTAAACAGATTGAAAAATCAAGTGGTGAGAATGAAATGATACGATAGAAATTTATGACATAAAAGATAATTTGAATAAAACAATAAATAGATTTTATAAAACTATTGTTTCTTCTATTCTAAAATTAGAAATATATTTCTCTTTTAATATTGTACTATTTGCAAATTTTAAGATTTCATTTGTGATTTGAATTTATGAAAATATCAAAATATAAAGTTTGTATTCATATTCTTCATATCTTTTATGATGTTTTTTAAAAGTAAAAAATTTTACTTTAATTTTGAATTATATGATTACGCAAATTTATTTTGTATAAATTGAAATGTATACTATATCAGAAAACTCAAAAAAATATAAAATATTGTTATAAAAGTTTTCATCTATTTTGATTAATTTCTTCATTTAAGTATCAAGCAACCTTCAATCACTTAAAACCCTTTATTTTAATTTTTTTTATATTTATATTTGCATAAGAATCTATTAAATGGGAATTGAGAATAATTTGGCGATCCCTGTTTTTGTCCGCGGGGTCGCTGGCTTAGTTTAGACGCACACGTACATTGGTGTATAATGTGACGGAATTTTAATATGAAGAAGTATAAGTCATATTCTTTGAGGAGATATTATAAAGTTTGACCTTTCGAAATGATTGCAAATTTAGTTTTTATTTGATTTAAACTGTTTTTTAGTAGAAAATCTATTAATTTAACGCACTTGAGCTTCACAAAGATATACTTAACGTAGTCGCCTTTCTTAAAATTTTGATATTCATGTCCTAGTTATACGTATATCTGTTTTTCAAGCTACAATATTTTGTTTTTTGATGGTATTAATTGATATCTATATAAATTTTATCTGCTGTCCTTGCGGTCAACCCCTTTTAATTTAGTATAGTTAAAGTAATAATTTAAAATTTATTGTTTCTATAATATTATATATTTTCTAAAAATAAGTGTTTTAATTAACTTTCTCTAATCAAAAGCGATTGTATATCTTTCTTAATTTGAATATAACGGTAAATTGGAAATTTTGATTTTGAATGAGATTTTATCAACTTATATCATCGTCGTATTGAGTTTTTAATTGGCCATATTCAATATTTTATTACTCCCTAATTAAGACTTTTTAAGCAATGCAGAATATCCTTGCTATTATTTTATCATTCTTTAATAAGAAACTGAAATTTAACTTTGATATGAAGTAAAATATTCTAGGTAGAAAACATGCCATGTGATTAATGAGCAAGTAATGTGGAGGATACCTAGTACTACCTCTCTTTCTCCATAAATAACTGTTGTATTATTTAGAAATAATATTTAGTATATGTTGTATATTTTATATAATTTTAATTTTTTATTTATATAAGAAAATTTTAATTTCTCTTTTTCTGTTAAATAATATAATGGTTCAAATTACATATGACAGGCAATTATTTATAGAGGAACGGGGTAATAATTAATAATTAGGCCTTTAAAATACCTCTCTCACGGGGGCAAAAGTTAATGGGCAGTAGACCAGTAGTTGATCAACGTTTTGTATGGCAGAAAATGATTATCAATTTCTTTGCTTCTACCAATAAGCAGTTCCCGTTAAAGGTAATGAACCTTTTAAGGTGCGAATCTGGTTTAACAAATTAAAAAAGGACAATCTCGAATGTGAGGCTTTTTTTAATTTAAAACTTTTAAATTATTGGTAATATATGTGTTATTGACATAGCATCTTCTTCTTCTTCTTTATTTTTTATTTTGGTTACAACATAGCATCTCTATTAGATCTTTCATGAAATGCACATTTAAAATAATATATACCAACGTTCATTTGGTGTAATTAGATTCAGATATAATGAGAGATTTAACCTTTACTTGTAAGTTAATTCTATCTAATTTAAATACGTAAGTAATAAAGTTAAATTCAAATATTGTTGTTATCGAGAAAAAAAATTCAAACATCGTTAACAGAATATCCTATAGTCCTAAATAATTATACATTTATACATATGGTCTTTGGTGTGCTTGATGTTGATTTATTTTTACTAATGTAGAGGACGATTTGAAGTTGAGATTTTGAGATACCCCTTAAATTTAAATTAATCAAAGATGTAAAGTAGGTAAAACAATGAATAGTTTAATAATATTACTGCACCAAAGCTTAGTGCATAACTGCTAATAAATCAGTGAAATTATCTATGAATAATTCCATCTTCCACTTCTCAAGTATCTATGATTTTCTTTATGTTGGTATTAAAAGGATTAGATAACTGTAAACACATCAGTTTTCGGAATTAAAATAAGTCAAATTATTATAACTTAAAACCAACTTGTCTTATTTTTCACTAAATAGTATGTGGAAGGCTATTTCATTCAAACGACTATTTCAAATTTAAAAAGAAATAAAGCACATTACTCCTAAAAATTGTGAATTCGACTAACTTAATCCAAATTAGCTAATAGTACGTCCTTAAAAAAAAAAAAACGTACACGAAGTTATTAAAAATGTGAGATTATAATTCGATACCATAATTATAACCCTTTCCTACATAAGAAAATATAATTATAGTAATTTATTTTATTGTTCGCACTAACCTATTTATGTTGTGATCAATTTCTCTACCTAAAATAGCTAAATAGACTGATTGATGAGTAGTCTCCATCTCAGAGTAATGGGCACGTACAATTTTCCTTTGCAAATATGAATATGTTGTCTTTTAGGTATGTATCCCATCAGTACTTATAAAATTCAAAACAATTTTCCATTATATAACGCATGCTTCATATAATAATGCAATTCTCTTTACTACTCCTGTCTTTAAAAGTGCTCGATCACTTTACTGTGGATACTGATATTTTCCGAAAATATTTGCTCAACTTTCCAACATCTTTATCGCATAGTATCAATACACACACGTATGTATATACATATATACCCAATCAAAACTATTTGAATTCTAAATTATATCATTTTAATTAGTGGTATTAATCAAAGTTGACTAAAACATGTCTTATATTCTTTTTCTCTATATAATTAGTATGTTAATATAGAGGCAAATTTCTGTACCTCGTTTAGTTCGTAATTCACCTTGTTAACGCAATAAATTCACGAGTCATTTCAATTCGACCGAGTTAATGCACTAATTCTAAAATTTAGAATATTGACATTTTAGTTCGACGAAGAATCCTTTAGTATTTGGTGAAAATATTAATGATAGACTTCTCACAGGTTTAGAAGAATGCTCTCGAAATTTCTGTTGTTACCCCTTGTAACTTTTCGTTACTGGTTTTATGTCCTTTTTAGCTTTCCAAACTTTATATCCTTTCGCAATAATTTTCATCAAAAATAATATCAGAATAAGGGAATTGAGTTATATTTCACATTTCAAATTTTACCCACTAATTTTATATTTATGAATTCATAATTTATCTAAGAAATCTGACTTTACCAATTGAAAGAGTATCAAAAAAATAAAGGTATATACAAATTTTCACATCATTTTATAGTGTATAACATGGTTTTTACAACCATGTAAAATTTGTAAATTTTCAACGACTAAGATATATTAATTTTACATGATTATAAAAACATTTTTCTCATACATTTTGAAAACTAAAACATAGCACACATGGGTAAATTATAAAAATGAGTTATAATTCATTTTCTGTTTTCTCAATATATATACGGAGTATATATTTTATAATTTGTTACTTATCACATAGTATCAATTTATTCCTGATTTTGGTTGGCCTTCACGTTTGAGTTGCTTGGAGTCTGCATCACAAATTCACAACGATACTCCCTCGCTATCATGAAATGGGAGCCCATTTTGAAATGAAGGGATTGCGACCATCTAGCTAGGAGTTGCTAGCTGGAAGGCAAAGTTGTTACTTTCTCAACATTAGAGTATAATCATCCATGTCCTAAAAATATATGACACCAATTTTAAGACATCAGAAATATCGACTTAAAAACTTATAGTTTACTGTAAAAAAGTTTGGAATTTAATTTGAAAATAATAAATTTCTGAAATAGTTAAAAGGTTTCACATAATTTTGTGTGCGGAAAGATGATAACCTCTCTTTTCACTTATAATTCATTTTCAGTTTATAAAACACGTTTTAATTTTATAAAATCATTACATAATTTTTGTAGAACCAGGGTATAGTAGTACATTACTTGGGCACAAGACAGTGCCAGGGAGACTGGATTTGTCTGGCTAACAAGAGCTCCCAATCTCCAACTGTCAAGTGTGAATTAATGAGGACTTCAAAATCCAAGCATTTTTGTTGTAGTCTAGTGTCCACTTTTTGGAGCTTTCGATTAAAGATTTCATCATTATTGAATTGGTGGAGTCTCACTTTTTTTCTTTTTTGTAGCTGGAACTTTTGCTTTTGGATTTATACTAGCCATACCACCTTCTTCTTCTTCTTTTTTGAATTTCCGATCATAGGCAAGTATCATTGATAAGGAATCAAATTACAAAAATAAATTGGATAAAATTAAGAAAACTTTTTCAAACAACATATTAATTTGAAACTGGATAAAAAGTAGACAAATTTTAGTATATCCATCAATAAATCACACAATGAGTCATTCGTTAAATTAATTTGTATCCAAATTTGAATATATTTATTCTTATCGATAACTCTCACCAAAGAAAAAAAAGACTCACTTACGAGAAATCAAACTTGAGTAGTAAAAACAAAAACTAAAAGAAGTCAACTTTGTGATACAAATATATTTTAATCTGAAATAAAATATTACAAATCAAAACATTTTCATATTATGATAATCAAATTTCACAAAGAGGATAAAAAAAAAGGTACAAAATTATAAAGTAAAACGTAAAGAGATATGAGTAGAGTTTCTCAATATTAAAGAGATATTCTTCTCAAATCAAAAAATATTAATAAAGGCTAGAGTTTCTTTTTAGAAGAAGTGGCCGGAGGCTATACTAGCCATACCTTAGCTACTATAGAAAACAAATTTTTACTCCAAACAATCCTAGCATTTATGTACTTTTTCTATTTTGTCCTCACCCGATCACATTTCCCTTGAGTTGTCAAGGGTGAGATATTTGTTTTTCAAATTTACATAATCTTATTGGAAATTGATAGTATATATATAGTATTTTCCTAATTTTCAATTGGTTAGACTTGAAACGTAAGTTAATTTAACCTTCCTGTAAGTATTAAGATACTTTCTTTTTACTATATAAATTACTATCTCAGTCCTAAAAAGTGTCTAAAACACATCCAAATATGCATATTAAAGAGAGAAGAGAGAGTGATACAAAAAAATAAAAGAAATAAAATGTAATAAAAAAAATGAATATAAAATATTTACTTTTAAACATGTTTTTGGGATAACTTTATACATCCTTACGAGGATAGGTAGAGTAATTTAATTATATTTAAAACACCATCGATTCCCAAAATTTCCATTTTAAATGACTTTTGAAATAAATAACAAGAATTAGTGACAATTGTTAAGTTAAGATCACACTCTCTCACTGCCTCACATGTATTATACATCGAGAAAAGCGTTCAGAATTCTGATATAAGATAAAAAGGTAAACAAATAACTATTTTTTATTAACACTCGTCTATTTATACTTATATATATGATATTCGTCTTTTTTTTTTATTTTATACGATAATAACAAAAATCTTTGTAGCCTCCTGATATAATATTAAGTGACTATCTCATCAGAAAGTATAATTTTTAAAGAGTTAATGCCACAAAAAATGATAATTTTTTTTGTTTTTAATATTTTAACAATTAAACCTTTAAACTAATTAAAAATGTATAGGAGTGGCTTAACTTTAACCCGAAACTCAACTTTTATTAGTTTAAATATGACATGGCATCATATTTGATAATTCTTTTATTTTTATTTGTATAAGAATGACTCAAATTTAACCTAAAATCTAATATTAGTTGGTTAAAATTTGACATGATATCATATTTAGTAATTCTTTTTTATTTTTTTTATTTTTAGTGATGTGTTAATTGTCAAATAGAATGTCATGTCATATTTTAACTAGTTAGAATTGTGACTTGTGTTAAATTTAGGTCATTTTTACACATTTTAAATTAATTTAAAAGTTTAATTGTTAAAATATTAATTATGGGGTTAAAGTTACAAAAATCGAAAAATTTATAAATTTTTTGTATCATTAACTCAGTGTTAAAAGCTAGAATTCCAACAATATATATTAAGTCAAACTATAAAAGCACTACACATTATTAATAAACAAACTAATTTCTCAAGAATCATTAATTAGAATTAATTACAATTGTTAGATGCAACTTGCAATGTCAACTGATTGCACACTCCTAGGCTTTGAGATCCTAAGCGTAATATACTCATAATTATTGTATTATTACTGTTAATTGCGTAAACATATCAAAGTGCTCAAGTAATGTTCCGTTTGGATTGAGGTAATAGATTCGAAGGAGAAATAGATAAAAAATTAGAAAAAATTTAGTGAAAATAATAGTACACAGAGAAATGAGGAGAAATAAAAGGAAGAATCACAACGGAAAAAAAAGAATAAATCACTCGTTCTCCTCACTCATAATATGAAATTATTCATTTTATCACTATCTTTCATAAAAATCATAAAATTTTATAATTTTTTTTAATAATTACTTTTACATCAAATTCATTATCCATCTTTTTCCATTGTTTCAATTTAAACGCAAACTAAATATTTGTTAAGGAGAAAATACTAGCGAGCAGTGAATGCATCTGGCCGAAGCAAATTTCAAGTACACAACAGCACTTCTAGATTATTGGGAACACGTAATTTATTATGTCACCTGCACATGTTCCTTCTTTATGAGTTTTTGAGATATGGTTGAGAAAGGTGTTGATAAATAATTTAATAAGTCTGCATGCAGGTCCAACGTGAACGGAAAATATAAAAAGGTGTATGTAATTAGGGAGTATTTTATTGGAGATGTTAAAGCCATCACTTTGCAGAAAAATGTTTTTTTTGTTGCCTGAACTAGCAGCCACGATAAAAGAATATGAACACCTCAATTTCTTTTTTACTTTTCTTATACGGAGTACAAATTTCGGCAACTTAATGGTTTTATTATATTTTATTTAAAATTTCTTGCATATGTTTTGAATTTCTTAAGGCCTACAGCCTACTAGTCTGATTTTTTTGTTCACTCTCCTTAAGTACATTTGTTACTTTTTGTAAAAGAGGAAATATGAATGGATCTGAAATATAAAAAAATTAAAAAAATCATGGTAAATTTCGAAGAATCACGTGTAAAGCAAAGTCAAAACTTTCTAACTATAAAACACAGCTCATTGTAAACAGAAAACTGAATATATGATTAGCATTTCAGTCAATCCATTGATCCCCTAATCGATCATTTCATTTCAAATTATCTCATTTTTTTTCTTATCTTTTCTTGTGCAGGTCGATTTTTTTTATTTTTTTTTCATCTGTTTCATTTGTTTCAAATCTAGCGCAATATAGTACAGACACAAACCAAAAACTCCCTAAAACCTAGTTGTTGTTTATGTAAAGAGATAATTTCGGATAAATCTACTACGAATTGTAAAATTTCTTAAAAGTTTATTTTTTATAAGTGTATTTATGGAGATTAGTAATTTATAAATGATAACTTTAAAAGAGTAATTTATAAAATATATTGATAACATACTACAAAATAGTAACTTGAAAATGATAACTTAGAAACTTTATCAAATCCAAAATATAATTATGCGAAAGAGTTGAAAAATACGGGCATTGTTAAGAAATTTTGTACTTAAAGCTTAAAAGTGGACCGGCTTGAAAGTTGCCGTTCTGTAAATTTGGTTTCGAACTTTAAGCCCAATTCTTGTATTGGGCTAGTGCTTACACATGATACGATTTATCAAGAGTTTAATACCAATAAGGCCCATGGAATCCATAAATCTTGCTACTAAGCTCGGGATGAAATGTTGTAATAAGAACCTTTTGCTTTGTGGCTTTGTGTTTTCCCGATATATAACACCAGTAGTCCAGTACATTAGACAGTAGTGCATATACCCATATACGTATATATACTGCACATACACATAAGCGTACGTAAAAAATATATACATACATATATAATTGTGTTTGCTGTAGGAAGTGCATGAGACAACTTGCAAGATATTCTTGAAAAAGTAAATTAGTACACAAGAAAATTCTTCAAATAATATCTGTAAAATTACTTGCACAAATTTCACCTTATTTTTGCGATAATTTCTATAGACTTATTAAGACATGTTTGTTTTAGGTTAATTTTAAAGAATGTGATTTTAACTATATAATTTATATTATAATAACTTAAAATTAATTGAGGAGGTCAATTTTACGGGCCACGAAAATGCGGTTCTATCAAAATTTTCATCTCAACGACATTGGATCATTTATTGCACGGGTCAAACTAATTTGTATATTTTTAATTATTGTAAATAGTAATAATGTTTGACGTGTCAATTTAGTTAATTTATTTTTTTCAATTTTTTATAAGTATTTTTTAGATTATTTGAATGTATGTTTAATAAGTATTTTTGCATATTTTCTCATAATTATATATTTTAATACATATTTTAATAAAATTTTATTACAATAAAAAGTTAAGAATTTAAAACTCTATATAAATTGGTTTATTACATAAGAATTTTAATTGATTACAAATTAAATTTTAATTAGATAAATAATAAGTAATTTTAGTTTGACATTTTTTAATTATTTCATAATCGATTTTGTTAAATACCGAACCTAGATAAAACAGTGATATTTAGGAAGTTTTTGTTTAATTTTTTATATACAAACAAAGGTAGGTAGGAGTTAGAAATATATAAATGAAATAAAATTTTATTGTACAGAGTGAGTATAACAGAAAATTCAATCCTTCAAACACCGCCGCCGGCGACTCTGTTCCTCAGTGAGTACCTATTTTCTTTCTCTCGTGATCTGCTATTTCTAACGTATTCGTTGAAACGGTGCGTGTGTATTATTATTGTTTCTACCGTTGGTACTGTGTAGGCAATTGCTAAGATACGAATTCTGAGCTGTAGGATTGATTTGGGGCAGAAGTGAAGTTGGTTAATAAAATCGTTTAACTGTGCTTTTTAGTGTGAAAATTTATGTCACTTACATAAATTTATTTTGGTTCCTTTTATCATGATTACAGATTTATAATCATGAGCTCAATTTCATGTTTAGAACCGAGAACGGCGTGAATTCTGCGTTTGTATGTATGACAGTAAATAGTGTGATATTTGCTTTCTTATTATTATGCTTAGACATGTGAAATCTGGTGTTACGTTGCTTTTTCTTCACAATCCTCTGAAGACTGGATTTAGATGATACCGAATTTTAGATATCTGAAAGTTAGTATTACGAGTATGTATTACAATCATGTGTTCCATAAGCTATATCGCATCAGTCCAGCACCGTATGGCTTAATACTCCGTCTATGATTTTAGTAAACATTCTTTATAATACGATATGATCTAGCATTCCTAGCATTTTAGATAAAGAATGTTTGTTCAAGTTATCCCATTGTTATGTTGAGTCCCGCAATCTGTAAGTAGTATACCATGCTTGTGTGGAATGCCCTGACTTTGGACTGAGAACTGGTGCTGATTAAAAGAAGTCATTCTATTTTGACATATTCTTATCCTTTTTTCTTCCCCATTCCAAAATTCTATTTCCTTCTGTTCCATTTGATTGTTCTTTTTGCTTCACTACTCATTCATTTTACCTCTCTCCATCTCTTTCACGGCTGTTTTCTGAATTAAACCATCAATTGCATAGTAAAAACGTGCTAATTTGTTTCGCATGTGCACTATGTGTGCCTATTTTGGCATGGCAAGAAAGGAATGGGATATAGATCTTCAATACAAGTGCAATTATAGACTGGTTGAATAGATCTTGTCTTATAATCTGAGAGGCTATCTGTTGACATGGCATTTGTCGAGGATTTACCTTAACGAGTTTCCAATATGGAAAGTTGCTCCTTAATCGCATCGAGTTGTGGTACAGGTAGCTGAGTTAATGGATTGTATCCCTTCTCGTTGATCTCATCCACCTAGAATTCATTGTGCTTTAAGAATCTTTATGAAGTCATATTGGTGCTAGTATTTGAAAATAACAAGAGATCGCCTTGCATGGAAATTTGGAACCAAAACAGATACAATGTTGTCAATAGTTGTAACTCAATGGTACTAAGAATTGCATTCCTTATCTGATTCTGTCAAGTTAAAACTCTCTCTCTCTCTCTCTCTCTCTCTCTCTCTCTCTCACGCACACACACAGAGGTCAATGTAAGACTGTAAGTCCATTCTAGCTCTGATGTATATTTCTTGTCATTTCTGTTCTCATGCAGCTGACTTTGAGTGTCAAATTTTCACAAGTCTAAACTCTTCCGGATTTTTGAGGTGTTATGTTAATTGTGCAGTTCCGGTTGTTATACATTCGTGTTCATACACGTTGCTGGTCCAATAAACAAATTTTCCGCATCAAATTAGTTGATTTATTGCAGACCTGCAGTAATATATAAAGTAGATATGTCATGAAAGAGCTTAGAGTAGTTACCATTTCCAAATATAGAAATCACCCGTATATGGTTTTGTTTATTGACGAATACTTCTTTCCTCTTTCTCTTTGAATTGGTTCCCCATATAAATGTATTCTGTTTACCAGCTTCATATCATACCTATAATTGATAATCTGAGACCCCAGCACACATTTGGGACTTCGGAAGAGGCAAGTTGTTTTAAAACATATTGCATAATTTAATCATGCTTGTGAAAGTAGATTAAGGAAATGTATCGCATACATAAAGTTTTACAGTCCGATTAACTATGACATTTATAGTCAGATTAACCATTCCATCAAAGCTACACCTTATAGGTCATATGATCATGAAATATATCTATCATTGAATTCAGCAGCACAAGTTTATTTTCCTGCCAAAACAATTTAAAGTCTCTGTCCTGAATAGCATAGTACGAAAATAATAACATTTATTGCAAACAATAAAATCTAAACCTAAGATGAACAGCTAAAAATTAGTAGAATTAATTATATTTGAGAATGGCTGCGTACTTTATTTTGTCTACATATATTATGTGCTGCTTTAGGATTGTCGTATTATCTGATGTGAAATTCCAATAATCTTTTTATAGTGTTTAGAGTGAAATATTAGACAATTCTACGAGCCTTATTTCACTACTTGTCCTGCGGCACTACTGGACTAGGTTTGCCTGATTCTTGTTGGCTATTAGTTTTCAAGATATTAGTAGTATAATTTTTGTTAAATTACACTTCATACAAAATTCACTTACATTATTATTAACCTGCTTATCTAGTTCTATGAGCTTCACTTGCTTATCACTGCAATCTAGTTCTTCTACACACTTTTTGAGTGTAATGCTATTTTCTTTGGTTATTGTTGTGGAAGTTATCTCTTTTTACTCCGCATTACTTTATTTGTTTTCTTTTATAAGTATGAGCTACGGACATCAGCAACATAACTCACATTCTGATGTTTTACTACTTGATTCAGCTATCAACTCTGAGCGACTTCATTGAAATTTAGGTCTTAATATTTCTGGAACTTTTGGAGATCTTTTAATATGGCATCGAGAAGAAATATTCAATACAGTCGTCTTGCTGCTGATGACTATGATGAGAATGATGATAATGGGGGAAATAGTGATGCTCGATTTGATTATTCTCCGAAAACCTTTGATGTGATTCCATGGAAATCCATTGCACTTGCTCTTTTTCTGCTCTTTCTTGGATGTGGGCTTCTCTGCCTCTCAATATTCATCTTCACAGGTCACATGGGAGGAGAGCTGTCCCAAGCATATGGCCTGTTAGGACTAGGAATTATATCCTTCCTTCCAGGTATGTCAGAAAAGAAACAGATTTTGCCCATCTTTTTTGTCCAAAAGAGAGAGAGAGAGATGATAAAGAGAGCAATTTGAATAGTTGTTTTTTAATTTTTTTTCCCCAGCAGTGGGACTAGTATATGATGAATATCCATGGTGGTGTATCCGTGTATAACAAGAAGCACCCCAATATTTATTGTCATTACATTTTGAGAAAAGTAAAAACACTGCCAATTCTACAACTGCTGCTGCCACCATCCCACCACTGTTGCCGTCTGCACTATCACTACATTTTTGGATTGTTAATCAAACGTTCCGATCATACTCACATTTCTAATATCTTTTCTGGACTGTTAAATCTGCTTTTCTAAGAAAATATTTGTTTAGAAAGCATTTCCATTTTTTTTCCTAAAAAACATTTTTTGTGTATCGAAGGAAGATGAACGGAACCCTAGCCTCTGATTTATTTTCATATGTATATGTTCTTGTGTTGTTAGGGAGTATTCAACCTCAAACCACTCCAATTTGCTGCAGGTTTTTACGAGACTCGAATTGCATATTACTCATGGAGGGGGGCACAAGGCTATCGGTTTGCGTCAATTCCTAAATACTGAGGTTCGTACTCAAGATAATCTTTCATTTGGTCACAGACAGCTGTGGCAATTGCCAGGATACATGTTATTAAATGTTTGTAATGTTTATTTTGTATAATTTTGCCCGATTACTTTAAATAAATACGGAGTATTTGTTTCGTAGTTGTACAATATAGAATTCGTTTAGAATTAAGATTAAGATTAGATATTCATTTTACTTCGCAGAGAGTGAGTATGTAAAATCTTACTATTCAAATATGAATTTGCATAGAGTAAGTATGTGAAATCTTACTATTCAAATCTAAAGTGAATTTTTTTATTTTAAATAAAATGGCAATGAAATATCATGAAATGCATAAAAATTACCCTTAAATTTGAATGTTTATATTTTGATACTTTTAGAAATTCATATCACAAAAATAAAATTATATAATTTAAAATTTTTTTTATTAACATCAAAAAATAAATGTATTTAAGATACTGGATTTAATAACAACAAAGAATCTGTAGTTCATCGTGATTTAATACTGCATATGCAGTATAACTTCTACTCATTTGTCAATTAGATCAACCCATAATAGTTAATAGATAATACTGCATTTAAGATACTGGATGTGTTACCTTCTCTGCAAATACAGTATCTTTTCCAGATCCTGTTAAACATATAAACTAGATTTATTATATTTTTGTAGCGTTCTTCTCCATTCTTTATCAGTGAGATGATGTCCAAATACTCAAATATACCTTTTTATATTCTCGCTATATACAGTAAAATTAAATATACAACTTTAATATTCACAAAGAATAAGAATAAATGTAACTTTTTCAAAAAAACAAGGACAATATTAATAATGGTATTTTTAAAAAATATAATTCATAAGTAAATTAAATTTTAAAAGAAAAAAGACATGCGTACCATGTTGTGCACGGATCACGTTGTTAGTAATTTACAGCTTACAATACTATTACTCATTCCGTTCCACAAAAATAGTTACATTTGCACTTTTGATAAATATTAATAGCACATGTTTGATTAAAAATTATATGTACAAATAATAAGTTATTTTCATAAATTTTTTTACATATATTCAATTGAAGATAAGATAAGTAAGTTGTAATGACAAATTTCAAAAAAATATAGCATTATAGTCTAAAAATAATGTAGATGTTGCTATCTTGGAACAAATCTTATTATCAAGTGATACTTTTTTTATGAAGGGATAAAGTAATATTTTTAAGGTTTTTAGGGGTGCGAAAGAATTTATTGGAACAATATACCAAAAATCACTTGAAATAGGGGACTAGTATTCAACACAAAAAAAAAAAAAAAAAAAAAAGGAGACTAGTATTAATATTTTACATTATCTAGAATAAAAATGGGAACATTATATAATTAAAATCACACCTCTTTTTCTCCTTTTTTCAAAATCATTTATACGCAAAATTAATATCGATAATCTTTTTTAAATAATTTCAAACGGCCACTTACTCTTTTCCAGCCAGTTCAAAGTTATCTTAATTCTATATATCCTAATTAATTTTACGAAAATAAAATCTATGGAACAATTTTCTATAGATAACTCCTGCGCCACCAATCTGGTGGGCTCGGAATTTATTTATTTTTAACACTATGTTATTGAGTTTTTTTATTTGGGGAAAGAAAGGAAATGAAAGTCTTGTGTTAATGAGTTTTTGAAGGGATAAAGATGAAAGGATTTGAATACTACTAATTCTTGTTTAATTTTTTTCTCCATAATGGACAAGATTTGGAAAGAAATTTACATGAGGTCCGTTTAACAGAGCCTCAATGAAAGGTTGGGGTGGAGTTAGAATAACAATGATGTTAATTTGTGGGTTTGAGTTGAAATAAGATAAAAATAATTATTTTTTTAATTCACAAATAATGAGTTTTTGTTGAGGTGTATAACTCAGTCAAATATAATTTTATTAACTCAACATACAAGAGGGTAATTAAACTCTAGATTTGATTGGAAAAAAACAGTTTCAAACGAGCTCATAATGTCTACATTAGCCCTCAGGTATAACAAAATAAAATATAGTATTTCTCCGGTTCATAATAAATATTATTTTTTTTACACGTAAATTTAAGTGATATTTTTTATATGTTAAATATTTTATTTAATTTTAAAAAAATTAATAATAAAAAATATTTGATATAAGAATTAATAGAATAAAAAATTTAACATATAAAAAAAATCATATAAACTTACAAGCAAAATGTTAAAGCGACAAATGTTATAAATGAAATGAAATATTAAAGATAATTCTTTTATTTTACTAAACTTAGTAACAATACTAAAATCTTATATTCTACTCTTCTTTTCATTAAAATATTTCTTATTATTTTCTTTTCTTTCAAACGAATTCTTATTATTATTTTTGCTATAAAAAACTGAATTACATGGTGCCGAGGCTTTTTGGGATTTGTAATTAAAAAAAAAAACAGAATATAAAGCAATAATTATAATATGGAGTAATAAAATAGAGGCCTGTGACCGCAAGTACGAGACGAATTAAGGGAAGAGAGGGGGAGGAGGACGAGGACGGGGACGGTACTATTCTACTCTTCTTTCCTCTTTGGGTATTTTGCTTCTCAATTTTGCACCGGCGGAGGTATTCTAATCCATTTATTTCTTCAATTCTCTGTATCTTTCTCTCTCTACATATATATATATCATCTGTATCTGTATACACACATACATACAAAATTACAAATACGCACTAAATTTTCAAGATTTGCTTGAATCATTCTCTCTTCCGTTCGTTTGATTTCGTATAGGAATTTTGGTTCAACGGACTTCGTCGTACTTGTTTGAATTCTCCACTTTCTTGTTTATGTCTTTATTTAATTTGTCTTTATGGATTGTTCGTATGCGTAAAATTATATGTTAGCTCCGCTGTGTAATTTGGAAATTTTTAGTTTCATGTTTGGAGATTGATTGTTAGTAGCTATTCGAAATCCAGATCCGTGGTAGTTAGGGTTTTTCAATTGTTATATTGATGATCTTTTTGTTTGTCACTTCCAAGTAAATATTAATGATTTCTTATGTTGATTTGATTCCTATTTAGTATTGTTAATATCTTTGCTGCATTAGGTAATATATTGAAGTCCATATATAATGAATTCAACTATATATTGCTGCTTCTTTTTTCTTTATTTGGTGGCTTTGGATTGTTTTTCTGGGTCTCCTGTTTTATAGTTTTACTATCTTTACTGCATTAGGTAATGCATTAAATCCATCTATTATGGATTCAAACCCTAGTAGCTGCTAGTTTTTTCCTTATTTGGCGTGTGTGTCGGAAGATATAGATATAAATAAATACTTACATAGTTACATACTTGGGAATTTCGTGAAACAGGAAGAGCTGGAATGTTGACTTATTAAGTTAAAAGATGTTAGTTATCTCTTGATTTTAATTTTCTTGCTATCCTATAACAATTTTATGTTGCAAAGCAACTAGCATCATTTGCTGTGGCATCCTTTGAATTGTTTTCCATTTTATTGTTCAATTAGTTGTGAAGCCGCCATATAAATGCTCAAAGGCTGTTGATTTTTTAAGTATTCATTAACAGCATAGTCTCTTTGCCAGTATGTCCTGTAACACACATGCAGATGAATCCATTACGACCACTGAACAAATTTGGTTGACGAACATGGTTTATGCGCCACTAATGTAGCGGCTTGTAGAAACATTTGACAAACTCACACCATCCATTTCAAATAGGATTTCTCCCGTGGACACACGAGCAAAAATGCTCAGTATATCATTTCGGATTTGGAAATCGAGCCATCTGACCCATCCACACCTTGAACTAAAGCTTCCCTGTATGCATGGTAACAATGATTAGCACTTCCCGTTCTCCCTTTATTGATTCAAAAAGAAAGAAGTAGTAGAATAAGATGCGAGAGAGCCCTGCCTTTAGAACAAGAAGGTTTTGATTCTGGGGTCAGCTGGGATAAGGATTTTACACTAAACAAAAGAGGGAATGCTCTTAATCAACTCATTGTGTCTTGGCATTTGGCTAATGCAGTGATTTGCCGGATTGCTTTGACAACCATTTATATGTGTAGCTTATCAATCATTATTGAGTTACCAAAGTTGTCAGGATCGAGTTGTACCTGTCACAGGATAAGAAATGGTATAGATTACATCTCAGCTATTTGGGCATTTGTAATGGGGCCACTAGTGAATCTTGGGATTAATTGTAGACATTAGAGGTGTTTTTTTTTGTCTTGTTTTTCGTAGTCCCATTAAGTTGAACTTCTTGTTCCCATGTTTTACCATATCTTTTCTTCTATTATTAATTTATTTCTCATTTATTGTGGTTTAACTCAGGAGTAAATGATTAGCTCATGTATCTGTAACATTAATCGTTGCAGCATTACTCTAATATTCTTAAATTCCTTATAACTTGTATGTGACCCTTATAAACATTGTTATTATTGTTCGTGCTTCTTACTTCAAAGAATTTTCACTTCATTTAATCATCATAGGAGAATGGATGGATCTGCTGGACCAGGTGGCAGTAGTGTGGATACATTCTTAAGGAACTATAAGCTTGGAAAAACTCTTGGTATTGGTTCATTCGGTAAGGTGAAAATCGCGGAACATGCATTGACAGGCCACAAAGTCGCTATCAAGATCCTCAACCGTCGTAAGATCAAAAACATGGAGATGGAAGAAAAAGGTGGGTATCAAATGCCTAAATGAAATTATTCATGGTACAAACTTAAAATTGGATGCACCATGTCCAAGAGTAGTGAATAGGCTCTTGTCTGCCTTTGGCATTCAAAGGTAATCTGAAATTTCTGTAATGAACCTGAAGGTTATTAATTTATGTTGTCAATCAGGTCCAGATTACAGGGTCATGCTGAACTATCTAGAACCAGAAATGTGTATTCTTACTGTTTCCATGTTATAGTATTTTTCTCCACAGAAGTTTTCGTAATAAACATTCATTCTCAATCTATTACATGTACCTGGCAGTAGGGTGGATTTCTTGTGTCATTACGACATGGGTGTGGGATTGATAACAAAGTTATACACACTGACTGGAAGATTGAGACTGCTTTCTACGCTCTTATGCATTTAATGGCCAATGGCTGCTGCAAAACAGAGAAAATTCAGATCCTTTTATGCAGTTTCTCCATATCCTCTCAATTTTGAAATAGGCAAATCTGTCACCTAAATGCTAGTCAATCCTGTATCACATTCTCAAGTCCATATAACATAGAATCACTTAGCTATCATAAGGAAATGAACAAGGAAAGAATTTGTGGCCTGTTTCAAAGATTTTAGGATTGAAGTCAAACATCATGTCCATGACAATAAACTGTTTCCTGTCTGAGATATGGAAAAGAACCGATATGACGTGTCTTAGGTGTTATCACATGAAGTGTACATCTGAGGCATTTTTTGCTTCAGAGTTACTTTTTCTTGTTATCTTGCTGGAGTTTCTAATGAAAAATGTATTCTTTTTGAGTTTGAGGGACCAAGGAGAATGTTAAATGTTTTTCTCTTCACATAATGTCTTCAGTTCATGCAAATCCAAAATTTAGTTCCCATATAGATTTTCCTTGGTCGTACTTTTGGTTCAATCAGCTTAGCTTAGTGTCCCATATTTGACAAATTCCATTCTTGTTTCTCATCTAGTACAAAGTTGTATTTACATTGTGGTTGGACGTGGTTGACTTTTGCAGTTAGAAGAGAAATCAAAATTCTGAGATTGTTCATGCATCCACACATAATTCGTTTGTACGAGGTTATAGAGACACCAACAGATATATACGTTGTGATGGAATATGTAAACTCTGGTGAGCTTTTTGATTACATTGTGGAGAAAGGTAGGTTGCAGGAGGATGAAGCTCGCAATTTCTTCCAACAGGTAGCAATATCATCTTTTGTATAATCATATGATTATACACACACAAACACACAGGCACACACACATAGAGACACACACATAGACACGTATGTTAGAGTGTTAAAAATATCTCGTTGTCCAATTCTTTGAAACCAGATAATTTCTGGAGTGGAGTACTGCCACAGGAATATGGTGGTTCATAGAGATCTTAAGCCAGAGAACCTGCTTTTAGATTCAAAATGCAATGTCAAGATTGCTGATTTTGGCTTGAGCAATATCATGCGCGATGGACACTTTCTGAAGACAAGTTGTGGAAGCCCGAATTATGCTGCTCCTGAGGTAAGGAGAGTACTTAGAGGTGCAGTGGGAAACTTGCTCAAAAGATTTGTCATTACAGAATACGAGTTTAAAGATATCTTGACTTTTAAATTTTAAGGTAATGTTTTCTCCATTTTCATAGGTCATATCTGGGAAATTGTATGCTGGGCCTGAGGTAGATGTATGGAGCTGTGGTGTCATCCTTTATGCTCTTTTATGTGGTACCCTACCATTTGACGATGAAAACATTCCCAACCTTTTTAAGAAAATAAAGGTACACCAAGGTGATTCCCATCATATAGTCCAATCTGCATCTGATTCTGTGCGCGTGTGTGTGTGTGGAAACTTAAAATTGATATATAGCCATACGTATATCTCATTTTAGTCATGCAAACCTTATCTGAACACGTGCAATATCTTCTTCAGATTTTAAGATATAATGTAATATACTTGATATTGAAGAAAAGAAGATAAAGAGAAGAAATAAGGTTTGACGTAGAATTTTCTTTGGACATTGGACATCCACCTTAAAAAAAACTTTTCCTCGTGTTTATCCTTCTTTGTGTATTTCAACTTCATTCTAAAGTATCTTATCAACTTAATCTATTATTCATTTATCAGATATCCAGATGTCCCTGCTGGTATTAAGTGGTACACAAATTCTCAAGCAGTCTGAGCCTAGTTCATCAATGGCTTTTGGTTTTTCTGATGGGCAGATGTATTTTTCATTTTTTTTTGTTCTTTTGTTTATTTTTTGTTTTTTCAACTTTGTGGTGTTGATATCAGTGTACCATCTGATTTTAATTTCCTGCACAACTTAATTTGCTCCGACCATGACCCTTTCCACATGCTCCTTTGCCACATTACCACATATTGGCTGATACTTTATATAATGTGCAATTAAGAAATGATATCATATGTAGAACATAAATAACATTAATTCTTAACGACCTACCGACTGGCCTTCGCCATATAATTTTGTAAGTAACTTGAGGTCGGTTGCGGGATTTGCTCTTCTGGGTCAGCACATATTTCAATTCTGTATTTTATCTTGTGACTTTCAGTCCATTTGGATTTCTGGACTTCATCCTATCATGGACTTTATTCAGAACCATTGTCTTAATTTTGTACTCTAGGGTGGAATATATACCCTTCCCAGCCACTTATCTCCTGGTGCTAGAGACTTGATCCCGAGGATGCTTGTGGTTGATCCTATGAAACGTGTGACCATTCCTGAGATTAGGTCACATCCATGGTTTCAAGCTCATCTTCCCCGCTACTTAGCTGTTCCTCCACCAGATACAATGCAACAAGCCAAAAAGGTACTTTTGACTGCTCTGGCAATCAGAGATGTATTATTTTGTGGTGAAAACTTTGTTAGAATCTTCTTTTCTGATAATTTTTACTTTTCTGGAATCTGGATAAATCATTCCACATTTAGCTCATAAGAGTTAAAGTTTGTATTATCTCATGGTTGTTTATCATCTATTCCTGTCTACATACTTGTGTGTGCGTATATATATTATATGTGTGTGTGTGTGTATCTGGTGTATTTATATCTGAGATATATAATACTTATATTTAGAATTTCTACACATAACATGCACGTGTACGTGCACACACTAAGTGATAATCAACTTTTATAACTACTGCTATATAGTGTCATTCCAAGTATTCTGTGTGTTATTTATTCATTAATTTCACCTATTTCAGATCGATGAAGAGATTCTTCAAGAGGTGTTAAAGATGGGATTTGACAGGAATAGTCTTGTTGAATCCCTTCGCAACCGAGTGCAAAATGAGGTGAGTATTTTTGATTTACCAATTATCTGCAAGTGGACCTGTTTACTAATTTGTAGCATGCACGCCAGGGTACCGTTGCATACTATTTGCTGCTAGACAACCGATTTCGTGTTTCCAGCGGCTATCTGGGAGCTGAATTTCAGGAGTCCATGGTTAGTTATTTTTGCTTAAGTTAACAGTTGCATTCTGTTGAATATCTTAATAATACTTGGCTTTACTTGGTTTAAGGGACGTTCTCCTAGTTAATTGGCATGGTATTACCTTGATACACTTTATTAGGTTCCTAAGAACATTAACTACAGTCAACCATGTTTTTATAGAGTTCACATGATCTGATGAAACTTGCCCGAATGCCCATGTCCTTTATTGGAAGTATACTTGCGACAGAAATACATCCTTTGAGTTTTGGATCCTTTTTTTTTCTTTTCTTGTTATCTGTTTATTAGTAAATGTTCTTTGCAATGTTACAGGATAGTTATGGCCGTATGAGTTCAAATGAGGCTGCTTCAATTATATCACAAAGAATTCCAAGATACATGGATTACCAAGGAACAGGGTCAAGACCGCAGTTTCCTGTTGACAGGAAATGGGCACTTGGACTTCAGGTTAAGTGATTGTTTTCATTTTTATCTCTTGGATGAGTTAATATAGGAAAAGTTGTGCTTTTGGGCTGTATGTCTTGCTTGCAATGCTTTTCTAGGTTTCTTTAGATGGTTGATATAATTACTGATGTAAGGCTCCTGGAGATGAATTGATTCATCTTGGTTGGGAGTCCTGCGCATGTACCTATATGGTGTGTTTCATGGTGTGTACTTATCATTCCTTTTGGCTGGTTATGACTAATTGTGGACTTAACAATTCGGCAGTCTCGAGCTCATCCACGTGAAATAATGACAGAAGTTCTCAAAGCGCTGCAGGAACTGAATGTTGGATGGAAAAAGATTGGGCACTATAACATGAAATGTAGATGGGTTCCTGGCATTCCTGGGCATCATGAAGGCATGGTAAACAATTCTATGCACGGTAATCATTACATTGAGGATGAATACACCATCATTGAGAATGATGGTATTGTTAAATTATCCAATGTGGTCAAGTTTGAAGTGCAGGTGATTACTCTTCCTCTGCCTTTCACTTGTAATCTGAACTTTGCGTGTTAGGATTATAGGTATTTTCACTGGAAGAATGATTCTCCATTATACATATTCTAAAAATCATACCCCTTCCTATCCTTTCTCCACTTTTCTATAAAATGATACACACACCAGCGTAATATATATAGGTGCGTAATTTTGTTTGCAGACATGCACAGGCACATGCACACAGCACAGCAAACACTGTTATTTTTTGGCTATATTTGCTACTTGTTTGAATTGCCCTACCCAACTCGTTTGCATGCCCTTAAGGAAATCTTACAAGATCATTTGTTTACAGCTTTATAAAACTCGGGAAGATAAGTATCTGCTGGATCTACAGAGAGTCCACGGACCACAGTTTCTCTTCCTTGATCTCTGTGCTGCCTTTCTTGCTCAGCTTCAAGTTATCAAGTAAATTCATTGAGAAGGCCAGCTTAGATGGTAAATCTGTAACAAGGTTTATGGCTTATGCAAAAATGCATGCGTTGTATATAGCTGATCTCTGTTGGGTTGGGACACGTTTTTGCATTTCAGGTTCTCCTGATTTTCTACTTTAGACGTTGGTCATGTGATCCAATCTTTTTGCAGGCTCCTCTAGAGTTTGGGCTTCTTCTGTTGTGACAAGCTTTTTACCAAATTTTACTTTGTTTTTGCCCTAGTCAAAGATACTATCTGTACGAAGGATTTTTCATAAATCATTTCCAAAGTTAATTCAACATGCCATTTATAATTTTGTATCTTCTGATGCCTCTATGGCTGGTGTCTTCCTCCAGCAGTGGGAAATTAAATTAGTTGGGCATTTGACCCTTTTTTGGCCATTACCAATTATCATAAGCAATCTGCACCCAATTTATTAACAAGAGTTAATCAAACAAATAAGAATGGTGTCGTTAATAATTGCAATAGTTATATATAGGTGGAAAAATTATGTTCGTCTACTTGTACGTCTTTCGCGCATGTTTTAGCAGTGAATGCGATTGAATCGATGTAGTTTCTGGTTGGACGTCTTCGCTATCTTCATGTGTTAATTTTCACTTGGTTTCAGATTGTTGGATAATATAATATGGTTAGAATTTTCATATTATCAGGGGTAGTTTAACCTAGGGCACCTCCTCAGAGAAACTTTATGCGCGTCTCTGAGAGAGATTGAAATGAGTAGTCCTTTTTATTATTTAAAATCACTCTCTTTCCTACCTTCCTTTCTTCAGGGATGGAAAGAGAGAGATTGACGGGTTACGTGAAGTGGTAAACAAAGAATGAATATATCTTATTATATAAAATCCTTCTCTTTCTTTTCCTTACACGATCCATGCATCAAACAAAAGGAGAAAAGAGGGAAAAATCACCATCAGCTAAGAATACAATGACATGAACTTCCCTTGTCTTAATGTATAAAATGTTAAGCCGACACATCATCTATCAATTAATTAACAAAGCATATGGGTTGAAGATCAAGAGAATTCCACAACGACAATTCACTTTCACTACTGGAAGAAGACATCCCCATATCTGTTGAAGTTTGCATTTCTTCCTCGTGTGTTTTCTCCACCACTTCCATAATATTTCCTTCTTCGTCTTCCCTCATCTCATTTCGCCTCTTGTTACATGCATTCCGGAGCATGCTCAGCTGATCTGATCTCGCTCTCTGACTCGCAGTAGTTGATCTAAGTTTCAGCTTCAAGCATTCTGTAATGCCATTGAATGCATAGAGAGAGGCCGAGAACTTCCTTTCGTATTTCATCCTTTTCATAGCCTCACTAAGCATCGTTGGCTCGCCCTCATAAGCCACCTGCTCAACAATCTCTTCAGCAATCTCAAATGGACTGCAATAATATGATCCAAGTTCATTAACAAAAAGTAAATCCATGGCACTTAAATCTGTGCCTTCTTCTGCCTCCCATCCATCATTCTCTTCACCATTTGAGCACTGACTGCCAGATGACTCATGACCCAATTCCGCATCAACTTCTTTTCTCTCACCATTATCTTTTTCACTTAAACTGGTACAATCAGTGTACTCATTAGCACTACTAAATATATTGTCATTGGGAAGAAAATCATTATCTTCCATATCATTAAGAAAATCAGTAAACTGGGTACTGTTCTTATCATCATCAGCAAAGTGATCATGTACCTCATCTCTACATTCTTCTTCCTTCTCCACATGTTTTACACCAAGAGAAGAAGTAGATGATGAAGCCAAGGAGTTATTTCTGGCTTTGAGCCTATGAAGGAGAAGATTTGTAATCTTTGAAGGGAGAGCTGGAGTTGAAGATGAAGATTGAGTACAAGGCCAGAAATTTGTTCGCGTATTGGCTCCACGAAGCAAGCAAGCAGCCTCATCGTAGGCTCTTGCAGCTTCCTCAGCGGTGTCAAAGGTGCCTAACCAAACTCTAATCTTTTGTATGGTGTCTTTTATTTCTGCCACCCATCTACCCGATGGCCTTTGTCTAACCCCAACAAACCTTTTCCTGGCACGCCTCGCTTCGCCTAGTGCAGCAACAGAAGCTGCCTCATTCTCCATATCATCCCAAGGCATGTTTCCTTCACCAGAGTTTCTGTCAGTAGCAACTTCTCCAACCTTTCTCTTCCTACCCATAATTTTAAGTATTTCTATGCGAAGTACTCACAAGTAGTTTCTTATTATTCTGGACTTGCTATACTACTTGTCTTCTGATTTCTTTTGGGTAGGGACTAAGGTTATGTACTTATATATATACATATGTACAAATGTAGAGAACTGAAGATCCTGTCAACAGAGAGAGAAGAGTGTTGAAAGGGTCTCTACTGTTTGTTCACAACCTCCTCATTTTTTATATTGAGCTCACAGGAAACCACATGGAAGCTGCACTTTCATTGTAAGGAGAGGGAGAGACAGAGACATATTGAGAAAAACATAATAGTTTAATGGAGATGAGTATTTAATTTTGTTTGTTATGATTTAATAGATACTTTGACCCAACCTAAGAGTGCACTCATTTGCAATTCTCTTTTTTGAAAGACTTCAATTTTAAGTGACTAATTTCTCTTTTTAATATAACAAACTCTGACTAGGCATTATGCCTTTATATTGACAGATTTTTCTTTTTCGGTTTGTTCTTATATAAAATAATAATGAGAGAATATATGATAGTTTATACTACTAATATACTCTATTGGTGGTATATATTTTAATCTCTACAGGGTGGGGAAACATAGAATTTATCACTGTCTAGAAAGAGACTAATTGTATCTTTCCTATTGTATGCCTGAAAAACTTAAAGCACAATATTTAACCAATAAGAGATCTACAAAGGAGCACTACAGCATAATTTTTCTATCACTATCGTTCTATATGACCAGCCACTTAATACAAAATCCTTTAGGGCTAACAGAGACAATGTATGCAGGTTATTCAAGATTATTAACTCAAATTTTCCTGATTAATATCTGCAATAATCAAAATGTTGATTGCCATTGGGTTGGATGTAAATAAAAACCATTCTAAGAGTCATAAAGCAAAATAAAAAAAAGGGACACAAAATACAAATATACTTAATGTATCACAATGTTTGTAATTAAAAATTACGGTTTGAGTGAGTTTTAATTACCGCCATTAGAAGTACTCCAAAGTTATGATTTTGAATATATTTCTTTAAAGTAAATTAATAAAAAAATTTATGTCATAAATAAATGCTAAGCTTTTCATTTTTATGCTTCACAACAGATTTTAACCATATAATAAGAAATGTCACAATCAACAGCTTTTGTCACAGCAGATGAACATCAAGAGAAGCGATTTTTCCAAAGCTGAAAAACAATACAAGAATGTCCAAGCAACTAAAATCTAAAATTGGCACTAAGAAATATTTTACCTTGAAGATATATATATATTTTTTACAGAACCACATTAATATGATGCCTAGAAATGTAACATATGTGGTATCTTTAGTCTTGTATCTAAAATTTTGATGAGCTTGTCCTTAGCACTAGAAATATATAATGAAAATTTAAGACTAAAACGGTGAACAATTAAAAATCATTGGAAAAAAGCAAACGGAATATTTTAAGACCTTGTATTAACTAACATATATCTCTAAATCTTAAATCAAAGCCCATCCAGACATTGAGTTCAAATTAAAGATTCTTTTCGCGTTTACGCACTTCTAGATTGAAATTTTATTCAACTTCTGTAGTTATCAATAATCAAACAAAGGTAAAATAAATTTAAACGAGGAAACGGAAAAAACCAAAAAAAAAAAAAAACATGCAACGTTTAGATTTAACATATTTCAACATATTACATATTATGACCAAAAAAGAGGAAACAACGTCTACTGATGTAAAAAAATTAACTTCAAATATACGGAGTATATTTCACCAAAGATTGTAATTTTCTAATAATGTCGAGCATGATTTGAATTAATGAAACCAGACACAATATATTGCTTTATCCGTCAATGTTTTCCGTCACTGTTTCCATGGAAACTTTACTAAATTCACAATTAACAATAAGCAAAATAAAGGGAAAAAAAAAAGTTTAGGCAAGACTTTTAACTAAGTCAACTCAATTAGCTTTCCGTTTATGGTTCTCACCAGCATCATTCTTAACCATTTGTTAATAAATAATTTGCTCCCACAAAAAAAAAAGTTCTGTTTGTATAACTTCACACTCTATCTTCTCTAACATTATACTAATCATGTAATTTGGTCAGCGATGTTAAGGCCTGCAATGTAGGTACATCCAGTGAATTAAGTATATAAATTATAACAAAACTCCATCTTAACTTGCCAAACCGAAACCATCATCTTGCTGACCAAATTTACTTAAGTTGTCAATGGCCATTCATTCTTATTCCTCCACATGGAGAAAAAACAACAAACTGCAGGTTCTTTTCGTGGTGATGTATTCTAATAAGATTGACCACTAATTCTATATTGCCCATTACTCTTAAGTCCTAATGCATCCAGAGTAACAGAATCTGCCGTTTTGTTGGTTGTGATACACTTGGCATGTCCTGCTCGATGTAAAAATCCTTAAGTTTGTACTTTCAACATTTTCTGAATCTGTTGTCGGGGTCATCTCCGAATCAATGTAGCCCTATTCCTTATTCAATCTTTATATTCTTACTCTCCTTTCAACTTTTCCCCAAAAATTATTATAAATAGAATGAAAGTGTGAAACCCATATAATAAAATAATTTCATACTAATATCTAGTAATTAGAGGAATGTTATAGTGATGTAATAGGGATGCTAATATAGACTCTATTCTTAACAGATTGACCCCAAAACAACACATACAAATTATAAAAAAATCTATAATTATTGAATTTGTACCTTATAAATTTATATTCGTTTGAATATGTAAATCATCACAAATACGATCTACTGTTACATTCAATATAACATTGATACATGCTAAAACTCTATTAGTTGAATACGAAGATAAAGAAATATTATAAGATGAATCTCACAACTCAAGGACTAACAGTTTGTTGGTAAGTTCAGGAGACGAATACAATAGTTTTTAGACTCAAAAGCCTAACTTGTGAAGCAAACTCATAACCTTATATGTTAGTTATTATTTTAATTTATACTTAGCAACTCACTCAATGTTAATAATTTTAACGTCAGAAATATATAAAGTAGACAGTCAATCTTCATGTTACTTGGGGCAAAGCATCTAAAGGACATACTCACATACATAATCACAACCACATGCTTAAATAAACCTTCCTTTTTTTCAATAAAAAAAAAGGTCTAAATAGTAAAAGATACCAAAATTTAGGAGTTATCATAATATGAGACTTGTTAATTCTATGATTATGCTTTGAGAATCTTGCGTCTGTTTCCAAAATGTAAGAAATTGTCGAGTATTTGAAATGAGAAAGAGACACTACCGCAACTTAGGCAAGTTCATGTCTTTTATGCATAGAGAGAGACCTGTTTATTACATCTAATACAAAAACCTGATGGTTGGATTTACTTACAGAGCAAAAGGAAACGCACAGAAAATTTTGGGTTCATACATCGTTGCTAGATATGCGATACATGGACATACAACAGATACAGAAGATTCAACAATACTACTGTTTCTCTTCCATTTTCTTTTTGCTTTGATTGTGATATATCGATGCTCGGGGGAAATGTAGAGAAGTTGGCGTTTACAATCACAAACCATTAATATGTTTGGAGCTTGCTACAGATACCGGTGTACGTAATACCTCTGATATTCAAACTTCGTTAGCCTGGAGAAGAGGAGAGTTGAGCTGGTTTCCTGAAAATTGGATTGGCACTAGAGCAGGATCTTGATATGCGGTTGCCAGTTTTACATAAAAATCAGCCATCTCCCTCTCATTATGATCATCTCTGTCTTTCTTTATCAGAGACTGTACCACAAAAAGATGGTAACTTATAGCAGGAAAACATAGATAATGCAGTGCAAGTTTCATAAAGAAAATAAATAAATTACGAATAATGGCGCCTGTGTGTGTGTGGAAAAGCCAAAACTAATGTTAGAGGATATTAGTGTAGAATTTTTATGAACTCCCCTTTGGTTTCATAAAAGCTAAAAGGGACACAAAAGGAGGAAATTACTGTAGAATATCTCCTTTTGCTTTCCGAAACCATTAGTAGGTTAATTTCTGTTCGAGGTTTATAGAGGACATAAAAGCCAAAACTTCTCGAAGATGACCAAAGATGTTCTCAACATACCTCTGCAGAATAAGCCTTGAACATCGGTAGGAACCTTTTATGACAATAGTTGTTAAAAAGAAGAGTGAGGATTGGTAGAGGAATTGTAAAGCCGGAAGCTAAGGGAACCTTCTTCAGCCCGAAAATTCCAATAGCAATAACATGCATCAGTACCAAGGAAAAAATTGTTGAATTATGCACTATAGGCCAAAACTTTCCACCAGTCTCAAATTTGGGTGAATAAACCGTCAAAAGCTGCACCCAGAAGAAAAAACACAAGATAAACCAGTCACAAATTATATTCTGATTTCCATATAGACTTTTGAGTTTCAACTAAAATTTGGCCAAAAATAAACACCATCATAAAGAGACTTTGGAATTTAAGAAAGATTAACATAGTCCTAAAGGGTACTATACTCCGATAACTGAAGTTCCATATCTAATTATTTATTGTAGGTAAAAAAATATCAGGCTAACAAGGAAGAAGAAATAACATAATATATATCAAACATCAATGAAGTAAATAACACTCCATACAAATTCCCTGATTGTGTGTGATGTTATCAAAGATATGACGATAAATCTGTTTTCAGAGAAACAATAAAGAATGACAATCTTTTGACCATCAAAGATGTCCGCAAACTATGTATGACGTGATAAAGAAGATAAATTTATTAGAAATGATTTGCAAAGTTTATATGCACTTGAACCTTTTGTAGAACATCAAAGAGGAATTAAGTAATAGATCAAATAAAAGAAGCAACATATACACTAACCTGATTACGGTAGATGATGTATCCAAGACCGAAGTAAACCAAGAGAAATGGCAATATCAGGGGAGCAAGGAAGAAATATGTTATACCAAGAAGTCCAAAAAAGAGAATTCTGGGGATTTCACTGTGGTAGGGAATTGAAGGGACCTCTAATAGATCATTAGATTTCCTTAGAATATTTCTTTCTATGAAGCTCCAAATAAGCTGAATCAGTTGAAAAAGTTCTGAAGATGTACTTGTCCAGCCAGATGTCACAACATATGAAATAAAGAAGGAAGCCTGTAACAAAATAAGTTAATATGTGAGTATCGGATTCTTGAAATAACATCTAGTTCATAAAATGTTTAAGTTTGCAAATTTTAAGACAAAAATTACAGAAAATTTTTCATTTCACCTTGTGGAATTATTTCGTTGAGTTATCTTTCTCTCATTTGTGGTCTATTCTATTTGTATTCTTTTGGTCTTGTTGCCAGTTTATATTATTTGATTTAATCAGAACGCAAAACATGAAAAACACACTCACACACAAGGTGTTATTTGTTAAATAAACTGCCACTAAATCGTATTTTAGGTTATAGCAATTCAATAAAGTATCTAACAATGTATTGTAATTAAAAGCAAAATCCTACATCACCTCCAGTGGATGTGCAATCTAATCCCACATCAAATCTGAGAGAACAAATTGATTCTTATAGATGAATTAAGGTAGTATTACTTATAGTCAATGACACAGAAATTCCACTAAAACTTATAATGACAGAAATTTCCAATATTTGATTCTTTGGTAAAAGGAAGTAGTTTGAGCAATTTTAAATCAAACACAGGAATATACCTGCCCTGGAACAGCAACAGCTAAAACGGTGGGAATATGCTTAGGCTCCAGGAAGATGTTAGTCTGATATAGAACAGATCCTGATAGGACATTCGCAAAGAATACATTCCATATGGTAAACCACAGTACCTTGTAGCATGCACTTTTCTCTATCTGACTACGTGCAATATACCCTTGAATAGAAGAAAGCATTATCATGATTGGAGGCACAAAATGCAGAAACATCTGCAGAATGAGACTAGGAAGATATCCTGTAATAACTTGACTGATGAATGTTCTGCACATATAATAAAGAAAAAATTACATTTAGTATTTCAAAAGTAATCATAAACCACAGGGTTACACGAGCATCACAAATATGTCATGCCACTGCATTCCACTGAAAATGCTGATAAACTATATATATGTGTGGGGGTTGGGGGTTGGGGAGAGAGAGAGAGAGAGAGAGCAGGAGCTACACGACCCATCACAAGAAAAATGAGGGGTTTACTTCACTAACTTGAAAAATAATTCTACTGGATCTACACATATCCAAACATGTGCTATTGTCCTAAAACAGCAAATATACAAAAGGAAACTAAATAGTAACAAGGAAGAACAGAATAATCCAAAAAAATATAAATTATCGAAAAATAGAGTTGAAATCAAATTAATACTTAATGTTACTGTCATTTGTGAAACATAGATGGTAACACAGAGATAGTAATATAAAAGCTAGTAATATAAGCACATATAGTAATAATGTAGGACAGGATAAGGAAGAGAAGAACAAAAGGATTAGAGAAGGAAAACTAGGGCAACAACCTCCAAAACACAATAATTTCAAATCATAATTCAATTCTTCATGATAATGTTACGAATTGCATCTTTTTATATCGTAGTAATACAACTAAACCCCAAGAAATATCCCTAAAATATCTCCTAGACCTAATAACAAATCCCTAAAATCTCTCTTAGGATCCTAATATATCTCTACTACTAATAAATATCAAGATATTATTCTAGAATATTCTTAATAATTATAAAATAACTACTAATCAATGACATCAATAATCAATGACAAAATAATTTAAAACTAATAATTTAATTTCTAGCTCCGCATTATTCTGCCCTTTTTTGAAAAAAAAAATTGTCCTTGAGTTTTGAACATGTTGAGAATCAATAACCACGAGGAAAGGGTATTCATGCTAGTCTCGAAGTTTGCACATGCCAATTCCATTTGCACAACCTTCGGAAATAGATGCACCTTAAGTAAGAGTCTTGGATGAATTTTAGGCTCGAATGCATTCTTTGGAAAGATGAAATCAATTTGCTTTATTCTTACGAGTTCCTTTTCTCCATGTGTTATACCTGCAACAATTTCTCCTTCTGCTTGATCACTTGGGAGTCTAATTTCTCAACTTGTTCAACTTTTCCTTTGGTTGCAATGCCTTCCACAGAGTGTTTCATCCAAATTTTCTTCAGTTTCAAACTCCTTCCTCTCGTTCATTCTCTTGATCATCGTCTTGCACAACAATTGCTTCATCAATTAAGTCAGTTCTATTTGAGCGCGTTTTCTTACCTCTTCAAATTCAAATTTTATACTTTCAAGTTTAATTCAAACTTTATACTTTCAAATTTGTCCTCAACTAATGCACAATCTTTAATTAACTTCCAATACTTAGCACCATCTTTAGGTTGAGTCCCTTGGATTTCACTGGCTAACAAAGAGATTTGACGCTGTAGCAATTTTATTTAAAGCCTCAACATACTCCGCAAAGTAATTTTATCGTGTTTTGAGCGGCAGCAGTTGACTATTTCTAAGATCTGACGACTGATGACTTGATGAACATCTGACGATAGACGACGTGAACAGTAGGTGTTTTTTTCTTAGGATAGATTTAAGATGAATATAAACAATTTCTCCTGAAAGAAAAAATTGTAGATCAACTTTGAAAGATGGTTGTCGATTCTCTAGTGAATTTTGACAAAATCAAGAAAGGCTAAAAAATATTTTGGGTAGGAAGAAAGTTGGTGAAATCAAAAGAGGACCAAGATAAGATCAGCTCTGATACTGATTTGATGTAAGACGAAATAAGGGAGAGGAAGAGCAAAGATATTTGGGGATAACTAGTGCAACAAATCACAAAACACAATAATTTCAAATCATAATTCAATTTTTCATAATAATGCTGAAGGATTACATCTTTTTGTATAGTAGTAATATGACATAACCACCAAAAAAATATCCCTAAAGTATCTCCCAAACCTTTAATAAATCTCTAAAGTCTCTGTTAGGATCCTACTATATCTCTATCACTAATAAATATCAAGATACTATTCTAAAATATTCCTAATAATTATATAATAACTACCAATCAATTACATCAATAATTTTATATCCAATCAATAATAGAAAATATTTTTAAACAAATAATTCAAATTTTTTCTCCGCATCAAGTAACATTGCTATGGTCTAGTAACACACAGATAGTAACCTAGAAATCGCAGATTCCAATATGCAGAACCCCTCGTATTCTTTTTTTGTCAAGTGTCTGTGTGTGTGTGTGTGTAAAGATAAACTTGATATAGAAAACTGACTATAGATTGAACACTTACTTACTCAATATGCCTTTCAAAAAAGGGAACCAGGTCTCCAACTGATCCAAATTGGCAAGACCTTGTACTATAACAACCGGTGGAAAGAACAGAATTGTAAGAATAATACATGCAACAATAGCCACAAAATTGGAAATCCATGTTTTCATGAATGATGCAGAAAAGAAGGGCCAGTAAACATCTCCCGGCTCAGGTGCTGACTCAGTAACCCACTCTGTAGGATTTGTTCCTTGTTTGATCTGTAAAGCTATGGCAGCAGCAAAACGTGACTCGAAAGAAACGAACGCAGCCGGTATTTCCTATTAATTTCAAAAGAAGCAATTGGATGATGGCTTAATGAAATTATATTTATATATGTGTCTGTATGTGTGTGTGCACAGACGTGCACACATACATGTGTATTTATGAAAAAAGATTTAGTCATTATAGGTTTGAGAATTCATGGCTGTCATAAATTAGAAAAATTTTGCACGTTTGAAGAGGATATATAAATAATAACCAAAAAAATATCACTAGAGAATAACTAAGTTTTGTGACATTAGATCAGCAGAGAGATAAACTTATAGGGCTTGACTACTGTCATTCTAATGCCCAAACCATGGAGAACCAACTAACTCAGTAAGAACTACAACATGAAGTTTTAAGGCCCGCGGATGGAATATCTTATGGACAAAGAAAATTATTACATATATTAGTGCACACCTTTCCAGTAATCATAGATTGCTCTATTCTGATATTATCTTCCAGAGATTCAAGCTTCTTTTCATAGTGATCCCAAAGATCAATTCTGCGCCCAAGAAAACTAGTACGACCAACTCTTTGCTGAGTATGCTTTGTTGATTTTAGATGGAGCAGTCTTCTGGACAAGTTATCTGCATCACTCTATAAGAAAATTATATTTTGGAAATAAAAAGACAGGTCGAGAATAAAGCAAGAGTTATATTTATCACATATAAAACACTAATAAAATTACAAATTTTCAACTACTAAACTAAAATTGAATATAACATTTTAGATAACATTAACTAAATGCAACTATTGTGGTGCATGGTGGAGAAATTCTGACTACATAATTTATTCTTTGAGGTTCCTGTTCCAGGAGCAGAAAAAATAAATATCTAATTATGTAAAAAGTTTAGTTAAGAAATTTCCAGAACCTCCATTGCGCATCCAAGGTCATATTGAGTACTTTATATACTGTACAGCCTAATTGAAAATTTGAAATCATCTCAGTTTCTGAGAATACATACTGCAGAATCACTAATAATCCCTGCCAAGAGAGTACAAGAATGTGAAACTCAGCCTCAGTGTGTGTGTGTGTGTGTGTGTGTGTTCGCATGAGAGAGAGAGAGAGAGAATTCATGGGTCTCAAATTTTCTCCTGAATTCTCTATAATATTACTTTTATTGCATGACCACTCAGTGATGATCAACAACGTAGACACGTTATCTCCAAGACAAATTAATCCTTAACAATATAGAATCATTATTTCTGCGACCACCTGCTTCAACCCAAAACTCTGATGCAAAAGAAAAAGCATCAATCCTATTTACCACAAAGCAGTGAGGATAATCAAAGTCTAAAGACAGGTCACTTTCGTCCGGATAGCATAAATGTGATGAAAAATACTATCAAACCATCTGAAGTTTGACACCGTCATTTAAGTGAGTGAGCAACAACAATAACCCCCACCCCCCAACACACACAAAAAAAAAGGAGAGAGAGAGATAAAGGGAAAAAATATGTACACAATAAAGTAATGCAACATTTTAATCAAACAGGTCCAAAAAGGAAAATGAAACAATAGATAATAACGCATGCTTACAAGTAGCCTATGCAGTTTGCTTGTTCGGCGAACAACAGAGTGTGAAAGATATGTAGAAGGATAACACTCTGTGAAAAATTTCTCGACACTTTCACTAAAGCTACTTGTGGATGATGCAGGAATACTTCGAACTAATACAGTAAACTGATGCAGCTGAGGTTTAGATGAGAAGAAGCGCGCAATCCGTTTTGATGAAATGTAATTGTATTCCTGCAGATAATAAAAAAAAAATAGCATCCACAAGGAAAATGCTATCGATGCTCCCTCCCACCAAAAATGAACCAGAAAAGAGCGATCGAAAATATACTTACAGAATAGAGAAGGTAGCAGACAAATCCTGTGAAAACATAAGCGGCAGTGAAGTGGATCCATAACCTTCAGAAGCTAAAACTAAGGTCAGGGTCCCTTTAGCAAATTCAGCTAGATGCCTTCTAAAGTATATTTCAACAAGATCGAAAAATGTATACGCGAAAAAATCAAAACATGAAATAATAATCATGAGCGAACCCTTCTTACAGAACAACATAACCACTATTCCTTGTGAAAGGAGGCAGCCAGAGGGATAAAGTCAACCCTAACAAAACTATGTACTAGAATCAAAATGTCATATAATGTCCGAAATGGACTTCAAGCAATCAGAGGGATGAATGTAAGGAAGAGGAGAAGGAAGAGTGAAGGAAGTCAGAGGAACTTGAACACTAATTCCCTCAAAATTACATTAAATTAATTAAAATACTTCAGGGATATTAATAAATTAATTAAAATACTTCAGGGATATTAATCTTGTGCTGTTAGCGACAATACTGTCCCCATTTAGCACAACTCATGTGACCTACAGTTCTAGCATCCAAAAAGATGACAATCTTTAAAAGCTTTGAACTTTGTTAAACAGAAAGCTTTCTAGTTCAGCTTTTATGTGATGTTCTTCTTGAACAAGATAACTGCAGAGAAAAACGTTTAAAACCAAAATTTTAAAACAGATCTAATGCTGTTTCTGAAGTCCAACCATCTTATATGAGTATTGGATAAAGTAACCCAAATTCCTAAACCTAACCAATTACAATTCTAAAGTCATTAGAGACAGAGACAGAGAAGAGAGAGAGCTTTTTCTTTGCATGTGCAGTGTTCAACTTCAAGCCAAACCTTAAAAAGTTCTTTACACCTAGGGGAAAGAAAACTATATCATATCAATGGAAGTTATACATTCCACTGGAAGCATGATCAACAACATTACAAACATGGCATATGTACATAATCTTTCCAGTCATGGCTTTTTAAAAAGTCCACATCTACAACACAATCTCATCAGTCTCCAGCAGCTATATCTATCTATATTATTTGTTTATACAGTCATACACTAATCAATTACCTGTTTGATCCATCATTGACATTTGAAATGCTGAATGATTCCAGAGATTTGTTTGGCAGGTCCAAAAAGTCAATATTTAACTGATTCCCCAAATAGTTGACAGGAAGAAGAACGATCCCAATAACCATTGCAAAAGTAAACACTCTTAAACTGCAGTACCAATAAATCAGATAAGTTGCACAAAATAGGAGAAAATATAACCAAAGTCTATGCTCATGATTAAACAGAAGAGCACTATATGCCACAAAGTAATGGATCACTGGTTAATTGACTAAATCTTATGTCTGAAAGGTAGATTAGCCTATTGGTCAGAAATGACAAACTCCTTCTCCAGGTTTTTTTTAATACCAATCTAGTCACTTAGCATGACAATATCCTCTTCATAATGTGAATCATATCTACTTCCCTTTCAAAGTTAGTGACAAAAACTCCAAGAAAACGTGCATCCAAAAAAACCTACTAGACTCGAATCCAAGACATATGACTTGAAACAAAGACCTTGAAAAGAGAGCTTCGATACTGATTAAGTTGTACATGCTAAAGCCTAAATCTGTAACGAATATAATTGCTTAAAGGTATATATCTAATGTAATATGCTCTAAAATATATCTATTATAACTAAACCTGAAGATGAAAATCCTCATAAAGACAACAGCATCCAAACCGGAAATTGACAGAAGTTCTTCTTCTGAGACCTGCCATGCCCTTTTCATCCAACTAGTAGAAGGCAATAATCTTTCCAAGTTGAAATCACTTCTCTGCTGAGATTTTCCTTCAGCAACCAAACGAGGTGCATAAACATTTGCATTACCCGGCTGCTTCCTCAGTATAGAATATAGAGTGAAAAACAAAAGGCAAAGACCAAGATTGATTCCAACGGAAGTTAAAAGAGCAGAAATAATCATCCCTGCAAATTTGTGGTCGGCTGATCAATCACACAAACTCCTCACCATTAACTAAACTGCAAAGACCTGCGAGAAACTCTGCTCCTCAGATTCAAATCAGCAAAATAATACTAGACATCAGAGATGTGCCTTTGGGCAAACATATAAGCTACCCACAAGACAAAAAAGTGATTGGGAAATAAAAAGTTAATCTCATTTGAAGTAATTCTTTTTTTCAGTTGCATCTTCCCTCTTGATACAATTGGATTAAGAACAATTAGTTTACGAGTTCCAATAACGTTGAAAGATTGTAATTCAATGTAGGCATGATGTACACGTACAGAGTATGGGTATGGGTGCCCAAATATATAAATATATTACAACAACATTTAAAGCTGAGATTTGAATTTACGTATAATATACACGAATAAGACATGGTTAATTTAAAAAATAATAATACTGTAATGAAGAGTAAAGTATAGTTTATGAGCAGCTGAAAAAAAAATTGAAAAGCATAAATCAACTGGATATAGTAGAGCAGATATAGTATAGCTGCAAATGGAAATTGATATTTTGATTTACGTTTAATGGTTTGGTTTGTGTTTCTCTACGGATATTGAATCCGTGCCCTATAAATCGATCTTTTGACTAACACGAGAGAATTAAGCTCGCACGTTAATGGAGAAATGAAGAAACGAAGAAGAGATTGAGTAATAGGGGGGGTTAGTACATACCTAATCAGAGAGATAGATCATGTATACTCAATTCGATACTACTCCGTAAAAGTTTGTGAAAGCAGTAAGAATTTTATACTCCAATATCTTCTCTGATACGTTTCTGGAAAGGACGCTGATAATAATTACAACTGCAGCCGAAACAAAGGAGTAGGAATTTCTATTTCCATGGCAGTTTTAAAAACCGGACCGGGAGATAAACCGACCAAGGCTCCGGTTTACTGCTTTGATAGTTTAACCGGTGGTTAAATCGGATCAACCGGATTTTCATATTTTTACTACGTGAAAATATGTGTTATAGATCAAGTTTAATATTATACAATATAAATAAAGTTGAAATTGATGCATATTTAATTGAGACTTCTTAATTTAGTTGCCAAATTACAAGTCAATATCACATTCGAACGCTAAAAGTAACAAAAAAATTCACTTTGCAAAGTAAAATACTAGTACCAGTTAATGCCAAATTGAAATATGATTTCTTTTGTATAGTATCATTATTTAAAGAATTTATTCTATATTTGTATGCTATCAATATACTTGATTTATTACTAATTTTCTTGAATTAGACAGAAGTGTCTAGCATAAAAACGGAGGCAATGATATAATAATAAGATTATGATATTAAACAATCATATAAATAAACAACGGTCGTAGTAATTTGTGAATAATACAATAATGTTTCTTTGTGTTGCGTTCACTACTTGCATCCAAGAGGAGTTCACTACTTGACTTTGAGTCTTTTGAAGAAGAAAAGAAAAAAAAAATTCTCAACAATCTATAAAATCAACCGGTTTAACTAAAAAACCATCCGGTTCACCGGTTCTCTAAAAAACCGGATGGTTTTCTTGATTCGATTGCACTTCTTGTAAATTAAAAAAACGGACCGATTTTATAACCGGTTTACAATCCAACTAGTTAAAACGTTCGATCTGATCCGATTTTTAAGACTATGATTTTTATTTCTATACCAAGTGTTATTATTATTCATTTAGTTATCTCATAATTATATATATGATAAAATCATAATTATAAGAAAATTCATATAATTTATAATAAAATTTAATTTTATAATTACATAATTATAAATATATATAATTGAAAAATAATTAAATTAACTAGGTAGATGTTTAGGTCAAAGCGATCTTACTAGGGATATAAATATACGGATATATAAGGCGCCCGTAACTTGAAAGCCAAAAAATTGTTGTGAAAAAAAATTATAGCGAGAAAGAAGTCACTAAATGCATAATGTTCGTAATTTTTTTTTTTGGTAGATAAAGGGTGATACTCTCGGTCCATAATCAAGATATATCACCAATTTTTTAAGAATTTATAGTGTTACTCACAAATTATTTATCAAAAAGGTTGAACAGTAAAACTCAAACATTTAAAATAGAACCACAACAACAATAATAATAAATTGATGATTAAATTACTCTCTTTGTTTCAAATTCAATTATCAATTGAATAAAAATAATAAATTTGTGGCGTTATCTCTTCATTTTAAGTCAAAATTTGATACAACTTATTTATGATTTTTTACCTTAAATTTTATTTTTTGGAACCTTAAATAACCCATAATTATAAATTCAATGCATCTTTAATTCTGTATATCGTATTAAATTTTAAAATAAGTAGAAAATCTATTATTTTAGTTGCAAAAATCTTATTGTTTACAACTTAGATGCATGTTTGTTAATTAATTATTTTATTAATAAGCATTTCACCCATTTCTAATTTTAGTTTAATTATTAGTTTGAGAACAAATGGAATTCGTTTTAATCGTAGAATTTGAAACATGGAGAAGTATTGATTTCTTATTCGTTTTCGTTTTTTTCATTTTCGTTTTATTTTTTGAAAACGAACACATCATTTTGTATTATTTGATAATATTTTTATTTTGACCCTTATTTTCGAAAATACAAAAAAAGTGTTTTCACTTTTTTCGTTTTCATTTTTCGCAACAATTTCAAAATGATAAAAGTGTAATATACTACTATATATATGTGTGTGTAAAATAATATATATATATATATATATATGTATAAATTGAATATTTATATAAAATATTATAATCAAATAATTAAATTAATCAAATAAAATTATTATATTATTAAAATATATTTTAATAAATAATTAAAATATATTTACTATATTATAATAAATAATAAAAACTTATATATAATATAATATATTAGATATTAATATAATATTTTATATTATTATTTATACTATAATATTAATATTTTGTGATAATATTGAACTATAATTTAAACAAAATATGTATAAATAATATTATATAGAGTATAAAATATTATTTAATATATTATTTGTATTACAATAAGTTATTTTATGTAAAATAACTAATAATAATGTAATATATTATGTATTACATAATTATAATATTAAAATAATGTATATTTACTTATAATTTGAAATTTAATAATTATTTTATTTAATATCAAATTTGTTTTAAAATAAAAAAATTCAACCAAACATATTTTTATTTTGATTTTAAGTGAAAATAAAAATGTGTATTCGTTTTCGTTTTTAAAAAAAATAAAAAAACAAAAACGAATCAAGGGCCGAGTATCGAAGACATTCTCGATAAATATTTATGGAGTAAACCACCTAACACACATTCTTCCGTTTTGGTTGTCGAAAAAGCTAATAATATCAGATCCATCACTGTTCATCTCTTCAACTCCAGCCGATTTTCCGATCAGTTTTGGATAACAAGCTCGATTATTTCATAGTAAGAACATCCAGTTGATTTTTTTTCTTTGTTCGATTAAAAATTGATGTTGAATGATCGCAATCGAATGCTCTAATTTTTGTCCAGATTTAATTGAGCAGGATTTTCGGAGCTTCAGACACCATGAGTGAGGTTTTTGAAGGTTACGAACGCCAATACTGTGAGCTTTCTGCAAATTTGGCTAAAAAGTGTACATCCGCTAGTCTCGTTGATGGAGGTGAAAAGACATAACCCCTTTTCCTAATTTTATTTTAAGTGCATGAAAATCATTTTATTTGCCATAAACATATCAGAAGAAATTAAACAATTTTCCAATTTATTAACAATATTACTCGCTCTGACTGTTTGAAGACGGCGATGAGCATTTTAAGTTGTTTCAATTACCAGCTAGATTAAGGTTGTTGAGGGTTCTTTTTTTGGTGATTTTGTCTGGGTTATTACAATTTACATTTTTGTGACTGTGGTTTATGATTTTGTATTACACCGAAGCGTGTGCTTTCACTTTGTGTTGCTGATGCAATTGATGTTTAATAATTCTGGCTCTTAAATTAACTTTACTGCATAGCATAATCCAAAAACCTATATGTATTGGTCTGAAATCCTTTACTTATTTTAATATATATTTCTGTTTTAACAATTTACTTTCATTATTGTTTGCAGAACAAAAGAAGCAAAAGCTTTCTGAAGTTAAATCTGGACTTGATGAAGCGGAATCTTTGGTATTTTATGAGCTTTATCCTTTCTGCCAAAAAATTAGTGTTTTTTCCTTTCATATTCTAGCAATTATATTTGTTATGGTTGATTATATTTTCAGATCCGCAAGATGGACCTGGAGGCTAGAGGTTTGCAGCCCAATGTGAAGGCTGTGCTTCTTGCTAAGCTCAGGGAATATAAATCTGATTTGAATAATTTGAAAAGTGAAGTTAAGCGAATTGCTTCAACCAACTTGAATCAAGCTGCAAGAGATGAGTTGTTGGAGTCGGGCATGGCTGACGCATCAATGGTACGCCTGACTTGTTTATATTATAAATTTCTCGTGTTCATATACTCCTTTGTTCCGTAGCTGGAAGTCACGGTCTTTGTCTTAGCATGTCGTGAAGTTCTTCCAGTATGAATTTCATGTAGTTATAAAATCGATGTTTTCATGAACTCCCACATTTTAAAGAAATGTAAAGCTGGAATAATCAATATTAGAAAATATATTGTGTCGATGCTGATGGTGGTATTTGGGTATCCGACCTTGCTTCCCGGTAACTGGAGAAACTTGTTTTTACTTGCAATATTCTTTTCCAGTTCTCAGTAAGGGAGTAACACTTTCAGTAACAAGAATTTAGTACTTCAACCATAATTTTCCACAACTATAGAATATGTTACTTGATCTTGTATCTTATTCTGAGAATAATATTCTCTATGACTTTTGGTAACACTGGATGGCTTAGGTATCAGTGGATCAAAGAGAAAGATTACAAATGTCGACTGAAAGACTAAACAAGTCTAGTGACAGAGTCAGGGAAAGTAGAAGGACCATGCTGGAGACGGAAGAGCTTGGTGTTTCAATTCTTCATGATCTGCACCAACAGCGACAGTCTCTCCTACATGCAAATAACACGGTATTGCTATTTGATTGGTTTTAATATTGCTTGCAGTAATTATTGTTATGATGTGTCATGCGTTGGCTCAGGAGCAGTAGGTGCTGCCTCAAGGGAACCAAATGCATTTTCTCTATTTCTTATTCGTGGCAGGATAATTTGTCAAATCACTAATACTTTTACGGCAAAATCTCATCTATAGCTGAATTGTCTTTTGCCCTTTTATACTCGTATGTGTACTCATAAATGATCATGGCACACTTTATAACTTTTATCTTAGTTTTTCAATTTTAGCTCCTGGTTTAAGCTTGACCTTTAGCTTTACCCTTTGTTGAATGCAGTACATTTTTTATTCATTGACATGAATCAAGAGAATCATTTTTTTAAACTTTTGTCACAGCTGCATGGAGTGGATGACAACGTAGGTAAGAGCAAGAAAGTATTGACAGCCATGTCCAGACGGATGAACAGGAACAAATATATCATTGGCTCCATAATTGTAGTCCTTGTTATTGCGATTATCCTGGTCCTTTACTTTAAATTGAAGAACTAGGGTGAATGTTTTTTATGATGTTTGCTTGGTTACTGGATTCAATATTTTTGTGTGGTCTTTATGTTCAAATTGTTCTAAGAGTGCAAATAACATCAATTATTTTTTTCATGAAAATTCTGGTGGCTGTGCTATTCTCTTAATGACTTTTCTATGGATTGTGGAACAGACTCAGGTACTTCACGTGTTATTTTTTCAGTCGCTGAGAACTTTGTGACAGAGCAAATAAGACATTATAAATTAATAGTAGATTAGAAAAAGAAAAATTAACTTTGATAACAAAATCAAATTACTTATGAATGTAAGTTTATGCATTTTCTAGATAACGCCAAAGACGATTTGTTTGGGTCAAAGATGACCTAGTTTTATTCTGAAAAGGTTTTTGAAAAACTACTCCCTCATTCCTATTTTAAAAATATTTTACAATTTATCAAATACATTTGTAAAATTCTAAAATTTAAATTTGTCTATTTTATTTATTTTGATTCATAAATGGTTAATGGTACAAACTATGTCATAATAATTCAAACGAAGTAATTTATAATTATTTCAAAACTTACATGACAATTTTTTCAAATTCTTAAATTTCACAACTTTAGCACAATTACATTTATTTATTTTTTAATGTACTTTTTTAAGTTTTTATTGTAAATTTGTTTGTGTAAAGATTTATCTAAGTACAACTCTTTCTACAGTATAAATGAATACTGCTAAACAAAGTGTGATATACTCCATGTTGAAATACATTTTTGACTGTTCGGTATTAAATTTTATCTTAATTCAAATTTAAACTTGGTGTACACTTTCAGTTAATACGGAGTAGTATTTATTGTATTCCGTACAATTTGCAATATGATGGATTATAATTGAAGAAATGAGTTGAAGTTAATTTTGCATTTTAAACAAGCTAATAAGAGAGTTTTAATGAAAATTAATATTGTATGTTTAATTGACAATTACATATTTAAATAATAAGCTCTTTTTTTTCCAACAAATTTGTTATAAATATTTAATTATTAATAAGTTAAGAAGATTGCAATGAAATTAAAAAAAATAATATTGTAACAAAAAAATTATGGGAATGATATCTCATTTTTAGAATGTAATTTTTTTTTTCTTTTTTCGGGCGGGGAGAGTATTATTTGATTTAGTTAAGTCTGCCGTATAGCTGCCTCCTACTCGTGGAGATCTGTTCAAAGCCATAGCTTCCTATGAGATGGCCGAGCCATTGTGTCACCTCTTCAATTGCTCAACACTATCGAACCCTTTTGAGAACCTGCTCTCGACACTTCGATCTCGACCAAGGGGAGAAGCTCCATGCCACTATCATCACCTCCGGCCTCTTAAATTCACCCAATTCCTACCTCCGCAATGCCATCCTTCACTTGTACTCTTCTTGTGGAGAAGCACGGGACGCTCAACAAATGTTCGACGAAATTCCCAAGACGCAAAAAGACGCGGTGGACTGGACCACTTTGATGGGCTGTTACGCCCGCACTGGATTACCTATTGAAGCTCTGCATTTGTTCGTTGAAATGCGAAGACATGGTTTGGGTCCTGACGATATCACAATGGTTTGCTTTTTTAATGCTTGTGCACGATTGTGTGACAATGCGTGTGCGATTCAAGGGCAGGTTTGTTTGGTTAAGTTGGGTTTGGGTTGTAGTGTTAAAGCGTGTAATGCGGTAATGGATATGTATGTGAAGTGTGGCCTGGTGAGTGAAGCGAGGAAGGTGTTTGATGAGATGGGGGAGCGAAGTGTTGTTTCTTGGACCGTTCTCTTGGGCGGTGTGATGAAATGGGAAGGTTTGGAAAATGGGAGATTGTTGTTTGATGAAATGCCTGAAAGAAATGAGGTTGCTTGGACTTTGATGATTGTGGGTTTGGTTGAGAGAGGGTTCACCAAGGAAGCTTTCCGGAGTCTTAATGGCATGTTATCTAGTAGAAGGGTGGAAGTAAATCAGGTTGTTCTTTGCTCACTGTTATCAGCTTGTGCACAGTCAGGGGATATGATGATTGGCAGGTGGGTACATGCTTATGCTTTGAAGGAGGTAGAGAATGATATGGATATCATGTTGGCTACGTCTTTAGTTGACATGTATGCAAAGTGTGGTAAGATTGATACTGCATATCGGGTTTTCATGTTAATATCTTGTAAGAATGTGGTGGTGTGGAATGCTATGTTAAGTGGTCTTGCAATGCATGGGAGAGGACGTCTTGCACTCAAGATGCTCCCTCAGATGTTACAAGAAGTCAAGCCGGACGATATCACATTTACAGCTGTGTTAAGTGCTTGTAGTCACTCAGGTCTGGTTGATCAAGGCCTGCGTTATTTTTACAATCTTGAATCTGTATATGGCATAATCCCATCAATGGAGCACTATTCGTGTATAGTAGACCTCTTAGGTCGGGCAGGACAACTGGAAGAGGCTGAGAAACTAATAAGGAGAATGCGATTCAATCCAAATGAGGTTGTACTGGGATCACTTCTTGGTTCCTGCAGTGTACACAATAAACTCCAGCTAGGAGAACGCCTTATGCATGAGCTGGTTAAAATGTATCCAACAAATGTAGAATATCATGTGTTGCTTTCCAAAATGTATGCTTCAGCTGGAAAGTATGACAAGTGTAATTCTTTACGTAGGATTCTTAAAGATAGGGGTGTTAGAATGGTTCCTGGAGTAAGTTCCATTCGTGTCGGAGGCCAAGTTCATCAATTTTGTGCAGGGGCCAAGTCACACCCACAAACACGAGAGATATACTTGAAGTTGGATGAGATGATTCAAAAATTGAAATTGGCTGGTTATACCCCCAATACTTCTTCACAAATCTTTTCTAATTTGAGAAATGGCGAGGATAATGAGGACGAGCTTGAGGCGAAGGAGCAAGCATTGTTCAGTCACAGTGAGAAGCTGGCAGTTAGTTTTGGGCTTATTAGCACAAGAGCAGGTTTGCCACTTTATATCTTCAAGAATCTACGGATATGTCAAGATTGCCACTCTGCTTTCAAGATAATTTCTGAAATATACAAACGAGAAATTGTAGTTAGAGACCGCAACCGATTTCACTGCTTCAAGCAAGGTGTATGTTCTTGTTCAGATTATTGGTGACTGCGTATACTCTTTTTCTAAGAAATATTCATTTGTCACAAAATCTGTCTGTGTATAAATTGATTTGAATACCAGTCACGAGGCTTGACTTGAAAATGGTAATTGTAAATTTTTAATATCAGTTCAGGTCATGTATACTAAAATATGAATTTGAGAACATCTTGTGGCATGAAAAGAGAACAATAGCTTTAGCATAATCATTGACTCACTGTAATACTCCCTCCCCTGCTCAGAAAGGAATATTCTTTTCTTTGCTGAAGGCTAAGAAGCTCTTCCTGATCTGTTATGGAATCTTAAATCTACTCAATTATTGCCATTCAGAAATGTTTCTACTGTCAAAACATCAATCTCAAGTACTGAACATGGTTTATGTTAGCAGAATTATCAAATTGAACATGGTTTATGTTAACATATCTAAACTGGAGAGTTTCATTCACTTATTGAACTATGGAATTTCTTTGCCATAAAGGCAATAAATGGTCGAAAACAAAAAGATTTTGTACTTTTTTTGGTGGGGGCTAAGCCCGAAAAGAGAAACTAACAAACTCGAACATAATAGACACCCAAAGAATCTTCCCTATCCAACCTATTCAAAGCTAGAGGAGGAGAGTCCAACCGAGAAACACCGACTCCTGAGTTGATCGCCCACTTAGGAAGTCGGTATAATAAACCGTACAGAAAAAATTCAAATATATTAAAATTGCATAATAATAGTTTTCAAAAGTCACGCGGACCAGTAATTTTATGAGAGAAATTGGTACAAGGCTTGAAACTTTACGGGAAGAAACACGGGAAAGAAAAAAACGACGTCGTCCAACTGAACTCAATTAGTTCCCTCCTCTCCCTTCATCCCCATATCGATGTCATGGCTGCTCCCTATCGATGTCTCTAGCTCTCGCCGTCGGGCTCGGCTATGTATATACATTCAGCCATCCATCTCTCCCTCGTCGTGTCAGCATCGCCATATAGTCTTGTTATATCACGTTTCCACTGTTCAGGGTGTAAGAACGTAGCTTTTCCTCAGTCGCACATTGAAACTAGAAACTAGGGTTTCTATCTTTTGCCTTAATCTATTGAACATATGATTTGAAATCGTATAATATATTCTTCTCAATTTATAATACAGAAATTTTCTATTGTATTTAATTTTGACGAATTACTCTAGGGCAGCGTTTATACGTCTCTGTGCTTTCAATTTCATGTATGAACTATTTTCTATGTATGGTTATGGATCATCTATAGGCTATGAAATATTATGTCAATTGAGTTTCTGATTAATTGTTAACGGTACTCTTCCCAACAAATGCTCAAAAAAGTTTTTGTTAAGGAAGTCCTTGTGTTGCTCGGTACTCTCTGTCATTCATCCTGATTTGTTTAATTATTGTCATACTTGAATTTATTAACAGTTTAGTAGATGTTTGATGAAATTGAATTTATCAATTGATGCATCTTTTAGTGGAGTCCATACCGTAATATATAATGTAATGTTAATCTTAAGTCCATATTCTCGTTGTGCCTTGTAGCAAAAGTTTGTTGATATATTTTAGCAAATGAATTACTTTATATAAGTTATATATGGAGCCATTACTTGTGGTATATACGTAATTGTCCTCCAATTTCTAATACTGCTTCTAATCTGAGATATACTGAGTCATTTCTTGTGGTATATATGGTTACCTGTAATCTGAGATTGAGATAGACATAAATGCTTGCAAGAATGATTTTTAACCATGGATTCAGCGAAGCATATGCTTCACAGTAAAACTTGCCATCTACTTTTCCTTGGATTCTCAACTAATGATCTCTTCTATCTACACAACTTAATGCTCATACCTGCATCAACTCTTGTATCAGTACATATGTGCTCGTGTGCATAGATATTTTATATAGGTCCTCTACAAATCTTTTGATATAGCAAAACTTGTTAAAGTTGTTTTTTATATATTTTTTTACGCAGTTAAATAGCTATCTCGTAGGTACATCTCTAGATTGTGAAAATTTTTGGTGATTCAAGATAACTGAAGAAACTATTACATGAAGTTGGACGCCTGATGAATTGACTATTGCTTTGTTCTTATAAAGGTAATTATAATTTTTTCCCAAATGACATCTTTCATAATACATATTTTTGTAATACTATATGTTTTCCTTGAACTTATTTTCTAAATACAGGGTCTAGAGTTAACTTTGAAAGAATTTTATGCAAATTTATCAATTTTCTAATGATACAAAGGACTTGGAGACCTCATTGGGGGAGCACGAAGAAGAGCAACAAGTGTAGCAACAACAATATAGGCAACAATGACTAAACTTGTATAATCTTTACTTTTGTAAATACGGAGATCAGTTGTTCCGATGCCTACTAGAGTAGATTGAGATATTCTTGTGGGGATCATCTGTTTCTCTTAGATAGGAATTGTAACTTAAATGATGAGCTGTTTGATGCCTTTTTGACTGATTATGACATATTCATTGATAATTTTTTCAAAGGGAATTGAATAAAGTTGTGTTTGTGTTTAATTTTGATAGAAATGCTTGTGTACTCTGGTTTGCAAGTTGCAACTACCATAAGCAGGTTTCACATGCTTTTTTTCAACCAATCGTGTTACATGGTATATTACAGGTTTTCTGCTATACAAACTTTTGATATATAAAACTTGATCAAACTGGTTCAAAAAGTAAAGATTTACTAAATAAAGTTGGCCTACTAATGCTAGATAGACCATGTTATGAACTTGATCATTCAAAACTTCTCTTGAACGCTTTGAAATTTATCTACAGGAAGAACTCTCACTTTCCATCGGCTAACACTTTAAACAAAGTTGCTCAAAAGAACGAGTTCTATTTTCTCAACTGATATGTAAGACTTGATCAAGTTGGTTCAAAAACATAAATTTACTAAATAAAACTGAACAATTAAAAACATACTACAATGAAAACTCCAAAGTTTTCATCAAACATAAAGGGTGCACCAGTTTGTTCAAATATAGAATTTTCAAACTCAAAAACTAGAACAATTAAATAAAGTTCCACTAAAAGAATGACAATTCCAGATTTTCCTTCAAAACTAATTTGACTAACTTAGATTTTCTACTTCTTCTCATGGTGAATAGGACACCAATTCTTTAGAAATCTTTGTCAGCATTTGGATTGATTGAGCCAATTTGCTTCTAGAAAGTCAAAATTTCCTTTGGTATGCAATCTCGTTTGGCCCTACAAAACATACAAATATTTAAGAGTTTTGTATGCAAAAAAATTTAATTTTGTGATGGACCAGAAACAATATAATCTTTACCAGTCGTTCAGCTGAACTTTTAAATGCGCTCCTTGTGGACAAATTAGAGATGATTCGCACATACTCTTAGGCGTACTTGCAGGTAAAAAATTTTGTTGGTACGGATTAACCACCAATTTGAGATGAAATATTTTCATGTAAAATGTGTTGCAGACGAAACTCATAATTAACTCCTTGAGGGACGAGGGACTATCGGTAAAACACTCTATTAAAAGAACTTATACAGTAAAAAAGTTATTTTACGAATATAATATTACAACTAATATTTTAAAAAATAGACATTCACCTCAGTTTATTTACCTCAAATCGACTAATGTGAGAGCTAGACCCAACATTCAATGCATGAATGTCATCCACCATTTGTCTGTTCATTTGAGTAGGCATCTTTTGAAAACAAAAATATGTACATATATAAGTGAAAAGTGATAATATGAATTATGAAAGATTTTCTAAAGAGAATATAAAACTATGAACTTTACATTAATATTTTGTTGCGTGTCAACTATACGATAAATCTCTTTTTCGTCATCATCTCTATTGTTCTTCTGTGTCATCTAAAATAATATGTACCACACCATTCAATATTAATATACTTTACACAATAAAAAGCCATCTAAAATAATATGCCCTTTAATTTGAACAGTCAGTGGAATAAGAATTTGTCGTTTAACTTTTGATGTATCATTCACTATGCGCTCCAAAGTTCTCTCAGAAGTAATGATCGGACATACTTGACTATTTTCACTCAAATTTATAGTTTTCTGAACTGCAATCTCTAACTCTTCCAAAAGTTTCATCAACATGTCGCACTTTATATTGGAATCAGTTATCATATCAACAATTTTAAAAAAAACTTTCGATAGCTTGTCAATTCTCTAACATTTAAGCTTCACATTCCAATCATCGTAACTTACGCTTATCTTGGTGTGTAGCCTTTTTATATTTTTTTTTCATTTTCGTAAAATTTACTTTTCTGAAATACGATAGAATCCAAAGTGAGTCGCACAGTGATGCAATGCCTATGTACGATTCCTCTGAATTCAAATAAACAATAGTTACAATTAACTTGAATCTCATCACCACAATTTTTATTCAGCCATACTTTGAATTCTTTTTGCTTGAATCTATCTTCAATTTGTCTATCACTTGGCATTCTGAACATTTACCTTCGTCTTTTGAAGAAAACACGCGACAATACATTTTTCTCTTTATTTTTTCCTGAAATTCCTTAAACTTTTTACTTGTATAAGCTTCTTGGAATTGCTTTTCCATTTCTTAATCATAAATACAGACAATCGTCTTATGACATGATTTAGAATATGCTTTCCTTTCTTTCTCTAGCCTTTTTCTCAAAATATTTTTGTATTGTTCAACAAAGTGTTTCAATATTGCCTTTGAGTTAACATAATCATAAAAAATTATGGCAAAACATGATTTATTTATGTAAAGTCTAAAAAATTCATAAAGATACATTATATAAAGCATGTCAGGAGTGCTGATTTCTAATGATACTTTTGAACAATATAGAATTAAATTATGGCAATTTTGATTGAGAAAAAGAGTATAATTGCATATTTGTTTGGATCCAAAAGGAGAATAAAACCCTAATCATGTTACCCACCTTAACAAGGATTTGCAATCAGATACTAGAATCAAAACAAGTACATCTCCGCTGTGAAAACTAGCGGGAATTGAAGAGGTACGTAGAAGCAGAGGATCGTTGGTAGTGGGGAGAAAGCTGAACTTGAGCGGCGATGAAGGGAGAACAACAGGGAGAGGAGGGAACTCAAATAGACGTCTAATGAAATCAAGTTAAAACATGTTACAATACTAGGAGAGAATGATTCACCAGTTCATCTTACAAATCAAACTCAATCAATATACAGTAGTAGTTCAAGCTTTCTGAACTTGACATTCTTGTTAATCCATGAGCTCAAACCGTTTGTTCATTCTCCCTCTTGAATTCACTATAGTCATCAAGAAGGCTACCATTAACTTTATGCTTCATATTCTTCAGCAATCTCTTTAGCATCTGTTTTGCAGATATACAAATAGACGTATTGGTTAGAAACACAACAAGGGGTTCACCTTCCTCCTACACACCCACACTTAAACATGGACAATCAAGATTTACTATAATAGAACAAGTTGAGTTCGTGGTCTAACCGACTCTGTTACTCTTTTAAGAACAGCATCGGGGAGCAAAGCAAGAGTAGGAGTGATAGCAAAGCTCATGCTCATCTGTAATTCACCTTTAAGACTCGTCTCTCCTTGTCGATCAGGGTACATTGTTCCTTTTACCCCGAGAGAGAAGTGAGATGGCTTGACAATGTCATCTAGTCCGTGAAGCTCGTATCTCAACTGCATAAAAGCAGCTCGAGATTTATATCACCGAAGCTTAGAAGCAGAAAGATTGCTATTATAAAGAGTTTCATCGGTGAGTATTTTGTAAACTTACTATATCGAGCTCAAGGACTTTTGTGATGTAAAGAGGAACTCCATCCGGGTAATCTTTACCATCTGATTTACATCTTAATCTTATGTCAACTACTGGTGAGAAAGTTAGGAGTAGAAACTTTAACGGTGACATGTGGATTCTCCATTCTTCCTGCATATAATTTACACACTCATAACTTCAGAGAGAGGTCAGCCTTTTATTGAGGTTGTTAAAAGGAACTACTGCAAACCAGATTAAGAGATGATGCCATTCAGAAGTATCAAAACAAGAAAGTGAAGAAGGGGATAGACATATGCACCTCGTTAAGACGTAGGCTTTCCTTAGCATCAGGAAACATTGCTCTGAACACTCTGGGCTTATCTTCCAAATACTGATCAAAAGAAGCCTGCAAATTCAATATAAATCGTGATTATAACCATTAGTACCAACCTATAAGCCGGCTTGTTAATTCGGGTTCTTCAGCAATTAAAACTAGTATCAACTTATATGTGCTGGGAGACTTTTGAAAAGTGGTTGTAAATGTTACCTCAGGAGATTCCAAGAGAGGGATGTCTGTGGAAATTCCAGTAGAGTAAGTAGGATTACTAGAATCAACTGATGGTCCAGTAGAGTAAGTAGGATTAGTAGAACCAACTGATGAGACCATCTTCTTGTTCTCATTCTTTACCACCATCACTGGCGACTGTCTCTGTGTAGCAGTCCGTGCCTGGTGTTGCCAACTAGTATAATCAGCAAATCGAAGCCGACGGGGAAAAATTAAGCTCTTCTGCCATGATCCCATCGCTTTAATTTCACCCATTGTCTACAATTACTATTCTGGTATTTAAACATGCAGTCCCCGCGCGCACATACACAGACACGCACACTCTCTCGGTTGGGTGTTGGGGTTGGGTACACATATAGAGTACATGTCTTTTCTCTGGTAGAGAGAGGGAAAGTCGGAAAGAGAAGAAGTATCTTGTACGCTGCACAGAATCTTAGGTGGCAGCGTATTATTAGTCAGTTAAAGAGCCTTATCCAATCAAGGTCAGAATGTCCCTCCAAAAAATCGAAAATCAATTTAGAACTGGATTTACTGGTAAAAATCCAAAAACTCAGTCACAGGTCACTATTCCATTATTATTGGAGGACCCCAAGTTGCAAGCCACCACTCAAATGGCCCATGCACAAAATTTATAGTAGGTTGGGACAAAAAGATACATACCACATGCACACAAGAAATTGCTACTAATAAAGCATGCAGTATTTGGTTCTGAATTTACGCTGATAATAATAGCATTGGCATAAAATGATAGCTCCATCACAGCATATAACATCCACAAGCTATAGCCAAACTGAACTTTTAGCTAAGTAATACAAGAAATTTTGCCAACAAACTGAATACATGATACAAGAAACTTATGTTGCACAAAAGTATTTCATTGACAGAGCTTCTTTTGCTTTGCTCTTCTTCTTTGGACATATTTGGCATGGTGCTAAAACCTTGTTCAGAGATGTTTTTGCTAGTATTGACCCGGATTTGGATTTCATGTAGAATTTTCCATTCACGCGGAACAACCATCTAACCGGTGCAAATTATCTCTCCTGGTATACTTTAAGAAACATAATAATCTCTGGACGCATGGGATAAGGGCTATTCTCAATCGGTCTTTCAAGATGAACTGCTCTGCTGCTACATCTACTAGCTCTCTAGCACATGGGCAACTACCTGGTATAAATCTTGAACCTTTTCAGGGCAATATAACCTCTGAATATTTGAAAGACGCGCCTTTTCTGCATAGATGAGGAGTCATTTGAAAGCTTTGAAGCAATTATTGAAGTTACAAGGTGCTTTTGTGATTGTGGAGGGGTGGGTTGTTAATAATCCTTCATCACAAAGACCTCTGTCATTACTAAGGTACCTGTACAAAGCAAGCATTTTTAACACAATTATATCCATTCAGAGATTTGGACATGGTTCAACATAGCTGAATTATCAAGTTTGGTTCAAGTTTGAATTATGTGGTTATGTTCCTAATGTAGCATCCTGGGTAGAACTGGAGATTTTTTTGCCATGTTTGTTGTGCCATGGACGGAAGAGATGTAGCTTGGATGTCTTTCTCTAGAAGTCTAAATATCAGATTTTGGTAAACGACCCATTTTGTGTCAATATCTGAATATTTTGCAATTCTATAAGGCTCTGGTATGACCCTCTATCAATTATTTTATTCACCGCTTTGATAAGTCATAAACGAATGATGGGCTACTTGATTTTGGATTTCTAAAAATAAATACAATTAATTGAATTTGAGCGAGTAATTAGTTTTTACATTGTCCAGGCTTTAGAATTATTATTATCCAAGTGTCTAAAACAAGAAAGAGTATAGCTCAAACAGCAAGTACTAGTTTTCATTGCTAAATTCCAACATTTAGATTACAGAACATACAAGGTGGTGGTGTTTTGGGGGGGGGGGGGGGTGCTCCAAGTAGCTAAATCGGTTAATCCGAAGGAACGTACTTAAGACATGGTGTAAACAGAGAAGAGAGTTATCCACTTCAAAAATCTCGGCTTGAATTCATCTTATAATCCAACATTGATCAATTAATTAGTAGCTCACAGTTTCAGAAGTTTGACATTTGACTAATCTGCTCGAGCTAATTGTTCAATCTCTCCTTCTTGAATTCACAATAATCAGCAAGAAGACTACCGTTAACTTTATGCTTCATGTTCTCCACCAATCTCTTGAGCAGCTGTTTTGCAGATATTTGTTAGAAGAATGAAATTTCAGGGTCTCCTCACCTCTTATACTACATATAATTATGATAAGACTCGGTACTATTAGAAAAAGTAGGATTCATGATCTAACCGACTCTGCCATGCCTCTACGGACAATCTCAGGGACCAAAGCAAAAACAGGAGGGGCAACAAAGCTCATGCTCATCTGTAGTAGACCTTTAAGGCTCGACTTTCCTTGTCGATCAGCGTACATTGCTCCCTTTACACCAAGAGAAAAGTCAGATGGCTTGACAACGTCATCTAGCCCTTGGAGCTCCCATCTTAACTGCACAACAGCAGCACAAGTTCTATGTTATCGAGGGTTAGAAGCAGAAAGACTCCCAAAACTTTCATCACTTGGTATTAGGGTTAGAAGCAGAAAGACTCCCAAAACTTTCGTCACTTGGTATTTAGTAAACTTACAATATCAAGCTCAAGGACTTTTGTGATGTCCCGAGGAACCCCATCTGGGTAATCTTCGCCATCTGACTTACATCTCAATCTTATGTCAACCACTGGTAAGACATTAAGGAAAAGAAACTGGATGGGTAACATCTGAATTCTCCACTCTTCCTGCACAGAACTTGGCCTATTTTTAGGTATTACTGCCAACTAGCTTAGGGGATGATTGGGGAAAGAGAGAGAGAGAGATTAACCTCACTAAGACGTTGGCTTCGTTGAGTGTCAGGAAAAATGGCTCTGAAAACTCTTGGCTTATCCTCCAAATACCGATCAAAAGAAGCCTGCCAAGTTCAATTCAATTCCAAGAACAAAATAAGTATTCGTACCACCAATCAAAAAGACAGCATTCGGTTCACTCCTCAGCACTCAAAACAAGTCTAAATTCATACAAATCCGAAGATCAGGACAAACATTTTTATGTAATGAGAGATTTGTGAAGGGCATTCGAGATTATTACCCCAGGAGACTCCAGCAAAGGAATGTCTGTTAAAAGTCCAGAAGAGTAGGTAGAAGTACTAGAAATAGAACCAACTGATGAGACCATCTTGTTCTTATTATTCAGCACCATCATCGCCGGCAACTTTTTCAGTCTCTGATTAGTGTTCCAGCATTGGCAGTTGGTATAAATTGGACTTGGAAGCAGAGGAGGAATCATTAAACTCTTCTGCCATGATGCCCCAGCTCTAATCTCACCCATTGCTATACACACTACTAATCAGTTTAGCTAATTATATACTACAGTACAACATACATGTCTAGGATAGGAGGGGGAAAGGGGAAGAGAACGAACTAACTAATCTAATTTCGCCGGCGCATCTAATCTTAGGTGGCAGCCTACTATTAGTCAGGTAAAGAACTACTATATCCAATCTTAAGTCGGTGGGTCCCTCCTGAACCAAAATGTTGGTTAGATTTCCAAAATGGAAGTGGGAAAACATCCAAAATCTTACAGGTCACTATAACTAAGGGAGGCCCCCAAGTTGCTAGGAGCCACTTAAAATGCCAAAGGCTGTAAATAGAAATTAAATCGTGAATTTATGAACATTTCTCTAGTACTTGAACACAATTTTGAATCAAGTTCGACTAATTTCAGCTGTCCGAGTAAATAAAAATCCAAATATGAATAGAACATAGAATTTGAAATATTCGAGTAATCAAATGGACTAAAAAATCAATTAATATATTTTGAGCCGAGAATAAATTTAATTTGCAGGAAACCAATGCATACTGCAAACCTGAACAGTTTAACTTCGCTACCAGTCCTTTAGCACAAGCTAGCTTTTCATCAGTATTTTCATGATAAAGGGAAAGCACAAGCTAGCTTTTCATTAGTATTTTCATGTAAAAGGGAAAAAAAATACCGACCAACACAATGTTATCAGTTCTATATGGAGTATTATTGGTTAGGTTCTGAATTTATTATTTCATACAGCATTCGCATAAAATGATAGCTTTCTAACAGCATATAACAACAAGCTGAACACTTAGGCAAGCTACAAGGAATACCGAAAATCTGGCAAACCAAACGATAGATGATACTACAAACTTCTGTATACAAAACATTTCCGTGGTACATCTTATCTCAAGTTTCCAACTCTGGGGAAAACGATTTGAATGATGCAAATTATCTCTGTTGGTAATACTTCAAAAAATATCACGGCTATGCAGCATAAGGAATCCTAAGAGCCATTCTCTGGGCTAACCAAGGCCTTTCAGGATTTGGGTCTATGAAATTGTGCATAAGGAACTGCTCTGCTTCTTCATCTACCAGTTCTCGAGCCCATGTTACCCGTTGTGAAGGAGAACTACCTGGTCCAAAACACCTGCATCAAAACATTAACCTACCTTTATTACTAAAGATGACCAGGTACAGAACTTTGAGACATGCTTTTTCTGTATATAGAACTCATTTTGATGGCTCTGTAGAATCTTTCCAGGAGAAAAAAGTCTCTGGAGAGATGCTCAAGGTATGAGGTGCAATTTTGATGGTAAATGGGTGAACACTTGTAAAAAGGCTTTGTTCTTTACTTGTAAGAGTGAAGTACCTGTACTCATAAAAGCAAGCACTTCTTTCATTCTCAGCTTTGCCCCAGTTATTCCAACCATGCTGTTTGATACATGCATCCATATATGTAAATGCAAAAACCACTCTCCCAAAAGGTCCCCATGGTCGTCCAAGGTATGCATATGATGTCCCTCCATTGCCAGTTATCACACATCTGCATTGTAAACACAGAACACAATATCAAGTAATCATAGCAGGAAATTGATCGGACATAACTCAAAATGGAATTCATATCAACTTTTGTCATGTAATACTTATACTCTGAATCTCTCAGTATTCCTCACTTTTTAACATGAATAACAACAAGAGATAACCTACACTCCACATTAGATGGAACATTAAAAATCTTATCAAAAAGGATATTAAAACGATTCCTTTCCCTTTTGGCAATTTTACATGCAAATAATTTTCGAAGTCCTCTTTTACACGCATCTGGTATGTGATGCAGTGTTACACAACTTGCAGAGTGATTTCATGCAAACAATATAAGCAACGATAAAATAGAACTCATGGGGTGAATAGTTTCAATATATAATGAGATTGAATTCCAGCAGTTTATATCGTAGGTTAATCAGTTTGAAGACATGCACTCAAAAGGATAAAATATCATACTTAAGTTAAAAAATGCAGGAATTAATTTCTCCATGAAGTATGGACGTGTACATGATGCAGGCACACCACGAAAGAGATGCCAAACTTAGCTAATCCTTAGACAGCTGAGTACAATACATGTGTGTATGGGTTCCATGTGTGTGTGCGTGTGAGTTTGTGTGTATAAACATGCCTTGGAAAATTTCAATAAGATTAAGCAACTTATAATAATTAGGTTGTTTGCATAGGAACAAACAGTGTCAAAAAGTACAGACCAATTTAATTACACTATAGAATATTTAAAATGAGGCAGAGAGCCATAGTTATAAAAAATCAAAATCTTTGGTTGAACTTAAAATGCAGCCTGTTCACTTAGCTTACAGCCTTTGGAAAGGTAAATATCTACACATTACATAACTAGAGTCAATGCTTATGAACAGCAATAAATACACAATTAACTTATATGTTAAGCCAAAAGTGGCGGGTTACACACCTTAAGAAAACATAGCCGGTTGTCTCTTGTGAAGATTTCCTACTTTGTGCAGTAATGAATCCGGCTGATTTGCAGTGGATATGACAATGCTCCAATAGAGCAGTGCTATTCCCAAAAATGAAGTCGACACTTCCCTCAATATAGCAATCCTTCAGATATTGTTTTCCATAATGCAAATAGAGAGTATCCTGCACATAAATTAAATATGAATACATCTTTCTAACTAAAATTAATAAACTTTCCTATTATAGATCTCATGAAAATCAACATAAGCAAATACAAGGCCATTATTTAAATGTTACATAAGCAAAAACATATAAAGATATTGAACAAGAAGGCATGTTTAACTTCTTTAAGTATTTTTGAACTAAAACAAGTTAGCTCCAAACACAAACGTCAAACAAATAAATAATATGATTTCAACTTTTGCCATATATTACTGATAACCCGCACTTGTTAAGCTCCTCCAAAAATTTCATTATGATTGCCATGATTCAGTAATAGCAGTAAGGAAAAAAGAATACCTGAAACCCTAGAAATCTGCAATTGTAGAACGCACAACGATCAGCTGTTACTCTAATTGCCACGGCCTGGCCTGAACCCTATGAATAAAAATACATGAGAACAGTTTTGATTCATCTGCTTACAGCTAAACAGATAATCAAATTACAAACTTTTTACCTCAGGAGCGGAGTTTTCAAAAGTGATATTCTCAGCAATGAAGTCCTCCCCTTCAACAATTGTACTTCCACACCCAAAAGTCCCAGTCCCAATTACACGCGACCCCTGAGAAGAAAATCATTAAAGCCATCAAACATAATTTGAAAACAAAGAGACCCCACTAAAATTCAACCTCTGAAATCGACATAAGCTTAATCAATTACTAGGTAATTGAGAAAAAGAGCTGAAGTACCTGGTGGTGATCGATTTTGGTGGCAGTGTTGTCCCAAGTGAGGATAGTGGCCTCAGGACTCGAGCCGGCGAAGGTAATGTGGTTTTTAGTCTTGGGAACGTAAATGGGTTGCTTGTAAACGCCGGGAGAAATGCGAATAATCGTCCGGGAAATGTTGCAGAGTGGCACTGCGTCTATGGCTTCCTGCACCGTCGCAAAATCTGCGGTGCCGTCCCTTGCAACTGTGTACGCTATAGCAGCCATTATTTTTAAGTTCTAGTGAAGTGCGTTGAAGGGTACTGGTTTATAGTTGGGAGAAAGTAATCAAAATGGCGATGGGATCAATTGCGGGAGAAGACAACAAGTACATGAGATGCCCTCGATGACCGAACCTCGATTTTCTTTTCATTTACAGCCTTTATTTAGTTTAATTTAACTAGCTGTGTGGCCGTGCTGTGGCACAAATTTTAAATAATTTTTCTTTTATGTTATTTATTTTTTGGGATAATATATTTTAAGATTTTAATAGTTGTGAATTTATTCAAAAGGTTGTGTGTATATTTGGTTTTACATTTTGTTTTTGTTTTTTGAGGTGTAATAATTTTAAGAGCAAGTATGTAATATATTACTCCGTAGTAAGTAAATGATAAGTGCAGAACCACTATAAGAGCAATTATATTTAGTACAGTATAGTATGTATAGTATATATGATTATTAATAAGAAAAGAGCAAATATTCTATACTCAATTAATATGCACAAATATCTATGCAGTGCTCTACCATTAAAGAAAACACCGCCCGTTACATTCCCTTATGTCTCCTCTTCTTCTTCGTTTGACATCTCTGTGTTTATTTCTTCTTCAGATTGTTATTTTACATATTCATGTTCTATTTTCTTTTCTTTTGAATCTTGAAGGCCACTTTGTTTTCTTTTCATATATTTCTTACTGATTATTCAATTATTGTGATTTGTTATTTTAGATGTCAAAGTTTTTCACAGATTATTTGGTTTACCTTCAATTCTCCTTTACTTTTCTTAATCTATGTTCAATACAAAGCTTGAGGAGATGAGAGCTTGAGGGGGAGAAGTATTGAGAAAAGATTTTTCGAAGTGGAATGTAATTTGAGGTTCTCCTTGTTCTAACTTTCTTAAAATTTAATATGTTTGTAGTTTAGATCAAATTTTTGTACTTTATTTAGATTACTTTGTTAGAATCTGTTGTAATTTTGTTTAATTTGGAGTCCGATTTCTTGTTCGGATCTTTTGATCTTGTATTTGTTAGGGATTGAAATTGATAATTGGTTTTGTTATCATGCCACAAAATTATTGCCGCCGAAGAAGTCGTCATTACACGGATCAAGAACTCGTTGAACGAAAAATGTATCGGATAAGTTTTTAGGCTTAAACTCCTTGCCCGATATATCGGAGCAGCATACACATGAAACAGAATTTTGGCGAGTTTTACCGACGCAGCCCTGTTCACTCGGCTCACTGCTTAAAAGATCGCTCTTTCGCCTTGAGCATATAGTAATTGATTTTGTAAATAAACTAAATTTTTTTTGTAAGGCTTAGTATTCACTACGTACATTTTAAAAAATAAAAAAAGAAAGAACAGTTTGATTATAAATACAATTGTTATCTTTTATGTTATGGGTGAGTCGGGGGTGGGTAACTTTGACTCCTTTTCATATATGAAAAACGTTTTCAAAAAATGATTTTATTGGAAAATATTTTTTGAAAAATTTGTTTTTCTATGTTTAATTGTTAATTTAAAAATTACAATTATAAAAACGATGACAATGGTGATGATGGTGATAATAATGACGGTAACGATAGTGAAAACAACGTGACGGTAACGATAGTGAAAACAACGTGACGGT
>CM025784.1:41937785-42047442 GCA_014636745.2 Centella asiatica | reverse complement strand
CAGAATATGGATCCGGGTATGGTAAGAAAGCCGAGGAGGGAGAGTATGGTTCTGGGTATGGGCGAAAAGCTGCGACGGAAGAGTATGGTTCTGGGTATGGGCGGAGTGAACCTGAGCAGCCTGTTTCGGAATATGGATCCGGGTATGGGAGGAAAACCGATTCGGAAGAGTATGGATCTGGGTATGGAAGGAGTGAATACGAGAAACCCGCAGCGGAATATGGATCCGGGTACGGACGGAGAGCAGAAGCTGAAGAATATGGATCCGGGTATGGGAGGAAGCCCACCTCGGAACATGAGTCTGGGTATGGTGGGAGAACGGAGAGGGCTGAGTATGAGGCACCGAGTTACGGGAGGCAGAGTTATGAGACTCAGGAAAGTGAAGGGTACGGTGGATCCAGCTACCGGCGGTCTGAGGAGGAAGAGTATGATGGTCGCAGAAAATATGTGAGCTTAATTTATTCTATTTTTTTCAACTCTTTTTCTTCTTATGTTGGCTTAATACTTCAATTTAATCTCAAATATGTGTACATTGCCATTTTCTTTAACTTAATTAATCTCAAATATGTGTATACATTACTCTTTTACTTATTGCAGCGGCATTATGTAATTATACTCTTCAATTAAAGTGTCTCGTTATTATTGATATTTACTGTTGTATTTCAAGTCATTTTGTTATGTAATCTTCATTGTTAGTTTTGGATTTCAACATTTTTTTTCTTCGTCATATTGTTGCCAGTTAAATTCATACTTTATCTCTGCACCTAAAAAGAGTTTCAATACATTAGGATTAGGTATTTAATTCCTCACCAGGTCAACTTTTTTCTTAAATAAGATGAAATGTCATATATTGTCATGTTTAGAGGCATTAGATAATTCTCCCTACATTTTATGAGAGGACCCTCTTTTTTTCTCTCTTTTCCTGAAGAAATGTAGTCCTCTAGTTTGTTATTATGACTCCATTTATTATGCATGAATTCTAAAATATAAACCAACTTATTTCCTCCTTACTGGTAAATATGGAACAAGAATACTACATTTATGTTTATTTTGCAATTCAGGATCTGATTAGCTGTTTTATTATTGAGTATTTGCTGATGATTTTGTAGTAGTTTGAATCTCAATAGAGCTGCAAAACTAGTTGGTACATATTAATTAGCAATTCCTATATTTAGTTAAATGTTAATATTACACCTGTACAGTTGGATCAGCATTCAGCGGTTAACAAGTAACATAAACAGGTCATATATTTCTATGTATTATGTGTTTATAATAAATTACCCTCTCTTGATCCACAGTTTATTTTCATCTGGTTGCTTGTTAGAGGAGCGATGATTACTAACTTTCAATACTTTTATCTTTTCTTTTTTCTGGAGGGGTGAGGATGGGGTGGTTGTTGCCGATGAATTCTGTTCAATAATTTGCTGCTAATATTGATGATATCCGATTCCATATGTAAAATTGGCAGGGCGACGACAACCCTGTTGATGAGGAAGAGGAGGAGAAACCCCGCTACAAGCATCACCACCAACGCAAGCACTATGATGATTGAGCAGATTCTCAGTCTCATTGATGTCAACAAGAAAGATTCATGCCATATAGCTACTAAATAAATAGGCATGTTTTCCTTGTCATACTTGTGTATGAAAAATGTACTTCTAGTTTCTAATAATGTATCCTGAGCTTATTGGTTTGTGCTCGTGAAGTGCATAATATATGTATTTCTTATAGACTTTGCAATCGCAAAAACATAAAAAAGATTGGCTTTGCTTAAGCCAGTTGTGTTTGAATAATTTGCTTCCTAATAATATGTTCTAGACTTTTGCCTTTGTGTTTAAAGAATATTTGTTATATGGTGGCAGCTACCCCATTTCTGTGGAATTTACCGTCATTGTGAAATAATTTTATTGCTAAGTTTTGAGATGATACTGCTCATATGAGGTTGTATTTATCTTTTCCATATGTGAGATGACCAAATTGGCATGATCTGCTGTCGACGAAAAAAAAGGAATCAGCAAAAAAATTTGGTATGTGGGTTGCTAAAATTGTAGGTAGAGTTGTAATTGAGTCGAGTATTACTTGTTCGAGCTTGATTTATTAAGGAATTTATTGAGTTTGAGTTGAGTCGAGTATTTACTAATCATGAAGTTTTATGATTGAACTTGGTTTGTTTAATTATTGAGTTGTTCCCGAGTAATTCGCAAGTACTAAATATTTCAAGTTTTTATTGAATATTTATTGAATATTGAATAATTAATGAGTTTTTATATCAAAATCAAATCGAGTACATAACGAGTTTTAACGAATAAAATTATTAAATGTTAAAAATTATATTGAGTTAATAGAGTAGATATTATTTTTATCGAATATCGAGTTAAATAGAGTTAAGTCAAATAGTTTTAATACTCGATTTAATAACTTAACGAGTAATAGAAAATGTTTAAACTCGATTCGATTAATAATTGAAATAGAGCTGAGTCGAGGGATTACACGACCCTTATTGTAGTAGTTGAAACTAGTGTATTAGAAAGATATTGATGGTTCTTTACAATGATACGCGTAAACTAGTGTACACAAACACTAATTTTAAAGTTGTTGAAGGTAACATGGGAGTATCGGGACCATAATCATAAGATTTTAATTAATTTCCACATTACAAATCGAATTTTGTTTTTTGGATTATTGGATGTGCCTGTTGGAGAAAAATAACGACAATAACTAGACATTTAACACGTCCGCACTATATTTGTCAATATAAATTGTGGGGAGCACTATATTTGAGTTTTTCCAAAAAAAAATAAAATAAAATTCACTATACAATGATTTGTCATTTTCAATAATTTTTAATTTGTATTTACCAACACGTGAGAGTCCAGCTGATATATTTTTCATGTGTTCTCCAAATGATTACGGTCTAACCTCTTCCCCAAATCCCAACTCCTCCTCTCTTCCCTTTTTTTTTTTAAAAAAAAAATCTTTGAAGGCACATATTTTCTATTTTTTACGATATAATTTATTTCTTTTAGTACATGAACCTCTTACAAGTTGTATAAAATACAACCACATTGTAATGCGCTCGTATAGTTCTACATATTTGTATGTAACTATATATAGAAAATAAAAGAAAAGAAACGACAATATACATAAGGATTAAGAGAAAATCACAAATTTGTTACGTCAATCCACTCACTTCATCAATTAGGTAAAGAAACAGAGAGGGAGAGAGTGCCCTTCTCAATTCTAAGCAATTTCGGTGGCTTCTTTTATCGAAAGTTTATAGATTAATTACTTCAGGTATGATTAATTTCGTAGAAGCATAATTTTCTATATACATGTTGATTACATTTGTTTCAATCGCATGTTTTGTGAATCTTTCTGCTTATATAATTTAATTTGTCTTCTTTCATCTCCGACCAATATTATATTTATCATGCATAGAATTATTTTGTTGTCATGCAATATATAATTGATACATGCACGAAATATGCATTTCTTTTTCGTTATAGTCTATTGTGGTTGTACAATTGTGCATGTAATGGACATATGTGGGTGAAATGAAAGAAATAGGACAATTGAAATTATTTTTTTTCCTGAAATATGTGATTAATAAGTTTAATTTCTCCGGCTGTTCTTAGCTGCTGGAAATACGAGTCCCCAGATGTTAATTTTTTGCTTGACAGTATATTCCAATTTTGTAATTAATGTGCATTTCCAAAATATAGTACAATTATAAAATTTGATTCGCACTTAGTTGACTTTAACCTATATGACATATGATCATAGATACATCTTTTAAAAATTCAAAATTCGACGGTAATAAACTTGTGTAGTATGAAATTTGTTGTAGATCTGGTGAAAATAAGCTCCAATCTGTCTCTAAACATAATAAAGAATTTTTCCGCAATAATGGTTTATAGAAAATAATTTATGAAGAGAAACCATACGAGTAATTTTTTAAAAGGCTTCTACCTTTGTTGTATCACCTTTTGAGGGTTCGTTCTTTTGTTACCTTTTTTTCTTTTTGAAAGAAAAAAGTTAAAATTTATTATTTGAGTTCTTCTTTAATATTTGTTATGCCACTAACTTTTTATTTAAAATCAAAATATAAGAAGCAAATAATTCTTATTTTTTACTTTTGATTTTTACCTTTAATTCATAGTATAACACTATCATGAGATTTGGATAAAAAAGAATATAATAGAAAATTTATAGATTTTCTTTGATATTGTTTTTGAGTTTAGTAAATGAAAAGAAAAGAAAACAGTAAATGCCCATTTTATCTTTAATATTAATTTTTAGTATGATTATAACTTAATAATAGTATTGATTTTATATAACATGTGAAGTAATGTTAATAAATTTTGTATTCAAATCTTGTCAATTTTGGATAGAAAAGTTAGGATAAAAAAGTTGCCAAAGTTTCTATTCAGTTTTTTTCTTTTCTATGCTTCAAAAAACTCAAAGCCCTGTTTTGGAAAGAAAAGAAAACTAATTATTATGCTGTTTTTGAATTTTTTTCAAAAGAGATAAATGAAACAAAAAATCAATCATTAAATTGTTTTTGAGTTATTTTAAAAGAAAGAAAGTAGAAAATTTAAAAAAAAAATCTTTAATTATGTTGTCTAAAAAAGTTTCTTCTCACTTTTGGAGAAAAACAGATAAAAAAGGAAATTTTTAATTTTTTCATCTTTTCTTTTCTCCTCATTAAAACTTCCCAAATGCTGCCAAGAAAAAAGAAGAAATAAATAGGAAACTTAAGTTTTCTATGAATTTTTTTTTCTTTTCTAACCACCCCCCCAAAACAAAAAAAAGAACGGCGTCTGGGTTTTGCTTCCGTTCATTTTCAATTCTCGTGCATTCGCCGTCATTTCAACCATATATCCGCCACACGCTCACCACGTTGCAGCCACCACCATGAAGCCGGAAGAGTATTCGCGCAACCTCAGCCCCTATTGTGGCCGTAGAATTGCTCCCCCTCCTCACCCCACCACCCCCACCTTACCACAACCCAAATTACTTCTCAACACCCAACCTCCTTTACAGGGTAGGACTCAAATTTCTTCCTAACAAGCTTTTTTGCCATTCTAGCTAGAAGTAAAGCTGATACGTCTTCAATTCGCTAAAGAAGATACATTCCTCTCCCACATTTTGATTGTAAATTTGAAGTGATGGATTACAACATTTGTGTATCCATGCATCAGGTATACACCCTATTTCACAACAAAGCTACATTTGACTTTATTTACTTTAGAATTATGAATTCATAAAATTTAAACAGTTAAGCTTTTTGCTTTTGGTTTTTGTAAGCTCCATACAAAAATTTAAGTTTACAATATTAATATTTAAATAGTGATGTAGTTAGTGAAACAAATATATATCAAGCTTGTCTTCTAAGGTTTTGCAAATGAACAGTAAGAATTTATTTTTTGGAGTGTATTTGACGTGGTTCATTGCCCAGACACGATTACCTCTTCTCGAGCATAAAAGCAGTAGGAGTTTAAGGAAGTGGTAATGATATGAGTTTGGTCAGTGGCATCCTGTATAATTCAGAAAAATGTAACAAAATAAAAAAAATTATGCTGTATTTCGTGTTTATTTATCCTTTTACCTGTTGAATAAACATGCTAGCTAGAGGTTGGCAAATGGGTACATTGGATAACAATATTACCGCTTAAATGGTTAATGAGTTTTGTCCATTACCTATTTAATTATCCTTTCTACCATGCCGAAGTTTCTTTCAAACTTCAATGATGTGAAGGGCTGGATTCTCAGGTTGCAATAGATTTGTGTATGGTGGGTGGATACTGTAATCAGTGGGCAAGCAAACTCTTTGTATTGAGAATGTTGACAAAAGCAGAAAATAATCTCCATTTGGGTGGACTGAGTAAACCTTTGATGTTGAATTGCAGAAGCTAGTGTGTTAGCATGCAGACAGATTGCTTGGGATATTTTTCTTCTGTTTTAGTGATGATGCATTTAAGTGGTAGTTTGGCACCTAATTGGCTATAGTGTTGTTTTCTTTTAGGAGAAACTCCATTAGAAGCAATGAAGTTCGGGAAGGAACTGAAATCGCAGATGGTGCCGGAATGGCAGGAAGCTTACATGGATTACATTGATCTCAAAAATTTATTGAAAGAAATCTCACAGTATCGACAGCAAAACATATCAATTCAAGAACCAGTGGTCACCCCAAGAAGATCTGTGCAACGCAGCCACACGCTATACAGAGCCTTTAGTGGACTTAATCATCGACACGATACTCTGAAGAGTTACTCCAGGAAGGTCAAGGAAGACGAAGCAATACTAATGCAAACAGTACCGGAAGAAGAGGGGTCAGAAGACAGTTACCGAACTATTTTTCTTATGTCAACAGAAGAAGGTGGTGACAAAGAGCTCAAATTCTTTGAAAGACTTGATATGGAATTTAACAAAGTGGTTAGGTTCTATAAGGGTAAGGTTTCAGAAGTGACAAAAACAGCGGATAAGCTGAGTAGACAAATGGATGCTCTTATTGCTCTTCGTGTCAAAGTTGATTATCCCATGGCAGATTTAGAAAGTGCCGGTGGTTATAGTTCATGTTCACCAGCTCCATCTGGATGGAAAAGGTTAGCAAAAGCACATGCCCGAGGAAAGCTAAAAAATGCATTATCTGGCTCCTTCAATGGGAGAAAGGAAGGTAAGGGAAACTGAACCAGTATTTGCACAATTATAATTTATTCTTCTATATCATATTGCAAATCATATTACCCTAAAGATGTTTGATAAAGAGAAATAAGGAGAACAATATGTATAGATAGTTTCAAAATTGTATGTTATTTTATTAAACTGAATAGAAGGATTACAATAAGGTGTTCTTAAGTTTCCCATGTAGAATGTTTGCGTGCAAACACGCAATGCATACACAAAACAAATTGTATAATGATGAGATTTCTGAAAATAATTTATTTGCTATGATGTGTTGAGAAAAATTGGTGAACCATACAATTCATTATGTCTGGAATTTCCTCTATTCGTTAGATGTGATAGTTCTGATTTTCTTAAATTTCCTCTATTCATTTTCTGGTTATACCTGCAATAGATACAGCTTTCATGAATTATAAAAATATTTTCAGAAAGTGCAATGAGATATAGTCGTGTATATGTCCTGCAATTAGTTGAAGGTGGATTTTCTCGTCCGTTTCCTTTGTGCGGGTAAAGTTACCTCTAAAACTTCTTGTTCTCTCTCTTGAAGCAAGGTCATTAATAGATGTTGTTGAAGAAATATTTGATATGAAGGATGAAATCCAACAAGAAAATCGGAAGCATAGCAACACCAATAAGGCAGAGAAGAGAAACTTCAGCCCAGCTTCTGTTGATGTCTTGAATCATGTAAAGATCAATGTCACGGCTGAAACTCCAGTTTTAACTTTGAGAAATGTCCTCACAAATTCAAATGCTGACTCATCGTTTAGCAAGGACAAACTTTTGACGGTAGAAAAGAAAATGAAGCGGGCTTTTATTGAATTTCATCAAGAGCTTCGACTTCTGAAAAGTTACTGGTATTACATTATCTTTTTTCTATAGAAAAAAAGTGATCTGATGTAATTGACAAAAATTTTCGTGGATGTACCAGTTATATGAACCAGTTGGCATTCTCTAAGATCATGAAGAAATATGACAAGGTCTGGGAATATCTCTTGGTCGCACATGAACTAAAATTATGAACTTTTTTGGTTTGTTTCTGTGATTGGTATACATATGCGTGATGTGTGCATGTGCGTGGCCTTTCATTTTCAGTATTTTCTATTTGGTGCAGATCACAAAAAGGCATGCATCGAAAACATACCTAGAGATGGTCGATCAATCTTATCTTGGCAGCTCTGACGAGGTTTGATGTGTAATATGAAATGATCTCTATTTGGAACCTAGTTTCACTCTTCACTCTTTGGTCTTGTAGTACATCTTTTGTTTCCGCAGGTCACTCGGCTCATAGAAAGGGTGGAAGCTACCTTCATAAAGCATTTTTATGATGAAAATCGTGAGACAGCAATGGGAGTTTTGAGACCACTAGTTACAAAACAGAAGCATACAGTAACATTCTTCATTGGTAAGATTTAAATTAGAAGAATCTATCATTCTCTTTTGTATAAATAGTATAAATTGTTGTATAAGAGTGCAGTAATTATAAGATTGGGATGGCTACAGTAGACCTATTGTCAAGCCCATGACATACTGCAATTCCTGCCTGTACCTCACATTGAGTTTCAATTGACATCCATGTTCTGGGTAATGGTTAGGAACTTGATTTTTATTCTTGATATTCTTTGTCTTTCCCCTTTTTTTAACTTTCTTTTCTTTTCTTTCAAGTCTGCACTCTGACATAATCCTCTTGAACCAGGTTTCAGCTTCGTATTATAAGCTTGAAAAAAATTCCTTATGCTGAGGGAATGAGCAAGATCCTCAAAGGGATTTCTTGTTAGCTACTCTCTATATTTCAAAACTAGATATACATATTGCTTCATACTAAGTTGATATTTGAATCCTAAAATTCAAAGTTAATGTGAACCTGTTTAATCTGAATCAGTGCAAAAGTTAATGTTATAATTTTGAACAAAATCCTGTCGCAGTTTGAATATTAGACTTCACAGATGTACAAGGATTAAATAATGATGTATCTGTAATTTTGAAATCAAAGGAGTACGTTGTCATTCTTTATGAATTGCTTCTGTTTGTACATGACTTATTTTTCTGTTTATTGGGTTCTTATATTTGGATCCTGGTTTCTATTGACTTTTATTTGCTTTTAGATTTTAAAATTTAAATTTTTATCTTCCACATGCCGGTAATTCGCCCCTCCTGTCCTAAAAATAAAGGTAAAAATATTTATATAAAATGAGGCTCCCTTCTTTGGCAAAAGAACTTGAGTGATAAGTTTCAACTGCATCATTCTTATTCTCCTGTAACTTCTGGAATATATTTGTCTAAATTCTCCTGCAAAGTTCTTTTTATCATAATTCTTTTGCAATGTTCTTCAAACATAGTAACATACATGTCAAAAATATTTGAATTTTGAAGAATTTTGAAAATTTCCATCTCTTTTATCATTGCTTTCTGGCAGGTTTCTTCTCTGGCTGTTCAATAGCACTTATAGTGGCTATTATTTTGATTTTACATTTAAATAATTTGTATAAGAGTGAGGGGCGTCACCAGTATATGGAAAATGTATTTCCTCTGTACAGGTATGTTCTATATTTTTTGTAAAATAACCAGTTGCGGTGGTCGTTTGTTTCTTGTTACCTTAAACAACTAGCTGCCCTTGGGGAAAGGAAGAGCCCAGTGATCATAGTAACTGCATTTTTACAGCTTGTTCGGTTTCATTGTGCTGCATATGCTCCTGTTCTCTGGAAATATATACTGCTGGAGACGTTTTCGGGTGAATTATTCCTTTATATTTGGCTTCAAGCCAGGGAGCGAGTTAAGTTTTAGAGATGTCCTTCTTCTTAGTTTGTTCATTGCCCTACTTACATTGGCGGCTGTACTATCAAACCTTGATATGGACATAGAGCCAAGGACAAGAAAGTTTAGCACAATAACTGAATTGGTTCCCGTGGGCCTTCTTGTTGTAAGTTAATATAATATGCATGCTTTTTACTTTTATATGTTAAGAATGAGATGAACTATAGCATTGCACTGTTTTATGTATTCAGTCGAGAATCATTACAGAGCTTTTTTCGGATTGATAACATGTGAGCATCTTGTGTTTTCAGTCTGATACATACTAGTGCTTTATCGAATTTTCTGTTCTTTCTTAGCATTAAGGTTCCAAAGAATCTTCCCTTCCATGTTAAAGAATCGAGCCAAAACTACCCCTGTTTCATTGACTAACACTTCTACACCAGTCAGATGTAGATCTAGATATCATTTCTCACATCAAAAGAGAACAATGTACCTAACAGACATGGGTAACTTGCATAGTTGCATTACTGCATATCATGCCTCAAACTCAACTGATAAAGAGTAATTTTTTCTACTTATGTTATCAATTTCTGAGCGATTGTCGTCTATAGTTAACAAACTGGTTATTGCACTTGCAGGTTCTGCTTCTCATAACATTGTGTCCCTACAACATCTTCTATCGTGAATACCGATTCTTTTTCGTCAATTGCGTGTGGCGCTGTCTTTGTGCTCCTTTATACAAGGTAACATACTATGATCTAATATGGTAGAGCTATGTGGTGTCACGAGTTACATTGGAAGTGGTTGGTAGTATAGTAAAAGTGCTTTTTGCTGTAGGGTTTCGTTTAGAGTAGCAAAAAGCAGGATTGACTACTTTCATGTTCTCAAGCTGTGTTTGTATTTTTAACTTGAGAAATTTTATTATTCAAGGTGGTTTTGAAATTACTTAATAAAAACAAGAATTACTCGACATTACATAACAGCTTTCTCGCTCCTCAACAATGAAAATTGCTACAGAAAAATTTGGCAAAGAGAATATATTTGCTGAAGCAAGTCGCAATTTTTACTATCAAATTTCTCTTCTTGTAGGTTACTCTTCCAGATTTTTTCTTGGGTGATCAGCTTACCAGCCAGGTAGGAAATAATGCTTGCATAATATTCATTTTTATTATTATTCTAATTAATTTGGTATTTTGACTTGAAAAGTTCAATGTAATGCTACTCGTGGTCACTTAACTCATTTTAGAAATACTTGCATCCACTTTTATCTCCAATTTTCCCACTTAATCTTAGTAAGATTGAACATGGAAATTCACTCATATGCTAAGGGGTGTTAGTAAGATAGTACTTGGCAATTTGCTCATATAGTACCCTTACAACCATCCCTTCACTGACATGGTTAAAATAAATTGAGTGCATGGCATTACTCATTTTTGTGCTCATATTACAAGTAATATATTGATATATGGAATGGGTGATCAATAAAGTTTCGGATCTCCTTTTAATTTTTTTTTGTAAAATTCTTTACACAATTTAATGAAGTCAAATATAACAGTTTATGCATCCAAAATTAATCTGGGACATGGCTTACTTAATCCGGAACATCCATAATTAGAAGAGCTTGTCACTTGAATTGCAATTTCATTCAGGTGCAAAGTTTTAGGAGCTTGGAGTTCTACATCTGCTACTACGGTTGGGGGGATTTCACTAGGAGGACACACAATTGCCGTGATAGTAATGCTTATCAGATGTTCTACATAATAGTTGCTATTATTCCGTACATGTGCCGCTTGCTTCAAGTATGTTTCATTTAACATGTATGCTAGTTCTTAAATGCATGTAATATATCTTAATGATCTGATTATCATCTCTGACTTGACTGATGAAGAACTAATTAAATCTACATTATGATAACGCAACTTCATTATTTTTTCTCTATTGGTTTCTTCAAAAGTTTTCTGTTATGGCCTGTAATCCAAGTTTGCTGACATTTTATATATTAGTGTCTCCGCCGTTTTTTCGACGAGGAAGATCACCATCAAGCGCAAAATGCGCTCAAGTACTTCTCTACAATTGTTGCAGTTGTGCTGAGGACATTTTATGATCAAAAGAAAGGAATGGTTTTGAAGATTCTTGCTACTCTCGCTTCGCTAGTGTCAACTATTTTTAATACTTACTGGGACCTTGTCAATGATTGGGGTCTTCTGAGAAAAAATTCCAGGAATCCTTATTTGAGAGATAAGCTTCTATTACCAAACAAGTCTGTCTACTTTATAGCCATGGTAATCATCTTTAAATCATTGGTTCTGAGCTTAATGTGTGCATTATAGTTGTTGCATCTTTTAGTTATTATTTTTTATTTTCTTAAAGTTAAGTGGTATTTGTCTTTAAAATAAGTTGCAGGTTGTAAATGTTATCCTGAGACTTGCCTGGATGCAAACAGTTTTAGATATCAATGAAACAGCCTATCTCCACAAAAAAGCCTTAGTTGCAGTAGTAACTTGTATGGAGATTACACGACGTGGTATTTGGAATTTTTTCAGGTTTGATAAACTCTCATTAATTTGGCAATGTGATTTATGCGAAGTGCAGTTATTTGACATGCATTCTGAACATCTACTTCAGAAGAAATTTAGTTAAGTACGATAATAATCCTGAAAAGTACAGGTTTTTCCTTTTCCACATGCTACCTCCCTTGCATCCATTCATCAATTGTTCTATCTATATCTACACACACACACACAAAAAAAAAAATTTCCTTCAATCTAGAAAACTATTGGGTCTAAGTCACAACCTTGTACATTAAACCTTCCGCTTCACCATTTGCAACAGACGTAGAACGTGTCTCACACACAGGATAGACTATATTGCATATTTGTTATCATGTTGGTTTCTTCCACGTACTTCTTGTGTCTTTCTTGCTCTTTAATATACGAATTCAACAAATTTGAAGATTCACCGGTGTATCAATTTTGTTCTTCTGATCAATATCTACGGCCTGTATGCAAATTGTTCCTGCGTGGTGGGGTTTAATAAACTTGCGATATTTTACTGAACAGGTTGGAGAATGAGCACTTGAACAATGTCGGCAAGTTTCGAGCATTTAAATCAGTGCCCCTACCATTCAATTATGAAGATAAGGATTTATAATCTGTTGTTGACGATCATGAGGAAATTGGAAAAAGAACAGATTTGAATTAATTCAAAGATTGACGAGGTTGCAACCTTATTACTGTTAGATAATGCCCCTGCTGCCTCTCTTATTAGGCATAGAATACGAAAGGAGTATAATTGTGTCTCTATGTTTGTGTTAAACTTTTCTTTTTAATCGGCGAAACCTCCCAAGAACTAACCCAATTGTATATCTATATTTGTGTTAAACTGATTAACATGTTTTTAGCAGAATGTTATGCTCAACTCAGATGTTGAATGACACGTCCATTCTGTGTGTGTATCTTGTGTTTGGTTTGAGGGAAAGAAATCAAATAAGCTAAAGAAAGTAATGATTTTCGAAATGAAATGATGGGAGATTCGAATATTTGGACTTTTCACTACATGCATAAATTATTACGAACTGGATGAGAAAAATGGCAAAAACAACAAGAATGCCTTCCAAAATGATAAATTAAAAAAAAAAAAGGAAATCCATATTCAGCAGCTACATCAATCATATCATCCTTTTTTGTGGAAGCACCTGCTTATTGAATCTTCAGACTTTTAAATATTAAACTGATTACATGTATTCCTTTTTGGTAATAAAATATATTTTGAGTATATTACAACTTGTTCACGGATATTATTATCTATGTTTCTGAAAAGCGGTATCTTGTGTAAAGCGTACAATTCGAGAAAAGTGCCCGTACCATCGTAACTATTCTTGTTAGTTTTTTAGTTGTATCTTCAGTTGTTTCATGAGTCTTACAGATAGCTTATAATCCCGATGGTGAGATAGTAAATCTCACTCTAAAATAAAGAAAAAGGTCTTAAATGTTTTTGATATGTTCAGTAGATATAATGAGAAAAAAGGGAAAAAATTGTTAGCATTGATTACAACGACACCGTTTTTGTTATTTAAATACTTAAGTATGATTGAAGGTTTAAACGAACTCTAAAGCCAAGTTGATTATGATTATGGAAAAGGTGGCATACTTAAAATTTGTTCTGAAGTAGTAATATTTACGCAATGGGTCATACGATCTGGTTTCTACGTAACATATGACTTAGTTTATAGGTAACACAAAAAATAAGTGACTATCGGAAAAAATTATTTGGATGGTCATCTAATTTTTATGATATTACTCAAATTAAATAAGTGACTGTCGGATTAAATTACTTGAACGACCATCTAATTTCTATAGTATTACTCAATTTAGTGGATCTCACATGATTCATCAATTTCTTATTGAATTTAGTTACATTGATTTATGTAGAAATTTGTGTCAAATTAAACATTATTATAAACTGACCAGTGAAGGAATTTGTTCCAACAGAAATTGTGTCAAATTAAAATATAACTCACTCACTTATTGAAGTAACCCAAAATAACTTATTTAACAATCATTTATTTTCCGTAGCTTATAGACGGTTGAACTTTAAGGAATTTCTTATTGTGCACCATGTATTTGTACAAATTTGTTTGTGTAAATCATAGGTGCATATCTACTACCCCGTTTGTTTTAACTTAAAATTATGATATTCTAAATTTTGACTGTATAAATTATATTATCAAAATCCATAATATCATAATTTTAAGGTAAAACAATTGAATACTATGCCGGTGTTGAACAAAAAGTAAATACAAAATATGCTTCCTAAGTTGTGCAGGCAACTTATTACTTATTAGACAATGACGATATAGATTCTATACACGCGCTTATGATTTTAGTTCAAAGGTATGAAGAATGAGGTAGTCGTGTAGTTGCACTCGTACTACTACCTGAGACAAAACGAGTCAACACAGCTTAGATTCGATTCTCTTAATCCCTCCCTTTACTTTAAAAAAAAAAAAAAAAGTTCCAAAAAAAAACTTCATTTGGGAGAAGGGGCATGTTGTTGCTTTGTCTCCTTATCCTGTGAGAATTCCAAAGAGTCGGAACCCGAGTTTTCCGCTGTTACAGCACCAGTACTTTCACTATCTTGGCATCCAAATATGGAAGCAAATGACAGTGGATTGTAGGTGGAACTCGCCCTTTTTAGGCCCTGTATAGTTCTCATTGCAGCAAGAGTCATCCGGTACACATCTCCAGCTTCATCTCCCACTGAAGGCGATGCTTCGACTGATATATTTTCTGTGCCACGAGTGTTTGAGCTTGTGTGATCCCGTGCTGGGCCAATAGATTCATCGACTTCAGCTTCCAATGGGAAGAGGACTTCAAGATTTGCCTCACAGTCACGGACTAACCTTGTGAGAGGCTCTGTTGTGAAAAAGGGCTGGTGAAGAGCAAACTGTGTAAAAGGAAGGCGCAACAATCCTCCAGTTCTTTTATCATACTTCTTCAATATTTTAAGTAGACCTATTGAAGCATAAATATAGAACAGTCCACAATAATTGAAACATGGAAGTCCGGAAAGGCCCCAAAATAGATATAGAAAGATGATATGATTAAGATAACTGTGGTACCTGCAAAATTTAAGGAGCTATAATTTTTCAGAAGCACCATCTCCCCATGGATGGAGACAAAATCTTTTCGAATGTTCATCATCTCATCGCTGAATTCACTCTCTGATGTAAAGACTCCATCCTTGCAGCTCTTCTCCTTCAGTCGTTCAATTCTTTCCTTCAACTCCTGTTGCAGTGCAATTATAGAGTAAGCTAGAAAACATGATAATTAACCGAGGTACTGCTGGGATATGTTGCAATTTGACATCAATTTACTAACAGAGACATCATAAAACTAACAGAGGAAATGAAATGAAGAATCGTCGATGTAAATGAGTTGAACTAGAGATAAAAACCACAATACAAAAAGTACTAAACCAACGCACTTTCTTGTTTAAAAAGCAAATATGGCAACCGGGAGAAATAGAAAAATCTGATTTAATCATCACAGTCCATTTATATTTGCAACATTGTTAACCAAAACTGAAGCTTCAGGAGCAAGCAATTTTTTGATAGCAGAAGGTGCAGCTGGTGTAAACATAGGAATTTGAAACAACTTTGCACTAACGTATAACCAAGCTAATAAGCATCACTTCTCCCGTTCGACAAGAAGATTTACATTCGACTTTATTCGCATTAATTGGTAAAATTCTAAAATTCATATTGTGGTGGAGCTAACATAATTCTACAATAGGATGCTAAGTGATGGATACTTATGGAAATTGTAATACAAATTGTTCTACCATTAAAATTAATTGACTTCAAATGTATCATCAAAAAATTATAATTACAACTCCAGTTTACAAATGAAGAGAGTAATATTTATGACATATGCAGGAAACATTAACAAATCATTCAAGTAAATCATGGAAAATTTAAATTTGATATAATCAGTATTTAGTCGGAGATTATTTGGAGATAGAGTGTATTAAATTAGAACCTGGAATCGGATGACGAATTCTTCTTCCTTGTCGACGTAGAAATCGTTAAACTTTTCGAGCTCTTCGCCGAGAATCCTGAGAAACCACTCCTGGGGAAGCGGAGGAGGAACGGCGGCGCTGGGAGTAGAATCGGCGGAGACGACAGTATTGGGGAAGTTCTTAAGGAGCTTCTTCAAGGGTTTGTAAGCCAAGTATTTATCTCTCCATTCGGGTAGGGTTTCTTCGAGGTGGATCGAGAATTCTTTCCCAAATTTCATCACGAAAATACTACACCGGCAGTAATTAGCATACAGATAGATACACTGTTACATATAAATAGCAATAGATAGAGATAGAAATGAGAGATTGTTATGAATCTTTTGTTGTTATTCGGAGGAGAGATGTATATATTTGTTGTTTTGTTTTGGGAAATGGAATAATGTCCGTCTGTGTAGCAAATATGGATAATGATAACAATGATATGTAAAATTGCAAGTTGCGGCAGCAGCTGCTCCTTTTTCTGTTTGCTTTAAGACGGAGGGAGGAAATTATAGCAGCGACCCGTCATGCATTCACTTTCATTTTTCTTTTCTTCTATCTTTTTCGTGGCCGAAAAATGAAAGCGAATCAAATTGTTTGATTGTTCAATTCGGATGGGTTCGTTCAAAACTTATTCCAATTGCAGGAATAAACATTTTAAATATAATTTTTTTGTTTGTTAAATGATTTAAGTTTGATTTAACTCGATTCTAATTTTATACGTTCGAATAAATTCGATTAATTTATATTGTTTGGCTCTTGTTCAGATTGGTTTGACTAGTTCGAATAATTAAACAATCTGATTTTTAACACAAATTTTTATTCGTTAAATAAATATTATTCAGCTCAACTCGTCTCAATTAATAACATACTCGACTCGGTTTTATTTGTTTGTATATCTATAGATAAGTGAAATTATCAATTCACATGAATTTTTATTATTTTTACATGCGAGTCATTTTTTTCTACATATAATATTTCTATCATCTATATATTTGAGATTGTAAGAAATTGTGAGAATAACAAAAATTCATGTAATATTCTTTTTTAAATAAATTTTTAGGGAAAACAAAAAAATAGGTTATAGCTTATTTTAAAATTTATGTTGTAGTAATTTTTTTATATTTTGTAATATTTTTGAAAAATTCAACCATACAAATAAAAACACATTAAAAAGTAAAAGGTTTATAAATTTTTTTTGATGTGTATCATAATTTTTATAATGACATAAATTGAATAACTTTTTCTAGTGTAAAAGTGATTCTCGAAGATATACTCCTTGTGCTATCAAAAGAGTGTCTTGATGACATTAAAAAAGTTCTCTCAAAAGAATATTTAAAAATATAATTTTTTTTAAAGTCAATAGTACCTCTATTGTATATGTTATGTTTCTCACTTTAAATGGTGAACATATTTTTTTAAATTATAAATCACCCTTAAAGATTATTTCAAGAATGAAATAAATAAATATATTATTAATTCTTCTCTTTACTTTACGTGTTTTAGATACCTATTTAGAAATTGAGGGGGTGGGAGTATGATTACTCTCAAGTCGTGGAGACATATCTCTGATTTGTACTTTAAAATTGTGATAAGAACATATTTATACCATTTTTGTACTTAGATTGAGTTTAGATGAATTATTTTGAGTCAACCCTAAAACCTTCAAAAGAAAAAGTCAAAACCATAAAATTCTTTTACGTCTTTCTGTTTCATATATTATTTTAGTTGATTGAGCAGTTAAGAATAACTTATTGATCAACTCACAAGTAAAGAAAGAAATAAGCAAGTTTGACTAAGCGTCTTTACAAATATACCATATAATCTCATTGTTTTGTTTATTACTTATGTCTTTCTCAGTAATTTTAACAATTGATAATTACTTATAAATTAATATAATTCAAACACATTTTTTGTTATTTTAACTTATTTTTTAATTTATAAAACGAAATTATACCACACACTTTTGTTTATAAATAAAAATTTTAAATAACAAAAACTTACCTTATATTATAAGTAGTTGATTCCCAAACATGCTCTAAACTTTGGCACGCGGACCGCTAATTATTTACTAATATTGAAGATGCTAGTGTTGACAAAACACTAATAATGTGAAGTTTATTTGCTTCCTAAAATTAATATTGATAGCATTATTTTGTTTTCTTTTTCAAATTATGACCAACTTATTCAACTACTTGTTAACTCTTTTAACCCAAATTGTAACATTATTATATTTTTTTTTATCAGTTTAGTTTGTAATAATTATCGGACATATTAGATTTATATATCATGTAAGGATAATAAAATATACAAATTCAGATTATTCTCATCCGACAATAATATCAAACAAACATACATTCTTGCATTTAGATAATCCATATTTAGATTCATACATAAATTCTTAATTATTTCAGCAAATTGAATCTATTCATATTCAACTATTTAATCAAACAAACGCAAACGCAGCTTAAGAATAATGCTATATGCATTGATAAATATATTAACAAGGTGTACAAGCTAATTTTTCATATACTCTATCAATATGAAGCTTGTTAATAGTTTTGGTATAACTAATCTATTATATGCCAAGACCTTTTGATGTAGTTTACTTTATTATATTAATCTTTATTTTTTTGTAAATAAGAATAGGTCTATTAGTCTATTGTTGCATAAAGGTATTATCAAGATATTCCGGGACAATTCTCAATCGGTACATGTTGAAAAAAATAATTCTCATATAATTTTTTTATATTTCAACCATTCTCATTAATTTTATGTTATTATATTTTTTTATATTACTATATATAGTGTTATTATTTGTAAAAAAAAAAACTTCATTGTACATAGTAACATAATACATCAGATGATAATATTGACATAATAACATAAACTGCACGGGAATAATAAAAACGTACTATAACTAAACGAGAAATTTTTTTTTCTTTTGCTAGGCCGGCCGAGAATTTTCTGAGATATTCTCATTTAATTTGCTAGCATTAGCTGACATCGAACAAACCCATCAAGAATTTCAGACCTGGGCCTAATTTATTTTATGTGGAATCGTGCCCCAGCTATCTTCGATATAACCCAGAGTCCAGTTGACAGATTTAACGTTATACAGTTCAAGTGGCCCAACATATAAGCTTTTCTCAGTGTTTGTGCTCTCTCTTTTTCCTTTCCCTTTCCTCTACTTGTAAATTAAACTAAGGATATCTTTTACCAAAGAAAGAAAATAACAAAGAAAATAGGACACCAATCTACTTATATGATTGTTTTTGTTTTTGTCATGGAAGTCGTTTTTAAGAGTAAAGCGTTAAAAATTCGCGCACAGTAAAAATAAATACTCCGCAGTTTTTTCTTTTTTTTTTTGTTACAATTAGTGGCTTTATTTTTTTTTTTATATGAGATTCTTCTTTAGAAAATAAATTTATACGGAATATCATCTCTAACAGAACTAGAGTGAACTACCATGGAAGAGTCCATTAACGTTGTATTTTAACTTCTAAAGTTTTGACTATTATCCAAATCAAATTCATAAATACTTGGATGAAAGAGTATTGTTCATAAATATCATAGAATATACCACAAAACCTAAATTCTAAGATTTTGAAATTGTAAATGAAAAATACCTAAATTTAAAATTTGAAAAATTAACCATTCATTTACAAACCTAATCGATCAGAACATTTTATACCGAAGCACTAGTAAATTGATGATGATGCATTTTAGACTTGTAAAAAACACTAGATAGGCATAAAGTCTACAAGAAATTAGTCTTTGATTCAATATCTGATTCATTGATCTCTTGATCTAATTTCGCTAGAATTTTCATCTTTTCAAGTATTATTTTTGTTTAAATTTGAATTTCTTTTCTTAAAAGAAGTATATCATGATTCGATACAGTTAATGTACAAAAATGATCCATGAGTAATAGTGAAAATGGTATATAGATATTAAATATATGGTGTATACTACACAGTATTAGTAAGCCGTAATAAAATCCAAACAGTTTAAGATTTGTTTGGACTCGGTTTAAGAAATAATTGGTTCGACTCTAATACGATATGAAAATAAACCAAATATGATATCATATTTAAAATTTGATAAGTTAAACAATTAGAATCTGATTATAGAGATACTTGCTTGAATATATTCGTGAATAATTCGATTACTCTTTTTATATTAAAATATTGTAACATATACCAAAATTTTAGGGTCAGTTTTATCATAATAATTTGTTTAAATATAATATATGTTGTATAATTTATTTTACTGGTGATGTTTGTAAGTAAAAGAACTATTATATACATAAAATGTGTTATAATGTATGAAAACTTATATAAATATAATTTTTATTTTGTAAAATTTAATAAATATAAATACTTGTGAATAGTTTATGAGTAGTCCGACTTCGATTGGAATAGAATTTGAGTATAAAAATAATATTTAGTCTAATACTCGAGTTAAAATTCAAGTATAAAAAATTTACTTAAAATAAAATCTAAATACAATAATATTTATTTGTATTCGACTAGTTTATGCATGTAAGTATTAGTAGTTTGGATACAACCCACCCACGTGCTTAGTTAGCCCAAGCAATTTATCGCTCCATTTAATACTATCACTGTCGGCCCTAGTTGAAATTTATTTATTTGTTTATTGTATTTAACACCCATGTGAGTGATAACTTGTATTTATTGATTAATAGTTCTCCTTTTATAAATACTAGCCGGCCATAATACCCCTGCAAGCACGGGTTTGTTTCAAAAATTAAGAAAATATTTGTCCAAATATTTGTTATATTTTTATAATTATAATCGATAATCAAAATAAAATAAAAATATAAAATATCTAACAATCATACATTAATTTTAATTTTCTTTTGAATCAAGTGAAGTATATTGTTTATAATTAACTTGATCTTGTTATTTATTAATATTTAATATTGATTAACACATTAATCATAAAAAAACTTATATATATATATATATATATTAAATTTTAGTAAAATAATATTGCAAGTTAAATTTATTATTGGATAAAAAAAAGAGTAAAACTAATTTTATATTTTGTAAATTAATGTTAGATATAACATTTATCAAAGAGTTTATATTAATGGGAAATGATATAATACATTTTACACCAACTTAACTAAAATTTGTGATTATTTAAAGTAACCTAAAACTGCTCTTTTTTTTTGCATATTTGAGAAACATTGCTAATAAATACCAAAAATTGTATCACGTGTTATACTTTTTTTTTTAGGTATTAAATGATCATCTTTTTGTAAAATTCACAACAACAACACAAACACACCATAATCTATACTAACAAAAGTTATTAGCTGATATGTTTTGTTATGATTTTTTTAATGCCCGATTGAGAAGTAAATGTACAAATAATATATATTTTTTTGAAATTTATTATTAATGTTTAATTAAATATAATAAAAAGATTGCGGTGACAAATTTTTAAAAATATAACGTTATAATAATATTTTTTTAAAAAATAAATTTTATTATCAACTATTTCTCTTTTTTCGTAACCGGTGAAGTAATATAAATTTATTAAGCCTAATTTTTAGGTACTACAAAAAAGAATTTTTCTAACATAGTTAGTATAAGTTGTCGAAGTCAACGGTGATTTTGACCAACTAAATATTCTTAGAGTGAATATTTGGAAAAAAAAGAAAGAAACATAGAGTGTTAAATAACCTCTTTTATAGGTTAGGATACAAATTAAAATAACGGAATAATTAAAGTTCACGATGCAAACCGTAATTTATCATATAATAAATGCATAATCAATTGAATTGCTCCTCAAAGTCTCTTGTTCCTCAATGAGACAGGTATTGGAGTTGAGGAGGACGAGAATTAGAGAGACTGGTTGTGAGGGTTTGAATCATTCTGTTGCTCGGAACTACGTTTTTGATGCTACAGAGAGCTCAAAAACTTATGGTTTTACATCAGAAGGTGACCTGTAGTACTATTAGGTGATATAGTGAACTTCAAATGGATGAGCCTCTCGCCTTTCAGAATAAAATCCACGTGTTTTATTCTAGCCACTAATCCCCGTGCAATGCACGGACTACGAAATATCTGAAACAAAATTTTAATAATTTATATTATGTTTTATTTGGATTCTTTTTGAAGAAAATATACGTGAAATAAATTAAATTAATTTAATACGTAAGAAAATTTTACTTGTACTAAAAAGTTTTATTATCTACTTGAGAATTTTCATATAATTTAGATCATACTACATGAGAAAAAAATTACTTTTTTCATTCTAAAATTAAAAATATGTTCTGATTTTTTTATGTTAAACAATGTTAAAAAACCTAAATTAGGGCCTATTGTAGTTTATTTTAATTAATATAATTGTTATAATCTTGTAACTTATGATAAAAACTTGACCACAACATAATTTGCATTCAAAATATTTAACATTAAAAAAAATTATAGATCGATTATATTAATTTTAAATTTTAATATGCGATTATTTGACTGAAAAAATTAAAACGCATATAGCCAACTACAAATGATAATCAAAAACTAATAAAATTAACTTTTATTTAAATTTGAATCTCCCAAACTAATAAAAAGTAATGCATTATCATTGTAGGTTATAAATTGTCAATCACACAGCCTTATAAAATTAAGATATTTACAAAACAACAACTATTTGATATGTAAAAAAATAAATAGTGCAATGCAACATTCAATTGATTTTCATTAACAATATTTTTATGAAAATTTAATGAATATCACATAAGAAAAGAAAGAATTTTTAGATTCTTTAAATTAAAAACATTTTTAGCTCTTTTTATGTGAAATATGAATATATTTTTTTGCCTCTTTCATATCAAATAAATAAACTAAATTGACATTTAATAGTTAATAAAAAAAATATTTGAATCGATACTATTCCTAACATTTACAGAATGCAAGATTGATTTTACTTCTTTTTTCTATCTAATAATAAATGAAGTTATAATATTATTTTATTAAAATTTATTATATATTTAAATTTTTCTATACATTTGAACATGTTAAACAATTTTAAAGTTTAATGAGATCAAAAAAATTATAAACCTTATAGTTCGTATGATTTAAAAAAAACTAAAATAATATATTAGATTTTTCAAATTATAATTTTATTTTGGTTACAGTTGTAATTGTAAAAGAATAAGAAAAATTATAGAATCATATATGTACCTTCAATTTTCAAACATAATCTATGGAATATAATGTGACCATAAAAATTGAGAAAATCTGTGGATCTCTTTATATGTTTTTGATACTCTTTTTTTTATACAGTTGAAATTTTCAAAATAAATGTGGATTTGTATATAAACATTGTAAACTTGTAGTCTATTATATTTAAAATTATAATTATTTTATGTTAAACACTAATTAAGTTTTGCATATATATTCATAATTAAAATTTGTTATTATAATTGGAATATATTTTAAAATCTTTTTTGTGGTAGTCTAAAAATAAAATAAAATATTAATATTTAACCTATATATAATATAGAGAAGCCAAACATGATCTAAAAAATGTAATAAATGCTTTTGTAATTGAGTTCATTTTTTTTCTTGTTGCCCCTTTATATATATATATATATAGATTCATTTCCATGGCTTCTAAATTCTGTTCCTTCTCATTTATCTCGACTTCCCCGAGTACATAAAAAAGGACACTCCTTTTTAGCATCCAATATTTATTTTCTTTGTTCTACAATTTCTTTTAGATAATAAAATGATATAAAATTTCTAAAATGGCATTAACTAAACTGCCAGCAATTATGGAAATTGATAAAGTCAACTGCAATTATTAAATACTTTACTATTATTAACAGATGATGTATTTGAATGGTAAAAATTGTCACTCTTTACAACGTTCTTTTATAATTATTAAATATAACGTTGTCTTACGAGATATAATATTATTTTCAAAAATTGACAAACGGAGAGTTTTCTAAAGTGGAGTAATTTTTAGCGACTCTTGGAAAGTTCTCAAGTGCTTGCTTTAAGTAACTTTTAATCTTGTAACCCCAAAAATAATAAAATAAAAAGAGTAACAACAACAACAATAATCACCATAACCACCATCATCTTAGCATGTTGAGAATGTAATGATGTGTGAAATTTGAGAAGTATATACCAAGATGATGTCTACTTGTTATTTTGATTTTATTCATATTACCTAGGTCTAGGGTTTTTTTAACATATATTTTTTATAGGCTTTAAATCTTAATAGTATCGATAGAACTCTTATTGTCTAAAATCTTTAAAATAAGTTGAAATAAATGAGTGTGCAGTTTTTTGTTGGATCTTGTTTTTCCTCTTAGTATACAAATTTTGTTTTGTTTTGATGGATTCAACTTTCACATAGTTCTTTACGTTTTTTATCAATTTCCTGAACACTAAACAAACCTAGCTATCATTATATATACAAACATACATGCACACATGCATACTAACATACACGATCATTCAGGAATTGAATCAGATATTTTCTTGTTCAAATTAAAATTTTAAATAAGTGAAAGTAACCTTTAATTTGAAGCTGAGTTCAGTCCACTTTTTGAAGTACAATTCAGTCTTAAATTTAGAGAGAGAAAAAGAAAAAAGAAAAAAAAAGTTGTTTCTAGTCTATTTTTAAAATGTCACACACACACACACACACACAGGAAAAAGGGAATAGATCCTAGCAATTTGGAGGTCCACAAATCTTTTTCCTAGTGTCCACAGCAACAATATATCATACAGTTTAGAAGCGTGATATATGGCGTCTACGGATTCTTGTAAACCACCAACCGATCAGGGATCCTTTTTTGTATATCATCAAAATGGAAACCAAAATATGAAGAAGGTAAGAAGCCTTTTTTTGGCTTATGGATTAAATGTTTAATTTCATACCAATTCCTCAAATCCAATTTAAATAGGGAGAATAATATTATCGTTATTTGATATGTTTTTAAACTTTGTAGGTCCCTATATGTGTGTGCGTGCGCGCGTATGAAAAAATGAATATGCCAAATCCAAACTTGACTTGGAATATATACTTTTATTTTTATTTTTTATAACTCTGGACTTTATGTTATTAAAAATAATTACAATCGTACAAATCAAACATAAAAAATAATAATAATTAAGGTGTGTAAACTTCTGTTTTGATGGTATGTAGGGGTGTAAACGAGTCAAATTCGAGCGAACAGTAGTGTGCTTAGATTCTATTCCAATAATTTTTTTGATACTCAAATTCGAATTTGAGTATTTGGTGAAAATTTTCATAATAAATACAATTTTTTATTTTTTTAGGATAAAAATTACATATAATTATTCATTTTATTTATGAACATTAATTTTACGAGTACTGATGTACTCAGATTCTACTCGTTTAACTTATCAAAATTTAAATTGAGTATCAAGTTTGATTTGTTTCATATCGAATCCGAATTTAGTCGATTAATTTTCAAATCGAACCTGAACTAATCACGAACCGTTTGGATCGATTTACGGTCCTAATGGTATGCAACATTATTAGTTTAAGTATGTAAAATAAAAATGATTATGATGTCTATTTTTTTGTTAACAAATCAAGCTACACAACACATTAAATTATGGAAATTGATGCACCCTCCTCTAATTGTTTTAAAATTAGAAATATATTTTATCTTGTATTAAATTGAAAAAAGAAACTCCATATTAAATTTGATATATATATATATATATATATATATAAATAATTGTATTGTCATGTAGTTTTTGTTTTTTAGATATTAATGATATTCATGTCATGTCACCATATAGTGTCCACAGTGCACTTAAAATGTTTATACAATTTAAACTTACTCTCTAGATGATGTAGACTTGTGAAGAAGAAGAAGAAGAAGTTGCATGCACATGAATATGTAATATGTTATATGTATGTATGTATGTACATATGCATGGGGTGGGTTATTAATTTTCCGTGGGCATGGAATTAAGATTTGGTCTTTGGCTTGTCGCACTGAGAAAAAAAAAATTGATAAAAAAAATTCAGAAACCAGACAATTTAAAGCTGCATGTTTCATCCACGTCGGTCTTGTCCATTTTCTTTTGCGAAAAATCAAAGTCAACTGATCTATGAAGAAACCAATGCCAACATGGGGACCAGAAGTTTTAATATACGAATAACAGTATCGAATTATTTATCGATTAGTATTATATATATTAGAGTAAAAATTATATTACTAAAATAATATTTATCGATAAAAGTTAATTATTATTAAATATTTTGTATATATGCTTAGTTATTCTCTCACTCTAGCCGTTTTAAAATTCAGAATCTGTGTGATTTATGTTAAAATTTTAAAATAAATAATAGTTTTCTATTTCATTTGTGAAATCATAAAACTGATTTTTTTATTTATAATTTTCCTCCTTTTAATTAATTCATATAAAAGTTAATATCGTTAATTAATTGCTTAACAACTAATTAAATTTATATCATCTCATTCTCATTTTTTTAATGGAATGGAGTGAGAGAGTATATATATATTATATTAACTATATTGAAGCATGACATTCGTTCTGTGTTTGTATTAAAACTAATAAAAAGTAAATTAAAAAAATTGATATTTATTTCTAGTTTATATGTATGTTTGTTTGTGTGTAATCTTTGTCAGGAATTTAATTATATCTATACATGTGTGGGTGTGTGTGTGTATACATAGTAGTACAGCAGGGAAAAGTAAAAGCTAGCTAGCGATGACCAGAACGAAATAAATACGATGGCATCCCATCAAAACGTGCCCCATCCACTGTTCATTTTGTATGGATATAACGAATGGTCGACGTATTATTACATTCGGTTTCAAAATTAGGAATAAGTTTAATTTTTTAAGTTAAGCTATTTCATGTTAAACTTAAAATTAAAATTAAAGTTAATGTTAATGTTAACTTATTTTTGTTAATATAATTATTATAACATATAATTTATAACAAAAATTTATAAATAGATATATTAATTTATTTTAAAGATCAATATATCATTTTTTGAAGTAAAAATATATCTAATATTAAAACAAAGAAGTACATATACATACGTGTGTCTCTAACTTCTACGTACTCTCCATCCAACTAATTACTTATGTGCGTGTTTTTATATGTGTTTTTTCTTAATTTTTAATCGGCGATATCCCTTGTAAGAGTATTTTAATTCTTATGTGTGTGTGAAAACTGAGAGTCAATTTCAGCTAGGGTAGGTTGCTCGTTTGTTGATTTTGCTGTATGCGAGTCATATGTAGGTTAAATCTATAAGAGTCCATCTATTTAATATTCTATTCGTTTTAAAATTAAAATATATTTTAGTTCATACAAAATACATTTGAGAAATCTTAATTTAAAATTAAAGTAAAATTATTTACTTTAAAATTTTAAAATAAAATATCATAAAGTATATAAAAAATATTTTTAAATATATTCTTTCATATTTTAATATCGTTATAAAATTTACATCACAACTGAAATGTTAATAATTTTAAACGATACTACATTAAAAAAATATATTTTTAATTTTAAAATGGACAAAATATTATGTACAATGTAGGAGATATTGCTTCTCGTATAAATATTATGCGAGATGCTCCTCTGCTCTTTCATTTCGTATACGTGAGTGAATTTTTTGTTCATTAATTCCGGTTAGTCGTACAAAAATACGGTGCGATTTTGATTGTTCTTATGAAAAATATACTTATTATTACTCCCTATGTCATATGTGATTAATTTTATGAATGAGTAAAATACTTAATTACATGCACTGGTGTATTTTCTCTAGTAACCCTCCACTTTATCAGACTGGTTTCTAACTACAACAATATTTTGAATTAATTTGTGATTTCATAGAGAGTACTCTCTCCAATTCAAAATTAGCGATACATATTTGTTTTGATCAATTAAAACTTAGAGATATAATTTTATTTTTTGACTATAAAGAGTCATGAATTTTTTTAAATGTTTCAGTACTCTAACTAACTCCACTATTTACTCAAATTAATTTTATTATTTTCACTATTTAATAGTATCTATCATAATAATCTCTATTATTACTTTAAATAATATGATAATAAATATATATTAAAAAATCTTAATTTTAAAAAAATATATTTAATTTTAAAATAAAATGAGTAATTAATTACGTCTCTTTTCTCCCCTTTTTCTAACGGTCAACGGGTATAACCGGGGTTCTATAAGTCATTTTGAAATATGGTACGTAACTATCCTCCGTTAATTGGAATAACTAAATTACCTAGCACTCTAGGAGTAATAATTTACTTACTATTGAATATTTATTATCTATTTAATGCTTATCCTTTACATTAAGCGCATCCCCGGAGGGAAAAGGAAAAAGGAGACTTATGAAGGACATGTATACTTGTCTCTGTCTACCGATAATTAAGCGAGTCATAAATAAATAATAAATAATTATTTAATGTGTGAAATTATTATCCATTAATAATTTTACACGCCCCAACTTCTTATAGCTGATTACTGGACCACGCCTTGATTGAATAATTATAAATTTTAAACTACAGATTGTCTTTATGATTTTGTGAATATAGAATATAAAGGATATAAATGTCAAATATGCTCTGAATTTAGAAACTCAAAATTACAAATCTTTGCTTACATATATATTCTTTCGCTAGGAAAATACTTATAAATCTTTTCTTACATATATTTTTAAGATGAAAAATTAGTTGCTCAGAAAAATAGTTATATATCTCAATAATATCAAATTACGTACTATTGGCTATTGATTTTGTGAAAGAAAAATATTAGAGCTAAAGTAGTTAACTCATTTATAAGTATGTTGTAAGGAAAATTAACTATCACTAAATATATAATTGTTGTGATCTTGATGTATTCTCTGACCGTATATAGCTATAGTCTTATTTATTATTATTTCTTGCTAAATATAATTTTAGTTTTGGTGTCACATTCGTTACATGTTAGATGCAGTATATATGTCAGGAGAGAAGATTAGTGTGAATACGGTAGCTTAAATATATGCAGATATATGCACGATTTTAGTAGGAATTAATAGAAACATTCTGAAAAAGATATATAGGGCTACTATAAAATTAATTATTAAGATAAAGAAATTGTAATTATTATATGATAGAGAAAGGGCCATCAGGCCAGTTTTAAGCATTGTTAGAATCACCGACCTTCGGTTTGATTTGTAATTAATAGCATCCACATAAAATATTATATATTGACCAACAAATTAATAAAGGTCATTAGCTTATTGTTGTCGTTTTATTTGAAAAAAGTGAATCATATTCTTCTTAAACTCCTGCATGCGTGCATGTGTAATTTGTCTCCACGTTGTGAAGTGATCGTTAACTAAAATTTAATTGCAATGCAATAATTCATCATCCACCTCAGAGGATCCATTGTGTAAGATCAAAGTGACAAAAATATATCATATGCCTTAAAAAAAAATTATATAGTGACATATTATTTATCAACAAAGACAGTTGATAAATTTTAAACTCTTAATTAATTGAATTTTTTTATTTAGTCCATAATGTTAATTGTTAAATTTAATTTTTTAGAATCTTTTAATTTCGAGTGGTATTGAAGAAAGATACACAACTGATTAAATGAACTCATTATATATAAGCTCCATATGTATCTATGGCAATGACATGCATGGTATTAATATATATACAAGTTAATTTCATTATCTGGCCAATCCTCATTGATCTTTCCCTTTCTTCGTCGCATGAAACATCATTAATCCTCAACTCCTCTAAACAAGTGGTCATAGGAGGAGTAGGTTTATGTATTCACTCCCTCTCTCCGTTTCGATTTATTTCTAACACTTTTTTTTTTTAAATATCTCATTCATCTATAACATTACTCTTTGTAAAAAATATTAGCATCTAATTTGTCTTAAATACTCTTCTAATATCTAACGTCACATCATTATAATCATACATAATTTATACTTTAATCAATTTACCTTTTTACTATTTTTATTAATTTTAAATTAATTTATTATTTACCACTCATTTTAGAGGACAATATAAATATTTTGATTACAATTTTATTTTTTTCTTAATATGTATAAAAAGTTCAAGTTTGCAAATAACATGAGACAGATGTAGTAATTACCATGATCTACATGTTCTGATAAAAGATATTTTGTACTATTTTCTTTCTAATATATAGTCTATGCCGTGTCGTTGAAGTTGATGTAGAATACTTTCCTTATTGTTATGTAACGAATCGCATACTACTAAAGTTGAGGACATTGCAACAAAAAATTGTTATTAATGAATCATCAAGTATAAGGTTTAATTATATCTGAAAAATAAGTTATTCAACGAATTTAAGGATGATACTTTCTGTTGTCTATTATTAAATTATAAATTATTTGATTATCCATTTGCAGATTCTGATAATATGTTATATATAAGATAAATCAGTCATGTACTACGAATTATTAATAAATACACTATGAAATTTTAGGATACTAAAATTAAAAGTTGTTATAATCCATTATAATATTAGTTATAGTTATAACACTCATAAATATGATAAGTTACTATCATGATAAACGTAAATAACATTTTAATATGTGATGGAATAATCATTTCAAATATTCATTTTTGTTTCAGATTAAATTTTAGAATAACTAAATTTTGAGTATGTAATTTGCACTATAATAATCGGGAACTTCTAAATTAAATTTAAACTGAAAAAATGGAATATGTAACTGACATGACAAAATTATTATAATAAACCTTCGGAATTTATTTGACAACAAATTAAAGGTTGCTATGGGGACTTTGTGAGTCAAAAAATATTATATTCCCATTCATACTCTCCAGCTAAATATTTCATGATTATTCATTCGCTTGATTTTTCAAGGAGCACTATAATTATAGTAGGGTATATATCAGAATTTAATTAAAATATCCATAGGAATCTCGATCGCAAATTGTGACTACATCATCCATCTTAAAAGGCTATCCACAAAATAGCACATATAAATCTTTCTTACAGTAAATAGAATGGGACGTAAAACTAACAGCAATAAATTCCATCATTTAATACATCTTCCATTAGAACATGGCTACGCATTTGAAGCCTTTAATGCATGGAAAAATCATACTTTTTCTTTACTACTTTCGCTCTTCATCACTTACATTTTTTGCTTTTACCAACCAATCCTTCACCAAAAGAGAACAAAAAGATTTATAAAAAAAGATATATATAAATATGAAGCAAAACAAAATAATAATAATAAGAATAATGCTGCTACAATAATTGATCAATCATTGTACAAAAGAAATGATTCGGCACTAAATATATGCTTTTTTTTGTTCAAACAATTATAGCTTCAACTTATACCGATTAATGTCGAAATATTCTTGACAATGGATGAATGAAACACTAGCTAAATTATTGACAATGCAAGTGTACGTTCTAGAAAATTAAGCTTAATTTAGCTACATACATGGTTTTTAACAATAATAATCAAACTAGGTGCATGTGAAATTGAATCGTTCTAATGACTCGTGACCTAGGTTGATGGACAGGCGCGGCTAATATTTTGAGACTAATAGCACACAATATGTTGCTCGAACATTGACTTTAAAACATAGGTGAATCAGAAGGTGAAGAATTCACCAAATTAAGAATGCTATTCCAATAATTCTTGTGATCTTCATAGTAGTCATGACCTCCAGTACTGCCACTTGGCACACTACCATGATGATTTGGTTCTTCGCCGTCTTCGGAAAAACTCCGATCACCGGAATAATTATTCAGCAAAAGATCTGTGAACTTCTCCACAAAATTACCAGTAGGGACATGCTCATTTTCGTTACCAACCCTAAGGGTTTCTTGTGTCCATGAAACTTCCATGGGCAATATGGGCATTTCACTTAACTCCGGCATTGCATTATCAAGACCGTCCTTATATTCCGGCAACCCACTTGATGAGTTTCCCAATGCTTTGCAATGTTGTGAACCCTCTTCTTTCATCATCACATTATTCTCACAACCGGTTGAATTCCCCACGAACTCAATAAAGGTGGCGGAGCTTTCTCCAGTGAGAGGTGGCGCGTTCTCGGAGTAACTAACAGTAGAGGTTGGCGACTCGAGGTCGCCACCAATCCCAACACCGCTACCACCACCAGCCTCATGAGTTGGCTTTGTCCATACATCATTCCATGCTTTTAATATGTCGAGACAAAGCGGCGGCGTAGGTGGCGCCGGCTGCTTGTTGAGGGGACCGGAGGGTGGTGGTGGTGGCGGAAACTCCGATAAACCTAGGGAAACGGAACTAGACCGGAGTTTGGATTGTCTAACCAATCTTGCTTCTGCCTCAAGGCGGGCACTCTCCCATTGAGCCATGTGGCTTAGATTAGCAGTGTTCTTGAAGTGACCATCATTTGGGGACAGAAGAGAATCATTTTTAGGTTTGTGAGTGATAGGATCAATCCCCATTTTGGTTAGTCTTTTCTTGAGATGAGTGTTCCAGTAATTCTTGATCTCATTATCAGTTCTTTTCGGCAAGTGAGTAGCTATGGCTGACCACCTGAGAGATTAAAAAGTGAGTGCATGACAATTAATTTGGGACACATGCATATGGACAAACATGGATACTTGAAAACAACAAGGAAACAGAAGGTCGATAATTAGAATACAAGAAAACCTTGAAATTATCTATACATGAATATACAAAACATATACTACAATGTATAATTAAGATTCTCTGACTAAAGTCCAAGATTAAAGTCTAAGAAAGAAGCAATTGCTAGCCTCAATTTCTCTGTCTATGTTTGACGAAAAATACAAGATAAGTCGTACTCATGGATACAAAAGGATCTGGAATAAAAATAAATTTGTTCAGGTCTGGAAATAATTGAATATTGTCGCATACAATAATGAGTAATTTTGCAAAGTGGCAGATCCCCATTTTGAAATTTATGGTTATGTCTCTCAACGTACCCAGCAAATGCTGGTCGGCTCTTATTCAGGTGACCAAGCTCATAATTTTGAACTATTTTTGAAAAAATTAATTAGCATGTCAAAAGAATAAATAAATAATATGCCAATTTACACATACACACACACACAAAAAAAAAAAAAAAAAAGAAGAAAAAAAAAGGATATATATTGTAGGAAAATGCTATGAGTTGTTATACTGTACAAGACCTTAGAGCAGTGCACAATTGATATTGTGCACGATGAATTATAATTCTTACTTTGATGATTATACAATTGATATATATATATATATATATATATATATATATATATTCCAGTAGTACATATAAAAAGGAAAGAATTTAATGGAAATTAAAACTAGGATTGTAACTAATTAATTAATAAATACACATGATATATGAAAATTAATTCACCTGTTGCCTAAGAGAGCATGGAGTTGAATGATGGTTTGTTCTTCTTGCAAACTAAACTTGCCTCTCTTAATATCAGGTCTTAGATAATTAGTCCACCTTAATCTGCAGCTCTTTCCACATCTTTGAAGTCCTATGCACATTAATTATATATACATATACATGATCAACAACTTTAACAAAATATTCATATGAATGAGACGTGATCCACAACAACAATTTATTGTCAGCGAACTTCAATACTCAGTAAAACAGAATAATTAACACGCACACATTTAGCTCAAAACCACATAGAGATAATAATTTATACAATTGTTCCAATAAATTATTGTGAATACCAGCTTTGGAGGGCAAGGCTCGCCAGCTTCCATGGCCATATTCATCGATATAAGCCAAGAGTTTCTGATCTTCTTCGGGAGTCCATGGACCTTTCTTTAATCCCACCTTATCACAGCATGGTGATCGACCCATTTCTCTTCTTTTCCTATAAAATTGAGCTTTGAAGATCGAGAGAGAGAGAGAGAGAGAGTTGGTAGCTAGCTAGTGGACTGGTAGTAAAGAAGAGTACATTAATAAAGAGGAGAGAGAGATGGGCAGAGAACAAGTTCAGCGACATAGATGGGATAAACATATTAATTACATTACATTTCTTATTAATAACTCAAATAATTATTAAATGACATAATTGCCCTTATTGCTGTTTGGTTGGTACGGGAGCAGCCCTTATTGCTGTTTTTCTATTATTTGGATGTAATGGGAACAAAAAATGATTTGATTTGATTAAAAACACCGAAAAAGAAGATGCATGCAAAGATAAGATGATCGAGTAGAGAAGGAAATATATCATTTATATCATGATTAGGTTTAATATTCTCTGTGTTAATTCTAAGATAATTGTCTTTTAGTTTAAAATATTACTAACAATTACTCCTATTACATTGGGATAATAAAAGATAGTTAGAAATGAGTTTGCTATTGCAAGAGCAACAAAAATTAGTATTAGAGTAATAAGTGTCACTAAAAATAATTTTTATCATTAAAAAGTGTTATGAAATGTCTACTTATTTTGACAACAAATTTTTTACCTCAGTAATAATATTATTAAAAATGCAGTATGAAAGAGATTTAAAAGGAGTAATTTTATTGAAGTAACATCCTTGGAAGAGATTAAGGACAGTACCGGAACTTTTCAATTATTTATCTTGAAAATTTCCAATGGCAAATAATATGAGATAAGAAACAAACACTGAGAAGATAATTATGTTGAATTAGATGGAGTAATTTATATACCATGAAAAAGAACGAGATCGAGTGATTTTTGTTTATACACTACTTTCTCGGTTTCTCCGTTGAAGTTGGATCGAGATACATTTTTCTTTAATCTAATATTATTTGTATATGTTATAATTTTATTTGTAATTTAAATTTATAAACTCATATAATTATAATTAAAAGTTTGTATTTAAGATTTTTGTTCATTACAATATTACTATATTTCACTTTAAAATATTTTACTATAATTTTAAATTATAGGTTTGCAAACTTTGTTTAATATACTAAAAATATCTCTAATTTATAATCCGTCAATTTTATAATAAATAGCATTCTAACTATATATGTGTGTGTATCTATTAAAAAACTAAAATTTATGTTAAAGTTTTAATAATTTAACATTTTTACCCTTCATTAAAATTATAGAAAGAGAGAGAGAGAGTGAGAAAGCGTGGCATAAATAACTAAAGAGAAAATGGGAGAGAGTAATTGTTTTAATTACTCCAATAATTTACTCAAATGTAATTTAGAAAGTATAAGTTTTAAATTTTATAAAATACCAGTTATTATGAAGAAAAAAAAGAGTTAAATTATAATATGCCAATTATTATAAAACTATGGGAGTAGGTATAAAGTATTAGGTACGTACTGAATTTGCCTTAGTAAAACGAACTCCTATAAAATGATTTAAGGTAATTTAAAGTTGAATTTGTGAACAGAAGAAGTATAGGGTACACCAGGAAATACCAAAGCTAAAATAGCTATAAATTTAAAATAGAAATAGGATTCACATTATTATTTGATCCGATAAACTCTTACCTTCCTTAATCGTCATGTCCGACTATGAAACGTAATGTTCCTCGTGCCTAGCAGACACCCACAAAATTTAGCTGTATTTTGTCGACTCAAGTTTCTTCCCTGTTGTGTGTGTACAAGTCTTTTCTTCTCATTATAAAATTTAAGACAAAGCGTAAAATATTTCAAACAATTATAATGGTTGCTTATAATGCGAATTTTATTTTATTTTTTATTTGTTATAATCATCATTTATGTTATCGGTGGGTTCATACAACTATACAAGTAAGGCGATTGAGGGGCACTAGACTGAGAGGGAGTATTGACCTGGAGACTAGAGTTCTGGATTTCATCATCCCCAGTTCAAACGATCCTATTTTGTTCAAAGTTGATTTGACCGTTTCAAGTTCACTAGCAACTTCACCTTCTATTCATTTCTTTTTTAAATTGGTAATTAAGTGGTTCATTATTCAGTTTAAACTAAATTTTAAAAAGACATGCAATAGTCTTAGAAAGAATAAAATAAAAAATATGGCACAAAATTAAGCAATCCATCAAATTTCATTTTATTCACAAGAAAAAACCATTCAGATTGATATGACTACCGAAGGTTTAGAATTTAATTTAGTTTATAGGTAACAATTTTATTGCAAACTATAATTATACCAGTATATTAACAGTAAATTAAATTTATGTCAGTTTAACATTAATTTAACGGTAAAAGCCAATTGTAGCCTTTACTTTAAAACAGAAGAACAACACACATTTTAATTTTCGAAATTGGCCATTTGACCGCATCTAAAATTCAAGAATAACACGGAGTAGGTTTCTTCATTTAAACAACACAAAACACATTTCATTTTATATCTACGAATTAATACTCGCGGCTGTTTACAAATTATAACATATTCCGTAAATTCTTCATATTTTGGACGCTGTTTTCCGTAATATTTTTGTTATAACTGTTTTATCGGCTAAAAGTTGGCAGTTTTCGGTGTCGTAATTGAGGTTTAACTCGCCGCATGTTTCATTTTTTATGGCGACGGCATTTAATTCGGTTTAAATTTTAAATATTTTAGATTATGTTAATATATCTTATATTATAAGAATTTATAATTATTAAAATTTAACCTGAAACAAACACGATTTATATATATTGGGAGGTTGACAAATGTTTATTTCATATTTTTTTAATAAGTAGAATATAAAATTCAATTTTAAAGAGAACAGCTTTGACGAGATGTTGTATATGATGTATTAGGCTAACCTGACGGCTGCCGGAGCAGTTGTGGGAAGCGAGGTTATACCATATATGCATCTGATCCATCAAATGGTAAGTTAGTTCAATGGACCAGATTTTTTACCCCTATTTCAATTTTAAGGTACAGGTCCTCCATCTTTGTAATTACTTAAAAGCGAAAAGTGTGCAGTAAATAAAAGCCGCTTTAATTTCTTTTCTTGTGTACCACCCTCTTAAATTCCCACTTTTAATGGCAAAAACAGTGTTCCGCAATAATAAACATTATTGAATGAAAGTGGGGTGGCCAAAAAAAAAAAGAGAATGATGTCTAATTTCATTTTTTATTTTTATGACCATATAAAATTGATATTTTTTTAATACAAAAAGAATGTTGTTTTTTTATAACTATAAAGAAATTTAAGATATTATTAAAAGAATCTGAAAAAAAATTTATGTACCCTTATTTTTAAATCATCTTTCATATGTAAGAGGTTAACTTTTTGAAAACTCAAATACTTATTGATATATTTTAACATTACCTTGCAGCAATTTATAATTTAAACTTTAACCTTTTATGTTCCAAAGATTTCCCTAATTCCTTATTTTTCTCAGAATATATTAACTATATAGAGATGATTACACATATGGTGTCATTTTCTTATGGTTGATTTTCAACTTCGAAATCTCGTACATTGACTTAATGGGGTCGATAAACAAGGTGAGCTCTAGAAAATAACACCAAATTAAGGTATTTCGTATTGTTTAAAGTTAGGTTCGTATTAGTTTGGTGACTTGAAAGATTACCATCGGAAAGTCTAAAATAAACACAAAATAATTTTTGCCAAATGTTGCAATCCTATATTAGTGAATAATTGTGAATTGCATGAGTTTATTAGTTTATATTTATCATTTCATTTGTGAGACATATTTTTTACGATAAACCGTGAAAAAAATACACAAAAGTGTTCAATCAAATGCGAATAAAACACATCATCAATATTGGCACTAAGAGGAGGGTTGAGAGTTGCATGCTCCGCTTCCCGTGATGTTCTAAACTTATTAGCCCATACATTACTCGACTAGATGACAATATTTATACTATGATATCCCACATCGATAAACAATTGCATGTGCTTATAAGCCTATGTTCATCTTTTCACTTGTGATACATCTTTTTTAGGACAAATCTTGAGGAGAATGATTTTTACCTCTTCGTAATAGACAAATATCACACAAACAAGAGTGTTCAATTAATTGCGGATAAAATGTATCATTAATATTAAAAAACAATAATCTTATATTAAGAAACAATACTCTTATAATGATATAAACGAATTTTGCATATATGAAGTTTCAATAATAACAAATTTTGCTTTCCCGCTTTCCGGTTTGTAGTAATTCTCTTTTATGAAATTCTTTTTTAATCATTCCGATTCTATTATTAAAATTTGAGGATATTGTTGCTCATATAAATAGAATTTATAATTGATCATTAACGAGTGACAAATTTTTATCACACATTTTGATATTCAATCACACGTGACAGTTTAACTTATGAGCTGCTATTATAAAAGTTCTTTCCCATCTTATTATTCAAATAGGATACAAATAGGAGAAATTCCAATTGTTTTTAGGTGAGCTAATTATTTTCTTTGTGAGCTAATTATTTTGTCAAAAATAAACATATAGAAGTGGTACATTATTCAAAATCACAGAAAATTACATAATAAATGAATTTAACCACTATTATTAGAATACAAATAATGTAGCATATTATATGAAACTATATATAACAAGTTCACGAGACCAACTATACAATTGAACCTCAGCCCATGCATGATCACTGATAGTGGAGTCGTAGTAGCCGCGGGTGGTACGTACGTACAATTAAATCTGACAACTATAAACAATGTACACTAAATTAACAATCCTGATGCAGTCAATATATATATATATATATATATATATAAAATCAAACATGGTACAATTATCAGCCAGTACGTGTGCGATTTATCCTTCCGATTATCTTTTGTGCTATTCGAAAATTACCCAACTTGAATTATGAGTCCAATGATTTATTTCAAAAAGGAAGAAGAAAAATGAATTGGAGCGTCTAATTTGAAATTTATTAGAAATGAAGAAAAAGTAATGTTATGGTCCTCAAACGTATTTGTGTGCAGATACCGATAATTTTTACGTTTTATTATATACTTTTGGTAGATATATAGGAGCTTGCTGTGATTTTTCACATTGTAGAAAGGGCAGGTGGTCATTTTACAAGGGTAAAAGAATGCATCACCCTTCGAACTAACTTTTGTGGCAAGAGAGACACACGGCCACCTGATGATGAATTATTTTAATATGACTGTATTCGAAAATTAAAAAAAAAATATTTATACAATTAAACTACAAATAATATTAGGTATCATATGATATGATAGCATATACGATATATGAGCAAGATGTAAATAGCAAGAGGAAGATCGAGTTAGTGATTGAGCAATAATAGTACTGCATGATGCATGAACAAGTTTGCATAATTATGAATATAGCGGCTAGTTAGAGATATATATGTGTACGTAGCACTACTAGTGTCTTGGCTACGTCTGCTTTAATATCGTCCTCCGCTTGTCGGTAGTAAGAAATGAATTAGCTAGGAAGAGATTGAGTCTTCAAGTAACTTTGTATTAATGGTGCACTGCCTATATATCAAAATCCATTGGAGTGCTTGTGTTCAATTCGTGGGTCAATATTTTATAATAATCAATCAATGTGAGAAGGGTCAACTATATATATGATGAAATTCATGTAAAATTGATAGAACTTGACTGCTATACACATTCTATATATCTTATTTTCTTTTGAGTTCATATATTCATCTTTGAAAGTTTATAACCTAAAAAATCAAATGTCACTTGCTAATCAGAATTGAATCTGCTGATAAGATTTTAAAATATTATAATTAAATTGTGTATCCGAATCCCGCATTCTTTTTTTTCTTTTGAAACTTATAACATGTAATCTTAGACTAGAAAAATCTCTCACCAACTTAAATTCTTATAACCAAAAAAAACAAAAAACATCAAATGCCACCGATATCATTACTGTGTGTACATTGCTTGTACATTGCTACATTAACTTCGGAGTGTGCCAAGTCCACGTAGAAGGCTCGTTTGAAACGTTTTCAAGTCAAAAAAAAAAAAAAGAAGCAAAGAGTTGAAGGGGTGATTTTGTAAATTAAGATGGTGAGAGTAATTTATTCTAGGGACCAAAAGTGAAAAGTCGACAATGGGACCCACAATCCAAGGAAAACAAGTTCAATTGTTGAGTTGAAAAGAATTAAATGTTATTTTCATCGTCCACCTAAACCGAAACTTACAAATGACTCACATTTTTATTCTATTAATGACTCACTTTTTTTTATTTTGATCGATTAATTGTATCACATTTTTCTTACAAAACTTTTAGATTTTTGTTATGTTCTTTAACTTTTAATGACAGTAATATGTTCTGCCACATCACTTAAACAAGTTACGATACTTTTTCGTTTGATGACATGTCATCTTTCTGTTAAAATTTTAAACATGTCAACTAGTTTTATAAGTGAAATGTGGTACAGTTAATGGATTGAAAAAAAAAAGTTCAATAAGTTCTTTGTAAGTTCGTGTCTAGTTCGGTGATAAAAAAAATATTTAACTCGAGCTAAAGCAAAGCAAAAGCTATATATATAAAGTCACTCACATCGGTTTCCCAAACAAATTTTTTATTTTATAAAATTAAGCAAAATATTTATTTATATATTTCATTTATATCAGATTCTCTAATATATAGTATACCATAATAATCTTAACAATGTTTTAAATTTTTATTATTTACATTCGTAATTCTTTAATTAATAGATAATGTGTTATTATACATTAAAATATAATATATGTATAATATATATAGATATATATAGGGATTAAGGTAATTGAGTTATAACACACATTTCAAATCCTATCCACTAATTTTATATATATGAATTCATAATTTATTTAGAAAATCCAACCATACAGATTGAAAGAAAATAAAAAGATAGAGTAGTATAAAATATATTGTTATAAAGAATTAATATATAATCTTTTAATACAAATATATATATATATATATATATATATATATATATATATATATATATATAGACACACACACACACAAACATACTAAAGTATGGTTATAGAATAGTATAAAATATAATATAATAATATTATAATTTTGATAAATGTGAATAATGATTTTATAAATTTAAGAATGCACTATTCACAATTATTAAATTAACTTTAAAATAGAGATTCTGGTGTAATTCATATATTTTTTTATTTTTCATCAAAATTCGGAGAGTTTAAATAAACTGACTTGAGTGTTCTAATTGATGAAAGGTCCAAGATCCATCAAATTGGATGGAGATATAAGGATAGGAAAATAGTGGTAGGGGTCACAAACTTGAATTTTCCTTTTTATCACTGCCAGCTTCCATCAGTCCTTTATGGAGTATTATTATTTATTACATGGTGTATTTATTATATTTATGGTCCAACATATATCGGTATTAATTACGCTTATTCAATAAGTTCCCTACTGCTAGTTAATTGGAAAATGAAAATACTAACATTAAAAAATGCTTACCTACTGAAACTTGTCCAATTTGTATGGAGTCCACGTTGCTAAAATTCGTTCATAAAAATGAGGACAACATACGGACAATTGTGTCATTTAATTACAGAAAAATCATTACTTCTCAATATATAATGGAAAATGATATACAAGTCTACATAATTTGATATTAATATATATATCGGTTCATTTTATATCATCTCTTTATATTTGATAAGCAATCATAACTGACTCAAATTTATTAAAATTAGGATAAATAGACGAGATAGAATAGATTGGCATGAGGCTCAAAACTTGTAGTTGCGTCTAGCACTCTATATTCAAATAGTCATAGATAATGCACTGTTTTCGGGCTGTGTTATTATACATTGTGAAATATATGGTACATGAATTTAGTTTATTATTAATAATATAGTGGTATTTCAAGTGAAAAATAATACGGGGTATTAATTTTTTCTGTGATCTATGTGAAACTATAAAATTATATACAGAAATAACACTGCACTTGTTTGAAAATGGCTTTCAAATTTATTAGATTCGGAATTTCGGACCGACTTAAAATTCATGGTATTTAATTATCTATTTCTATAATCAGTATTAAGTTACATTTAATTTATTAGTTAACTTTAAATTGAACTCAATTAGATATTTACTTGTTCTATTCCTCTCTCTCTCTCTCCCGTATTTTCTTCTAGCAATTTCTCAGTTTAATTATCCATAATAAAACTAATTAGAATACAGGTTGTCTTCTTCGTTTACGAGGATAATAGTAAACTGAATTTACTTTATCATTAAAATGTAAATTATTATAATGTAGTATGATAAAAAATTTGGTACTTTTTTTGTTGTTGTGTAGATAGTTTGTTTATGTGGTAACATTTATTTAGTACTATCTCCGTCCAATTTTATTTTCGTTTTAAGAACCTACATATTTTATTAAGAAATAATTATCGTTTTGAAATTAATATTGATGTAAATTATATGTTTTCTATTTTCTATAATTGATGTTATAAAAATTGAAAAATAAGTTCATGCATTAAACGTAAAGGAAATATAGAAAATTACATTTTACAATTCTTTTTAAATATTGTGCGTGATAATTATATTTGAACAAATATAAATGTTAAATATGATACATAAAATTAGACGAAAGAAGTAATAAATTTTAGGGCTATAAAGAAAGATTAGATAATAAATTTTAGGGCTATAAAGAAAGATTAGATAATCAGGTGTCCACATGCCGTGCCTTTTAATCAGAAATCAATTTGGGCCTAGAAAAACAATGCCATATTGCTTCGACTCGCGTTCTCTTAAGTTTAATAGCGTCGAAGAGATGAAGTCAACTTTATTTTACTTTTACTTTTTGCTAATTTGGTCGAAGTCAATGTCTATAGCCATTTTTGTCGGAATGGAAATATAAACGATCAGATAATCAGGTGTGCCGCATGTCATGCTTTTTTTACACTCAACTCGACTCGATAAGAAATATATTGACTTCGAGTTAAGTTGAATATATATTTATTATAAAGTGTTATGATTAAATTTGACTCATTTAATTATCGAATTACTCGTAAACAACTCAAAAAAATTCGTCTATAATTAAATTTTGAGTTTTTATCGAGAGTATGAGTAATTAGGGATTCTAGATTTTGTTACGGTGCAATTTTAGAAGGAAGAAAAGAATACATATATACCATACAAGGGGTTTCATTTTCCAATACAAGGGATGGACCTTCGCATAGATCATTGCATTGGTTTTATACATTAACTCTTCCCATTCTAAGTCCCACAATAACATTAAATTACACATGAATAAATATTTGTTTACAAATTAATTTATAAAAAAGTAGCTCATAAATTAATGATAGTCTAACACGTATACATGATTTACGTATATATACTACAGAAAAAGTTATTTGTAATATTTAGACAAAATATTTATAATTATCATAAAAATATTCTAATTAATATGTTTATAAAAACTGTACCCCGTATTTAATACGAGGACTTAAAGGGAACAGCACTTGCTGCCTGCAGGTGATACTAGAGAAGGTAGTTGCAACAATGACTATTTAGACGGGCCCAACCCTTTTCTTCTAAGGCTAATTAAATTTGTGCTACTAAAAATTCAATCTACCAAAACAAATTTGACTTTCAATTTTTGTAACCAAAAAAATTAAAATAAAAATAACTTTCAATATTATTTTTTTCTTTTAAAAATAATCTACAACAAACATTTTAACTTCAAATCAATATTTTCGTAATCCCCTAAAAATGCCCACTAACGGTAATTTTTAGCCAATAGAATTAGTTAAAAAGTAAAGTCGAGAAAATCGACTTCTATGTGCCTCAACTTTGCCTTATGGATACATCAAGTACTTGCCCCGATTAATTGCTCACACACGTATTATGAAAAGCGGCTAATATCTGTTTAGTACTGTCAGAAGGTGATTTTATGTAGAATGCACCTTCATTTCATTCATTTTATTCTAACACTGGTCGGAGACACCCTTAATTTTGTTAACTGTGACTTAAATTAAAAAAAAAAAGAAAAAAAAAAGAAGAAGCTTTGTTCGCTGTTTTAAACTGCGAACTAAATTCAAAACAATCCACCCAATTTTGTTCGCACTTTGAAAATGCGATCTAAATTCAAGGACAGGAGATCATATACATTGATAATATCACATCGTAGCACTTTTTAAATGGAGGAGTACCGAAGAAGTCTAACTATTCAATTGTTATGTATTTCCTTCGTTATTTTGAGATCAAAGTCAAGTGTAATTCACTCAATTTTTTTAGAAAAATGGAGTATTTGAATAATTAATACGGAGTAAAAGCTTATAATGCTCTAATATTTGGAGAGAGATATATATAGAGAGAGAGAATAAATATGTCTCTAATATAAGAGTATTTAGTGTTCTTTTCTCAACTTCACACCTTATGTTTAAATCTCTTTAATTACAATAAAAATAATTATTCTCATAAATAATAACTAAAGGCTACTTTCAAATTTTGTAAAATAAATATCATAAATAATAATAATTTAATCAATTTAAAAAAAAATAAAATCGTGCAACCGAGTATAAATAACTCATAATGAAATAATTACAATCAAATTAATTATATTCTTAATTATAAATTAAACCTATTTAATTAAAATAATTATAATCAAATAATAATAAAACATAATCATGTAATTTATCATAATTGATCGATTATGGTTAAATCAAACTATAACAAAAGCAGTTATCTATCAAATCTACAACAATAAAATAAATTTTTATAATACAAATTAAGCTAATTAAATAATGCACAAAACACGAGCTAAGTGATAAAATTTTATATTACTTTCTCTTATACAATTATACAAAATATAAATGTGTGAAACATTAGTTGTATATATCAGATATAACTTTTGATAAATTATTTTTAGTTTAATAATCATTTATTAATTCTTTCTTAACTTTACTTAGTACAACGATAATAATAAAATGAAGAAAACGTAAAATATTTATTTTAGTTAATTGAGAAATAAATATTTGAGAAAAACATAACATCAATTTCATACTATTGTTACATTCCATTTGTAAAATAATAAAATAATAATACATGAAAATAATTTGTAATACATGAAAATATTACCAATAAAAGAAATTTTATATTAAAACATTAAAAATTAAAATAATTATCAAAATACTAAAAAATAATTTTTTAACAAATTTTGTGCTAGTAAATAGGAGTATATACCACGACGAAAAAAATTTGAAGACTTTATTGCTTTACCTGGAATGGTTAGAGTAATGACGAACAAATATACTATGTATTTATCTTCTTATAGAGGAATAAGGTTCCCCAGTCATGCATCTTATCACATTAAAGATGCTGCTCGATTATGGTAATTTCGTGACCTAATTAGGAAAGTAGCGTTTGGAACGAATTGGGTGGATTGAATTTAGATCGTACTTTCAAAGTGCGAACAAAGGATTTTGTTAAATTTAATTTGCAGTTTCAAACTGCAAATTAAGTTAATTTTTATTTAAGTCGCAGTTATAAACTGTGAACAAACTTTGAGAATGTCTCCAACTAGTACTAGAATAGAATGAACGAAATGAAACTGCGTTTTATATAAACTTTTACTTCTGACGATACTAAACAGAGAAATTAGCCTATGAAAAGCATTCTAAACAATTTTTTTCAAAATTTGAAATGAATGTAAGACTTTCAAAAAGAAAATAGCCAATGAAAATGTGTGTATATATAGGCCGGACCCAACTATACGTAAAGTTAATTACAATCAAAGTGATAGAGCTAGCTAGGGTAGCACAGCTACGTTTGCAAGCCTTTATTATGACTTATGACGATATCAATGAAGAAAGAATCCCATAAACTGAGGGAGTTTCTTTCCACTCAAGTAACGATCATTTGGACTCTCTCTCTCTCTCTCTCTCTCTCTCTCTCTCTCTCTAATGATAAGGCCTGTTCAAATAAGAAATGGTTGCCGCAATGAGTTAGCATACATCAAGTTATACTCCATTTTCTAGTATAGATTTTTAAAAATTGCCACATATAATGTCATTTTATAAGGTTTTGTAGCAGATGATGAATGGAATACCCCTCATGGTTGCACACAAATTGGTCTCTCCCTTATTTGTTCATTATTACATGCTCAATGTGGAAGCGTGATCTTTCCCTATTTGCATAAATACATCGCATAAATTTATATACACAAATAAATTTATAAAAATAATTCACTGTTTAATTAAAATGTAATATATAAATAAATTTGCTGACTATTCTTAGTAGAATGCAGCTTTAATTCATTTTATTGATATTGATTTGTGAATTTATTGTCTAGATAAATTTATTCAAATATATAACGGCGATAGGTAGCCCACATATGCTAACTGCTTACTGTTTATGGCGTCCACCTCAAATTGGAATGACTGATAAGTTCTATTTCTAGTTGAAGAAATATCCAAACACCGTTAAACTTCTGATTAGAATTAATATTTATGCCGAAGGTAATTTAGTATAATAGATCGAGTCTGGTACTCTTCTAATATAGTATTATACTATTACCATTATTTGGGGTTATGTGAAAAAGTCGTGAGCATTATTTATTTCGATCGGCTTGAAATAATAATAAAATATTTGATTTATAAAAAATTTAGATAAAAAAGACTCTCCCAGTTCAGGATAAGAACATATAACTGGTCAATAAATGTGAACGAGTTGAATTACGTTTTTTTTATGTATATTATAAGTAAGTCATCCCTTTTGAGAGGGTTGTGTCACAATTAATATATTCAAAAAAAAATTATTATACTAGAAAACCAAAAAATAACTTTTGGACCAATAAAAAATTATGTTATTTTTTTTCAGTTTAATAAGATAATTAAATTCTTACATGGGGAAAAAAGTGAAGACTCGATATTTAAGTTTGAGGTACTAGTTTACTAGCTAGTTTCAATTGATTTTCTTGAAGGACTGGACAGAGAAATCGAGTCTGACCGACCATGAAATGAAGAATGGTGGAGGCCCGGTGGGTGGTAATTTATTGAATGAGTTGATTAGCCATAAGGCCATACCTCTTAGCAACAATACATGGAAACCTAATGATGACGAAATATCTATATGCCCAATATCATAACATCATCATCATCATGTTGAATTCTTGATCACAATTATATATATAGAAAAATATAACCATATGAATTAAAAGAGCATACAAAATTAAACACTACTTAATTTTTGGATTTTTTTTTGAATTTCTTTACATAGTTTTTATAAATCTTACATCATTATAAAAATCATGCTATACACCACAAAATAATATGAAATTTTGTATACTCCTCTATTTTTTAATACTCTTTCAATCTGCATGATTGAATTTTTTAAATAAAAAATAAGATTTAAAATATGAAATATAACTTAATTACCTTAATTTATATGTGTGCGCGCACCCACCCAACCTCATATCACGATGCACAATTTGTGTATCATGCACCTGCCACTTCTTTGGTGTGAATATTCTTGGTAAAAAAATAATTCTGAAGGAAAACAAAAAAACAAATAGTATGGAACAATTTAGTTCTTATCGACAGCGATTCAGATCATGTCAAGATTTTCATATATATTTTTCTTGTTAGTGTAAAATTAGTGCTACCATATTATTGAAATATTGAGATAGAGACTTATAATTTACAAATGGTATTCCTTGACAACTTTGAGAAAGAAAAAAGAGTACTAATTAAAAGCATCACACTAGAACCATACATGTATCTCTCTCTATAGCTCTAACAATTTGCTATAGCAAACGTCAGATTAGCCTAAATTAGGACTGTTTTCATTCCTTGTTCCTACCTTGTTATTATGCTTGGTTGACACATAAACACACATTCACAACTTGTGTGTAGAAGATACATGAGACTGTTGAATTTTCGTTATTGCTATCATTTTTTATGGATATCCCACCCAATTTAGAAGATATATGAGGTATTCTAAATTATTTTTTGCGGACGTGAATACTCTTTTATTTTTTAAAATTGATTTTTATGCCTAATTTTGAAGGGGTCGACTTTATCATAGATGATATAATATCTGCTTTATTTCTTCAAATGATTACAAAATAATCGGTTTACAATATGTTTTTTAAGTTAAAACTAAAATTTAATTCTGACAACTGTAGGGGTATCTTGGATTACCCAAGCGATGAGTTAGGTTTTGAAGCAGTAACTCACCATAATTTGACATAAATTTCGATATACGTCCAACGCACGAAGAGCAACGCATCTGCTCCAAAATAAATTACATCTCCTGTTACATATGGTTAGAAATTGACAAGTACAAAAGGTCAATTTTCTTATATTTTAAAAATATTCATATAATATAAATTTAATAATATTTTTTTAGTGAAGAATTATTTTACTTATTTATAATTTATTAATTCACTATAATTGTCTCCGTTTGTTTAGATTTCCTAATTTTATTTAAAAGGGTAAATAATTTATAGGCAGTTAGAAGGTTTTAAAAGCTAATATTTTATTTTTCTCAATCTATTCTATAATAATCTATATTGATGCATGTGATTGAAGGTATTAAAATAATATTTTAAGTCAATGTTATCATTGTGGAAAATTATGAACTAAAGTATTTAATGTAAATTTTATTAATTAATTCAAACGATTTATTTTTAGAGTCTTATAAATTTATAATAATATGAAAATTTTCAAATGTCTACTTAATACTAATTTTAGTAACGTATATTTTAAACTAAGTAAATAGTAAGAAGTATTATTTTCATAATAAAATGAAAAAAAAGTTGAGAAGAATAGTAATTCTGTGGAGAAATTAAAATAATTTCTTTTGTTGATTATTTGAGATGATAAGTACTCAAAAAGTTATTACATTGAAATTTAAAAATAAAATTTATATATAATTTATTGAGATATTTTGAATTTACATTGTGGTATATTTATAAAATTTGTTAGTTTTAAATTTTTAGTAATATTTTCAATTTTGAAGACAAAATAACAAAGTTGGATAATAAGGTGCATACAAAATTAAATAATAAGTTGCGTACGATGTCAAATAAGGATGTATAAATGAAGTACAAATTGATTTTTGATATCTTGAATCTTAAATTAATATACTTAATATAGACAGGGGTTAAAGAAAAGAAAATAATTATATAAGAAATTTCTGGGAACTGTACGTAGTAGAAGACGTATTATTTAATACAAAAAAAATAATCCCAACATCTCCTACAATTAAAAAATGATATGAATGTTTTTATTAGTTAAATATGATTTCCTGATCCATTATTTAATTCATCCCCTCTTATAAAAAAAATTGATAGATCAGATCCCCGTTTTTTAACCCCTCGTGTATTTAGTAGCTAAATTTCTAGTTGACAATTTCTCATGAAATGATGATGAATGGGATAAAATACAATTTGCAACTGTAAAATCTCACCCCTTAAAGTTTAAAAAAATAATTAGATGTAATAATTTTTTAAGTTTTGTACTAGGTAATGAAGTACCAATTAATAAAGTTTAATTAATTCCGTTTTTTGTCTTTATTTTCTTAATGTTGGTGGAACTCTTAATTTATTATTCGTTTTAAAATTAAAATACTTAGATCGGGATGATTGCTGTTGGTTAGACCGACTGACACTGATAATTATTATGATAAATAGATAAATTAACGTCCACGGGCCATATATGTCTCTTCACCAAAATAATACAACCTGCATTATTGTTTTTAACTTCTTACACAGAAATTAAGAAAATCTTTTAATATCCTTTAGAAGGGAATTAATAGGGAACGGCAATTTTTTAACAAATAATACTCCATCTGTCCAAAAAAAAAATAACAACAATTGACAGTAAGATTTGTTTTTAAAAAAAATAACAATATTTGCATAATTTTTTTATTATAATATTATATTTTCTAGAATTTGTTATTATAATCTTTTAATCTTATTTTTTATTAAATATTCATAACAAATTTTATGAAAAAAAAACTTATTATTTATATACATAATTTTTAGTTAAACATGTAATATTATTTTATAAAAAATCTAAATATTACTTTTTTGCGAAAGGAAGGGAGCATATAGTTTTAGAATAATGGGAAACTTTCGGAACAATATCATAAGTAATTGATATATTCCCCCAAAAATTGCAAAATGACAATTGAACTAGAATAAAGAAACTTCTCCGAAAAGTTCATCATTATGCAGCAGGACTAGTATTATTACTAACACTAACAGCACTCACACCAGTTCTTTTATATTCTTTATAATCTCTATTTTAAAAAATAAAATGTTAAAATTTCAAAAATTAACGCCGTATCAGAATCTTTAAAATAGATAATTTGTTAAGAGATTTGAACAGTAAATTTCGACATCAAAAGATTTAGGTCATTCACATTAGCATCTCTTAACAGATTTTTTATTTTACAAATTAAATTACACTTTTTATATATTTCAAAATCTCTATTTTTTTAAAATTACACCAGTATCCCTACTATACAAATTAGAAAATTTTAAATAGTAAATCCTTTAACATAGAGATTCATTATTCAAATCTTTTAACAGATTCTCTATTTTAAGAATTCTAGTGTAGATATAGTTTTTAGAGTTTCAACATTTTCTTTTTTAAAATAGAGATTATAGAGAATATAGGAGAACTGGTTATTATTCAAATCTTTTTAATCTGTATAATGAGATTGCTGGTATAATTCTAAAAAAATAAAAATTCTGAAAGATATAACAAAATATAATTTAATCTGTAAAATTAGAATCTGTTAAGAGACATTAGTGTGAATGAGCTAATAACATTGACGCCGTAAGATCAACGGATTATGGAAAATAAAATGTTCTTATATATAAACCTTAAATTAAAAGGTCATTAAAATCTGAAATGCCTTTCTATTAAGATTCTTTTCTTATTAAATGGACAAATATATATAATATTGTTAAAACATAATAATTCGGTTGTGGTAGATAGAGAGTATAAACAAGTACGAAGTAGGACAAAATCATGTACTCACGTAGAAGTGAGAGCATTTTATACGGTAATACCATTTGAAATGATAACTTCTAGTCTTCGACCATTTCACGTATATTTCCATTCTCTCGAAAGAAAAAGATAAATAATCATAAATATAAATATTTCATATTTTCTAAAATAATATACACCATATATAAGTAGATTAAACACTATCGTATAGAAGAAAACTTAATACATATATCTAAGATATATATAAAGTTATACGTGTCCGTAGTATTAAATTTTAGTCAAACGATGTGGCATTAAAAAGGTTTTTTTTTTCAATATTTCAACTGAAGTGGTATTCTACTCTATTCGAACCTCACCCCAAAAAAAAAAAAAAAAACACTTCCATTTTATTTTACCAGATTTGATTTTGTTGTGAAAGCTGTCGTATATATCATCTTTATAAATTAAGGATACCTCAACGTTAATTTTCATTGATAACATAATCAGAGGCAGGATCTAGACAAGTTGATAATGTTGTTTTTGGGTCATGAGTACAATTATTGGGCTCACAATTGACGAGTGGAAAGATTGAGATTGAACGAATCAATTATTTCCCTTGAGAAAAAGAGAAACAATTATGTATTGGAATATCTAAAAAGTATCTCACTTTAGCCGCCAAACGAAAGTAGAGTAATGTTAAACAAATTAAACCACTTGTACATCTTTCAATTCCATGTATGAACCATTCATCGGAGGAAACGTTAACGCTATAATCCAAATTATAAGATAATTGCTAGAGGTATCAAAATATGTAGCTAGTAAATGTTGAAATATCGATTCGTGACAGTAATATATTGAAATAAATAAATATAAGATAATTTTTTTTTAATTCTAGTCACTCGCCTAAATTTCGGATATTACACATTTGGCAGTTAAGGTGTTCATAAAAGCGTATATCCAAAGAAATAGTATACAAATTATTGATTTTGTCATTGAGACTGAAATATAATTCGGACTATCTATTGCTACGCTCATGAATTTATAATCATTATAAGACATTTACTAGAGAAATATTAGTTCACCAAAATACACTCGAGGACAAAGCATATACGTTAAATAAAAGCAACTTCCACACAAGTGCATATATCTTTGGAGAAAGATTTGTTTTTGGACACTAGGTAAGTTTTGTGGTACATGATGTACTACTATCTATTTCGGTTCAAGAACCTTTGAATCAATCAACCATGAAAATTTTGGTTGTTGGCCTAACATAAAATCATGAAATGAAATTGATTGAGATTGAAAGGAATAAAAATGAGGGAGCTTACAGCCAAGGTATCATTTACTAACTAATCAAGCTATTAAAAATTTATGTTCCATCAATCATCACTAGCTATTTAAGTTTTTGGTGTGATTCATATGAACTTGAGTAAGTTAAAATAGACATTAAAATAATAAATAAATAAATAACATATCAAGCATTGACTAGATGCATGTTTAAAAAAATATGAATTCATTTCATCACATTATATTAATAAAGTTCTAATAACAATAATATAAACATGACTTCATTAGTTGATAAGTGATGGGACTCAAGTCACTAAACTATTAAGAATCACCAAACGCTCCCCTCCCTCCCCCACCCACACACCCCAACCCCCACCAGCCCACCCCACAAGTCCCAAAGAACAAACGGAGAGAAATATGAGTTTATGATACAAGAAAATCTGTACACAAACAACAATTCCATAATAGTAATGACTAAAGACCAAGTAATGATGTTTAATCTTGTTGTTCACTAGCTATGTTCTTCTGTTCAAATGACATATTCTATCTGCAAGCTTAATGATTCCATAGACAATCAAGGTCCACCGGTCCAGCTGAAGTGATGGGATATTCTTGATCTTCATAAGTCCTCTGCCCCATTTCATGATTGGAAACAACAGAGGACATATCAGTACTCATGCCACCAGTGTCCTGTGAAAACTCTGTTTTTAACCTCTGTTTCAACTCTGTTTCTTCTCCATTATTTTCTAGTAAAAACTTGAGAATTGATTGATCTTGAACCAAGAAAGAGTCCGAATATTGGAGAGGAAAATGAGTTGGAAAGAATGAATTTTGAACGGGGATTTTCGGTGAGAGATATGAAGAAGATGAGGAGATATCAAATGGCTTTGTAGAAGATGATGAAGCTAATACCGAAGGGTTAAAGCTTTGAATTATTTCATCTTGTGGTTTCCTATCCTCCGTTTGATCGGAGAAGCAGGTCGCGTGAGACGTCTCCGTTCTTGACATGTCTAACAAAGGAGGCAAAATTAAAGGCTGTGATTCATCACCAACATTCGCAGTTCTCTCCAATTTCGATATATGTATCTTCTCACCACCTGAACTCTTATGAAACACTCTGGAGATTACCCATTCATTCTGTGTAACAAAAAAGAAACACGTTGAGCAATATGATCAACAATTTACAGAGAAAACAGAGTATATAGCCACTCATTCTGTGTAACAAAAAAGAAACATGTTGAGCCATATGATCAACAATTTACAGAGGAAACAGAGTATAGGCTGCTTACTTTGGTTGTTTTGGGGAGGTTAATGATTGAATATTTTCCTTCTAGTCTATACTCATGCATGACCCAACTGGTTTTTACACCTCTTGGAGCTCTTCCTCTATAGAAAACCAAAGTTTTCTTCATCCCAACAAGCTTTTTCGCCCGGTAGATCTCCTTATCTTTGCCTGTGGCCTTCCAATAGCCAGCTTCTGTTGCTCTGTTTGTCCTCGAACCAGTTGGGTACTTCTTATCCCTCAGACAGAAGAAATACCATTCTTTTTCGCCCATTTTCGCCTTCCCTTCAATCCAAAACAAATAAAAAAAAAACAACGGAATGTTAGACAACAAAGATTCATGAACTTGTAGAAGAACAATTTCAAACAAATAACAAGAGAACACAAGACTTACATGGCAAATCCCAAGGCTCAACCTTGTTCAAATCTACCTCTCCAATAGCAGTAAATGAAAAGTTGCTGTTATAAACCTTGGGATGTAAGTAGTGAGTTATAAGTTCTTCATCTGTTGGGTGGAAACGAAAACCAGGAGGTAATTCTATTTGTTCTAGACAAAGATTTTCCATAGCTCTGAAGACTAACACCTCATATAACAGAAGTTCAATCAAAAGATTAGGCCAAAAATCAATTTTTTGCCAAAAGAACACAAACCCTGTCCTTGAAATCTTAAAATAATCTGTGTCGACAGAGAAGCTGCAGTTTAAATATATGATGATGCAGGGGAGAAAGAATGAAAAACAGAGACCCCTCTCTGTTTTTCCTTTTTTTTTTTGGGTGATAATTAAAGACAAACAGAAAGTATGTAAGGAGTTGTGAAGAAAAAATGTGAGCAGAGAAACAGAAAGCTTTATAAATAGTTGTTATTTGGGAGAGAAAGAAACGTGGCTTCTATGGCAACTTGGTGGCATTGTTTCTGGCTTTCAGTTGTCTTTAACTTTCCTGTATTTATCATTATTTTCTTCATTTCTGTTGAATGAATGCGACTTTGAACACCCTTATCTTCATATTCTATGGGGGAGTAAATTTGATAACTACCCCCTGTAATTTATGCTACTTGTAAGACTTGCATATTACTTTCAAATTTTCATCTTTCTTACTTGTTAATGGTTTCATTTCATTATGTTATTGATATGCATACAATAAAATTTATGTAAATTATTTACGGAGGGTTAATTTTTAGATACAAACGATAACATTTTGAAGTTTTAAATTTAATATAATCTATGAAAGTTCTAATCACCAATTATGTTTTAATCAAAGGTTTTTGTCATAAACTATAAAACTATAACAATTGTATTATATAAAATAAACTAAATTAACATTAATTTAAAATTATTATGCAGAGGTTTGACATACAAAGTAAGATAGTACAATTAAGTATATGATATTTTTGACCTAATTTTAGTGTAATATTAATTTGCTATCTAATAAATTTTAAATGTTGATATTATTCAAGGAGAAATATTACTGCAAGAGTGAAAATGTTATGAACCAAATTGGAGCAATTATACAATCCAATCCAACAATACTTTCGTAACACATATAGTGGACAGTAATACTTTTAGTGAATACTTCTTAGTTTGGCATCAATTTTATGCTGACATTATGAAAATAAAATAAAATTACTCTACCAATTATCAGCATCATAAATCTTGAATATGTTTATGTAGAGCTTGATCAACTCGTCAATGATAATTAATTTCATAAGGCATTAACTTCAAATATAACATTGCGATCATTACATAACAATAAATCTTTGGTGTAGGAATGTCCTCGGCATTGTATACCAAATTCGTATACACGTGAGATAAAATTAAAAGGAAAAGGTCGAAATCAATTTCACTAATTTGTAGTTTTAACATGAAAAAGGATCATAGAGATGTGTAGAATCAATATGATGGCACATGGTTTTTATTTATTGTGTACTCTGGATTAATTACTACTATGTTGACCATCTCTAAATACTTTACTGTGGATTATTTATTGGGGAATTTAAATTAATGACACAATCAATATTCATCAGTCCATACCATGGTGGAGTTTGAATCACATACACACATCATGGGACTTGATACTCATGTTTGATATTCAACTTAACCTAGCTAGAAGGCAAAGTTCACAACAAGGTAATTAGAAAATGTGAGTTGTGTCCCTCATGGCCTATTTGTTTGATTAACTATAATAATCATTCAATCTGTTTCAAAATTAAAGATATATTTTAATTTTTAGAATTAAATGACGATATATTAAACTTTAAAAATAATGTATTTACTCAAGTTTTGAATGTAAATAATGTTGTGATATTATTGATTTTATTGGTCATGAATTACCTTTTCTAAAAAGTGAGGAGGTCAGGATTTTGAACTTTGCAAGTTAATAAAAAACCATACAAGGTAGTTGATGAGTGGTTTTAAACCTTGTAAACTAATAAAAAAAAACTCTGCAAAGTAGTTGATGAATATATGAGTGTGTACGTGAGATTTTAGATAATGACCTCTTATATAATAAAAAAAGTATTTTATCATAAATCGTAAAATTATAATAATTGTATCAACAAAAATTATTACTCTTACATAAAGTTTATTGTGTCCTCGTTTGGTTTAAAAAATCATAGCATGCCTTTAATTTTATAAATGAATGATATTATATTGTTAGAAAGATGAAAATATTAAACTTTGAATAAATTGTGTTAAGTTGTCATCTGTTTAACTATATTATCTACTTTTTCCAATATATTTTGTCAACTACCTTGGGAGAAAATTTAGAACATTTTTAAATATGCCATGTGCACTTCTTCTCCAGGAACTGTTCTGATAGATACTTACTTGCCGAATATGTTCTCGGCCGAAGTCCACTTTTACAATTGTGGGCGCTCCGAAATGTGTTTAGGAGAAAACATACAAATTCAGCCGAAAAAACAAAATCTAATAAATTATAAAAATATTTGTACAGCAGTTCTGAGAATGGTTCAGTTCTTAATATTCCCGCATTCAATTAAAAAAATTATTATTTAATTTGAAGTCAATTTCTAGAAACTTACAATTCATGATTATGATTTACGAATTTTATCTAATATTCTCCGCTTCAATTTTTATTTTTTTTGGCTAAGTATCTCCGCTTCAAATTGATAGTATGTTTTGGTGAGATTTAATAGATACTACATATTTTATTTTATTTGATAAAAACTTAAATATTAAAATATTTTAAATAAAAAATTAAAATTAAATAAAATATTTAATATCTACTAAATTTCACTTAAAAATACATAAGGTATCAATTAATATGAACCGAAGGGAGTAAACAAATTATGAGCTTAGTAATAGTTGTTAAGTAGTTTACAATCATAAAATTCGATAGAATCAATTAAAATTATAAGTACCTAAATCTAAGAATTTATAAGTTAACGTGAAAATTTTAAATGAGACGACTATAAAAATCACCAAACTGTTATAGGTGTTTGGGTCAATTGACTCCACAATATTTTGTAATTAATTAATAGCATGCAATATTTTATGAAATTTGTACTCTTTTCTTCTAAAATTTTGCCGAGTATGTTATTTGTGTTCACGCTTGTTTTGTATAAAAAATGTATTCCCTTTGTTCAAACACTTGTTCATAAATTTTAGTTTGAAAATGAGTCAGATTTGACTCTCAACAGCTAAAATTATCAAGAACTAGTAAGACTAGTCTGGTATATAGTATTTTGGCATGGAGCCAGTATGAAAATACATTTTATTCAATCTATTCTAATATCTCTTGCTAATATTTGGGTTCAAGAGGAGCTTAACTAATGAAGTTTCAAATAATAATATATTCTTTTACTAAACTATTCGATGCTATTAGTAAATCTCGTATAAGATTTTAACAATATCTTTTTTAATTCATAATTTATGGTCATGCTTAGGAATGATATAAAATTAACTTTTGCCTACAAATTTAAGCACACGCACATGAAGTGTGTTAAGTTGTAGTTTTCACCCACAGGGGACAAACTGTCTTAACTCTTGGACCATTTTAGATGTAACACAGCTCCTGCTGTACATAAACCCAATTATTCCTTGATAATAACTCTTTAATTGCTTGCTTTGTTGTGTTCTTCAATATCTTTTGGACATATTTCATTTTTAAGTAACATTTGAATTCGATTTCTTGTGCACATTAATTGTCACTATATGTTATATTTGCACAAATTTATTGCTTGATTGAAATTCAAGAGATCATAAAAAGTGAAGTTACTTCAGCATGTAAGCTACAAATATTCTATTGTCTTATACTTTATATTTGAGAAAGAAAAATGCTGCTAGTGCATTATCTTTTTGATTCATAAGATGGTCACTCCTCCTACACCGAATACTACTAAAATGTCATATATTTAAATTTTGAGCTAGGAGGATCTACTATATAAAATCTTCTCTTCATGGAAAATTGATAGTAGTAATTAAAGTAAATATTAGTTTTAAATCTTAATTATGAAGTTAAGATCTTAATGTAAGTTTGTAGGATGTTAACGCTCCGTTTGTTTCAAAAAAAAAACATTTTTGGAAAACATTTTCTGAAAAAAACATTTTTCAGAAAAAATATTATTATTATTATTATAAATAGTAATAATGTTTGACTTGTCGATTTAGTTAGTTTTTTCTTTTTCAATTTTTATAATTATGTTTTAGATTATTTGAATGTATGTTTAATAAGCTTTTTTACATGATTTCTCATAATTATATATTTTAGTACATATTTTAATAAAATTTTATTACAATAAAATGTTAAGAATTTATAACTCTACATAATTTAGTTTATGACACAAGAATTGTAGTTAATTATAAATTAAATTTTAATTGGAAAAATGATAAGTGATTTTATTAAATTTTAATTAGATAAATGAAAGTGAATTTCATTTGATTTTTCTAAACTCGTTCAAGATCGATTTTACTGAACGTTGAACCGATTGAAACGGTGATAGAATTAATTAGGCATTCATTTAGGAGGTTTTTGATAAGATCTTTGTTTACCTTTTTATATACATACAAAGAAGTGACATTTTAGAGTCTAATTTTTTTTTATAACAACTGACATTTTATATATTTTTAGATTCATATTACTTACTAAATTAATTTGAGTAAATTATTAGAGTAATTAAAATAAACACTCTATTTTATTCTCTTTATTTGTGTTATACTCTTTAACTTCTTTTATATAATTCTCTGTTTATATGATTTTAATAAATAATACTCTGTAAATAATTATAAAAATTTTAGCATAAATTTTAATTTTTTAATATGTATGCAAATAGTTAAAACTTGACTTGACTTATTATGGGATGAAAGGAGTAATAATTTGAAACGACACTAGAAAATAGTTAACCAATCACTCTTGACACGTCGCTCAGCTACTTCGACGAATTGTAATCTCGGGAGAAACTTGAGGCATTTAACGGATCAAATTTAGTCTGAAAGTCAACGAGTGAATCTGCCGCCTTACTGTGATGAGAAAGAAGAGAAATATCCACTGCCGTCACTGCGTACGGATTACTGCACTGATTACGTGGACATGTCCGATTCGCTGCCTCAAATATACTTTGTCTATCTGCAATCGATATCGATATAAAATTCTTAATTACTAATGTTAAAGTTCTTAATTACTATGTTTTTCCATAATAAATAAGATATTAGCTACTCTGAAAATTAAAAAGATTTGACTTTTCAACAAAGTAGTTGAAGAGGTATCAGTGTTTTTACGTGCTAATAAAAAATTATATAAAATAATTGAAAAATGCGTAAACACAATGACTTTTTATATAACAAAAAAAAAAAAAAAAGAGTTGATTCTTTACATTATCCTTCCCTCAATTCTGTGCAATACATTTTATAAATTTAAATAAAATTTATTTTATGTAATTTTAAACGTATGAGTATATAAAAAAAATTTTAAAAAAAATAGGAGATATATTAAATTTGATATAATTTAACAATATAAAACACATTTATCTAATTTTTTATTTTTGATTTAATTTAAATGACTAAGATTTGATAATTTTTTAATTGATTAAATCATGTGATTACATTGTTAGATTATATGAAACTCGATACACTTTCATATTTTTTCAATCCATCTATACGATTATAATTACATACAATAAAATTAATATAAAGTTATCAGACTTGTTAATAAAATTAAAAGAAATACTAATGAAGAGGAGCCAAGTTCTACAAATGTCACAAAGATTGAAAATCAAAAGATGTATATAATTTTGAAAAAGTTATCAGACTTGTTAATAAAATTAAAAGAAATACTAATGAAGAGGAGCCAAGTTCTACAAATGTCACAAAGATTGAAAATCAAAAGAAGTATATAATTTTGAAATATATATATATATATATATATATATATATATATATATATATTAATTAAGTTACTCTTGAACTATATGCACGATAATTACATTAAATAAATAAAAAAAATAATTTAAAATAGATGGAAAAAGTATTACTATTAAGACATTAAATCAAAATTTTATGAGACTACTACGAGAGCGTTAATATTACTTAGAAAAATAATTGTTAGTTGTAATTATTATGTCTGCGTATAAGTAATTCAGAAAAATTAGTAAAAGTTTGGTAATTAAAAACTATTTAATCTAATAACAATATGAAAAATGTTTGGTTTTGAAAAAATTATTTGTTTCTGATTATGTATATATTGTAAATAATATATTTGACTAGTGTATATTAATGCAATTAAATAAATAATATAATTATCGAACAGTACTTGATTTCGGTCGTTTATATATGTGACTGAGTGTGACTGAGTGAATCACAATATCATGGGGGCACATTTATAGCAATTTTCACACTAATACGACAGAAGTGTGTTACCACATGTATGCGGCTATAAATCTTGTTGATTTCAAAATTCAAATTTGACAAAGATATAAATAATAATAGATTGTGTATCTAGTGTGACATACGAAGTATTTTAGATTATTTATATTGGAAATTCTAATTTCGCATCACAAACTTTTTTATTATCATATTAGTGGGCTCTGAAAGAATACGAAAAAACAATTTTTTTTCTTTATTTGATCAATTCAAATAGTTAAAAATTCAAACTTAATTTTAGCCTACTAATTGTTATTGATTAACTCAAATGTAGTAGATGTCCACAAAACTTAGTTATCACTTTGCAATAGAGATCATATACTAATAATTGTTTTTTTTTCTCTCAAAGATATCACCGGTTGAATTTAACAGAAATGATATTATCAGACTAAGAACAATATAAATTAATTTGACATTTAGTAATATTTTTTAATAACAAAAATTAGTAACGTTTATTATCCTAGCAGTATAACTTTTAATTTTACAATATCATCTCGTGATATTTATTTTTTTTTTTTTTGTCAAAAAATTTAAAACAATATGATATCCCCAGAGAAAGATTATGTTACCAAAACAATTGTACTTTAAACAACACGAGCACTATACATTTTGTAACAACTAATTTTTCAACAACAATTATTACCCTGTTACTATATCTTTAACTCTGTTAATATTATTTCTCAAAATTAAATCTAAGAATGTGTATTTTGATGGTGATATGGCAATTTTAGTAGGCCAAGTCTCCTCTATTCCGACATGAAGCCACTTAGGAAACACCATTTGGCACAGCTTGGTTGAACTCTTCAAAATATTGTGGGCGTGTGTGTGTTAGGCAATCCATTGGATACCAAAATCTTCAATCTTTTTCATAAAGTAATTCTTAGTCAAGTTCCAATCACATCGTTATTATTATACATAAATTAACTATTGATTTTATTTAGTTGTAATCGTGTCAAGCTAATCTATTTGTAAATAAATATTTATTTCTTAAACGTCTCGTTTTCTGAATCTTATTTGTACTCTAACAAATAAGCACTTTGAAATGTGTATATTATTGTATTGGATCACAAATGTTAGTGTGTCGGCAACTATGTAAACAAACTCTCATCTTCCCCAATTTGAAGTGAGTTGTTATCATAGTACCACTCTAGCTTTGTTAATGTTGTTTTTCATTGATTAATATGAAACAAAACAAATTAATTGGTTAGAAGAAAAATTAAAATTTGAATGAAATGACGACAAAGTTTGAGGGAGTTTTAATATGAACAAGTGTCTACGAAATTTTTTGATGCGTTTGGAATTAGATTAATTCATGTATTTGGCAAGCGCATAGTTAATTTAGATTAATAAAATGAGATAGATAATGAATATTTATGTAATAACAATCAAACAAATAACATAAAGTATTTGTTATATTCAATTCCAACTAATCGAATAGAATATACTTATGGGATTGATGTTCTATTTTAACGTTAGATACCAATGTTTTCGATATAAATGACGTCAATTAAAAATGTAGTTGAGGTTTGTGGGTATAAATATGAAGGACTAAATTTAATGATGATGATGATTAAAAAATAATTAAAATATCACATGCTGGTTTTAAAAAGAACATCATTAGCTGATTTTAACAAAAATACTTGAGTCTTTAGCTATTGTAACCCATATAATAATGGAGAAAATAACATGTCAGTTAAATTATGATACAAAAATATATAACATCTAAACGATGCATCTTTTATATGTTCGTATCGCAATTTAAATAAATATTTAGTAATATTGACATATTACTTAATAATATTAATATTAATAGATCAATTAGTAAAATTAACATATTGTTGATGTTAATGTTAACATATTAATAATATTATCATATTATTTAAATAAGATTAATATAACATTTGTTGATGTTTCGACGATTGTGCTAATATTAATAAAAAAAATTATTAAAATTATTTACGATGACTTAGATGATTTAAAAATATCATCATTGGAATAAAAATATTTTTTGCATTTACATAACTCGAATAGTCCAATGTCATTTTCTAGCACTTTTTAAAAGAGACAATGAAACTAAAAATCATATCAAAGATTATATCAAAATCAGAACAGATCTAATCAATCGGTGAAAGCTATTTGTTGCGATTCAAAGTATTTTAGAAATTCCAAACTCAATAAATATTAAAGATTTGATAGAACGACACCTGCTAAGCACTCGTATATTGTGACAAATCTAATGTCGACAAATCATTTTCTCAAAAGGCAACGACATTTTACTGAAACAGTAGAATTGTCACATGTTGATCAATTAATTAACCTTCAATAATATAGATTTAATTTAATATTAAGGGAACAAAAGATTAGGCTGAGATCCATATTGTGTGACTAAAGTATGAACAGCTCTGCTAGTCTTAATTAGTGGAAGACTCATTGTACAAATATAAACTAGAAATTTAGTCAAGACTAATTAATAGGTGATTAGCATGTGATTAGGGTACACAGTTTTTGGAATCTTTTAATTAGTTGATAATGAACCTCCAATTTAATACTGGTACAAAAAGTACAAACATTAATAGAAGATAAGATTCCTTGTTCAAACTTTGTATAGAAAACAATTTGCTTTTCGGGAAGTCGTGTAAACTGAAATAAGGGGTGTTATGTCACTGTCTCATAACTTATATTACTCCCTAATTTTTAAACAGCGTTCAGTAGGGGTAAATATATTTTTTAATATTTATAATTAAGCAATTATGATTAGGGTACCATGTATAGAAACACATATATTTTTCATAATTTTATGAAGTATAACATGGTTTTTATAAACATCTAAAAATCATATCCTTTAAAATGTTGAAACACCTCAATTTTTATATGAATAGAAAGCAACATAAATGGGTTCAAAAAATTCACAATATTACATTATTTTTCCTTATTCTTCCTACCCAACCAAGTATAACACGAATATATGTATGTATTATTTTTTAAACACTCCTTCAATTCCATGCACTTAATTTTTTTCATATAATTTGGGGACCAAAGTATAATACATGTAAATAAAATTTAGAAAATATATTGTTACCCCTTTTCGTTTTTCCCTGATTTTGCCATCAAAAGGACTGCATCTATGATGGGGGTATTAAAATCACTTCTCCGGGGCAAAAGGATTTTGTTGACAAAGAGTTAAAATATAGGAGAAACAACATTATCTTACATAATAAAATTAAACGAAAGGAAAAGCTTGTGTTGGGGTGTGAGAGAAAGAATTTATTTAGAAACACCTATGTTCCTAACCTTTTGCCTTTAGATAAAGGATTTGTCGCATAATGAAGAAATCATTAATTAACATGGATCTCATTTTCTAAGTAACATAATTTTCTCCTTCAATTCGACCTCGTTAAAAGTTGAAAAATCTGCTACTTTTGTACTTTAGCTTAATTCATTTCCAAGGAACAACATTATTTCACAAAAATCATACTTAGTTCTATGTGAATCCAATATATTTTATACTTATCAACCCAAAATAGAACTTGTATCGCACATCTTTGCTTTTTTTGTTGTACATGTTCATAGTAGTTGTATTCAATTTTTTTCCTCAAAATAAAATTTTGAAATTTTAAATAGACCAACCTCTATGTGACACGTATACAGCTTTAAAGCCTAAAATATTTTAGAGTCACATTTCTTGACGTCATATATATATATATATATATGGAGATGGATGGAAAACATGTACTCACTTGCTAGATGGGTCCAACTAGATTTATCTTTACATTCAAAGCATTGAAAAGGTGCTAGGTTAGATGTTAGAAGAGATCACCGAATATAGGGATAGTTAAAAGAAAATTTTTGCGGAGTATAAATCGGTGCTATGGAAACCAATTCATAGACGGATAAATATATACAAATTGATGTAGTTAAATTCTATAAAAAATTGATGAATTTTAAGGAATTCATATTTTAAAAATTAATTATTCAAAATTTGTTAGTTGTGTTTGTATACTTCTTTTGTATAATTTATTGGTGTCTAGTATATGACAATTTATGAAACTTGAATCAGAAAAATGTATTCTTTTTCGATGAGGTAAACCTTTTGTCACATATTATTTGGCAGTGATTTGTGTTGTGTAAACGATTTCATCAATAGCCTTTAGTTAGTAGTTGAAAAGGCCGAGGGATAAGGAAATATTTATCAAATACATGAGATAATTTTAAAGGTAATATAAATCTAAAATGTTGAAAAAGAAAACAAAATTTTACCACTAAAAAGTCAATTGAATCATATCGACTCCGTTACACAAAATGCCAAAGAGAGTTATATTTTTTATTATTACGCATTATGTTTGTAAATTTATTTATAAACTTTACTAACAAGTTCATAAAATGGTTTAATTTAAATTTTTTATAAATATAATATAAAGTAGTGACAATATATCAAAGACAAAGACTTGCTTTCGGTTAGCTATATTGAACAAGAAGTTACTAAAAATAAGGTGAAAGATACAACTATTTTTTAATTATTTTCATTAAAATTATGTTATTATATTATTATATGTAATGTTACTATCTATTTAACAAAATTACAACGTAGATAATAACATAAGATATCATATAATAACATAATAATATAAACTGCAAACGAAGAGTTCAAATATTTCTAAACTATATAATAATATTTTTCGATAAAGATTCGGACGGGTAATTTTTGGTAAAACTGCATTGCCTTTCACAGGAAAACTCGGGTTCTGCCCAATTCAACTAAACCCATTTGGTAACGAAATGAGAGTGTGTGTCAAAGTTGAAAAGGTAATGTAATGTTAAGAAGAAGAACAACCGGAAGTTCCTACTACGACCAACAATCAACAATATGGGGAAAGTGCAAAAATCTCCGAGCTCTCAAACAAATTCACGCTTCTGTTATCGTCAATGGATTCAATTCCGACCTTTCTGCTCTGAGAGAACTTCTTTACATTGCGGCGGTTGGGCTTCCATCCGCCGTACACTATGCCCACCAGCTGTTTGATAAGATTACTGAACCAGACCTTTATATGTGGAATACCATGATGAGAGGTTCAGCGCAAAGCCCTAATCCTTTCATGGCCGTTTCTCTTTTTGACCGGATGGAAAGACAAGGTGTTCGGCCAGATAACTTCACATTCCCGTTCGTGCTCAAGGCTTGTACTAAGCTTTCTTGGGTTAACACAGGTTGTGTGATTCATGGTAAGGTTACAAAACATGGGTTTGAGTCGAATAGGTTTTCTAGGAATACCCTTATATATTTTTATGCGAATTGTGGAGATATAAGGGTTGCAAATACGCTTTTTGATGAATCCGCGAAGAGGGATGTTGTTCCTTGGTCAGCATTGACAGCAGGCTATGCAAGGAGAGGGGATCTTGTTACTGCTAGGCAGCTATTCAATGAAATGCCGAAGAAAGATTTAATTTCTTGGAATGTCATGATTACGGGGTATGCAAAGAGAGGTGAAATGGAGAGTGCTAGGAAATTATTTCATGAGGTGCCTGAGCGGAACGTTGTTACTTGGAATGCAATGATTGCAGGATATGTTCTTCATGGCTTGCATAAGAAAGCATTTGAGATGTTTGATGAGATGATATCTTTGGGAGAATTGCCTGATGAGGTTACCATGCTAAGTCTTTTGACTTCATGTTCTGATTCAGGAGCATTAGATGTTGGCGAGAAGATGCATCGCTCTATTTTGGAACTTGGCAAGGGTGAGTTCAGCATCGTGCTCGGAAATGCACTTATAGATATGTATGCCAAGTGTGGGAGCATTGAAAAAGCAAAATCAGTGTTTCGAGGCATGAGAGAGAAACTTGCCTCAACATGGAATTCAATAATAGTGGGGTTAGCATTTCATGGTCATTCTGAAGAATCCATTTGTCTTTTCAAAGAGATGTCAAGAATGAAGCTCAGACCAAACGAGATTACTTTTGTTGGGGTGTTGATTGCTTGTAGTCATGCTGGGAAAGTTGAAGACGGACGTAGATATTTCAGACTCATGCGCGATGAGTATAATATTGAACCAAACATAAGACACTACGGGTGTATGGTCGATATGCTTGGGCGTGCTGGGCTATTGAATGAAGCTTTTGAGTTCATAGAAAAAATGAAGATCGAACCAAATGGTATTGTTTGGAGGACTCTACTCGGAGCATGCCGGGTTCATAATAATGTTGAACTGGCACGATGCGCAAATGAGCAGTTACTGAAACTTAGAGGGGATGAGAGTGGTGATTACGTATTACTGTCAAATGTGTATGCTTCAAGGAATCAGTGGGATGTAGCTGAGAGTGTCAGGAAGTTGATGGATGATAGTGGAGTAAAGAAAGAGGCTGGATTTAGTTTAGTCAATGCTGATGACAAAGCTTTCATGCAATTCTTGCTAGATTCAAAACCTCAAACAAATTCATTAAAAGTAATCTGATCAACCTAAAGGTGAGATTCATACCAGTTGTAAACTGCAAATTGCTTGATAACATCGTTGTATCATAGTATAATCAATTAATCATTTTATGTCACTTTGATTAGTTGTTATTGTTCATTAAAATCATGTGTATCTTTGGTGGTTGATCTCAAAGCAATGTTTATTTAACTTAATTTCATAACTGTAAGAGATGAGATGAAGTTAAATGGTGCACGTATGATGTTAACTTTTTAACTTGGTTGCCTTATTTTCTTGAATCTATTCAGCAGCTAACATGTAACACAATAGAGATCAATAATTTTTCATTACAGAATAATGGAGAAGGTATAGGGAGGACACAAGTAACAAACATTTGGACCTTTGTAAAATGGCAAATACACCCTTTCCCACATTGAAACATGTGAGTTTGATTTGTCACACCACCCAAGTAAAGAGAAGGAAAATACTTGAAATACGGGAAATAACAGCTAGTATTACACACCGAGTGCACTAATGTGCATTACTGTCAACTATTAACGTCGAGAAAGAGCCACAGCAGACAGTATTATCAGTAGCATGAAAACTGGAATTCCTACAAACGATCCAATCAGTGAGCCGGATATGCGCTCGCAAAAGGAGTTGAACTGTTGGCAGATGGCATTCCAATTTGCCCTAGTATTTCCCTTGTGTGCTAAGTATACAATTGCTGCTGCTGCAGAAGCTCCTGCGGTCAATAGCCCCAGCATAGCCTGCACAGTGTTTAAATTGTTTTAGAATGATGAAACTAACATTCAAAGTTCTAGCAATACCTTTGGACATAACTATATTAAGTGTGTTTTGGAATAATGACTTGTGTTAAACTAAAAAAGTAGTAGGTTATGTTCTGTTCCGTCAACTAGTCAAGTTTTAGTTGAGGTATAAAATTACTAAGGTTGCAAAGGTATTACAGTGTCAAATAACATCAAGATTATCCTGCTGCCTCGCGCACTACTGCTGCCAATGTGAAAGATGGACAGTGCAAGAGAGAGAAGCAGATAGCCACATACAATGGAATTCGCCACCACGAAAAACCTGTTACATGCGACACAAATTAAGAGTAATGAGCTTATCATATTCTACCTTATTGTGAAGATCATTATAGTAGTGTAAAGAGCATGACCACTTACGTGAGTGTTGGAAGATCATCATACTCGGCCCTGAACCGAATGAACTGCGTGACAAAAGGAAGTGTTTCGTCTGTTGTTCCCATGGCAATTGCACTTGCCAATGTACCGATAATTCCGAGAATTCTCAGAACAAAGTCTAGTATGGCCACTCCTCTGTTCACCCCAGGTGTAGTTGTAGAACCTTTAGAGGCCACATCAAACTCGAAAGCACCTGCCTTCATATTTGTACTTATAAAAGTTGACTATTTAGGATTCCCAGAAGAGAATATCAGATAGATTCTTGGATTGAAAGTGCTGATATTGATCAATGGCATGCAAATTTATAGGAGTTGTGAAATTAAGCATATAGCAATGCATGGTAGGTGAAGTGATTAGAAGCAAGAGGAGCCCACAGGACAGCAGTCATGAAATATAGGGGGAAGTACATTATTGTGTGCTTACTAAAGATAAAAGGCTTTATGATTTGTTACTTTTAATTTGTTTAGTCAAACACTTGTCTTTTTGTTCATGTCCTGTAGTTTGGAAACATTGAGATTCTCTACATCTTTCCAACTCCACCGGATTTTGCCAAATTTGGGGAGTAGTGTTATCTTCTGCAAAAATGGTAAGATTAATGATGGTACATCTGTCGGGAGTTGCTTTGTTAAGTCTGAAGCAGTTGGGTTTAGTTTGTAGTTAGTACGGAGTATTATGTATATCATGGAACTAATCCACTTCACTCTTACGCTCTAACGCATCTCATTTTCAGGAAGTTTCGCGGAGGTTCACAGACCACCCTTTTTGTTTTTGAATTTAGTAGTTCCCAAAGCAGTTCTGTTTTTTCAGGCGTGGAGGTGGGGGGGTGGGGTGGAGGTTGCGAGGGATATTGTTGAGGCAAATTCAAAAGGGTTTAACCCATGACTACAACTCCACAAGGTTGACTACTTGAGACCAATCTGAAGAAAAATGAACCATGGGATTATTTTACCTTGAAATTGCCATAAATGATGTATGCTACCTATTGTTCTTGTACGGTTATAAAACTTAAAATTCTAAAATCAATTTGAATTCATTTAATTTCTCCAAACAACAGTCTGGAATTAAAATATTACATTCTTAAATTTTTAATAGTTTGTAATATTATTGTATTGGGTTAGAATGAACTAAATAACGTTATTATTCATTTTTATAGTTTCAGTGTGACATACCAAAACTGTTCACTTTTTTTTTTATAGAAAATGTCCTCAAAAAAGGTCTTCTGTATGTGCTAAAAGTAATTTTAAAATGATATCTAAAAGTATATAAATTATCTTAATTTCTTACATATTTCATTTATTTATTTTTGTGTCACTCCCTTTTCAAAAATATATAAATTATCTTACTTTTTTTCCCTCAGAAATGAAGGGAGAACATTCATGACAGCTATGACGAATTATACCTGGATGTAGATAGACGTTTGGAGTCACTAAAGTATCCTACATCTCATCAATTAAATCTTTGGGAGTATAGAAACTAATCGATGAGATGGATGAAATATTTAGTAAGGAAAAGGATCAAGCCCATTTCGTTTTTCTTTTTTATAGTAGAAAAGAATCATGCTTTTAGGGACAATAGCGTGGAGAAAACACAATTAATAATTATGTTACGATAATATAGGGAAGAAATTGTTAAGGAATAATATGGACATAGTAATTAATAATACCAAGGATCACCAATATTTACAACAAAAAATAAAAAATATCAAATGAGATGGTTAGGATAACAAAGTCGGCCTGTAGACGAAGATTTTTTTTTTTTTTTTTAATTTCTTCTTATATGGTAAGAGGTTAGAGTTTTAAATTGTTTCATAATACTCCCTCCATTTTATAATAAGCAACATTTTAAAGTCTATTTTTTTCATAATAATTGACATTTTACATATTTGTATAAACTTGTCGCTTATATTTCTTAAATTACCCTTGAGTGAATTATTGAAATAATTAAAAGATTTTGTTTTTCAGTCCTCTATTTGTGTCGCAATCTTTCTTTACATTGTTCTCTCTTTTTATATGATTTTAATGAAAGATAAAAATATCAAGTTATCAAATTTTAAACATAAATTTTAATTTCCTTTATATATATAAATAGTTAATAATTAATGTCCGTTATTATAAAACGAATGAGTAATACCATAACGCGATAGGTGAAATTTTATGGCCTACAGAAAACTAGTTCATTATGCTAAAATTTTATGGCCTACAAAAAACTAGTACAATAAAATAATGGTAATGAGCTTTTAAATGTAACAAAAAACAATACAAATAGTAATAATACTCCATTTAATACTCAGTACTTCATAATACTTTTTAAATGACGTAGATTATCCGTAATATTAATAGTAATGGTGGTGTGCCTAGTTTTGGATAGAGGAGTTTTCTTCGACTTAAATTTTATAAATTTTAAGAAAGAAAAAAGAAAAGAAGAATATCAGTACACTCTGCACGCTTTAGATTGGAGAGAGATAAATTGATTTCATAATTTGCAAGCTGATAAGAAAACTCAAATCAATACTCTCTCAAGGTGGAATTCCAGCCCAAGGTAATTTATAAGAAAGTTTTTTTTTTGTTACAAAATTTTTTGAAAGTTACAATGGTACTTACGTGGTCAATTATTTAACAAAGATTCAAATGTAATCAGTAATTATTGACTTATACCTGTTTTAATATTCATGTTATTTATTCGATGTTGGATATATAATAGAAAGTCTATTGCAAACATGTCTGATAAATGAATAGATAAATTTGTCATAAAATAAGTAATGAGTAACCATGTAATGAATAAAATTATTATTTATAAACACATAGAATAATTCATTTGTCATGTATATGTACAGCGTTGTGCAAGATATATCATATATTGAATTAGTCATTTTACTTGCTGCCTTTTATATTGCATGGTAACATCGATACATTAACGTTAAATACTCGAACTTGTTAATTTTGCATTATAACAATCGGTGATTATCGATTTACACCCCTTTAAAGAAGTTCCAAATTATTTACGGGAAAAAATCATTAAAAAAAGATTCAACGCATCGATCAATAATGAAAGCAAAGCACTTGCAATAAAAGCTAATATTACATGAACCCAAAATACAAAGAGCAAACGAATATAAGAAAGTAGGATGAAGATGGTCACCAGAAGTGAAAACAAGAAGTTCTTGCACGTACAATAAAAATTAAAACATACATTAATAAATAAAAACCATGCCTGAATTATACAACTGACAATAATAATCAATATCTTCATGGTCGAGAAATGACGACAGCCGACAGCATGACTAGCAAAATGAGGAGAACTACTCCGGCAAAAGATCCGATCAATGAGCCGGAGATGCGATCGCAGAACGAATTGAACTGTCGACATATTCCAAACCAATTTAGCTTTGCATTTCCCTTGTGTGCCAAGTAAACAATTGCTGCTGCTGCTGAAGCTCCAGCACACAAAAGCCCCATCATTGCCTTCAACAACAAAAATAATTATAAAATTTTAAGCACATTAATTTATATAAACGGGTTGATAAGTCGAATAAAATATTTTTTTTATTACCGTGTCTAAGACGATCAATATCGTTCTCGTGGCATGTGCAACTGCACCTGTGGCGATGTGGAGTATGGATAAGGCTAGAGAAAGTACTAGATATACAGTTACAATCGAATTTGCCACCACGAAAAACCTGCATGTAAGATGACATATATGCATTATTTTTTCAATAATCGATCTTCATATTAAATGAATATGTAGGCACGCGTGCACGTATACACACATACAGTCATATAAAATAACACGTGAAACGTAATTAGACGTACGTGAATGCAGGAAGATCGGTGTACTTAGCCCTAAAACGAAAGGACTGAGTGAGGAATGGAAGAGTTTCATTAGTTGTTCCCATGGCAATTGCGCTAGCTATAGTTGATGCAATAGCCAACACTCTCAAGAAAAAATCTAGTATAGCAACCCCTCTATAATTCATTCCTTGACTATTATTGTAATTACCATTTTCGCCACGTAGCTCATTTGCCTTCATTTTAGTTGATATATAAATTAATCAAGGCAAATATATTGCTACAATAAGCTAGTATTTTAGAGGAGGTTGTTGTTACTTCATGTGCTTTGCTTCAGGTGATACAATGTCAATTTATAGAGCGCTTTTAGAGCAGTTGGGGTGTGTGTGTGTGTGTGTTTTCAAAAAATAATTAAGGCCATTATTGATAATAATTGGTCGATGTATTATGAAATCCCACGGTTATCGATCAGTAGTATAATTAATTAAAAGTCCACTGGGAGTGTGATAATTGGTTGTGAAAGTAACAACTACAATATAAGCAGGATTAACTATATATACATGCTCTTTCCAACTAGTTCTACCAAAATTGGAAAAGGTGAGAATTTGCCATAATTGTATGTCTGAGAGACCCATACACCACCATAGTGTGTATGAGTATAATGGTGGCAGTTGACATCCACTTAATACTTTATAAACATTTAAAACATTTGGAGGTTGAGTTGTTACCTAAGATCCCAACTAAGCATGTCTAATTCCTTTTTACATTTTTAGCTCTTCTCATTTCTTTTTATATAGCTAGCTAGGCCAATCTCACACCGTCCAAACTGAGATTCACTAGTTTGAAACATTTCTCAGCCTTCAGATCTTCTCTTCAAGAATCACAGATAGGCTATATGTGGTGTCTATGTATATTACATTGGTATGTTATGTCAATAGGTAGAACCTGCCCAAAACCCAAAAAAGACAAGACGTCAGTTTGTTAAGCTAAAGGAAAACAGACATTTTACTGTATCCGGTCTAATTTCACCTCCGTTAAACAATATTTTATGTATTCATATTAGTATTTTCATAGTAATTTTAATATTTTCATAGTAATTTTAACACTTTTAATAATTTTAATATTAAAGTGAAATCAATAAAAATTTCGTTTATTAAATTGATATTTTGTATGTCAATACATACTAAAATATCATTAACCCCACTTTTAATTGTCATCTTAAAAACCTCACACGTATTAAGAAATAATATAAATACTGTTATCGTACAACTAATATTGGCGTAAAAGAATTTAATTGTCCATTTAATATAATAAATAATATAGTGGCTAAAACTTATACACATAACACACACACACGAAGGTAATTGAAAAAAATACACAACTTGATTTTCTTAAATCTTGTGCATAATAATTATATCCACACAAATAAAAATATCAAATACAATAATTAAAACTGGATCAATGGAGTAATTTATTAAAACCCACGCAACGGATTAGTTATTTCTTATTGTGTTCAAACTTTAGTAATCGTATTTATTTAGAATTGTACTTGTACATACATGACAATATTATCAAAAATAATATAATAAATAAATACTTCTACTAGCCACACAAAACGCAAACGCATCAAAAGGAAAAAAAAAAGATACTATTTCAAATTGAGTTTATAATATGTAACTAATTAATTATATCAACTAACTGAAAAATATATGTTAATTGCACGGACTTTTCAGCCATAAATTATGGCAAGCACTATGAGAAATAGGTACTGCAATATGCTACCAAATACCTAATATTAATGCCGCTAAATTGATCCAATCATTCGCTACAACTAAGTAGCGAAATACGATAACTTGCATGTTAAATTGATTCCAGCTAAGTCAAATAAAGAACGAATAATCGTATTCAAAATCAATTCATATAAAAAATCAGTTAAAAAAGAGTCAGACACAAGTTGAATATCGTAAATTAGTTAAATTTATACAAAATTTTGAATTCAAATTGTGGCGAACAAAGTTTAGAAACGGACAACCGATTTGTTTTAATTTACAGCTCTAGCTGCTATTTTGCTCAAAACAGGCTACAAGTCTAATCACATACTCCGTATTCCAAAAGGTGTGTTACTTTTTAAATACATTTCAAAATATTAGGAGAAATAGAGCAAAACAAAGATGTGTAGAAAGAGAATGTAATAGGAAAAAAAAATTGAGAATAACACTTTCCATCATTCTTCTGTAGTTCGCACTCTGCAGGCTGCAGCTTAGTTGACATGTTACTAAAATTTACGGCATTACCAGATTTCTGCAATAAATTGCACAAAAATGAGTTTAGACTTCCGTTATCTGAACACGTTCTTTCACCAGCTAATTAGAGATAGAGAACAAGAAAAGGAAACAAAAAACTAAATAAGTAATTAAAAAATAAAAACACTTGCTAAGGCCATCCATACCGGTATTCTCTATTTTATAGGATCAAACACTATTCTTTATATATATATATATTCTCTATTTATCTCATGTATACCAAATTTCTTAATATATAGTATACTATAATAAAATAACAATATTTTAAATTTTTATTATTTACATTTGTTAATTCTTTAATTAATAAATAATGTGTTATTATACATTAAAATATATTATATAATAATATATTATTTGTATAATATATCTATATATCACATTTATGTATGTAAAATAATTATAATATAATATTAAAATATCAGTACATATAAATAATATATTAAACATTTTAAATCGCATTTTAATATATTATAACATATAATATCAATATATGAATAACATTAATTTAATATTTATATATTATGTATTAGTTTTATATATTATAATATATTAATATTATATATGAAATACTATATAATAATTATAATATAATATTTATATAATACAATAAAAATAATTATAATATATATATATATATGTTAATATTTTATACTAATGTATTAATTAATTATTATAATATTGTATTAATGGATTTAAATATAAATACATTAGTTTCTATATTAAATTAATATGAAATATTTTAATACAAATAATATGTGTGTGTGTGTATTGATATATTATTAAAATAAGATTATAGAATAATATAAAACATGATAAAATAATATTAAAATTTTGATGAATGTGAATAGTGATTATATATATTTAAGAATTCACTGTTCATAATCATCGAACTAACTTTAAAATAGAAATTCTTCTGTAACTCATATTTTCTTCACTTTTCATCGAAATTCTCTAAATATAAGCAACGAGATTGAGTTTAGAAACTGACGCTGGGTCGCTAACTCCACGTAGTATACACTTTTACATCTGTAGTCAACTTCAAAGCAAAGAAGACAATAAGTCCTTCAGTTTAGTAACACGTTCTTTTCCAATCTTTCATATAAACTTTAAAAAGAAAATCCACTCCATGTTCCACTTACATAAGATACATACAGTATAGAGCTTTTCGGACATGGTACTCCATTAATATGGTGCCATATGAATGTGTTTCTAAAGCGTCAATTAAAACAAGGAGAAAGTGAAGTAGACAAAAATTAAACAAAGATGAGCGAAGCTAAAAACCAATCAAGACGCGTAATCACAAAAATAAATAAACCTGATAAATGGACGTTGCGACCCCTGCTATGGCTTCATTCTCCATTCTCCATTCCTCCTATACTTTGGCCTTCGGGTTCTCCTTGCGAGCAAATCCACTCTCACAGAGAAGCCTTGACAGAAAGCTGCGAGGGGTATCTTTGCTTTTATCTTTGTCACTGGAAATGCTTAAATGTCTGATCAGAGACCAGTGAGCCTCAAAATCAGGCTCATAACCATATTGTTTCATTGCTTGCACAACCTCCGATGCCTTGTTGAAGTTATTCTCAAAGCGATACCTATCAATAACAACACTGAACATTTCCCTGGTAGGATTTTCACCAATTTGAACCATGGAATGAAGGAGCACTTCCGCATTTGCAGGTTTTCCATCTTCACAAGCTTTTCGGATTAGGCCATTCCACGTGTTGGAGCTTGGATGAAGGTTTCTATGCAACATTTCACTATGTAGATCCAGAGCTTCATTCAACTTATGACAAGTACATAAACCTTGGATAAGATAATCGTAAGAGCTAGAATTTGGCGTGTTTCCTTTACTCAACATTATATCCAGAAGATGAAATGCCTTATCTTGCATCCCATGACAACAGAGCCGCTTAATTATATAATCATAGTTGATATGTTTCGGAATCAAACCTTGATTCTCCATCCTATCTAAGAAGTTCAATGCATCTTGGAGTTTAACTTGGTTAAGAAGGCCCTCCACAATGTGATATTGAACTACTGAATCATGAAACCGGCCTAGTGATTCCATTTCTCGACTCAACTCCAATGCTTTCTTAAGCTCCCCTTCTTTACAAAGGCACTTGATGACTGCTCTGAAACAACGATTACTTGGCTTCAATTCTTTAGACATCATACTGGTAAGATAATGAAGAGTAAGTGACACGTCTTTGCAACAAGAAAACCCATACACAACAAAGTTGTACGTGGCCTCATCAAATTTCAATCCCTTCTCCTGTAGTTCTTCTAAAACTGAATCCACAATCTTTATGTTTCCAGACGAGAAAAGATGAAAAATCAAAATATTATATATGAAGACGTGCGAATTTATGCTTTCTTTAAGCATAAACTCTTTCACACTTATGGCTGCAGAAATTTTACCCTCCACACACATGAGAGAGACCAATTTCTGGTAACTCAAAGTTGAGATGCTCATATTCTTCCTTATCAGAAGTGCAAGCAGCTCCGCAACTTTCCTTAGGTCCTTAAATTGGCAATATCCCCGAAGAAGTATGTTATAAACTTCAGCATCTGGGCGTGAACCCTTCAACAACATATCTTTTATTAGATTCTCTGCTTCTCCAACCATCCCTGTCATACAAAAAGCACTTATCAGATCATGAACAGATAGAGACATCAAAGGCTGCTCACTCAAGATTCTCTCTTTTAAGAAGAATATTTTCTCAAAATTGCTGGTTCTGCATAGCTGGGGAATCAACAGAGATGGGACATCAACTTTTGTAGCCAAGTTCTTAGCAAATATAACATCATATAACATAAAGGCTTCTGAAAACAACTTCTCCTTGCAAAAGCCTCTCATAAGATGGGTGTAGGCCATATGGTCCAACATGCAATCTCGTTCTAAAAGCACCTCCATTAAAGCATATGCAGTGACTGTACACCCCGTAGCACAAAAACATTCGAGACAAACACGACAAAGATCCATTTCTCTATGCGGATAAGCCAGCAGCATGCTTTCAAAAAGCTCTAATGCTTCCTTGAGCATTTCTTCCTGGCATAGACAACTAATAAGTTCCTTACAGTCCTCAAATTCGGGCAACCATTTGTCTTCACGTGCTAGATCCCACCAATGCTTAATGCATCTCATGTCCCCCATCCTGCATAAGTCTTTTATTAGATAAGTATATGTTCCAGTTGTGATTTTTAGATTCCTTTGGATTATTGCATCAACAATGATCTTTGCCTTGGATGTATGTCCCCTGCTGATGTGTGCTTGAACAAGGGTATTACAGGTTTCCTGGTCAAGATGATAAAACAAATTTGGAAATTTTTCCAAGAGACTGGTGATAGGCCTAATGCTACAACGAGATGCACAGAACCCATATAACACTGTAGAAAAGGCAGACAAAGACAACTCTTGACCCCAGCGAAGCATATGATCTACTAGCAATAGCATATGGTTAAGGTTCCGGGGACATATATTCTTCAACACATGGGAACTGATATCAGGAATTATGGAATCATTAAGAACTTGAGTCATGGTGTTTTCAAACTCATCAATATCCGTATCCAAATATAGTCCATTCCCAATATTGTCGAAAAACTCAGCTCTAGAAAATCCTGTATCATTGTCCCTTCTCACCTTCACAGAGGATGGATTAAGACCCAACACCATAAATGCTTTTGACAGTTGATCCTCCACTGCTGATAGTTGAACCAAACCACGGTCCACCATCTCCTTAACCACCAATTTCACCTCATCAAATTGTCTAGCTTTACAGTATCCTGCTAGAAGAACCTTGAAAGTCGATATTTCAGGCATTACTCCTTTATCGTTCATTTCATGAAGAACGTCCTTTGCATACATCCACATATTCTCCTTGAATAGCCCACTAATAATAGCATCATATGAATATATATGAGGTTTTAGTCCCCTGGACAATATGTCTGATAGGTAAATGAAAGCATCCTTCAGCTTTCTTTCACGACAACTCCATCCAATCAAGATACCAAGTGTTATTTCATCAGGGCAGAAACCTAATATCTCCAATTCCTGCATGAAGAATAATGCTTTTTCCGCACCTAAGTTTTTACATAATGAATTTATTATCTTGTTCCCAGAGCCGACGTCAGGCACACATCTCAATTCAGCAAAAAAACTTAATAGATCATCATAATCCTTCTTTTCACAGTACCCACTAACAATGGCATTCAGTACAGACTTGGGGGGTTCCAATCCAAAAGCAGCAGTCTTCTTTACTAAACTCCTTGCTTCCTGAACTTTTCCAGAACTGCATAACAGTTGAACGATGTTCTCGAAAATAGGCTTTCCTCCTTCATCAGTTCCCAACTCATTCTCTAACATATCCACGAACACTTGAAATGCAAATTGCGTATCACTTAATTGAACCAATTTGCTAAGAAAAACATGATAACACTCCAATGATGGCACTAAACCTATGCCCCTCATTCGATCATACAAAGAAGTAGCTCTCTTCAATTCATCAGCAACTACATACCCTTCAATTAAATTACTGAAAATTTCTTGACTATCCAACAAAATTCCTCGACTTTCCTCTTTTGAGAGCAAGACTTCAGCATCCCTAAACAGCCGCACCTCAACAAGCATCGATGCCATGATCTTGCAAGACTGAGGAAGATGCTTAAAATCCCTGTTTTGATCACTAGCCCACTTAAAAATTCCCCATAAAGATTCCACCTTCTTGACTTTATTTTCCAAATTTCCATCATCAAATTCAAAACCCAATAATATTTCAAGAACATCTACAGGCTTCAATTCTGAAAGTCTCAAAAACCTTCGTGTAGTTTTGGGGCTTATGTAAGAGATCTTGAGAAGAAAATCTTTAAAAGAAAAACTAATAAAGCTTTCATTTTTTTTATCCCAGAGATGAGAACATCTCAATGTGACTGACTTTGCAATACCAGAAAATTTATTTGAAGATTTCTCTAAGCGGGTATTATCTGTTTTATGAGTAGATTCAACAGAAGTGGTGAATAAGCAATAATGATTAATGGGGAAGAGAGAGAAAAGAGAGCAAACCTTGTTAAAGTAGTGTTTATGCTGCTGGAGACCGGAGAGGGATTGGAGCATTCCGGTGCCGAATACCATCTATTTTGTTGCATTTTACTGTATTTTTTCCTCCTACAGAAAATGTTTAATTTCGTTCCAACTTCTCAGTTTTCACACTGGAAAATCTTGTACATGTATAGAATGCATATAAACGGCATCGTATAAGGTACGGTCCGTTCGAAAGACCGGAAGCTTTGGACCGTTCGATGACGGAAAAAATCATTGTGTTTTTACTTTTTTGTTATTTTAATCAATCCATTAAAAAAATGCATATAATACTCTTAATTAAATTCAAATTTTCCACCCACAAAAAGAAATTCAGATTAGGTTATTGTTCCTGAATCATAATTAAGGCATACTTATTCAATTTATTATACTCCGTATTAGACATTACGTGTTATGTCACATTTACAAAAATATATATTAAATTTATGACATGTCAACAAAAGTTGTACTATTATATATTAATCATAATTAATATATAAAACCTTAGATCAAAACTTAGTGGTATATATAAAAAATTAGATGGGTCAGTTAAAATAAAAATATGAAATATTTGTAGATTTTCGATCAAATTTCGTTTTGTTACATGAACTTGAGTGTATCGTGGCTTATAAATGTAAAAATAATTTGTTCTTTTGTTTTTTCGGTTACAAAATGACAAATATTTGTAATGTTATTGATTGATAGCCAACCTCCTTTCCACGCAATTTAAAGAGAATAATGTACTTCCATTCTTCAAAATTTAAAATGGATAATATTAGTGACATAATTGAATATGTTTATTTGGATGCGGATATTTGGATAAATAATATTTATTCTGTTCCAAAAAATAAAGTTATATTTCAAAAAAAAATTGTTCCAAAAAATAGTTACATTTGAAATTTTTCTTTGTTATTTTGCTATAAATTAAAAAACTTATAAATCTCGTTATGTCTTAAATATTCATAACAAATTTCATGAGAAAAACTTATTATTTGTACATTTAATTCTTGGTCAAAATGTAAAATTAATATTTGTCAAAAATTTAAATGTTTATCTTTTTGTGGAATGGAGGGAGTATCTATATCTTATATTTATTGTGAATACGAATAATATCCGAATTCAAAAAATGTCCGTTGAATATGAATACCAATATAAAATGTTCAATATCCAAAAATTCAAATACGAATACGGATAATAATTTTTGGATACGGATACATATATAATATGTGTGTGTATATCACAGTAGACGTATACTTACAACTTTTATAAACACCAAACTTATTCCGTCGAAATATTGACTTAAAAAACACCGTTTGATATAAATGCCACATAAATAGCAATTAAAGATTGGAAGTCCTCACAGGCTCAAATCAACTTTTTCTTAATTGTAAACAGAGTGTAAGAAGGCTAATTAAATGCAGAAAATGCATTGACCAGTAGTAATGACCTAAGAAATCAAGTTGTGCCACTTGGCTAAATCAATAGGAACAACCTTAATTACAATTCAACCCCTCCAAGCGTTGACCTTTTGATCCAAATTTTTGTTGACAAAGAAGAGTCTTCAATTCATATATAGCTCTTCATTTATTCATCCTTTTCCTTCCAATTTTGATCTGAACAGATTGAAGAGAAATTAAGCAAGAAATTATCAAGTGAGAAAAATAAAGGAGGAGAAGAATGAACCAAAACTTGAGCTCTTTGTTGATTGGATTGATTGGTGCAACAATTACTCTCTCTGCTTATACACAAACAATGGTCTCTCCAACTCAATGCATCACCATTGGCCTCCTTGTTCTCATGTTTGGTCTTCTTATTAAGGAAGGTCTCATCTCTCTCTAGTTTTTTTGTATTTATTTTTCTTAATTTTATCATCTCTAGACTGCTTTACTTTTTAATTCATTCCAAGAAATGTAATGGAAATTAAAGAAACAACTATCTGTCATTCTCCATTCTCGAACTAAAATATACTGAAATCTTGAAACAATATGTTTACATACCAGTTTTGTTTTCCTTGTAATTTTATATGGATATGAGCTTTATTGTTTAGGTTATTAATTGTGTATGGTCTGGATTCGTATATGTTCTTATTAAGGTGTCAGTGTTTCATTTAAATTTTAAAGATTTATAAATTTATAATGTAAATTATATTATCACAATCTAAAATTTAAACCGAATAAACAGGTCTAAATTTTACTTTCTTGGGATAGACTATTGAAAGATTAGAAGCATATAAACCAAGTAAACCCATGGATTCTTATTGATACTGTTATTAGTATTGTCCAATGAAAAATTTCACTAATGAGTGTTACTAAAAATAACATCTGCCACTATATATCGTTTTATGGATCGCTCTGACGGCAACTTTAGTTTTGACAGTATTGATCCTCCTAAAGTTTAGATGAAGTCCGGCAGGTCAAATATTCGTTTTAGGCAATTCATCATTATGTTGGAGATTTTATTGAGATTTTAAGCTCACATCGGCTTTCTATTCGACAATTTCTGCTATCATAAGTTAATATGAAAATTAAGCTTAACATTCTAATCTTACAAATTATTTAAAATGTTAGTATAATTTATTTGATAGTTCTTACGTAAATACGCTAGCGCTAAACTCATTTCAACCTTCTTCCCCTAAGAAAAGCGTAAATTTAATCATATTAAAATTCTTTAAGCTAGACTTTTACTTCATTATATCAATTTAATCATATTAAAATTCTTTAAGCTAGACTTTTACTTCATTTTCAGATATACTGAGATTAAAAATAAAAAACCTACAGCTTTTAACAAACCAATTTCTTGTTAAAAAATGAATTTTTTTTTTTAAAAAAAAACCTTTTTTTCCTTTTGTGCGAGGGGACAAGTGTGTCCGTGTCGGCGTGTATGGTTGGGCACAATACTGTCGCATTTTCTCAGGTGTTTTGACTACCTTTAAACGTCTATGAAACTGTTGGATCAAAAGCTGCAACACCAAAGTAGTTTGTTTAAATATTAGCAAAAAAATTTTGTATTTTCCAAATTATTAAGAGCATAAATTTTCATAATTAATAACTTAATTTGCTCTTACTTGAAGAGAATGAACTACGAAAAGATGTAACCTCAAAAATACAAACATACAAAGTCAGCTTCAAATAGTTCAAGGAAAAGATAAGCATCAAGGCAAGTGCTTGAATAGGCAATTATTTCCTACGTAAAAAAAAACCATAGAACTAGCATAGTCATAAGCAGTTACCATTTTTCCAGTTCATGTAGAGGGTGTTTGGGAACAATTTAATATTTACTTATTTATAAGAAAAATTATAAATTAAAATAAATGATTATAAATAGTTATTTGTGTTTGACAATAATTTTGTCTAAAAAGTAAAAATATAAGTTCAAATAAGATAAATAATGTTTAGATAATGATGACCTATAATTTAAATTATATTGTAAATTTACTAAGAATAACTTGTAAGTTAAAAATAAGTTAAGCGGAAAAAAAAAAGACAAATATGTAATTGTATTTGCTCAATTCTACTTATTTTTATTTATACTTATAAGCAAGAAAACAATAAGAAAGTTTTACTTATTTATTTTTTTTGTAACTTATTTTCTTGCTTATAAGCAAAATAATAAGTTCTTGTCAAACACAAATTTTAATAGAATTACATATAATCAAGTTTTGACTTGCTTATAAGTCATTACCAAACATCTCTGTAATCTCCATATAATCTCTATTTTTTTCCAGCTCATGTAATATATATACTTGTTATCATAAAAAATCTAGCATGACAAAATGAAGCAGAGATTTAGCCAAAATTGACTTGTCGAAATGGGCTGGCCAACGTTGTAAGTGATGGTTGGTTGATACCAACCGCCGCCGGCAAGTCATCCTTGGCTACACCACTTCGCTTCATTCCCACATGCAAGACTTCAAATGAGATATATAGGCCGACCACAAAGACGGAGGATTTATTTTACTCCAAAGAATGAAAGAAAGCTAGGAACAATGAAGATTGTGAGATTCACACCACCCTAAAACTCAAAGTAATGTGTGAAACTTTTCCCAAAGGAGAAAGACAACAACAGTCCTTATTGAACGAAATGAACAAATCTTTCCAACACACTCCTACAAAAGTAGAGACTGCCCAAAAGAGAAGGGAAACTACCACAGGCAGCGGAGGACGAGCCGATTGGACAGAAAGACTCAATGACAGACCACGGACGAATGAGAAGTATGAAGCAAAATGATACTCTTGGAGTCATTTATAAAGAAAATCTACAACTTACTTTCATGAGATTGTAATGTTGAGTAGTTAATGAAGCCTGATAGTTAGCTGAGACCCGAGTAGCCAACTAGCCGTAGATGAACTGTCTCTGATCTCAGTTCTTACCCAATGGGCAACTGTATTTATTTTAAATATGGTAATGGAAAGATGCCCATGAACTTGGATGTGACATTGCATGGATTCAATACCAAGGAAAATTAAACCACTCCATAACCCTATGTACTGACTCACTAGCTACTGAAATCTTCACAATTAAAGCACTGTCAATATTAGATATCTATTTATAGGTGTCCGTTTAACAATTGTACTTTGTGACCTTTGAAAGTTAAGAGTTAGGTGAGAAAATTTACTTCTCTATCGTCAAAGGACGACAAAGTTTGCAGGGTAACAAATATTTGCTGAGGTCTAAAGAGTAAAAACTGATGAATGATTGATTACAATAATACAACACATTTGTAATTCGATGTCTAAATATAGTGAATACTTTGTACTACAATAAATAAAAGTAATTGGTATTACAGGTTATGATCAGGAAACAATTACAATTTGCTATGGATTAATGTAAATCAGCAAAATATATATTCATTTGGCAACACCCTTCCAATTTCATCTTCAATGCCGACGGTACTCATAAATAACTTTGACATGTGAAATCCGACCAGCCTTATGCAATGGTTCAGCTTGATTCAAAACTGCCAGAAATGAAGTATTCGCAACTTCATACCAGACTCCAATAAATTATTAGAAGTAAAAAGTGTTGCCTTGGCGACTCCCCGTGAAGGGCTGTAAACGTTTTTCAAACCACAAATGCACAACTAAATAATACAGTATGGCACATCAAAAGTGGAAGCAAAATAGGTATAAAAAAAAGTGAAGAAGTTATTACGATGAATAAGTTACTCTGTGAAACAGAAGCTTCTTTACAGTGTATGCAACTACAACTGGCCTTTCAGTGCTAGAGAGTAAAGAATGTAATGACTCCACTACTAAATGTCATCGGACTAACAAGAATGTAATACTAGCATACACACTTTTTATAAGAATTGATCAGAAGTACATTTCCCATATGCAGCAAAAATTTCTCAAATTCTACTAGCATAATAAAATCAGACTCATATGATCAAGAAAACAAATTGTATCATGTGCAGGAACTGGGTAGAGGTATGAAAGGAGGCATGACATGCATGTGTAATTGGAAAACATATTTCAAGCTTACTGATTATTCTTCCAGTGCAACATAAACAGCTATGAATTAGAAATCTGTTTAGAGCTGGAAATATTGATTCCCTAACTGATGCTCCCTCCACTCCACTTTCTTTGCAACAAATTTTTTAGCATATGACATGGCTTTTAAGACTAGAGAACACCTATTGAAATGTTGTATCTCATATATATATATATATATGCTCTAGTCTTTAAAAATAAAAATAGAATAAATCAAAAAATAAAAATTGACATAAAAATGAATCAAGGACTATGAAAACAAAACAAGGAATTCAATGATATCAGCTCAATACTCTAAAAAGAGAACCACAACTAATGGGGAGTAGGATGAATTCATGGCTCAGATATGTTGTGTGTGCAGCTTGCATTGTGTGTGTGTGTGTGTGTGTGTGAGAGAGAGAGAGAGAGAGATAGAGAGAAACACTTGTCTTCTCCACCCAGTAGGCAGATTGCCTGTCAAATATGAGCTTAGCCATAGAGATTTACCTGTCTACGGACACGAAAAACAACAAAAAACTTAGCAGATCATTTTATGGCAAAGATGACCTAAATTGTGCTATAGTAAAGCAGCATATGAATTTATCAGATATCAAAAGCAATATTAAACAAAAAGTAAACCTACCAAACTGATGTAATTCAACTTTACACGTTAAAATTCTCCAATTGGGCCTCTTACCATTAAAGTCTTACCGTAAAAGTAGCAAGAGTAGGACGCATGAACCAGTATGTTGCATAACAATATTTGGCACTGACTTGCCCATCTGTCATTGTATAAATTTAAAATAAATAACATCCAAAAACTCACCTCTGTAACAAAAAAATCACAGCACCCACTGTGCAGTATGTCCACATCACCGGTTCAGCTGAGAGCAACTCATCCAATTTCAGATGAGATTTTACGAGGTTACATACAAATTAATTCTCAATGAAAGCAAAATCAGTGGTGACCTAGTGATCAAATTTATTTGACGCTATGAACAAGCCAGCAAAGCTGAAGAAAGCAAATAAGATATAAAATTACCGTAGATTATACAATCAAAAGGAAATAATAAATACTACATTTCGAGAAGTTCAACTCTAAAAACATATAGGCCATCAATTAGAAATAGCATACAAGAATTTGCTACAATTAATGCATGCTTAATCACGAGTTGTACCAATTTCTTGCAATTATGGGATAAAATAACCGATAATTCTTTTAGCTGGTCCAAATCCATACAAATTAACAAACATTGAACTCCTAAACACACAGCTGAGAACTACTGAAATTAATAAAAATGCCTGAGTCATAAAACATGGACAAGGCATATGCTGTCTACAAAGGTTCTTGGGAGCACAGGCTTTTGAAGTAGGTAAAGTATGGTGTTGGGACATGGTAGTTCAATAGGACTAAGATCTTCTGATATTGGTCCCCCCCTAACAAAAGCCTCAAGATGGGGCATAAGTTTTGCGAACCCTGTTTCATCTGGTCCTCTGGTTCTAAGGCTGGAGGCTTCATCAAATAGGCAGTTGGCTGGCTTCAGGCTTCAGATATATCAGCTGTTTTGTTAGGAAGGGAAATGAAACAAAGGGAGAATAAAAGCATCAGTTTCATATATGGGACATGGGTTAGGTAACTCTAGTAAAACTTCAATAACCTTCGCATGTTAATACAGAAAGATAAAGCTAGCAACTAAATTGGAAGGTGAAGGAAAGCTCAGAGAAATTATACATTACCTGTGGTCCTAGACATCAAGCTTTAATAATAACTCTTCCTCCGGGAAGAGCTCTGCCCAGATAACCTGGTCACAGAAGCTTTAAGTGAGGAACTACAGAATCAAATATATAAATGGTAGTAAAAGACATCCTCATAAAAAATAAAACAAAAATAATGTTAAAGATAATTTAGCCCACAGATTGGAATTAAGAACAGCAACCTTGAGGTTATTTTATCCTCTCTAATTCCTCCCGCCCTAGGTTTAATAATTAAGAAACAAGAATACTACTATTCTGTGTTAAAAATGAAAATGCAAAACTACTCAAAATGCTTGCTTAGTGTAACACAAGCCATCAAATTCCTACATGCAGTATGTAATACGGACATGTTCCCAAGTCCAAATGAGAGGTAGAGGTGCCACTAAACTAAACTGCTGTATTCTGATCTTCTCTGCAACCTTCTATTATTATATACCCTAAACGGCCCATCGGCAGAGAACATGCTTGCTGGCAATACCCCATCTTCCTTGAAACGCATTTAATTTGCTAAAATGGTGGAAAGAACTGAAATGGAAGGGTTTTTTTCCTCTTTCCAAGTGTCATGTTTCTGATATTTCTTAATATAAAATGATGGAGACAAGTGAAAAATATCCACAACCGTAAATCCAATAACTATTCCATAAAGAAGATATGTGGTTGACAAGCTTTACATGGATTTTTTTAGATCTATTACACAAGAAGTGTTGGAATTTTAATTCCTACACGTCCAGCCATCCACTCTCTCCTAAACTCACAAACATAAAGGAAATATATCATCAATTCTCGCTTCATATTTTGCAGAGATAAGACCCTTCATCTCACCTTTTTATCCATCCAAACACAGCTTACCAGTTACTACTGAATTCGAATACCCTCAACAACCAGCAAATAAGTACGGAAACAAGGAAAATATTAAAATAACACAACACAAAGAAAAAGAAGAAGAGAAGCAGTGGAGAGAAGGAATAAACTTACCCAGAACCACCAATACGACCTGAAGAATATCCACCATAACCTCCATAGGCACCTCCACTGCTGCCACTCTGGAACCGGAATTTTAAAAAAAAATTAATAAAGAAATTAATTAATAGAAAAGCATCTGCAGCATTACAATAGTAAGTTTGTTACTTAGTACAAGCAATTGAGGTACTGATGCTGTTTGAGAGAGAATAAAGTAATACAAGTGTCATCCTGACATAGGATGTTAAGTAAAAAATAAAAACAGTTCACAATAATTTGAATATGCTACTCTTAGTAAGATTAAATGTGAAAAAACTCACATGCAAACCCCCATAACTTCCATAGGCATCAGCAGCTGGTAAATCACTAGAGCCACCATATCCACCAGAATAAGAATGTTCACGCCCATGCCTTCTACTATCTCTACTTTCATATTTCACACTATCTGGAACATCAGCTGACATAGGAATGTACGGAAGAACGGGCACAAAAGCAGACACAGTCCCCTCCCTTTCAAAAAGATTTGCCCTTAGCCTAGAAGTTACTTGCGAAAGAGCATCCTTTGCAACATCAAGATCGCCTGAGATCTATTGAATAAAGTGAAATCAAGTGACAAGCAAAATTAGATCACTCGAGAGTTAAAACATTCACAAATCACAACGTATAATGAACATTTACCTGAACCATTTCATCATCCTCAGATGCAACTTTGGGAAGATTTTCCTTGGAAAGAATGCGAATATTAGCTTTGGTGATATTCCTCATTTCAGTAATTATGCTACCTCCTTTCCCAATGAGGCAGCCAATTCGAGAGGTTGACACAAGAAGACGGGTCGTGAAAGATATGAGACCTGAATCTCTTTCAACTTTTTCACTGCACCTGGGTTGCAAACGTAATGCTGCTTCAATTGTTGGAGAATACGTGTCTTCAAAAAACTGAAATTGAATACAGGAGAAATAATTAAAGCTACTGAGCAGACTAGACTTCCATACTCATGCAACATATAAACATCAACGGGGCAAATGCAAAATGCTTGCCTCTTTTGCTGAAATAGTTATTAAGCAATCATCCCCAGCGGCAGCAGAACTATCCACCTTAATAGCTGCCCCGGTATCTTGTCTGATTTGATTGATTATGGCACCACCCTTGCCAATCACACCGCCAATATTTGATGTAGGACAAACCATATGGAGAGAGAATTCCTTTGAAGATGATTCATTCCTAGGAGTTGAGTAAAAGGAGCGTGACCAGTCTCCGCTGTCACTTTTGTATCCACCATAAGAACTCATAAGAGGAGTTAATCCCATAATTGGGGCACCACCAGTAGGACCCATAACTGAACCACCAGACGGATATGCTGTGGGTGCCGCAGAGTTAAGCATGTGCTGGGAGCGAGACGGATTATCATGAAGACGGGATGCAATCTGATAAAGGGCCTTCCTAACAACCGAAACTTCACCTGAAATCTGGGAAAATCCAGGGAAAACATAAAGGAATATTTTATGAGCTTTATTCATCACAACTAAAAAAATCATACATGTTTAAAGACTCTAGGATCAGAAGTCAAAACTAATTCAGGATAAAGATTATTCAACATCTTTCCCGATGCCCACATAAACCAGGATATTTTCAATTTGTGGTCCAATATAAAAATAGATTTAAAATAAGGTTACATGGAACATGATCACTCACAGGAAATTACTAACGTGACAAGGTGAAGCAATAGTATTGTCCTCAAAACAAAACAAAATAAATAAATGTAACAATATCTAACAATAATGACAAAACAAAAATGGAATCTTGCAACCCAAATATCTGAATCAGATAAACAACAATCGCCTGAATAATGTTCCCATTTTATTACCAGGTGAAATGTTACATTAAAAGGAAAAAAGAAAAAAAACAAATATTCAAAGAAATCAATTCACTCAACACATGAGACAGGTTCATGATCAACTCCTACGATTATAGATACCTGCACAAGTTCATCAGAGCTCAGTGCACAAGGGGGCAGATGATCATCCTTCATAATACGGATCTGCGTGCCAGTATCGCTGCGAATGCTCTGAACTATCTGTCCACCCTTCCCAATAATACATCCAATCTGATCGGATGGTACAAGAAGTCGAACAGTAACCTGTGGTGCTTCTTCAGAATCCTCGGACAAGTCATCAGCAACAACTCTGTCATGTACCTTGAAAAGAGCATCTTGAGAAGCACAAACTTGATCATCAGTGCCATCAAAATCATTTGTTTCCTCGTTAGAACTGTATATAGTGACAACACGTTCATCGCATCCTGGCACTGTTTCACCAATTCTAATTTTTGATTTGCTATCAGCTCTTATTTGCTTAACAATTTCTCCTCCTCTCCCAATGATGCTTCCAATCTTCTTTCCTGGGCATAAATATCGGTAAACCGTATCATCTGGGCCAATGGCAAATGACTCCCTTTCATCCCCGGTGTTTCTCCTTTTATTTCTTCCATTGTCGGCATAATCAGAACGAGAGTGGGAACGCTTTCCATAATTGTTCCTCTGACCAGCCATAGGGAACTGTTGCACATTCAGAGTACACCAGAAATTAGAACACAAGAATTAAATATCCTAAAAAAAATTAATGGAGGCCAATGACTTCCGCTGTTGCATGCCAAAATGAGAAAGTATCATGCCTGATAATAGAATACCTTATTGATAATTATGCATATCAACCAAACTCATACCGTGGATTTAACTCAACTACATGTATTAAAATTTTACCAATACACCATAAACTTATATGTACTTACACAGGTTCACATTATCAATTTGAACTCCGAACTACAGAAAGCCAAGCACAGTGAAGAGGAACAACCGACATAATTAACATACAAATACAAGATGAACCAGATAAAAAGAAAATAGTTCAAGAAACCCAGAATCACAGCTCCAAGGACCAACATCTTAAAAATTTAAGATAGTAATACACTATTGAGCATGTAATCATGTGATTTAAATTCTTGTACAACATTATCAGCTTTAACTCATCAAAACTACATACATTGAAAATATAATTATATATCTAACAACGCTGAGAAAAATAAAAAGTAAACCTAAATGACATCCATGTAAAATAACACATGCTAAGATCTGAACATTATTATGTGCATGCAGCGAATCAATCAACAATAAGTTCAAAGAAAGACAAATTGAAAGATTCAGATAACTTGAACAATACTTCTACAAGTCTAATAACGACAACAGGGTTTGCTGAAGGATCAACAAAACGAGGGTAAATCGAGGAATGAGAAGGTGAGGAACGTAGTAAAAGTTCAAACCGTGGCTCAGAAAAACAAAATCTGCAGAGTAGAATCCAACGGAGAGAGAGAAATATTGAGGAAGCAGCAGAATTACACGGTTCTGGTGATCTGAAATTCTAGGGTTTTGACTTCTCCACCCTCCTGCAACAGAGAGAGATAATGTAGTAATAAATGTCTACCGAGCGCAGCAGCTTGCAATATAAAGGGGCCAGACGATGACGTATGCTCGATTGCTCGTCTCTTCTCTCGAAACTTTTGTCTCTGAATCTCTCACCGATTTTTCCTTTTTCCTTTTTTGCTTTTGAAGTTCCTTTACTCTTTTTATTTTTTTAACCCCTTCCCTTCTCAACTATAATTTGGCTGGGTATTTGGAATAATTAGCCTTTTATCAAATGATATTTTATTTTTATTGCCACTTTTGATACATGTCATATATATTTATAATTTTTTTATTAAAATTAAAATATTAATAAAAAATGCTAACTCTAAAGAATCTTATAATAATAAATAACAACTAATAAGATATGAAATGATAATCACCCGAATTTTCGTGATAAAAAAAAGAGAAATAAGAAATAAAAATAAATTTTAGTAGTTTTAAAATAAATGAAAAAAATCTAAATTAAAGTCTTTTACAAATTACCTTATTGTTAAATTTTGTTATAATTATAAATGGGTAGTCCAAAATTTTGAAAATATTAACCTATTTAATTTAGTTTGTTATTGGTATTTGGTCAATTTGGACCAAAAAACATAAATGGAATAAATGTGACTGAATTTTCTCAACCAATTCTATTATTCCATTCTCAATTAAAAAATATATTCACAAGTATAATAATTTGTAGGAACACTACTTATATTATATACACACAGATATATACATGTGTGTGTATATATAATGCATGCGAATGTTAAAATTAACAAATACGAAAACATGTAAATCTTTAAATTAATTAGAAAAAAAATCATCTTTTCCAAAAATTTAAACTACTTATTTTGATATATTACATATTTATTTTAGTTGAACACAACCGGAAGGCTTTCTTTTGTTGTTGTTATAAATGGGGTTTTTTATTTATGGGTACAAGAGGGGATAAAATTAGAATGTGGTATAATACTTCAAATAACATTAGAATTATTTATGAACTACCATTAAGACTCGTCCTCACTATAATATATGTGAATAAAAATATATTTTAACTGTTTTAAAATTATAAATATATTTTTTCTTTATTGTGGTACTACTTAAAAATTTAATAATTTTTTTTATGATATGAAATGTGAACTATAAATTGCAAAATTTCGTATTTAAAAATATTTTTTATTAAGTATTTCACTTTGAAGTTATTGATAATAATAAATTTTTACTAAGATTTTACAAATATATTTTGTGATGGATATAGTATTATACAAAATATAAAGTACATAAACATGAATCTAATGAGATAATTTATGAATGATAGATAATAGGTTGATTTTTATTTTTATTTTTACTTTGTTTATGAATACAAAAGCTATGTCATGTCATTGTAAGAAAATTAACTTTGGTTCATTTTTTTTTTATAATATACTAGTTTTGTTGCTTGTGTCAAGTACAGACTTTATTTCTTATAGTTAAAAATTAAAATATATTGATAACTATTTTTTATTTGTGTAACTATTCATTATAATTATTTGTTAACAATCTTGGTTATTAATTTAAATTAATATTTATTGTTAATCAATAGTTATTTTATTGATATATTAGTGCAACATATCCATAATAATAATCGTAATAATAAGATTATTATTTTTTTATGAATTTTTTGTAAATAACAATAAGAATTGACTTGTTGATTAGTTAATTTTTAGTTTAGACTTTTCTAAATCTTTTATAAGTATGTTTTATTATTTAAATGCATGTTTAATAATTTTTTTGATGATATTTTTTCATTATATATTTAATTACAATTAAAAGTGATTAGTTTCATTATAACATAAAAAATGTTTCATCCATTTTAAAATAAAAAATATGTTTATGAAACGGTAATTTTTAAAGACAAATATGTTTCAAATAAATTTATATTATTATGTTATTTGAATTAGTAGTAATAATAGTTATGATAAGATCCACTAAATAATGAAGATAATTAAAGGAGAATGCGGAGTTAGTTGGAAAAATAAAATGAAATTTAATTTTTTAAGATCTAAACATACATATGTGATTAAAGCTATACATATGAGAAAAAAAAAATTAAATTATAGCTCATTTTTATAATTCTATTGACTAGTATTATGTTTCGTTTTTCAGAATATATGAGAAAAATTTAATCATACGAATTAAAAAAACATGTAAAAATAAAATATATGTAAATTTTTAGAATTTTTTTGATATCTTTTATATAGTTTTTATAATTATATAAAAATTAATATATATTAACCATTAAAATAAATAAAATTTACTTAACTATAAAATTATGTTATACACTATGAAATAACATGAAAATTTGTGTACTATTATATTTTTTGATATTCTTTTAAGATATACTATTTTATCTTTTAATATTTTATTTAATTAATATAGTCGAATTTTTAAAATAGATTATAAATTTATATACATTTTAGTTATTAGGATTTGAAATGTTACCATTAGTTCTATTACCTTAACTATATACATATATAATCTGGCAGCTCCAACAACCCGTGAAGTTGAGCTCGAGTAGAAAGTGACCCCGCCGGAAAACCCATATCTGGTCCGTATCCACCGTCCTCATCCGCTCGGTTAAACCCTAATCAAACCACCCATCGGTCGGAACTGTACGGAACCTGAACCCTATACCGATGTCGGCGCATGGTCAGCCTCAGTTCAGGTACACCCAGACGCCATCGAAGGTGCTTCACTTGCGGAACCTGCCCTGGGAGTGCAGCGACGAAGAGCTCGTTGAGCTTTGTAAACCATTCGGCAAGATCGTCAACACCAAGTGCAATGTCGGCGCCAATCGTAACCAGGCGTTTGTCGAATTCGTAACTAACTCTCTCCATTTATAGTGTTTCTCTACAATATCTAGCCTCTGTTTGGATTATAATCTATTTCTGATTCTGTGTAGCTTAACTTTTTCAATGGGAATTTTTTAGATTATTCTGTATTATTATTGTCTTAACTGAAATTGCAAAGTTGACCTGCCTTGAGTTTTAGCTTTAGAATTTTTTGTGAAAATGTGGAGAACTTCATATAATCGATTCGGTGAATCTCCTTTAGAGCAAGAGAGGAATGGTTCACTTTATTCCTTGAGGAAAAATTTGTGATGACCATCTTCATAGCGACAATGCTAACTTTTTCTTTGATTACCGATGATAATTGCATTACTAGAAATGGTAAATAGCTGACAATAAGTAGGACAAGTTGTATACAGCTAAGTAATACGATGTATATTTATATGACAGAGCCTTCTGATCTTGCTTGGTAGCATAAAATAAGGGAAGAGTTGGCAGTAGGTAGTCTTATTAGTTTCCATGAAGTAAGCTTACATATGTATGGATATAATTTATAAATGAAAGTGATAGGATCGGATACCCTGTATATCAGAAGCAGACTGATGTAATTAGAGGGCAAGTGATATTTTTTGGAGGTAGAAATATGTGTTCTAGGTTGCCATCAGGACTTATTCTTCAGGTAACTAGGATGTGCTTCTGATGTTTACCCACTTGACATTCAGTTAATCTCAAGTTTCTATACTACAGTGGCTTCTTCAATGCATATTCACCCTCCAATTGTAACTCTTATGATGCTGCTCCATTTTGTACTTTAATTATTTAGAGTTATCTTACATCTAAACTGTATGATGTGGATATTACAGCAGGAAAATCAAGTTATGAGAGAAATGGGGGTGATTAAGATATTTAATTTATTCTTCTGCAGGTAGACATTAATCAGGCGATCAATATGGTTTCCTACTATTCTTCGTCCTTGGATCCTGCATCTATTCGTGGTAAACCTGTGTATATCCAGTATTCAAATAGACACGAAATTGTCAACAATAAGGGCCCTGGTGATGTTCCAGGAAATGTCTTACTGGTAACCATTGAGGGTGTAGAAGCCGGTGATGTCAGCATTGATGTCATCCACTTGGTAAGAGATTTTACCTTTTTATAGAGTTTCGCCATATGTATATGCTTTTTATGTCTAGGTGTTCCACATTCGGAAGAATTGTCAACATGACTTGTGGGCTGTGGCCATATATGGAATCCGGACACTTCAACCGTACTTCGTAGTTTTTCTTCATGGAAGAACAACCTCTCTTGCTTAAAACTTTTTCCGCTGATTGTTCTTTGAACAGAATTGTATCCTCGTGTGTTCATGTCCTGTGTTTGCTTTGTTTACTGAGGGCTTTTGTGATTCATGGAGATATCGTTGAATGGTATCCCTTTCAACTGAAGCGGCAAAGCATGTTTAAATAAAGTTTTATTGCCACGTTAAATTTTATGTAACTTTTATTTCTTCTTCTTCTTCTTCTTCTTCTTCTGGAGTGCATTTTATATCTTTCTACTTTCCGATGGCTTTGTGCCAATATCTAATTGAAGTTCATCATAGGTCTTCTCGGCTTTTGGCTTTGTGCACAAGATTGCCACTTTTGAAAAGGCTGCAGGCTTTCAGGTCATATGCTACTAGCAAGTTTGGATCAGCTTTGTTGCTGCAGTTTCTATTTCCTTAACAATATTTGTGGTCACCTTTTCAGGCACTGATCCAGTTCACAGATGCTGAGACTGCTTCTTCAGCAAGGGAAGCCTTAGATGGGAGAAGTATTCCAAGGCATATATTTTGTTGTAATTAACATTCATTTATTCGTTTGTCTTTCTTCTTCTGGATTCATTAATCTTGCAAGCTTATCAAAATTCTCGGTTTGCTTATAAGGAAATTGCTACATCTCAAAATCCAGGTACCTGCTTCCGAATCATGTTGGTTCTTGCTATCTACGCATCTCATATTCTGCTCACACAGATCTGAGCATCAAATTCCAATCTCATCGTAGCAGGTTCTTGAATCACTAGTCCACATTTTATGTGTGTCTTTCATTCTGTATTTAGTCAGGTCTAATGTTTCAGTATCATATTTCTCTGCCAGTGTGATTCTCTTTTTTGCAGTTGAGGTAATTGATGTATGTGCTCCCTGTGTCTTCTAGGGGTTAGGCAAGCTCGGCAGCTAACAGATTTGTTTTTCATTACCATGTTGTAATTTCCTTCATCTTACAGTAGTAATTCAATATGCACTTATACTTTCCACTTAGTTGATCAAGTTGGAATTTCCAGTGTGTGTTCGAAATCGGAATCAGTGTTTCATTTTGCATTACTAATTGTTTGTAACTTTTTCAACACAGTTCAACATTGTGTTATCATCGTATATGTTCGAAATTCTGCCCCCAACACTGTGTATATTGTTTTGGTTTTTCAGCTCATATTTTGCTATTCATGGACCTTTTCAGCATCGAGCCTTGCTTGACCTTTATTTAATCTACACGTTTCCAACCCGAGTTTGTAGTATTAAAAGAATTACATAAACATAGCTTGTACTCATAAAATGTGTTTATAATGTCACCACAACAATCCATGTTGCAACTAAATAGCATCCATAATGTTTCAGAACATCATGGTGAACTACATATGATAGTATCCATATTGATCTTGTCTATGAAAATATAGCATCAGTTGCAAAATATCCGTAAAAGATTGACAACGAATTATGTACCGCTTGTTGGCTGAAAATCAGACCATACGGTTTGTATTCAATATACAAGAAAGACTAAAATTATTTGATAATGTGATCCACATATGAGCATGTGTCAAACAGTTCATCTTAGATTAAGCTACGAGCATAATATGGAAAAATTGTGCTCCTACTCATTCAGGGTTCGAAGTTCAAACCAATCAAATTCTAAGTCATCATCCGACATGGCTATACATGTTTGACAACATTCAAAGTTGTACTCGATACACACTCTAGTATATAATGTCAAATAATGGATAATTTATTTTAGCTCTAAGTGTAGTTTTATACTAGTAAAATTGTAGTTGCAATAAATAACTGTTCTCTTTTTCTTCTTTTCTTAAAGTACCATTTATCTATTTTATGCATATGTAATTCATTCACTCATCCTACAGGGACTATACGAATCCATATCTTCCTGTGAATTCAACTGCAATTGAGGGTTTTGTTCAGGTACCTTTCTAAATTTCATCAATTTATTTATGCATTTATGTAGAATTGATAGTGTTATTTTTCAGCCTGTTGTAGGTCCTGGCGGAAAGAAAATAGAACCAGAGAGTAATGTTTTACTTGCGTCGATTGAAAATATGCTTTATGCTGTCACAGTCGATGTACTTAACACGGTGAGGAGTTGCACTAATGATTCATAATTTGAATTTGCTAGCCATTTTCCATGAATGGTGTGTTGGTTAGTAAATATTCATACTTATTTATTTCCTTGTCTCCTTACCTCAGGTATTCTCTGCATTTGGTGTAGTCCAGAAAATTGCCATATTTGAGAAAAATGGTGCAACTCAGGCTCTAATACAGTATTCTGGTCAGTTGTCTTCACTTAAAATAGGGATATCTCTAGTTTTAGGTTATTGGCTTGAATTGCAAAGATCTCTTTTATTGACTTGGATCGAGAAGTTTTGTCTCATGCTTACGTCTCTGGAGAGTTGAACATATTTTAATTTACCAAAATTCCGAACAAGGTTTTGAATCATTAAATTATAGACTTGATCTGTTTGCTCTAGTGGCTTAGGTATCGGATAAGTGTATGCTTTGATTAATACATCGTTAGGATAGTTATCATGGTTAATTTGCTATATCTAGTGAGATATTTAGTAGAGGGCGGAGAGCCTCATGCCCCTGACGAACTTTTCTATTTCCTTTTCATAACTATGTATATAATAGTATTATTTGTTGTACAATTAAATATTGCCCGTTGTATTTTAATGTCAGATATGCATTTTAACTCAATTCTAGTATATTTGTAGACTCGTATGAATCAGTTGAAATATGTACATAGTAAAAATTTACAAATTTCATACCCACCTCTATATCTTATGTAGATCATATACTGGACTTCCTCACCAATTAAAATTTAATAAATTCACCTCAAGTTTGAATAATGGGATTTGACAACCAAATAAGGTATGAAATTTAATATATCTCTAAGTTTGAAATAGAGGAAGTAAAAAAGAAAAAGATCACATGGTCTAAACCTAAAACTAATAAGAAACAATATCTGTAATGAACTTATTGTGTGCAATAACTTTCAGATAGAGAAAAAAGTTGGGAGAGTATTGTAAATCTTTGTTTTAGTTGGTGCATTTTATGTAATGAATTTTAATATTAATAAATTTATATTTAAATTTATTCATCTTTTTATTAAATTTTTAGAATCTTTTGACTTAATATATCGTGCCTTCTTCTCTTGTTGATCTTGCGCCTGTCGCTGGCCATGTCATAGGCTACCCAAAAGTCCTGGTGTGGGGGACGGAGTTAATTACATTTTTCAATTATAGATTCAACCTATTTAATTTAACTTTTATAATTTTTAAGGGTATGATATCTTTCTTTAAATATTCCTGCCTAATTATTTTTTACTGTTTCTCCCAATGAAATTTAGAGCTATTTACCTTGTGTGTGTGTGTGTGTATATATATATATATATATTATATTTGAAGTTTTAATGTTGACTTCTTTGTCCTAATTCCAGATTGTTCTTTAGTTTCAATTTATTTGGCATTTCATCGACAATAAATAAATAGTTATTTCCTTTTTTCTTTAGACTGACCTTGTCCTCCATGTTATGCTGACAGCAGCCTATTACTGATTCATGATTTGCTCTTTTTCAGACATCGGCACTGCAGTAATTGCCAAAGATGCTTTAGAGGGACACTGCATATATGATGGTGGCTATTGTAAGCTTCATCTATCATACTCTCATCATACTGATCTGAATGTAAAGGTACAAATATGTGCTTTTGAGTAAACATTAAATGAAAAAATTAAGAGGCAAAAATCAACAGTCATCCTAGCAGAAAGTGGTTCTGCTGGTCAAGTAAAAGATTTTGTTTCAAATGTATGCTTTTCAATGCTTTTTGGCATTTTGTTCTATCCCCAGGAACATTCCTATGCTTGAATTTGATGGGAAATATTGTTTTACTCTAGGCCTTCAGTGATAAAAGCAGGGATTACACAGTCCCAGAATCAGGTTTGCTTGCAATGCAACAAGCTTCTGGTCTGCCTGCTGCAGCAACAGTTTGGCAAAATCATCAGGTTCCTCCAATGTTTCCTGGGAATGATTTTGTGCAGCCTCCAGGTCCTCCCGGACAAGCTCCCTCCTGGGGTCAAATATACGGGTCTCCATCAGTTCCAGCTTCCACGACAGTGGCCTCTCCTGCTGTGTCCTCGCCCCTCGGATATTCTCCTTCAGTAATAGGAGCTCAGCCTTCAAATCAATTAAATTTGCAACCTGGTGGTGCCTAAGCACACGTTTACCCTCACTACAGATTTTGATCGTTCTCCTCCAGCTTTGTTCTGTTATGTTTTAGCGGTTTCAGCATCTTGCTTCTATTCAAAGAGTTTGGGAGCCCGACTAAGGATCTCAGTACCTCGATATCTTTGAACCTTGCACTGTAGTAGATTCTGTGATTTATTGATGCTATTGTACTTCTATTGAGTTCTTGAATTAAAATGTTCCATCACTTTAATTTTTCGGATGCAGAAAATGCTGCAATATTAGCGTAATTGGTTGTGTAGTGGAGAGGAGTATGGTTTAAGTGATGATTATGAATTCGTGATACGTAAACCTTGAACACCAACATTGCGATTGGATTGCATGAATGAAATATGGAAGTAAATAAGCAAAAAGCAAATATACAAATAGAAGTACTTTGGTGGAAAGTGAGATGCGGGAACAAAGTTGATCGTGGTGTCTTCACTCCACTATTTCTTCACTACATTACTCGTGTTTCACATATCTTCTTCTACCATTATTTTTTATCAAATTCATTCTTCTTCCTATCCCATTCAAGCAATCCGAACACGGTGCCAAAGGGTCAAGTCAAAGGACACTCTTTAAACATAAATTCATAGTTTGCAAATGCATGCTCACTCTTTAAACACAATACTCGTGCTTCTTTCTAATGACCGCAGATCTTATGAGCAAGCCCCTGAATGGATGATTTCCATACATTGACGGTCCATGATAGGTTTCGGTGACCACTTACCATGTAAAACTTGGAATGCGTTTTTAGGAAATGGTGGTCTCAACTATTCAAGTGACCGACTCTGTAGCCATGTGATAATAGAGTGCTTAGCGGGTGCATGGGTGGTTTTGAGCATGTAACTTTCACAACTATAGATAAAATCTTTGGTTAAAATGGATATTATTAGGTTGACATGTGTGACACTATTTTACATAAGTTATGAAGTGCGAATTGAAAAACTATATATATAAGGTCGTTTCTTGATCATTAGTTTAGATTTTTAGGTTGGGGAAAGAATATATATACAAGGTCCTTTCTTGACCATTAGTTTAGACTTTTAAGTTGGTTTTTTCTGAGATTTACCCGTGAATTGAAAGTGCATATATACATGGTTGTTTCTTAACCATTAGTTTAGGTTTTTTTTTTTTTTTTTTTTTTTAGGTTAAACCATCTAGTATCCGGTAGTCCATTTGGACTATGACTAATTTAAATTCAAGCCGGGTTGGACTCTATAAGGAGGAAAACTCTTCGTCTACTTATTTTTTCCATTTACAAGATTCGAACTCAAGAAGTTACTCATTGGATTGGACTCAAGTTTGTATATGGGTAGCCTTGGTTATCCCGAACAAATATTTGATGAGGGCGTATAACTCTAAGCATGATTCTGTAGTAAAACTTATTGCGTTACATAGCGCAAATGTTAAAGATCACTCCCAACCCTTTTCACCTCTTACCTTAATTTCTTCTTTAACATGAGCCCTGCTTCATTTTAACTGTTTGGGAGCACTTGTATTTATATATGCATTGCTTAACGACATTTGCCGAATTTACGTTACCTTTCATGCTTTTTCTAGCAGACTTCTATTTGATTTATGTAGTACTTTAGCTTCTCGTAACAACTTGAATCACCAAAACTTGACGAAATTTGCAATCATATAATTTTTTTTCCTCTTTCTTTGTGCGTGGTTGGGTGTGTCGGGGGAGGTACTATTAACAATTTCTTTTAATTAGTTATTAACAGTGTGGGCTGCTGGAGAACTGATGAAAAAGATTTCTATAGTGGGGCCAAAGCCCAGGCTCTGATTGGGTAATCATGTCAACTAGGTAACTGAATCTCTCGTTCTTCCCCTAAACAATAATAGTCTTGAAACTTGCGAGGTCAAAAATCAATGTTGGGGAGAATTATAGATATCAATCCTTCTGTTCTGTTCGGTAACAACTTTTCCGGCTACATTAGAAGCAAATTTTAAATTAGTTTAAGTTACAAGAGTACTCCCACTTTGAAAAATAAAATAAAATCTTGTTTTAAAAAAAAAGAAGAAGCAAAACTACTAGAAACTCAAAAGTTCAGAAAGTAGTGCTCTCTCCTTTCAGAAAAGTGTTTCTCTAAAACGGTGACTTTTGAAAGGTAGTTTTGTTCTCTAACGACTTTTAAGTTCAAATAGAAATCAAGTGGCTACATGATATTGTCAAATCTTAACGGTAAACTATAGGAGTAAATTTTATGCCACTTAACGGTTCAAAATATCAAATATATCCATCCTAATTTTGTAGACATTATTTTATAAGATAATTTAATTTTAAAAAAATTAAGGAGAGGAAAAGACCATTGTATAGTGTAATTAAACAAGGTTTGCGTGCAAACAAAAGGTATCTCGTATATGAATATTGAAAGTGATTAGTAGCAGTGAGCCAAAACTACACCGTATTCTCCGCAAGTGTCGGTTGTGATTGTCTATGTAGCCATGTAGCGTGTAGCATGTAGGCTACTTCGTCTCTTGCACTTCGTGGTGGTTATAAAGCTGTACTATTTGTAAATTCTTCAACTTTATTATTTACTTAATAAAAATTTAAAATTATAAATTAGAGAGGGAGAGGAGGGACTTTGCTCTATAAAATCGTAAACTAATATAGTTATTTGACATTTTTTTAAAATATAAATTCAATAACTGTGCATTTATATAGTCTCTCACTTCTTTATATCGGAATTTCGGTATAGTAGGTACATAATTTCGTTAATATGAAAATCTAATAATTTCAGATACTGAATTTTTGTGAAGTGAGATATCAAGTATAGGTTATTTTAGTGCTTTTATTATTATTTTGTTTAATTTTATCTTATCAGCATTCACCAACCAGTGACTTTGAATGCAAAAACCAGTTGGTGGAGCTGGACTGCACTCGCATTAATATGCTCCTTGATTACCGATTAATATTCCCTTCTTTAAAAAAAAAAAAAAAAACCCTCTTCATAATAAATTGATCAATTTTGAGGTCAACTTACATTCTTGACTTCTGCTTCTTAAGTAATTCATCCCTTTTGATTATTTTTCCCCGTTGATTGGGGAAAAGATTGACAAATTATACAAAAGACTCATACGACCATGCAGAAAATTGCAACTTGTGCCATTTCTTTTGGGATTTCAAAAGGAAAAAGAAAATGTTGAACTGTTGGTTATGATATTCTTTATTCACCAAATCTCACGAGCAACATGAAAGTGAGATATTTTTCTTCTTTTTTAGACTCCAACGATGGTGCTAAAGTAGTGTCATTCACCATAGTCCATAAACTTATCTCTACTACTTTTTGTACCTTATACCAAACTCATAAAAATATATCATATCAAGCTGTGACCAAGCACTTTTGATGTGTTACAGGACTTTTTGAATTAATCTTTACCAATGCTTTCCACATCCAAATTAAGGTCTACAGAAACATCAACTTTTAACTAATGGATTGCACTCATGACACTAAATTTTCACATTAAAGCTTGAATGCAATAATTATATTACAATTTTGATATGGAAAAGTGTGACAATGAAAGTCTTATCATGTTATAAGATTTAAAAGTTTAACACTTCTTGCGTTCTCTATTATGATGTCACACAGACTTGATTTTAAAATAATCAAAGGTTGTACATGACGTTTATTTTTCTTTTAAAATGAGATTTCTCAGTTTTAGGTTGAGGCATATTATCAACAATTAGATGGATGGAGACAATGTTTTGTATTTAACCAACTAAATCAATTTTCGTTAGCTATGCAACATTTAATTGTAAATGAAATTACTGCGACATATGGCTGTAATATTATGTGTTGTGCTGATTTAGTTGCAACTTTTTGTTGTTGATCACTTGTAAAATACCTTAGTGTTGTATACAACCTATTTTTGTTATCGCTTATGTCTGTAAGATGTTTCCATGAACAATCTAAATAAAATTTAAGGCTTCATAGTTAACTTTATGCGGTCCTTTTTAATTAAAATGCTTTCAAATATGCCATACAATATGGAATTTCAATGTGAATTCTTTTGCTGTAGTACTGTTTAGTTGGGTTTCATATTGAAAATTTAGGCCTTTTCAAGTTCAAGTTAGTTGTGGAGTTCTAAGGTTTTAATGCTATAACTCTCCATTGATTTCATGACATTAATGAACAATGGAGCAATACCATAGCCTTCTTACTCCAAAACTTACTTCCCATGTGCCCGTTAAGCCTAAGTGTTTATATGTCCCTTTGGTGGTTGTCACCTTTAATACCTTATGGTCCACAAGTAACCCCTCTAAAAAGAGAATTCTATAGGAAGTCTGATCACGTGTATCATTCTCTGTCTTCTTCTATGTTATATATATAGTTTTACTTGTTTCGTTTATAGTTTTTTTCTTACTTTTTTTTTTGAAATAGTTATGACTGTGTGACACTATATATATTTTATGAGACAAAAAATGAGATAAGAGATTTAAAATCATTTCTTAGATATATAGTAGCACTTTAACCGTGTGATTTCTTTTACATGATATCTCTTGGTTTGAGCGATGTTTTCTTAGTGCTGGCTGGTGACTAAGCCATCACTAAATAAAAACATGTTCTCTGGACCCCCTTTACCCACACTTGACTAAACTCCCCACAAACCCTCCTCCCCCCCACCGCACCCCACCCCACCCCAACCCACCCCAACCCAAACCACCCCCAGCCCTGCCCTCACAACTACCTCCAATCCTTAATTTTGAGGAGGCTCAAACTAACACAAGCTATGCAATTTTCATTCCTTAAATCTTCAGCAAAAGAAGTTTTAATTAGTTCATTAACAAACTTCGAGTATTGTGATAAACGCACAAGATGGTAAAAAAAATGCGTTTAAGAGTCTTATTCACAGATCGAGTACGAATTAATGTCCAAAGAAGTGAAGGAATGAGCAATCAAGTATGGTGTATATTTGGTTTGAGATGGTTAATGAACACGACTTCTAGCCTAATCTTCTGAACTGCCTAGTCTTCTTGTAGCTGTGGTGTACTAAACCATTAGTACTGATGTACACAGTGGACGACAATGGCATTTCTCTAGCTTTTTGTTGGGGCCCTTTATATTTTCGCAGTTTATGTAGCAAACATGTGATTGAGAGACATCATGTTAAATGACAAATGGACCAGAGAAAATACTCCCTATGACACAACTTTTTAAAGTCTTGACATGCCATTAGTTACGTACAAATGGTGAATATTCATTTGTTTCCCCTTCATATTGCCTAATAAGATCCCCTTCATTTTGCAAAATAAAAAGTTGGTGTTATCACTTATGAAATGTACAATACAATAACGTGTAGCAAAATTATGAAGAACGGTCCATACCATTAAAAATAAGAATCTTGAATAGATTTTTTCGAAAGGCTATCAGAAGAATTGCTATTCACAGTTCAACAGTACAAAGGAAAAGTAAAATCAAGCATTTATGCACCGACATCCAGTTATGTATCTACTTTTTATGTGTTTCCATTTGCAATATATATATATATATATATCTTACGTGGCCATGCATTCTGCCATGAACCAAGTGTACTGTATGGGTATGACAGGTCAAAACATTGTAGTACGGAGTATTATTTAGTGACAATTGATCTTTTTAACGACAATTAATCGATTATTCCTTATAATTTTTGTTATACTGCATTTTGAGACGATTGAATGATCCTGAATTGTTTGGAGTAAACGGAAAATCGAGGGAGGGCAGTTATTCTATTTTAACCGGTATTTTATTTCCCGTTATATATTTGACTTGTGAAATTATGATTATCGAATGTTGGAGCCTAAATAATTATTTTTAGAATACGTGATAAATTTTAGGAATTTATAACAGAGAATATATCACAAAATAGTACGGAAAAACTAATTTCAAACAGAGGTACATGATCTAACATAGTAGCAATTTAACAACATATGTTGTTTCGGTTGTTATTTTACTTATTTGTTACGAGTCAATTTCAGTGAATTCTTAGAAATAGAAGACAGGCAGTATCAACTTTTTCCTAGATAGCTATATAATCAATGAAATCAGCTTCGTAGTTGCCACATTTCGTTAAATCTACCCCACATTAGATTGTAAAGATTTCCAAATTGAATAGCTACAAAACCACGCAATTCATACAGTAAGAGAATTTAATTTCCTTCAAAAAAATCAATCTCAAATTTCCAAATAAAATAACATGCACTGTTTCCACATGACAAAGACAAACCTCAAGAAACGACTAGTCATCAAATTAACGACCCCATGAAAAAAGCTGGTAGTGAGAGTTGTCAGCTTTGATGTTGGACCTCAAAGTCCAAACCCACAATTACCAAATCCCTATTTATTCTCATCACAATCCAAACCCATTTCCTCACAAACTCATCATCATTGTTTCCTTGTAACTATCTCTTTCACTTTTCTTTTAGATTTTTTTTTCCGAAGTTATTACTTTCTTTAAACAAAGAATGCTAAAGAAGACACTATTTTGCTTTGATTTCTGTGCAGGAATGAAGATGGGTCTGATTAGTGGTGTTTTAGTGGTGGGTTTTCTTTCATTTTTCTCATCTGTTGATGGGTATGGTGGCGGTTGGATTAACGCTCATGCAACGTTTTATGGTGGCGGCGATGCTTCTGGAACAATGGGTATAACTTAAACCGACAGACTTTGCTATTCTTTAACAAAAAAAGTAACATTTATTAATAAAACTTGTATAATTGTTTTATTATAATGTCCTATTCTATACATTTTATTATTACAATTTTCTAATTTTATCCTTCTAATTTTATCCTTAATTGAAGATTTATAACAAATTTTATGATTTTTTTATTTATTATTTGTACATTTAATTTTCAGTCAAATTTACAAAATTAATATTTATTAAAAGTTCAAATATTAATTTTTTTGTGGAATCGGATGAGGGAGTAACTTTTTATGATTAATACAGATAGTCATATGATTAAATATGTGGTTTTGCATATGTAATTAGGTGGGGCTTGTGGATATGGAAATTTGTATAGTCAAGGATATGGTACAAATACTGCAGCATTGAGTACAGCTTTGTTTAACAATGGGTTGAGCTGTGGAGCATGTTTTCAGATTGTTTGTGTCAATGATCCCCAGTGGTGCCTGCGCGGCGCAATCACCGTCACCGCCACAAACTTCTGTCCACCGGGCGGCTGGTGTGACCCTCCCAACCACCACTTCGATCTCTCTCAGCCCGTTTTCCTCCGAATCGCTCAATACAGAGCTGGGATTGTCCCTGTTGCTTACAGAAGGTAGAAAACTAGTTAGTAAACCATTTCACTTTAGTTAGTCGGAAAATATTCCACCAAATTTTTTGACTTAAATTTTTAAAATTCTAAAAATTTGACAATATAAATTATATTATCAATTAACCCGAAACAAACAAGATCATTGTCTGAATAAAAATATTATCAAAAAAAATATGTTGTCAGAGTCATAACGGTCTGTATATGTATGATAAAAGAGTCGTTGAAATTACTTTCTTTTGGTTACATAATTTTTAGTTTAACATCTAAACTCTTACAATTTATTTAGTCATTAATTTATTTTTTAAAAAAAGATTCTTTATTTTGATGGAGACATGTTTACCACGGCAATATCAACAACATTATCCGAACACGGTTAAGATCAGAATTAATTTCATAAATGTGTATTTTTTATTTGTTTTTCTAGGGTACCCTGCAGGAGAAGGGGAGGTATAAGGTTTACCGTAAATGGGCACTCCTACTTCAACCTTGTACTAGTGACAAACGTAGGAGGAGCAGGAGATGTACATGCAGTGTACATAAAAGGCTCAAGAACTCAATGGCAACCAATGTCAAGAAATTGGGGACAGAATTGGCAGAGCAACAGCTACCTTAATGGACAGAGCCTATCTTTCAAGGTCACCACTAGCGATGGCCGCAGCGTCGTCTCTTATAATGTCGCTCCGGCCGGCTGGTCTTTCGGACAGACATATTCCGGTGCCCAATTCCGTTAAGACCCGCCATGCATGCAATAGTATTAAAATTATAAAACATGATTTTGTTAGTTTAATTTAATTGAAAAATACCGGCTTAATGATATGGCCAATGGAAGGGCAATATAGTTTAAAAACACTCTTATTATATCCAAAATGGATTGTTTGGGGAATTTATTTGAAGACCCTACCATTAATTGTCTATATATAAAGTAGTAATAGTGTATGATATTATGTCTGGTGATGACACTAATAATATGTCATGCCAAAGAGGCAAAAATCCTTGTACAAGGTCAATGTATGTAATCTGTCTAAGGGGAAAGTGAAAGTTTTTTTTTTTATATAATGTTATAGATATTTAATTACGGATAGTCTTTTTCTTATTATGATTTTTTTGATCTTCATGTTATTTGGTTAGGATATAACCTCATTTTATTGCTCCACCGACTCATGTAATTCAGCTGTCTCAAAAAATGAAACAAAAAGAAATGCGTATTTTATTTATTTATTCATTGTTTGAACTAAGTTTTTTATTCTTTTATTGCCTCTATATAATTCATCGGTCCTAGAAATATGGGTGTGTGCGGTTACAAGTGGAATGACTTATACCCGGAAAAATTCTAAATCTCGTACAAATGTATTGATTAATTATAATTAAACAATATTTTTTCAATTTTGTTTGTATTAAGTTGTGAAATCTTAAATTTTAAATCATGGTAAAAGTTTAATAAGATTATCATATAATAAAGAGTTTGCTTTGTTGGAATTTCAATGTATTTTATAATGTTAATTAACTTACAAATAAAAATACAAAATAATTTTTAATCATAAACTTTCATAAAAGTTTAATATACCTTTTTGAAATTTAAAGTTTATTTTGGAACTGAAGGAGTATTATTTAACAATAAACATCAATTGGTTATAAGTTTTCACAATAAAATACTTTCTTTAAAGTAGTAATTTTCCACGTCAGATAATAAAATATGGCAAAAATTCCAAGTTTAGAGTTGTAGACAAAATAGAAAAGAAAGCAAATACTCCATGCTAGAAATTTCCAAAGCCAAATTTCCTTGAGCTTGTGTGAATTGTGGACACTGTTTTGCCACACGCTTCACTATGCATAGATATTGGAATTAGTATATAGCCATTTAACTTGCAATCCATGTGTAAAATTGAAAATAGAGCACTAGTTTTGTAAACTTTCCATTGGCCTTTACTGATCTCTCCCCCAAGTGCAACGTATTAAAACTGGTGCAATATCTTAGTACGTTTAGCTGAACATACTCTTAATAATATACTCCGCCTACCGAATAATAAAGCCAATACTTCTGTTCTAAAATTTTTACGACACTAATGATTAGGGGTGTGCATTTCGTTCAGTTAATCGAAATTTGAACTGAAAAAAATTCAGTTTGGTATTAAGTATAAAAAATTAAAGAAATTCGATTTTCAGTTATTTTGGTTTGATTTTCGGTTTAACTGGAAAAAAAATCGAAAACCCGAATTTAAAAAAACCCATCCAAGTTTACTCTTTCACAAATCACAACTCACAAGTTTCACCCGGTTAGCCCTAGCCACCTCTCGTCCTTTTTGTATCTCCTTTTTTATTTAAGCAAATGACTGCCAATAGGTACTTAAAATAACTGCCAACAAGTGTTACTTAACTTAGTTTATTTTTTTTACATTCTAGAATTTGGTTTTCGGTAATAACCGAAATATTTAATTCGGTTCGGTAAAAAACCGAAATAATTTCGGTTCGGTATTCGGTAATAGGTTTAGTATAAATTCGGTATTCGATAATACGTTTAGTATAAATTCGGTATTCGGTAACCGAAATAAAATTCGGTTCGGTTCGGTTTTAACCGAATGCACACCCCTACTAATGATGGTACATAAAAAAAAAAAAAAAAAAAATATATATATATATTTACTTAATATAGTGGGTGGAGCTCTTTTTTTCTTTTTTCTTTTTTTATGGGTAAAAGGGGCCTATTCAATGTGGTGTAGAGATTAATTTTTTTACACTTATATTATTGTTATGTACTTCATCCTGCGTAGGTATTAAGAAATCACCGATTGTAACATTGAATTTTTATGTAATGTTAAAAATAATTTTATATTTTTTTAATGTATTAGAGTAAGTTGTTTATCTCTTTTCATTAAATGAGTAATTTTTATTAAATATTATTGAAAGTATTTTAAAAAATAAATCATTAAATTCTCTGTAAAATAATGTAAATGACTTATATAAAAAAGTAGATAAAACACCCTAAATAACTTATTTAATAGGATGGATAGAACAACATCGAAGGTAAACTACTTTTTAATACAGTCTGATTTGCTGAACGGTATGTTGCCCTTGTTGCCGATATCTCCATCAGTCCTACTTTTTTGTTTGTACAAATTGTGTCACGGTCAAATATTGTACATATTATATCCTAATATACACCGCCTATTACCAACAAAAATTAGGACACAAATATTTTACAATAAATTTCTGTTCACGTATAAATTCATTCTTCAAAACTGACATTTCAAATATAAATTGAGAAGCACCGTCGCACCCCCCCCCACCCCCCCCACCCCCCCACCCCCA
>CM025784.1:41794889-41897785 GCA_014636745.2 Centella asiatica | reverse complement strand
CTATTCTGTAATTTATAATTACAGCTTCTAAAACTAAGTTATCAAAAACCTAGCTTCCTAATTCAAATCAAATACAATCTTTCCAATTGAAAGATTTCTAACAAGTTTCCTTGTCAGCTACGTCTTCAATAAAGTCTACGTGTGCATGGAAGACTTTCTTTCTTTGATTTGAACTCTAACTCCATCAGTGATTAAGTCTTCGACTAATCTCCGATAGCTTCTTTAATTAGTCCCTGATCACTTCGGGTAATCTCCGATGCTTTACAACGTGTAATCTTTGATGCTTTACTTCGTGTAATCTCCGATGCTTTGGCTTTAGTCTCTGGTGATGTCAGCTTTTAATCTCCGAGGTATTGTTTTAATCTCTGATGACGTCAGCATTAATCTCTGACTCTTTAGTTACAATCCCCGATGACCAATCCTTCAATCTCCGATGAACAAAACATTTTAATCTCCAATGAAGGATTCTTCAATCTCCGATGGGCAAAGTCCAATCTCTGATGAACAAAACTTTAATCTCTGGTGGACTTTTCCCTTAATCTCCGACAAGCCAAAATCAATCTCTGAAGGACTAATTAATTTAACAACTTGTTGAACAAACTCAACAAGTATTCCAGCAGTACATACAAAAGAAATGAACCTATTTCTTTATTATAATGACTAATTTACAAACAAGAGATACTACTGCTAGCTACAAAACTAAAGTGTTACAAACCAACACTTTTCTGTACATTTGTATTCCTAAGTATTCTAAAGACAATCATCATCAAATGTTCATAAAACCTAACATGGGTGATGCTAGATCTACCAGTGGTTATTTATTTACACTAGGTGGTACAGCAGTTGCTTGAAAATCTAAAAGACAAACTAATATTGGTTTGTCATCTATGGAAACAGAAATTTATGCATTAGCTTTAGCTGCAGATGAAGCATAATGGATGAAGGATTTGTTAACAGATATTCCAATGAAAAGGTTAAAAGTCAATCCTTTGTCGATATTTTGTGATAATCAGGTTGCACAAAGAATTGCAACGAACACTTTTTTTAATCCTAAAAGGAGGATGTTGAGGTTTAAACAAGCTAGATTATGTTATCTCATTAATCGTGGGATCATCACTGTTGTTGATGTGCGATCTAGTAATAATATTGCGGATGCTCTTACAAAAGGGTTATCGAGGGATCGTGCTTATAATATTATGATTCAGATGGGATTAAGATCTATGGAAAAAGAGTCTTATGAGAGATAATTGACCTTTTGTAATTGTAATTCCAATCTATATAAGTATGTTATTTGATATGTCTTGATGTTGTAATTTCTTTATATCATTTCAAATTTGATGATATGCCTTTTATGACTTGTTGTGTCATTCCAAATTTGATGATACATCATACTAAAACCATGTGGGTATGAAATTATAACATTCCAAAAAGAGACATGTGTGGTTCTTATCTTTAAATGAGAGAAACCATAATAGAACAAGTTCTATGTGTTGAAAACTTGTTGGTGATACTTAATAGTTTTATTATGTGATTGGTACTAAGTTCTTTAGTATTGAACTAGATACTTTTACGTTAAACTATTTTTTGTAGTGGTACTATATTTCATTTATTTGAACTAGATACTTGCATCATCTTTGTGATTTGTACTATGTTCATATTTGTTGAACTAGATACTTATACTAATTGGCAAAACGGATTTGAATTCATTTTTGAGAAGTGTCTCATTTGAAATTCTTTGTGTTAAATTGTCAATTGCAGGAAATGATGGAACTTGAGGAGATCAAGTGGATTACTCTATGAAATATGATAATCTACTAAACGAGTAGAATTTGTTGGTGTAACTGAATCTCCGAGTCTTATCATTGTTCTGTTTATTTTATTCAGATATTATTTTCTTACGTGAAGACTTATTCATTTGTTGAATTTGTTTTTGTTTCAAAACCTAAATACTTGTATTTGATTTGGTTTAGACATGTATGGATGATTTTATTTGAATTTGGTTTCATAATACTTTGGTATTGTGTGTTCATATATGGTTCGTTATTATTATTATTATTATATATTTAGAACATAGGAGGAGATTGTTGGATAATATGTTCAAAATATATTAATAATAATAATTTGATAAATATTAATTATACTTTATTAATTAATATTATATGTGAACAAAAATCTGAAAGGTGTATGGGCCAATATAGTATCCTAATTAAAATAGATCTATGTATCCTATTAGGAATGGATCTATGTATTCTAACTGGAATGGAACTATGTTGAGTTTGATAACCTAGTCAAAAGGATATCTATATATATCCTTCTAGGGGCAACAAACTTGATATTCCAAACTAGATACCTTGAATGTAATGTTTCAAGCAAATCCAAAATATACGCAGTATCCTCTCTAATTATTTATTTAATTATTGTTTTTGCCTTCTGTTCAACAACTACTTACTACTTGTTCACAAATTTGCATAGCTCAATATACTTATAGTTACATTTTCAAACAAAAGAAAACTAACTATTAACTTGATAAATTTTTTAAAAAATGAACTAAGGTTTATTTCCGTGTTTTTTCCCCTCCCTAGAATTGATAGGAATCTCCAAATACTTAATTAAAGAAAATAAATATATACAGTGTAGACATATTTGTGTGTGCCATGAAATCCAGTATTTTGAAAGAGTATGAGAAGAAAATATTATTTTTCTTTGTTAGATGGGACTCTTAAGATTTAATACTTTAGTGTTGTAGAAAATAAGAAAATTTACAATGCAATAATATTATTGTCTAATTTTAAAATTAAAAATATGTTTTCATATTTAAAATCAAACGAGGGTATATTAAATTTTGAGAATAATACGATTAATTAATATTCAAAATATAAATTATGTTATAACAAAATGTTATGCTAAAACCTATAAAATTATATAATTATATCAACTAAAATCAACAAAATTAAAGTTAATTTTATAATTATACGACTGAAAAAACATAGTAAAATATTTTTAATTTTAGAATGGAGGATTACAATATGGGTTTAATAATGAATGACATTCTCATATCTTATAAGTTGTAATTTGAAGAATTTATTTAATGCATATAATTATTGCTATCATATCGAATCGTATATTATGACACAATATAAAATGTTGAATTTCATAAAAGATAACTACTAAATATTTTTATTAATTAATTTTTTTTTCACCTCAAATAAAAATGAATTTAATTATTTGCGATGCATTATTCCGCAATGAAAGCTCATTTTTTATATTATATAATTTGTGATTTTATAAACTTGATTTGATGATGTTTAAAATTATGAATTTCTTAATAAATGATAATTGAATAATTTTATTAACTAATATTTGGTTTTCACAAATTAAAAAATTAAAAAGAATTTAAATATTTAATTATTTGCTACGCACAATTTCGTCAGAAAAGCTCTTTTTTATATTTTATGGTGTGTGTGCTTTCATAAACTTTATTGGATAATGTTTGAAATTATGAATTTCTTAATAAATGATAAATGGATATATTTATTTACTATTTGTTCGTTTGACAAGATTAAGAAATAATTTAAATGTGTATTCCTTTGAGACGCACAACTCTGTTGCAAAAGCTCATTTTTACATTATATGGTGTGCTCTTTTATAAACTTGATTTGATGATGTTTAAAATTTTGAATTTCTTAATAACTGATAATTGAATAATTTTATTAACTAATTGTTGGTTCCATACAAATAAAAAAATAAACAAGAATTTAAATATTTAATTATTTCTGACGCATAATTCTGTCGCAAAAGCTCATTTTTATTTTATATGGTGTGTGCTTTTGTAATCTTGATTTGAGGATATTTAAACTTATAAATTTGTTAATAAATGATAATCAAATAATTTAATTAATTAATTGTTGGTTCATACAAGTAAAAAATAATTTAAATATTTAATTATTTACGACACATAACTCCGTGGCAAAACCTCTTTCTATATTATTTTGTGTGTGCTTGTAGAAACTTGCTTTTACGGTCTTTAAAATTGTAAATCTCGTAAAAAATGATTATTGAATATTTGCATTAACAAGATATATTTTTGCTTGAACTAAAAATGAATTTATTGCTTTAATAATTTGAAACGCACCACGTTGTTAAAAAGCTTATTGTTTATATTATTTGTAATAAGTTTGTGTAAACTCGATTTGATGACATTTAAAATTGTGAATTTTATAAAGATAATCATTAAATATTTTTATTAACTATTTGTTTGTTTCCTGCATATAAAAATCAATTTTCATATTTAATTATTTGTGATACATCATTCCATCACAAAGCTCATTTTTTTTTATATTATATTGTGTGTGCTTCTATAAACTTGATTTGAGGATGTTTAAAATTATCAATTTCTTAATAAATGATAATATAATAATTTTATTAACTAATTTTTAGTTCCATACAAATAATAAAATAAAAATCAATTTTCATATTTAATTATTTGCGATACATCATTCCATCACAAATCTCATTTTTTATATTATATTGTGTGTGGTTCTATAAACTTGATTTAAGGATGTTTAAAATTATGAATTTCTTAATAAATGATAATATAATAATTTTATTAGCTAATTTTTGGTTTATACAAATAATAAAATAAAAAAATAATTTAAATATTTAATTATTTGCCACACACAACTTCATCGCAAAAGCTCATTTTTATATTTTATGGTGTGTGTGCTTTTAAAAAATTTATTGGACAATGTTTGAAAATATGAATTTCTTAATAAATGATAAATGAATATTTTTTATTTACTATTTGTTTGTTTGACAAGATTAAAAAGAATTTAAATATTTAATTGTTTGAGACGCACAACACTGTTGCAAAAGCTCATTTTCATGTTATATGGTATTTGCTTTTATAAACTTGATTTGATGATGTTTAAAATTATGAATTTCTAAGAAAATGATAATCAAATAATTTTATTAACTAATTTTTGGTTCAATACAAATAAAAAAATAGATAAGAATTTAAATATTTCATTATTTGCGATGCAAAATTCTGCCGCACAACCTCATTTTTATATTATATGGGGTGTGGTCTTATAAACTTGATTGATGATGTTTAAAATTTATTAATAAATGATAATCAAATATTTTTATTAATTAATTGTTGGTTCATACAAGTGAAAAATAATTTAAATATTTAATTATTTGCAACACATCATTCTGTCAAAAAACGTCATATTTTATATTATGTGGTGTATGATTTTATAACTTGATTTGATGATGTTTAAAATTATGAATTTCTTAATAAATGATAATCTAATAATTTTATTAACTAAATTTTGGTTCCATCGAAATAAAAAAATATTAATGCATTTAATATTTAATTATTTGTGACGCAAAACTCCGTAACAAAAACTCTTTTTTATTTATTTTATGGTGTGTGTGATTTTATAAACTTTATTGGACGATGTTTAAAATTATGAATTTTTTAATGAATGATAAATGAACACTTTTATATACTATTTTTTTGTTCGAAAAGATTAAAAAATAATTGAAATATTTTATTATTTGAGATGCACAACTTCGTCGTAAAACCTCTTTTTATATTATTTTGTGTGCGATTGTATAAACTTTATTTTACGATATGTAAAACGTGAATTTAGTAAAAAATGATAATCGAATATTTGTGTTATCTAGATATATTTTTTGCTTGAAGTAAAACCAAATTTATTGATTTAATTATTTGCAACGCACTACGCCGTTGCAATCTTATTTTTTCCATTAATTGTTATAAACTTGTGTAAACCCGATTTGATGGTGTTCAAATTGTGAGTTTGATAAAAACAATAATTAAATATTTTTATTAACTATTTGTTTGTTCGCCACAAATAAAAGGGAATTTACAAATATTAAATTATTTGTGATGCATCATTTCATTCCAAAAGATTAATTTTTATATTATATGGTGTGTACTTTTATAAACTTGATTTTATGTTGTTTAAAATTTTGAATTTCTTAATAAATTATTATCGAATAATTTCATTAACCAATTGTTGGTTCTGTAAAAATAAAAAAGTAAAGTAGTTAAATATTTAATTATTTACGACGCACAATTTTGTCGCAAAAGCTCATTTTAATATTATATGTTTATGCTTTTATAACTTGATTTGAGGTTGTTTAAAATTATGTATTTATTAATAAATGATAATCTAATAGTTTTATTAATTAATTGTTTGTTCATACAAGTAAAAAATAATTTAATTATTTAATTATTTGCTATGCATGACTCCATTGCAAAAAAAACATTTTATATTATTTCGTATGTGCACGTATAAACTTTCTTTTATGACTTTAAAATTTTTGAATTTCATAAAAAATAATAATTGAATATTTTTATTGACTACATAAATTTTTGCTTGAAGTAAAACCAAATTTATTGATTTAATTATTTGCAACGCACCACGCCGTCACATATATGATTTTTTTTATTATTTGTTATCAATTTGCGTTAATTTGATTTGGTGATGTTTAAAATTGTGAATTTTATAAAGATAATCATTAAGTATTTATATTAACTATTTGTTTGTTCACTGCAAATAAAAATCAATGTACATATTTAATTATTTGCAACCCATCATTTTGTCACAAAAGCTCATTTTTATATCATATGGTGTGTGCTTTTAAAAACTTGATTTTATGATGTTGAAAATTTGAATTTCTTAATAAACGAGAATTGTTGGTTCATACAAGTGAAAAAGAATTTAAATATTTAATTATTTGTGAAGCACAACTATGTTGCAAAAGCTCATTTTTAGATCATATGGTGTGTGCTTTTATAAACTTGATTTAATGATGTTTAAAATTCTGAATTTCTTAATAAATCAGAATTATTGGTTCATACTAGTAAAAAAGAATTTGAATTTTTTCTTGTTTGTGAGCACAACTCTATCGCAAAAGCTCATTTTTTACATAATATGGTGAGTGCTTTTATAAACTTGATTTGGTAACGTTTAAAGATCTGAATTTCATAATAAATGATAATTGAATAATTTTATTAATTATTTGTTGGTTCAGACAATTATAAGAAAATTTAAATATTTAATTATTTGTGATGCACTACTCTCTTGCAAAATCTCTTTTTGTATTATTTCATGTGAAATTAATTAAACTTGCTTTTACGACATTTAAAATTGTGAATTTCGTAAAAAATTATAATTAAGTACTTGTATTATCTAGATATCTTTTTGCTTGAAGTAAAAACGAATTTATTCATTTAATTATTTGCACGCACCACGCTGTCGCAATCTTATTATTTATATTAATTGTTATAAGCTTGTGTAAACCTGATTTGATGACGTTAAATTGTGAATTTGATAAAGATAATTATTAAATATTTTTATTAACTATTTTTTTTGTTTGCCGCAAATAAAAGTGAATTTATAAATTTAATTATTTGCGACGCATCATTCCGACACAAAAGATCATTTTTTATATTATATGATCCGTGCTTTTATAAACATTATTTGATGATGTTTAAAATTATGATTTTCTAAATAAATAATAATTGAATAATTTAATTAACTAATTTATGGTTCAATACAAATAAAAAATAAAAATAAATTTAAATATTTAATTATTTGCAACGAACAACTTCATCGCTCTTTTTCGTATTTTATGATGTGTGCGCTTTTATAAACTTTAATGGATGATGTTTGAAATTATGAATTTATTAATAAATAATAATTGAATAGTTTTTTTAATTAGTTGTGGTTCATACAGTTATAAAAGAATTTAATTATTTACGAAGCACAACTCGATCGCAAAATCTCTTTTTATATGATTTCGTGTGTGCTTATCTAAACTTCCTTTTATGATGTTTAAAATTGTGAAATTTGTAAAAAATAATAATTGAATACTTGTATTATGTAGATATATTTTTCCTTGTAGTAAAAACAAATTTATCAATTTAATTATTTGTACGCACAACGCCGTCACAAACTTATTTTTTCTATTAATTGTTATAAGCTTGCGTAAACCCGACTCGATGATGTTTAAATTGTGAATTTCATAAAGATAATCATTAAATATTTTTATTAACTATTTGTTTGTTCGCCAAAAAATTTCCTTTTATATGGTTTCGTGTGTGCTTGTATAAACTTCCTTTTACGAAGTTTAAAATTGTGAAATTTGTAAAAAATGATAATTGAATACTTGTATTATCAAGATATATTTTTGCTTTTAGTAAAAAAGAATTTATTTATTTAATTATTTGTATGCACCACTTTGTCACAAACTTATTTTTTCTACTAATAGTTATAAGCTTGCATAACCCCGATTTTATGATGTTTAAATTGTGAATTTCATAAAGATAATCATTAAATATTTTTATTAACTATTTTTTTATTCGCCGCAAATAAAAGTGAATTGACAAATTTAATTATTTGTCATGCATCGTTTCGTCACAAACGATAAATTTTTATATTATAGGAAGGATTGAGATTTAAGGAATTCCAAAAGTTATAAAGTTCTTTAAAAACTCTAAAGATCGGAATCCCTTATATATTATGCATTCTCACTATCCTAAATTAAAATGGGTCCTGCTCAAAAACAAAATAGACAACAAAAATGGTAATTTAAATATTTTTGGTAAAGAATTGATTTAATCTGTATTTAATTCCAATGGTATCGTTAAACCAAATGGCAAATTTTGTCGACTAGGAATATATCATTTATTATCCAAACTCTTTTTCTTATCTTTTCTAATTCACGATCTCTTTTTCAAAATTTACTTATGTGTAATTCACAAGTTTTAATTTGACACAATTTTAACACAAATAAATTTATAGAAATTGGAGTAACTAAACACTATAAGAATTGGTGAATCGCGAGGGATGCACCATTAAAAGAGTAATTAGTTCTTTTTTTTTGTTGTTATTAAAAGAGACCACTATTTATAACTCATACACTTACTCATACAGTTGTAGCCTTCATGACTTAAATCTCCAATCTTTTCACTTTTTAAAAGAGGCGCACGTTAGGTCTAAAAAAATTATTAGTTAATAATTTGGTGGATCACATAGAAATTAAGTGATCGCCGAAATAAATTCCTTTCGCAATCACTTATATTACGTTTTCTCTTTCTAAATCCAACTATTTAAAACTAACTACTATGTATATCATATGTTCACACGTATTATGCTAAGCTCTGAATTCCTAAAAGATAAATAATTTCTAAAAAAAATTAACAAGGACGTTTCAATTTAAAAAAAAAAAATCTTTTGCCTTTTTACATAGTCGTGAACACCTAGTCCTTGTAATGACTTTTTTTCTTTCTCCTTTCTTTAAGGAAAGAATAAAATCAAAACCGAATGAAATATGAATTTAAGGAGAAATGGAAGAAAAGAGTAGGGAAAAGGAAGGGCTCGTTACGCCAAGAACTTAGATTCTAATGTTGTATGTAACCAAGAAATATAAAAAAAAATAAAAATAAATTAATGTTGTAGTAGAAATCAGTAGCATGGTTGTGAGAAGAAAAATTAGATGGTAAGTCAAGGGTATCAATCACTTATCAATTCCTATTGTTGAAATCTTGCATATTTGCATATATCTTCATAATGTACGCGGAAAGAAAATTTTGTGGTATACACTTCGATTCATCATTTTCACAAAAATCTACCCTTCTTCTTTTATAAAGAAAGTTACATGTCTATTCTCTTGTAAATATAAAAGTTGTATATTGAATAAGATTTATATTTAAAAAGAATTTTATAACATTGATTAGAGCACTTGTTGTAGTAGTTTTTCTAAATTCAATTATGTTTCATATATTTAAATAATTTTGATAAAAAATGGAGAAAATTTGAGTTACACCAGTATTTATATTTTAAATTTTAAAGAAAAATTGATGATTGTAAACATATTTTAAAGTTAAATTTTGTCATCGCAATCTTTGTATCCTATTATTAATTGAACATTTATAACATGTTTCATGAAAAAAACAATTTGAACATTTAATTGTCAATCAAAGAATACACTATATCTTAAAACATTTATTATACATGCATAAAATTCTGTAATTCAAATTCAGTTTTTATTTAAACATTTTGATGTAAAATGATTGATGATAACAAGAAACAGAAATATTCTAATATAGTAAAACGTGTGTCTTCTGAAATTTTTGTTAAGTTCACGATCTAATTTATATTTTTTGGAATTTCAGAATCTAATACAAATAAATTAAATGTAACTCATTTTTTGAAACAAAAAAAAATATCAAGTTTATTATGATTATGTAACAAACAAAAAACGTCATCATTATGATTAAATTTCACATTGGACCATATTAATTGAATGTAATTGTTAGAAGAAAAAATTCTTGACCATCGTTATCACGAGACTAGAAAATTTACGTCTACTTTAGTGTTAATAGAAAAAAAAAGGGGTTAAAGGGAGGACCGGAGGTTGCAATATTCTAATAAATACTATATCAATCATATATGTTTAGAATTTGTTTAACACTTCTTTCTTCATTTATATAACTTGTCTTCTATTTAGTTTGTGTTGAAATAGTCACGATCATGGTTTTTTTTTTAAAATAATATATTGATATTTGAAAATTTTTACAAACTATATTCAAATTAATAAATTATAAGAAAATGGTAAGAAATTCAAAGTTATAAGGGTCGTAATCATAGAGTGGATTATTAGAATTTTTTAATTTTTTTTGGGTAACAAAAATTTAGGTGATGAGAAGTTTCTTAAATAAGTCATGACACCGATTTTTTTTGAGGATTTACAAGAATATTTACAGATTATTCACAAAAAATAACTACAAATAATACTCTAATTATCACCTTAATGGGCGCCAATTATTAGAACCTTAGAAGACCGAAGGTGTAGTCAATTATTCATAACACAATTCGCAGACCAACTGACTGGTTTTCTTTCAATTGCGTAATCGCGACCTGGATTCGTGAGAGACATTATCTGGTCAATTACTCAGTGTCACAATTGAAGAAATTTTTTAATAAAAAATACCAAAAAGTGAAGAAACTACTCCCGTTTGATAATTATTTCCCTATAAAAACCTTTATCTATTTTCTAGTAATATCTAATTTTGTACATTAACATAAAATAGTCTTTTTTTCAAGAATTTTATAATTATTAAAAACATATTTTCTTCTATCTATAATATAATGTAAAACTAATACCATTTAGAATTTTGCATAAACTTTACACAGAAGTCCACCGTATTAACATGCACCGCAAAACCCTTAACGGAATAATGTAATAATAAATGGGCACATTATTGGGATATTGGCAATTAATAGGGACACATAATCTCTTTAATATCGTATCATCAACAAAACCTTTTTTTTAATGGTTACAAGGAACTCAACAACCAAAAAGAAGAAAAAAGGACCAAAGATTAAAACAAAAAGAAACATATGGATATCCACCGAAAACACATTCAAACGAGAAAGATTAACTACACTATCAAATAAACCATTTTATATATAATATGAAAGGCTATTCCGCATTAAAGTTATATTTATATTGAGGATGGTATACAAATATGCTATATTCAGAAAATATAACATAATTACTATTTTGTTATGTCATTATCGCTAAAGTAGTTACTGACTAATTTTAAAGATAAATGTAAAAACCTCGTAGTCTTTAATATTTTCAAGATTTTTCAGTATATTAATTTTAAGGATATTGTATAAATTATTTTCAATACAAGTATTACTCTTTTTATGACTAAGATATATTTAAAAATCAACATCTAGTATATTTAAACTCTATTACTTTTAATCAATTTCTAATATACTATTCCCTCCGTTCAAAAAAAAAAGTTACATTTAAAAATTTTCTTTGGTTTTTTGTTACAAATTAAAAGATTTTAAATTATAAACTTATAGATTTCATCATAAATTAAAGATTTATAACAAATTTCATAAGAAAAACTTATTATTTGTACATTTAATTATTGATCAAATATGCAAAATTGATAGTTGTCAAAAGTTTAAATGTTGTTTTTTTTTTTTGTGAAACAGAGGGGATAACATTTAAGTTTGGCTTTATTGTAACAAAAAATTCGGCCAATGTGGCCTTTTAAAAAGTATTACCATACAGTTTTAGCATGTTTGAATTTTTCACATACAGTTTATGTTACCATATCCGATACCTTATGTATTATTTACGTTGTAATTTTGTTAAATAGATAATAACATTATATATGGTAATATAAACTTAATGAAAAATGTTAGAAAGTAATTGTACTTTACAAAAATATTTTTCACCCAATTACACCAATTACACTGACCGAAAAGAAACTTATTGTAATTAGTTTTAAGTGATGATATTGAGAAAAACATTACTTCAGTATTGTAAACAAACTAAAAGCGTCAATATATAAAAAATTAATCATTTCAAAATTCTGTTAATTTGTACAATAATTTTTTAATTTCATAATTTTCTAAATTAACTCATTACACTCTGAAATGAGATTCCTTTTTATGGAATAATAAATTTTAGAAATGAAACTTTTTATTGTGAGGTGGAGATAGAAACAAAGAGTGTAAAATGAAATCAAATACGTGGGCCAAAGGTCAACTTTTGTAGGCCCAACAATTTGTATTCATCAATTAATTAATTTGAAAGAAATATCAAAGTCCCATCCAGTGGACCAGTTGTAACCTATTTCAAGCTTTTTTAGCCCACAAAACAAAACAACAAACCACAGGGAGCAGAAAGCTTGAAAGCCTCAAAGATTTCACTCCACTATTTAATAACGTGTAAGCTTTCAGAGATTGTGATAAACTGATATTTGATTTGAAAAAGTTGAAGTGGTAGTGTGTGTATGTAGCTAATGACTTCTACGACTCTTCTTTGTCCTTCTCTTCATCTCCCAAAGCCGGCCATATACCCAATCTCTCTCCGCTTTCTTTGAATTATTCTTATTAGCTCCAATTTCAATTCTTCTTCCGCGTTCTTAATTGGGTTGTTTTTTTGTTAAATATCGGATTTTATCATCATCAAGCTCCGATTTCCGAAGGTGGGTCGATCTCAATTTGATTTTAAATTTGTGCAATTGATTGTGATTTGATTCGGGGTGTTGGGTGTTCGATTAGATTCGAGTTTTGGGGTATTGGGTGTTGATCAGATTTGAATTTTGGTATCTGGATTTGAATCCAAATGGTCTGTTTTCATAGCTCAATTCCGGTTGACCAAGATACAGGCATGGCCAAATCTGTTAATTCAACCGACCCATGTTTGAAACTGAAGCAATCTAATCAATTACGTAGGATTAAAAAGACACCCAATTCGTTAAATCATCTGAATATTCCGGCTTGTGACCAATCTCGATCCGCTTGGATTGATTTGATCATTTTGATTGCGGTAGTTTTCGCTTGTGGGTTTCTGTTATATCCTTATATCTATAAATTGTTTGAAATTATCGGCACAATCTATGATGTGCTGAAAGAGGAGGTTTCAAATGCGCCAATGATTTATGGATGTTTAGGACTTAGCATTTTGTTTGCAATGATTGCTATGGTGGCCATCACCGTCTGCACGAGTAGAAAATGTGGGAAACCTGGTTGTCGTGGGCTGAAAAAGGCAGCTGAATTCGATATTCAGCTTGAAACTGAAGAGTGTGTGAAGAACTCTAATACTTTTGGTGGGGCAAAAGATGGTTTAAAGAGGGGATTATTTGAATTGCCTCGGGATCACCACCGAGAATTAGAAGCTGAGCTCAAGAAGATGGCACCCCTTAATGGAAGAGCTGTTCTGGTATTTCGGGCAAGGTGTGGTTGTTCTGTTGGCAGAATGGAAGTTCCGGGCCCAAAGAAGGTTCGGAAGGTCAAAAAGTTATGTTAATATATGTTTTGTTAACTCCTCATAGTAGCATATTTTCATACATAGATACTTATGACAGAAAAGAAAGTGCCTTTTTGGGGGACAATTTTCTTTTGAACTATATATTGTCCTTAAATAATGTCATTGAATAATTTGTAAGGATTATATATAATATATGCGGGGTATAAGAATCCTTTGTTTCAATAGCTTTAGTTTGTGAGGATATAGTTCTTTTAGTTCCTACTTCCTATGTTTTTTTAGATCTATGTTTCCTCGTATTCATCTTGACAGTTTGCTGGAATTTAAGTATTTTATCTCTATTCATGTGATACTATGAACTTTAAAAAATTATTGATGCCAAAGACAGGTTGTTGGCTTGTTGCTTTCCCTTTTTTATGGGTGCACCTATAGTATAACTTCATGTGAGGTTGGATACTGTAGTGACAACAATGTAAATGGTAACACATTATTGTTGTGATGGTTATTGATGCAGGTAAAAAGTTCTTAGCCCCCACCACCATCACATAGGATATCAACATCTTTTCTGGAATAGCTTTTAATTTTTTGGTTCTTAATATATATTTCTAATGATGATTCCAGTTATTCTGGATGAAACATGGAGGTATTAATGCAATGGATCCCTTTGTCAAGTGGATGCTTTTGTTCCCGGGAAGATTCTGTAAATCTTTTCATGACACTTCTGCCTTCACTGTTGATACTTTAGATGTATGATTGCATTTCATGTATGTGAAGGCAGAGAAGCCATTTTATGCATAAACTCCATGTACTTAACTTCAACCAAACATTTAATGTCCTGCTCTCATCTTCTATATATTATCTTAGTTGCTTCAAGAATCTTAAATTTCAAGTTTCTTGCCAACCAAAGCTCAAGCGATGAAGTAGAATTGAGTTAGATGGCATGAGATTCTCACAACATTATTGAGCTCATCGCTTGTATTAACTTGAAGTAGTGTTTTTAAAGGACTCCTGTATTTTCTATGAACTGGATTATTTATATTGAATCTCTGCACATCTGCTGCTAATTGTAAGCATCCTTTATTTTGTCTTTTGGGTGTCGTGTGTGTTGGGGGTGGGGTGGGGTTGGGTTAAGGGGTTGTTCAAATGGCTTTGCACTTGGATGTCATGGCCCGGTCACAGAGACTAGTTCGTATAATTGATGGTAGTCAAGATGGGGAGCATCAGTAAGATGATTCCCAATGCATTTACAACAGAATCAGGTGCACATGTGTAGTAAAACATGATTTCCTTGTACTGTCGTTCACTATATAGTTTGGTTGTATAGTTTTGGATATGCTACAATTCTAGTTCATGTGTTCTGTTAGGACACTAGCATTTTTCTAGGTGTGCTCTCTAATCATCACATCATCAGATGGTCCGAGTAGAATTTGATGTAGAATCCTGGAGTATATTTTACTTTGACCAAAATGACACTTTTATTATAGATACTGTGATCCTTGGACATTTCGCACAAAGAATGATGCATCCATTTGATCTGAACAATACTGCATAGGGATGACAATGGGGTAGGTAGGCGGGAGTAGTGTATTCTTCGACATGAGTTTGAATTAAATAATGTTATCCGAACCTAAACGAGTTCGATTTTAAATCAGAAAATTCCTGCCCAATGCACTATTTTGTAAGTAATTTCCATCCGATTTGAGATAATTTTAATTTTTCCAAAATAGTAATTCTCGATAATTTTAACTTTTCGTGCAGTTTATATTATCATGTTAGTATGTTACTGTATGATATCCTTATGTTATTATTCACGCTATAATTTTATTAAATAGATAGTAAATTATACATAATAACCTCATAACATAAACTTAATAAAAATAGTTGAAATTATTTTGACAATGTAGTACCAGTCGAAAATTCTCTCATTTTAAATTATGTTACATGAACCCAAATTTGAACTTTTCAGGTATTTATATTACTTGAACCCATTGAATAGTTATAATTTTTGAACATGTTTAGACTAGTATCCAAAAATTCAAATAATATCAAAAAAAAAGGAAGGAAAAGAAAAGAATACCATAAGAATTTATAATCTTAGAATTACTTGTATTATTTGTTTACTAGTATTATTACTTGATTGTTGATAATAAATTGAACTTAATATCGTTAGTAGACTAATTTTTTCCTAAAAACTACCAATAAGTCAATAACCGTAATAAAGAGAGTAAGAACGGATTTTTACAATTTTACACAATTAAATTAGAATTTTAGGTAGCATTACTTAATTTATGTACATAACTTTGTTAGTTAATAAAGTGAAGTACAAGAATGTATGTAATCCTAAGATCATTAGAGGAAAAATAAAAAATTTAGGCAAATTTGAGTTGAGACACGTAGTTAAACAAATCATACCCGAATCTGAAGATTTTGATCGATATTACTCGAATGCGGTCAATAATCAAATTATCCGTTTCGATCGATTCGAATTCAGATACTATATACGAATCCGGTTGATAAGCACAATGAGCAGTGACTTATATTAAGACTAACAAAAGGGTACTTAACCTTCAATATCGAAGCTTTCAGCTGTCGTCAATTAATCTGTGCGTATGAAGTGCATTGCAACTTGTTTGTTTCAATTTAAATTATTAAGATTTCAGGTTTTTATAGTATAAATAACACTATTAAAATCTGTAAAATTTAAGGCTATGTTTAGTAGAGGAAAAACAAATTTTTAAAAATTATTTTCTTTATTTTCAGGTATTTAGTTATTTATAAAAATTAAGTCAAAAAAAATAATTTTTGGTCACAGAAAAATTTATATAAAAAGTGGAGAAAATAAATTCTTATTTTCTTTACATCAAACAAAATCTAAATTGAAATAAACATGATTGTTTGCCCAGTTTTATCTCTATCGAATTTTAACATCAAAATAGCATATATAGTCATGATTCAATAGGTTAGGTTCGCTTATTATTTTTTATTTTTTTGTTAATTTCTAATCTTTATAATTTAATTGTTAAAATGTAAAATATGAATGTTTGGTGCTTTCAGAAATAACTTATCATTATTGATGAAAATTCTAATTTACCGAACAAATGTTCAACTTTAAAACTATTTACTGAACTAAAGTTTCTAAGCTCGGTACCTATACAATCACATATATACGTCATACGCATGCAAATCAACTTCTTTTCATATATACAATGACGAGCCCGCAAGTTCCATAACTTTTCATATATATAATATTATATGTATGTATTTATTACGTCCTGTGACATACTATTGAGTTTGTATCAAACGAATTTGCGAAAGAAAAAGGAAAAGAACAAGGATTAAAGTATCAATTTGTATATTAAAAATATTCTTAAAGTACGATAAAATTATAAAAACTAACATAAAAAAACACATAATATACATAACACGTCACATATACATCCTTGTTTTTAGACTGATAATGTTTTTAATTCAAATTGCTTAGGTATTCAAAATCACCTTAAAATCATACAGGAGTTTGTACCTATAAAACTGAATGATACTCCATATATATTTTTGGTTTTTCCGTAGAATTTGATATTTGTAGGAGTATATTTAATTATTAATGATAGTTATTATTTGGTGTCAACGTAAATTTGATATAATCCATGTACCAAATACAATAAATATTGCATTGTTACATTTATACATGTACGGAGTAATTCGATTCTTCGAGAGAGACTTGATGCTCGTGCCATCCATTGTATTAATTTCATTATAATATTCATTCACCTAATTATATGTACAGTTTTATCTGTAATAATTATTAACGTTAGTAAATCTTATGTGCTCAAAATTACGAATACATTTTTGATTTCAAAATTAATGTAATTTATAAAAATTTTAAAATATAAATTATTTTGTGATGAACAAATTTTTTCATACTTATAAAATTATAATAATTATATCAACTAAATATAAGTTGTTAATAATTAATGTCGAAATATCAAAGTACGTATTAGAAAAGAAAAATACTTTCTCCGTCTAAAATTAGAGATACATATTTTATATTTTGTTATTTTAAAATTAGATATGCATATTTTATTTGTGATTATTCTAAAATTATAGATACATAATTTATTTTTTGTTATTCTAAAATTAAAAATATATTTTTATTTTAGAATTATAAAAAATAATAGAGTTTCGTAAAATATCTTTCTACAATTTGACTACATCTATTATTTGGTGATATTTATAATAACTTTTATTACTATTAAATAACATAATAATATAAATATATTTGAAATATAAAAATTAACTTTAAAAATAATTATTTTAAAAAATAAATATTTAATTTTTAATTTTGGAACGGACGTAGTTTTTATTTTATTTTATGAAGTTTAAAGATAAAGTAGTTCAAAACATTAGCAAGTATATAGAGTATAAATACAGTATCGTGCCAAATAGTAACAGCTTGGTTGTAACATCAACAGAATAAATCTGGAGTTCAGCTCAAAACCTTTGCTACATTTTCATTCTCAATACGATAGAAGAAGAAGAAGAAGAGAGTAGTAGTTTTAATTGCTGAATTTGGTTTAGGGTTTCGTTTTGCGAATCCCAAAACCAATCCCATCTTGTTTCCCAATTGAGCCCTAGCTCGGACTATACGGTCATGGACCTTTCTGATTCAAATAGTTTCGATATCTTCGAAATATACAGACGATTTTGTGGTAAATTTGTTTGAATTTCTTTTGTTTCAATTATTGTTGTTATTGATTATTCAATTGATTTGATTAATTCTAATTATATGTAGATTTTTTATTTGATTTTGTTTAGAGCTTGAGGTAGTTTTGCAGTTGTATTAATTAGTAGATAGTTAAAAGATTGAACTTTTTAGAAGTAACTGAAATTTAGATTATACTACTTGTAACTAAGCTTCATCGTGTTTATCTGCTTAAATCTCCCAATTTTATGTTTTTACTTTGAGTGCCTGTTATCAAAATTTATGATTATATGTAGTTTTTAGATGGGTACTGCAAAACAAAGTATTAAAACACCATTTTTGTGGCTCAATACATTTCTAAGGAGATAAAATTCAGTTATTACTCTTAAGTTGAAAATTAGAAATTTTGTATAACAAAATTTTCAATTCAAGATTACCCTGTTGCCTATCAGTAGGGATGCAGTTCTGGGTAACCTGGTCTTGGTGCATTTAGGTTTTCCGAGATATATCAAAGGAAGTATATATTTCCTAATAATAAAAGATAAACGTGTATCTGTTTCCAAGTGCCAATAAAGAATTAAACGAGAAGAATTCATGTTATGCCTAGTTTAAAAAAATTCATTTCCTATCAGCGCACTTTAGGGTTACCATTATGGGAAAATGAGAAGTCTTTGATGAATTTAGAGGTAGCATCAATGAACAATGAAAGGGAGGAGATTATTTAAGATGTAGCTTCTACATACATAGACTAATTTGCATTTATTTGTTTTTATCCCAGACCTACAGAATACATCAATTTTCTTCACAAGTTCATATGTACTTTTTTTCCCCTCCTGCTAGAGAATCTTTTACTTGCATTTGTTCCTTAGATTCGTATTGTTATCCTCTGCATTGAATGTTATTGAAGTAAAAGTATGATGTACTCCTCCCAGTTTCAGCATGTCTGTTTCCTGCTTGAATACTGAGTATGCTCATGAGGCCATGACATTAACCCCCCTGAATGGTTTATCTATGTTATCGTTTTATTTTCCATATTTACCATTCAATAGTAAACACACATTCTTACACAAAATTTAGGTGTCACAATGTCAGTTGCGCTAACAACTAGTGAGATAATATTAGAAACCCAACTTTTAAGTTTCTTGGTTTGATAAAGGAAAATATTTGCTAATATAATGTGTGCCTGTTCCATTAGTATCAAATGTCTGAAGAAAGTTTCTATAATTCTATTAACTGTTGCATCTCAGATTTGGTTATTTTCTAAGCTATACGAACAAAACTTAGGAATTCTTTTATGTTTTTAACTGTTTTTACAGACATTAAATCAGGGACAACTTATTGGAAGGAAGACTACAGATGGGATGATGAGGCACAAAAAATTCAATCCTCAAGGGAGGCTCTTGCCCAACTTTTGGACTTGGTAGAGTCACAGTTTCATTCAAGGTATAATTGTGATATACTGAAACTTCATTAGAGAATTGGTGGCTAATAATTATCAAACTTGAGAGAAAGAATAACTTAGGGTGGCCCAAACTAAGAGACTTACATTATATATAGCCAACAAGACCAAAAACTGACTTGGCACTCTTGGGTTCTTGGCTGATGCATATGTAGACTGCTGTGGTTTCGGTTTGGTTTCGGCATTTTAGGGATAGCTTTATATTTGATGGTTATTAAAAGATGCAATTTTGAAGGGATACATTGAGATGAATAAATGGATATATAGTGAGAGGGGCTGGTGAATCTGAGGGCTAGTATTTGAACTTCTAGAGTTTGTTTCTGTCTTGTCCGTTTGGTGTTATTCTTTCTTGTGCACAAGTATTCTTGTGTCTGAGTGGTTAATGGGTGGAATTAGATTGGAATACTTGCTAATAGTGCATATATCCTTATTCTTTAGCTAATAGCCTAACAGCTACAAACTATTTATTTATCTGCATGCGAGTCTTGTGAAGGTAAGGAATAATTACATTATATATAAAAGATGCCGTCAAGATATAGCTCTATAACCTCTTAAAGCTGGTTCTCTTCTTTCACAGTTTTGCCATGCAAGAAGTATTTTTTCATGTGTTGGAATAATCCTTTTCCTTTTAACCACTTGATCCTTACTTCTAATTGCAACCAAGCATAGAAGGAAGAGAATAATATTGTTTCTAAATCTGGATCTTCTTATCAAATTTTATTGTGTTTAAAGTAATGGCTGTAATTAGCTGTTTCAAACATATATATTTTGTTAGTTTTCCATCCATTTTTGGATTAAAAGTATTTTTTTAAAAGAGTGTTCAAATTTTTTCCTCTCCTTCAGTTTTTATCAATTAAAAGACTTGGTAACAAAAAAAAAAGGGGGAAAAAAGAGAGAGAGAAAAAAATTAAAAAAGGGAAACATAAAATATCCACTGTTCATTTTTCACATCCATTCCAAAACTAATTAACACTGAAAAAATCTCTTTCTGCTCAATCATATCTTCTATTCCTCCCACATCCCTTCCTAGAAGTTTCATTATGCCACAATGAGTGAAAATTAACAGATGTGGTCACGACTTGGTCCAAACAATCCATAGGTAAGCTTTATTGGCTTTACTATGTTGTAAAAAGTAGATGAAAAGAAAGATGTCCATGATTTATTTTTGTCAGTTTTGGTTTGAATAATAATCTAGGAATCAACTGAAATTAGCTATGCAATTTTGTGCTTTACCTGTTTAAGCTGTTAATGTGGTACTTATCAAAGTTTTGTATTGTGTACTCTTGCTGATTCCTTAATTTTCTGATTCTCATATTTTTTATTTATTTTTTGTGTAGAATGTAGTGGTTTCGCAGCTATCTACACATTCCTTAACGATGCTACATTACTAAATTACTAACACATTTCACATTCCCCATACCCTTCGATGACAGGATATCAATATTTGATGAAGTTTTCAAACTCATGTCTAGACTTGACTTGATGGTGAGCTATCATCTGTTTGAATTCTATTTTATGGAATTTTTACTTTGCAATTTTATTGTTCTATAAGCATAACAAAGATCCAGCTTTAGCTGTATTTATCTATCATATTCGGGCTTCGTACTGTATTTACTGATAATAAGCTCTTAGCATAATTTAGCATAATTGGGTTATTATTCGACTCCAAAAGTGAAAGGTACCTGGTGCAGGACCTGTCTGGAATACGAAAGTTAGTTTATCACACCTGTAGAAGGAATTTTCCTCAAAGATAATTTACTTAGGTTTCACATTGCATTCTTTTGTAGGTGGACTATTCTGAATTCTCGCGCTTCTATGATTTTGTGTTTTTCATTTGTCGTGAAAATGGTCAAAAAAACATCAGTAAGTCAGCTCCATATGAAATTCTTCAGAACAGTCCATTCTAGTCTTACTTTTCTTGTATAGGATCTTTGTCAAATAGATCTTTTACATGAGCCTGCTCCACAAAATATTGCAGCTGTTAGCAAGGCAATTATGGCTTGGAAATTGGTACTAGCTGGACGGTTTCGATTGCTTAATGAATGGTGCGACTTTGTTGAGGTAGTAGTCTAAACTGATCTAGATGATGCTTAGTGATGTGTACAGTGTGATCCAGGATTTCAGTGTAACAAGCCATGCAAATTGTTTACGTTCGGATTCATTTCTCCTTTTTTTACTACACTTTCCAATCCAGGTTCCCGTTGTACACTTTTATTGACAATATGACATTCATCAATGATATTTTTGTCGTTGATGTTGTGAACGTTCATATGCAATTGTGATTTGATATGAATGTTTTTCTTTTTTTGAATTAAATTGATTTGTGAGAAATAAGTGTACACATGCATATATCATATATGGTGAGAATAAAATACTGAAATCTATTTAATGATATACAATAATCTGAAACATGGGGAAAGACTATTTTATTTATATGGTGGGTGTCGAATCTAACAAAAATAAATTCTTACTCAAATATAACTAGCTTGTAGCAAGTGATAGTAGTGTCGTATCTATAGAGATTGGCTAAGATTTATTTTGTTAAGAACAATTAAAATAAAGGAGAGTTTTGAATGAAAGCAAATAAGATTACGAAAACAATGTAAAATACATAAGCAATAAAAAAATTAAGGATTTAACAAATATAGGAAGGAAACTAGCCAAAGAATTATTCTCAACTTTGATTTTTTGAATTGATAATCGATGCAAGAATTATTCAATTATTTTAGAATAAATTGGTTGTAGTTGTCGAACATGTATCAACAACCAATCTGTCCTTAATTTGACAATAACCAAAATACGATCTAATGATTACTTCTTTTACCAATGAACAACCATGGATACATAGATACAATCATATGATTTAATTCACCAATAACATTAAGAATTAGGGAGACCCAATTCTAATCAACAAACTCGAAACGTTCGGTTTATTTAAACTAAATTATAAAATCCCATAACAACAATAAAAAACTTGACCATAACCAACGTTGTTAATTGCTTCGTACATTAGAACCATCAAACAATTACGGATTTGATATTCTGAAAAACGATATATTATTTTGATAATTAAATAGTTGCGCACTTACCCAATTAATCAAAACAATAATAAACTTGGAAAATAGAGAAATTGCAAATACCCAAGAATAATAGAATAGATAAAATTAGTTAGATCTTACAATTGATGGCGAATCAAAACCTTGAATACCCTTCGATTAGAAAGAGATTTAGCCGCACATAATAAATGAAGAATGCATACAAGAGATAATAAAATTGCTGGAAAACTCAATGTCAAGAGAGCTCTTTAGGGTTGTAGAATTAACCCGTTAAACAAGGAAGAAGTTGATCTCATATAGGATTCGTTCTTTACTTGGAGAATAAATCTAAAACTCTTTTCCTATAACAAATATGATAAAATAGGGTTTTACCCCAGTAAAAACGTGACTAAGAGTTTATAACTTAAAAGATTATAATAGATTTTAAATTTCCTAGTTTGACTCAAAATCTCGTACAAAAGCCATCGGGGAAACGGTTTATAACTTTCTGCAGGGCGTGCCCACGCCTTATGTCATATTCAACATAAATTTATACTTTTAAACACTTTTCAGCTCTTTACTCCATTTTACATTCCTAAAGATAAATAACAATCAAAACACATAAAATAAGCATAGATACTATTTAAGAACATGAAAATGACAATAAAAGACGTGAACAAATTACAACTTAAGATTATACGATGCATGCAACATTTGAGATATTAAAAACTATATATATACATGATTTGATATAATAGAAGTTGACATGATACACTGGTAGGTAAAATAAATAGCAAAATCTTAGTAGTTAACTTGTAAACAATTGTGTGGATAGTGAAACTGTGACACAGAGAGGATACTTGTCACCAATATATATTCATGAACACTTGCCTTCTTAATTTTTTTTGTGTTAAGCATTTTAGACAAAATTTAATTGGTTCTGTAAATTGTTATGCGCATTTGAGAATAGCCGGCTGCTATTTTAGTATATATCAATTATGACAGTTGTATTCTTTAGTTTTCACCACTTTGAGTACTTATAAAAGTCAAATAGACATGTATTCTAGACTGTGCCTTCTGATGTATCTCATTATTTGCACTTCCATGATTGCTTGGTTGATGTGCTCGCCGTTATAGATATATAGTGTTTGAGATATAGAATATACTATGCAAGAAAATTTGACACCACAGAAGTTCACCAGCTGTTTCTCACTTATATTCTGTTGTTTTGATCTTAAAGTAATGAATTTATTTCTTTTCTTAGAAAAACCAACGACATAACATCTCTGAGGATACGTGGCGTCAAGTATTAGCCTTTAGTCGGTGTGTACATGAAAATCTTCGGGGGTATGATCCTGATGGTATGCTTCCATTCTTACTTGCTTGTCAAGATACAATCAATGTTGATCATGCTAAAGAGTCAATCTTTAAATGTTTCTTATGCTGAGTGCTGACCGTTTATATCATTGCTTTACAAGGTTCGTCGATGTTTCTTAATGTTACATTTTCAATGTTTTGGTTACCATGGCAAATGCTGAAATGAAGAAATTTTGTGATTACCATTTTTGGTGTTTGCTGTGCGTCAGGACCTGTTTCTATTTTTCACTTAATATACAAATAGTCGTTGCGTTTTGATTCTAATACTGTATCAATTTAGTCATTTCATATCTTCGTGGAGTTTTGCAATTACCTGTTCTGTTCTTTCCATTTTAAAGTTTTTTTTAGCATGCTTGGCTGTCAGCACTTTCTGTCCCTTAATATAAAGTTTTTTACATTAACAGTAGTTTCTCTCGCTGTTGCATGTGTGTACATGTAAATGTTAAGTGCTGACCGTTTGTGTGGATAGATAGCATTCATGTGTACCATACAATTTTTGGATCCTTCTGAAATCCTTCAGTTTGGACTCTGATATTAAAATATTGAATGGCTCAAAATCTTAATTTCCCATATTAATGCTGAGATTAAACTAATTTCGCATGTTTTGTGTAAAATGGTGATAACAGTTGATGTTTCCATCCTTTTTCTTGCAGGTGCTTGGCCTATACTGATTGATGAGTTTGCCGAGCATATGTATAGGTTCAATCTTAGACCCTGACTCACATTTGAGAATATATCTTTTTATTAGTTATTAATCCATATCAAATGTGTATCTTCGTAATCGTCACATATTTATTTTATTTGAATGGTGGTAATATGTTTGAAACTATCCTTTTGTGGTTGAAGGATAGATTAGAAACTACTATAGTAGGTAGAATTGCCGCAATTCCAGATAAAACTTGAATATCATAAATTTACTCCGTGGACGTGCGTGCAAAAGGTCGTGTCATTGTCTTATGTGAGTACTTGACTAAAGAACCATCGCACTTGCCTGAATTCAGTGGACATTCTTCTTCTTCTACTTCTCTGTCTCTGTCTCTCTTTCTGTGGATGTATTTGATAGTTACCATTGTAGATATACCAGAAATTGATATAATATCTAAACTTTCTTTCAAATAAACAAAGGTTACCATTCTAAATCACGGAAAGATTTTTAAATTCTATATTACCATTTTTATTTTATCGTGTGATCTCTTGCAATTGTTGTCAGATTAAGCTTTATGATATCGTTTTGGGATTTTCTAGCAACTTTCCAATCAATTGACGTTGCAGGGAGCTTAGCTTATGTCTTGTATGTTGCAGGCTGAAGGGATCAAATGACCCCCTTAATACATATTGTAGCTGTGGTGATCCAGAAGCCAAAGCTTGTGAGGATCCTCTTGCAGGTACTCTAATAATTCGAATTTCTAACTGAAAGAGTGCAAGTTTTGTATGGTTGATTCTCATATAATCATCATTCCCCAATTACCTTATGGTTTCGTCGCAGGATTGAAAATCATTCCTTGTTTAAAGAGGAAATGTGATTACTCTAATGAACAAGACATGGATGATAACGACACTTTCACCAACTTCTATGCTTTTAAGAGAAGGCAGATCGACTTTACTGACAAAATGATGACCCCGATGGAAAATGTACAGTGGACTACTAGTACAGACGACTCCATGGAAGTGGTTAAAGAAGTTGTTAAACACAATAATCTATTTAGTGTCTCCATATCTCCATGTGCTGTCGAAGGCTGTCTTGCCAAGGGTTTTGCAGAACTCTTTTCGAGTCAGTCTGGTTTGCAGGTTGGTCGCGAAAGGAGAGTTTCATAATAAAGCAGAGTCTATATGCATAGCCTATACCCAATTTCGATATCATATAGTTTGATATTTTTTATGTATCTTGATTGGGGTTGTTTATAATTTATATGTTTTTGGATGTCATTTTTTTTTGTCTTTGAGATTACGGGATTTCATATTTCTACTGGATTGGTGGGATGTGAGAAGCTTTTTACTATATTTCTGTAGGTGAAAAATAATACGGTAATTAATCTTAATATTTGTTTTCCTCTTTTTTCTTGGTTAATATTGGATGCTGTTTATACTCTAGAAGTTTCAAATACAAACATATACCATGTAATAAAAAAAAAAAAAAATAGAAAGAACTTCAACGACAAGTTCTAACATTGTTACTGGGCAAACTACATTCACTATTTTTTTTTGTCCTATTAGAGTTGTCATCTTATATTCTTAATAATATATATTTATACACACTATTTTTTAGGCATATTGATAGAGAACATATTTTTTCCAGATAATATTAACTAGTTCTTTTTATTGCATTTATTATAAACTTGAAATTTTCTTAAGGTTAATTGGGTAGTTTTATACAAACATTAATTATAAAAAATATCAATAATTATTTCCCTCAAGTAGAATCTTGATAGACGGAGTATTTTAATTATTAAATCTTGATTTTAGTATTCCCTCCAGTCCAAGTTAATGTAGTATCGCTTTCACAATGTAGTAAAGAAACGTAAAATATTTATGAAGCAAAAAAATTAAAACTAATGATCAACAAATAACTCAATAAAATTAGAATAATTAATATATATGACGACGTAAACCCTTTTGAATTTTAATCAGATAATGGGAAGTGACCATTTTGAATTCACATAAAAGTGATCATGCAAATATGCAATTCATGCATGTCAATGGTAACTAATTTGATGCATTCTGTTAAATGTGTTGTATCATTGTTTTGTAGTTAATGATTTATATAACTACAAAACAATGATCCAACACAGGAACATTTCAATGCACCAAAACCAATACAAACATGAGAATCCCCCATTTAATATTTATGGCCTACACACCTTTTTTTTCTTTCCTTTAACTGTGTTGTTAATTATAGGCTTAACTTTGAAATTTAAAAGTTGTTTAGAATGCAGGCAAGGTATAATCCTCCAGCATTCAACAATTAGATATCGGAGGAAATTAAATGTTATTTTTAATTAGATGTACGCAATTGTTTTCATTTATTTAATTCTTACCAGTGTTTCAGAAGAACTATTGTGTTCTTTTAATTTAATTGATAAATTAAAAAATTTTAATAGGGCAGAATTTGCGTTTGTAATTTTTAATTGGAATATTGATATAGTAAATTGTTGGAATGTGGCTAGACAGCGGAAGGATGACTTGATATGGAATAGCTAAATCGTATCATGCTTTATGCATGCATGTATGAAATCAGTGAATTTATACCCGGGAGGGTATTTTTTTTTATATATTTACTCTGTAGATAGGTACGTTTTTGGTAAATATAGATTTAAATTTGTTTTTCTTTTCTTAGTAAAATTATCTGTGTTCCTGATTATGAATTAAAGATATTAAAAAAATAGAATTAAACCATTTCTCATTGGTAAACAGTTGAGATAAGTAATTATTTACATGTAACTGTTATTTGATTCCAATACACGGGTCTTAAACCATTAAAAATTAACAAATATACAATAATGCTAATTGGAATATTGATATAGTTAATTGTTGGAATGTGACTAGACAGTTGATATGAAATAGCTGAATCATATGATGCTTTATGCATGCATGTATGAAATCAGTGAATTTATACCCTTCCTAATTATGAATCAAGAATATTAAAACTTTAGAATAAAACCATTTTTTATTGGTAAATAGTTGAGATAAAGTAATTATTTATATCTAGAAGTAGAAGTAACAATAGTTATTTGATTCCAATACACGATACTTAAACCACTAAAAATTAACAAATATACAATAATGCTAATATATTTAATCAAGAAGATGGAAACAAAGGACTGTTAACAACTGTTCTCATCAACTTTCTATCTCTAAGCTCTATGTTATTTATTACTTGTTGACACCATTTGAGTTGAGGAGTCGATATCAAAGACATGTTGAGCACTCTACACACCAACATCATATCGATCCTTATAAACAGCATCTCCTTCTCTTGATCAAAGATCTCCGAATTATTAGTGCAATTATGTACACTAGTACTTGAATCTTTAAACATATACCACTTCTTCTTTTTCCCTTCCAAATCTTTTAGCCACAGCTTTTTCTTCGGGCCAACAAGTTAGCACATTCAAATAAATTGGGTAAATCAATTAATTAATTAATGGGAATAAAAAAACTCAATAAATTTTAAAAATAGAGAGTTTAAAATGTATATATGTACTATATTTAACAACATATAACTTGTTATAAATGAACTAAATTTACCTTTCGCAGTGAACTAGCAAGGTCAGACAGTAGGTTAAAGTCTCTAAGGTCTTCCAATGGTGGATAAGTCCATTTTAGAGTAGTCATCAACTTCCACCAATGAGGTTTATTAGTATCTTCCTCTGTTTTAATAAATAACCAGAAAGCATTTATGCATTTTTCTATGCATTTTAGCACTACTGTTGCCTCTATAGCTTCCCCCTTAATTCCATTTTTTTCGTCCTTTATGCATCCTTCACAAATTTAAAGGAAAAATATATATTAATGAATGGAAAAAATAGAGTAAAATACTGAAATATACTGTATATGACAAAAGACCATGGTAGCAAAAAAGAAAGTTCCTCTCTTCCATTGCTTTGGATACATACATTACTAAATAATTAAGCAACGAAGATAATATATTATACACAGCTTCATATTGATGTAGATAATCCACATGCATAAAGACAATCTTACCTTTGCACACACTTTGAATTAGTTGAAAATGGATAAGCATTGATTAAATTACTACAACTAGTAAATATGTCTATAAATTGATGGAGAAATTGACACTTGTTTTCCTTTTTTATTTTCTCACCCACTATTTTATTTTTTTAATTCTCATAAAGAATGTACCTGAAACATGGGGAACTTGTAGTAGACTCTTGATAGAAGACCTCCTTTGGACATAATCCCAATACCTTTTGCCCTTATCACATCTCTCATTCTCCATAAATCTTTCTAAAAGTACTTGAAACTTCTGAAATCTCTCTGCAGTATCATTACAGAAAAAACCATTACTTGAGAATGCAAGAACCTTAACCTTGTGGTACAGATGATGAAGAGCCTCCCATGACAAGCATGCCTGTGCAACATACACCAGTTCTAAATCACTTTCCAAGCTTCTTAACAGCCTTTCTCTAGCCGTGTTATCGCCCCAAGAAGCATAATGGACATTGGAGATATTCACTCGCTCGTTGTCACTGCTCTCAAGTGAACTGTAGCCAGCAAAGTCCTTGTTAAGGATTGCACCTATTAGTACAACCATGTATATCAAAGAAAAATTAATGAGACACTTTAAGAAGGAACAAAGACTAATTTTTCAAAAAAGCATTGTATTATGACCCCGTTTGTTTCAATTTAAACTTTTGGGATTTTAGGTAACGTAATTTACACTAACAGAATCTAGAATTTCCAAAAGTTTAAGTTTAAACAGACGGGAAATTAATGTTATGTAATTTGAAATGGTAAATTGGATGAAGTATAACACTTTATAAAGTGTTTCGGGGTGATTGAGGCATAAGAATCCTGCATTAAGCCATAAATTTCTAAATTGCCGATGAATGAGAATACGCACTGATTCCACAGCTTCTATCATGACTAAGGATATCAAACCATCTCATCTTTTCGACATAGTTCTCGTACACCAAATCGAGCTCTGCCTCTTCTTGTTGGCTGATCAATTCTTGTTGTATAACAGGTGAAGTCGAGCTACCAACTGACGGCAAAAAATGGATATAATCCACATCTCTTGAACATAAAGGCGCAGATGCAGTGTTTTCATCACACCCAGACAGTGAATTGCAGATAGAAGATGAATCATCTAACTCCACTTCTGTTTCACCCACAAGTTCATCAAGAAATGAACCATCTTTAGAATCATTGTCTACTTCTTGATGCTCATGTACATGTAAGCTACCCTCATATGAAAGTAAAGAAGTCTGATTTAAATGAACATTCCACGGCGAATTGCTGGTAGAAGGAAAATCATTATCCTTAATGTTTGGTTCTTCTTCTACAGGTTGATCAAGAATTAGACTTACCTTGAAATCACCCTCTGCTTCTTGATTTTTATGTATATGCAAACTACCCTCATATGGAATCAAAAATATTTGATTTTGATTCTTGATTTGTGTAATTTCATGCTTCACCACCTCATTTACAACTTCTGCACTACCACTAGTACTACTACTGGTAGAATAAGTAACCGAGCTTAGAAAAATGCTGAAACATTTATAGAATATGATGATAATTGGAGATAGCAAAAACCAAATGATTTTATTAAGAAAATCAAATATAAGTAAAAGATATATTCCAAGCCTTTTGAGCAATAGGAAAATCCAACAAAAAACAAGGAAAAAGGGATGGATATAGAAGCTCAATAAAAACCACTTGAGGGATCCATGTGGGATGATCCTATGTTCGATAATAAGCCAACACAATGCAAGAAAAGCCATGCTCGAGCTAATCAATTCATGCTGTATGTATGGTTATATTTATAAATGTGTTTCTGTAGCTAAGGACTAATTTTTATTAATATATTGAAGAGTGATCCAGTGCTTAATCAATTAAATTATCGAGGAAAGATATGGATAAAGAATATCTATGTTTTGTTAATAATTAATTGATTATAATAAGAGAATATTAAGATTATATTTATAATTTATATGAAGAAGTTACTTTGTTAGTCGTTTTAGTTTGATTAATTTTTTCTCGATACAAGAAGATGCTAGGATGGTTCTTGATCAGATCCAACTATTTGTATTATCCTGATATGATAAATTACATCATCTCTTATTGTAAGGATGATGTGGCACATGTATACCTTTTTTAAGTAAATTTTGAAAATTATACAGTATAAAAGAGAGTACAACACGAATATTTCTTTTACGACATTTAATAATGCAATGCTACAACTTTTCTCAGATCTGGACAACTTGCTTTTTTTTATTTATGATATTAACATCTGGTCACCTTGTTAATTAATACTCATAGGCTATTGTAAGATATATAACGAATTATATTTCTTTATCATTTTAGATTCAAATTTCTTAGTTCTATGATACTTTTGAAGACAAACAATTCTCATGCTTGTATCATTTTCTAAGGAAATGGAATTTGATTTTGTTCTCTATTCGACCCAAATTGAATGAGGCGACCACTTGTGAGATTAACAGCACTACTGCTTTATTGATACCTTAGCCCCGTTCAAGTCTTGTTTGTGAAACTTATGCTTATGAAAATCAGGGGGAAAAATAGGAAAGAGAAAATTTGGATTCATGAATTTAAATCAAGTCAATGGCTTCTTTTGTCTTAGCCTTCGTCACCTCAGGTATGACCTGCCCTAGTTAGCACTACTTCATACAAACTGACCCACATACACGCACAAATGGTAGGGTGGGTGGGTGGGTGGGGTGGGGGTTAGGGTAGCAATATGGCATTGAAATATATAGATAAATATATGTGTTTGCTTGAATATTTATTTGTGTTTAAACGTTATATTATATTTTTCTTACCATACTTTTTTTTGTGTATATTCGTGTATATATAGCGATAATTTTGTTGAACCATCTCAGACCGTGTTTTTTTCTCAATCAAATATAAGTTTGAATTACTGTTAACAGAATTGTGTTTGGTTGCTACCAAAAAAAAAAAAAAATTATATTTAGCAGCGTTAAACACCTTAATCCATACTCTATCATTTTATGAGTTGAAAAGAAAATTAAAAATATTTACTTTTATTTCACCGCAAACTAAACCCACAAATTAATCTCACTACTACTCTAACCCCCATCTCACATTCCTTATAGAAGTTATGTTAAACGGACCTATTTAAATAATTTAAATTTAAAAGTATTTTATGGGTTCATAACAATAGACTCTAAGAAAAAGATATTTTCACATTACAAGATAGTGGAATTAAATTTTAATTTTCAAATTGATTTTAATCTCTCTCATATCTCTAAATAACTCTACTAATATTGTTATTTCTCTTTCATCTATTTATATTTTTCTATGAACCTTTTTTTTGTATTTCTTATTCTATTGCGATAAACTCCTTAATATGTGTATTTTAAATTACAAATTTATCATTTTATCATTTTTCAGTAGGAGGGAGTACTTTGCAAACTCATTATTATATTTCTGTAACTTTTGACTGGCTATTAGTAATAAACAATAATTACAACTAACCTATATATATTTATTGACTTTTGACTTCTCTTATACTTCGGTCATCAGGAATTCAGTCATCAAGAAATCAGGATTATTGACTAAAAGAATTTATATTCCTTTTCTACTCGTATATCATTATTTCATTTAATTATTTCGGATCAACGAATTTTGCAGGCATATCCTATTGATGAATAAAAGACGCCTGTGAACCGCGACAATGATTTCTTTAGAACTTTACTGGGGAGTATTATTTTGATTTTATTTTAGTATCAGTTTGAATATTATTCATATTCTTCTGTATGTAGTATATTTTAAGATCAGCGTGTATATATTTGTATAAGTTTGAATTGCCTTTTTTCTTATATATTTTAATATCAGTAGGTATTATGCATATATCATTTGTTAATTTGAGTGATTATTACGTGTTATTTTAACCATATTATTTCTAATTATCACGAAAATTAGTAAAAATAATTCTTAAAAAAATGGAAAATCTTGATGACGACTTAGAAAAAGACATGTTAGCAACAAAATAACATTTTAGTATTTCCAGAACGCAAATTGTACGGCACTTTGGTGAGACCTTTTATATTTTTTTCCTAACTTTTTAGTATGTGCTTGCAATTTGGTTAGTGCCAGTGCCAAATTTGTGGAAATTCCCAAGCTGTTTTACAATTTTTTAGTAGGTGTTTGTTTTACTTGTTGGGCTTTTATAAGTGCCAAAAGGTCAAATCAGGCCCAATGGGTTCTGTTGTAAAATAAAGCCCAGCTCTAGGGGCGGCGGCGTTGTTCTTTTTTTTTTTTTAGCTTTGTTCAAACATTTAAACATTAACTCCGACATTCCGTTGTGGACGTACTAACCGCTAATAACCGCCTGATCGTCAAATTCAAAATCCAAAAAAGGATGAGACCTACATAATATATCAAACACTCAATTTTATATTTTCATTTCACTTTCCAAATTAACAATTATCAAATCAATCAACCTTCGTGTCCTTTTATCTGCTGTAGAAAATTCCCAAGAAATGGAGCAAACCGAAGAAGGATATGGCATCAAAGTGTACAATTCAGGCCCTGAAGATGAAGCCACCATCCTCAAAACTGATCCGTCCGCTGCTCCGTCCGGTCCAAACGACGGCCGCAAGCGCCGCTCCGTCGCTAAAGGCGTTCAGAAAACCATCTCCAAGACGTCAATGCTCGTAAATTTCCTTCTAACGGGTACCCTGCTCACTTTCGAAATGGTCATCCCTTCTATATACCACAATGGTGAATGCTCCTCTGTCACTACCATGATGATCTACTTCCTCTTATCACTATGCTCCCTTTCGTGCTTTTTCTTCCATTTCACCGACAGTTTTCGCGGGCCGGACGGGAAAGTTTACTACGGAATTGTGACACCAAATGGTTTGTCAGTGTTCAAGGCAGGACTCAAAGTGGAAGTGCCGAAGGATGACAAGTACATGGCCGGGATTACAGACTTTGTGCATGCCTTAATGTCGGTTCTGGTGTTTATTGCAATCGCCTTCTCCGACTATCGGGTCACGAATTGCGTGTTTCCGGGTCGTGAGAAGGATATGCATGAAGTGATGGAGAGTTTTCCGTTGATGGTTGGAGTTGTTTGTAGTAGTTTGTTCCTTGTGTTTCCTACCAGCCGTTCTGGCATAGGGTGCATGACTGCTTAAATATTGATCAATGTTCGAAATGTCCTTAGTGCATCGTAGTTAACTCATGTGGTAGGAATAGTCTATTTGTGAAATATGTATAGATACTTGTGCATTTATCTAACGATATAAAAGTTCGTGTGTTAACCACATGAGTTTAATTGATGTTATCTACCTTTATGCATTTGATAAAGTTCAACATCCAATGATGTTGGAGAAGTTGAAGTTGAGAAAGAAAAAAGAGACAAAGTTGATATACAATTGAGATATGTTTATAGTTGGTCACAGCAAATGGCTCCTTGGCCTTCTTGCAATTTCTGCCAGAGGCAAAGCATCTGTCTAGGGCTTTGATAGTGACTAATAACATATCCATCTTTGCACCCTTCAATGTGTACCCTTTGTTCATTTACATAACTAACCTTCAGACCTTTCTTTTTCAGTTCTGCTATCCATATCCCCATTGCCACATCTTCCAGTTTAAACATCTGTACATGCATATCAAGAATTACAGTGTTTAACAGAAAGAGAAAAAAAAAAGAAAAAGGTACACCATTGCTGCAGGGAAAGATTGATATGGTAAATGCTAGAAAGATTGAAAAATGAAATTGATTATCCATATGTTCCAAAACAAAGAGATGTTCTGTATCATTATTGACATTATTTTTGTTAATAATACTAAAATAATAATATTAATATGATTATTGTTATTTTTAATGTTCTTGAGAAAAGGAGGAATCTATCCCATAAATCTGAGGTACCTTCAAATGACATCCATTGTGTCTCTTGTAAATTGCACTGGCTATGTCACCTGACACAATATAACCAGGACCATGTGCCCATGGAGGGTAAGTTTCTTCACTCCACTCCTGCCACAAGTAAAGAGGAGAAATTTAGTGAAGAACCAAAAAACTAGATTTGTTTATTGAAAATCACTGATCAAATTATACTCCAACTATGATACTCAGTATTATGGTTATTGTTCATAATTAGAATATATTAAGAGAACCTGGGAGTTGGACTAGAATAAATTGTGTAAATAACGTTTAAATATAGACAGAACATGAACATATCTAGGCTGTTGAGACATTACCTCAGGGCTGATATACCACTTGCTGTCGGGACTCCTTTGAGGCCGGGCATCGGACTCAATGAGACCATAAAGTAATCCTTCGCTCACGTTTGCTCTTGCCAGAGATGCTACCACTTCATCCACACGAACAAAAGAGTCATCATCAGTTTTCATGATATATTTTGCAGAAACTGCCTGAGTCTGTTTAAGAAAAGAATTTAGAGTATGAAAGAAACAGGCAGGATGCACTTTCTATGCTGCAGAAAAAGGAGGGAATTTACCCCAAATATGCAAGTTGCCAGAGTCTTCCAAGTTATGAGATTGTAATAATCGATGAAAGGCATCAGTTGAATGTCTCCATAAGTTTCTACCTCATTCCAGAGCTCCTCATTTACCATCTGATTTTTATGCTGCAGAGCGGTGCAAATTTTCAGTGTATCTCAAAAGGTACAATACACTAGGCAGCTAAACTATGTACATCCATATTTTAGGCATCATAAAAGACAATTAAGTGCAACTGATATTTTCACTTACCAGCCCTACAAGAAAGCGGACTGCAACTGCTCCTGACCTCACTGCATCATACTGCATCCATGTTCTCCTCACAGACATTCGACGTTTGAAATTGTTAGCCGTAGAGAAGACACCAATAAAGAGATTTAAAGGCTTATGCAGTGCCAGTGGACTTGATCTCAGTGCTTCAAGGTCAACAATGTTGTCTAGATCTTCTGATGTAGGTAAGCCACTAGCCACTGCATAAATTAACTCCAAATCTCCAGAAATCCTCACTCCATTAACAAGCCAGGGTTCTAGCCTCTGAAATTTTTTACGGGATAGGAAATAAGTTGAAGTGAAAAAGGAAAGATAGCATAACTACTTAAGAAAAAAATTCCTTAAGCGTATAACTGCTAAATACTTAAAAAAAAAAGGAACATACTTTGCGGAAAGCAAAGGAAGTTGTGTGCTTTCCATCAACTGTCATGTGGATCCCCTCTTCTCCTGCCCTAAGTGTCAAAACAGATAAACGCCCTTGCCTGAATGGAAAACATTGTCTAGGTTTCCGCACTGCTAATGACCGTATATAATAATTTGAAGAACCATCAGCCAGAAAGTTTGAGCTATCATTTTTACCCATCATCACATTGCATTGGTTCAATTGATCCACTGTTTATCATATAGAAAGAATGCTGTTAACGGAAAATATATGTGACAATAAAATATCTGTTATTGAGAACATCGATAATTTAGGCAACAATTAGTATAGGTTATGAAATTAAACCACAATGTTTCTAAAGAAATGTGGAATGCTTGTGATAAGAGAAAGATGCTATGGACAATTAATATCTTAGAAATGCCGTCTAAACTAGACTATCATCTGAAATTTCAAATAATGAAAACTTTTCTGCAACAAGGATTGAAAAAGACATTATACATCAAGTGCATCGCTGTTTAGAATGAGAGACCATAATCTCAGCATTAATATTTGATACCAGACATCATATGTAATAATTGAAACAACAGTACCAAATAAAAGACAACACTAGCACACCACATATTTGATACCACAAACTCAATATATCTGACCAAACAATAGTACTAAATATAAGCAATAAACTAGTAAACAGATTTTACGATAGGAGTATGATGAAAAGAAAAAATTTATGGTCGAGGTACCTTTCTTATTTTTTTCAGGAACAATCAAGGGACATCTGTCCTCTTCACCCCAACCACTAGCAACAGTCCAAGTATTTTGGACAATCAGAGGATCCTCAGATACCTTATCGCCTTTAAGACGAACATTGTAGTGTAGAATAATGGGTGGAGTTGACTCCTCAGATAGAGGCTCCCCGATCAAATCAATCTGGAAACTGCCAAGAAGGCCATTAGGAGTACCAATAACAGTGATAGATGAACCCTGGATCAGGCCACATGGTATGCCTAAAGTATAACCTTTATCATCAAACCCAGTGACATTCATTGCACTTAGAAAGTTGGGACATTGTTTTTCCTTGGCTTTGAGCATGCTTCTACTCTCATTACTTATTTCCTCCCCCTTAACAGAATTTACGAGGCTATCCCATGCAAAGCTAGCTTCCCTGACAGCTTCTATTGCGTCGGGTAAACCCCGAGTACAATTTTCTATGTGCTTCATAAGATACCATGTCTGTAAAGAATTTAGGATTTTCTGCGAGAAAATTCTTTGGATAAAAAGACTAGAAGTTGTAACATCTGCAGAAGCTACTTGAATGGAAGCTTGTGGACTTTGAACATCAAGTATGACCAGCGAATTTTGAGAATCAGATATATTGAAGGAGATGGGTCCAGAAAAGGGGCTTTTTTCTGTTCTATTACTCATTGAACTATATATTAGAACTAACAAGGTGAGTAGCAATCCAATCAGAGCACCGGAAAACCATTTCTTCATGATTGCTGTTTCAGAACTTTGTATCACCAAGTTCCTATAGCAGTAAATCAGAGTTTACATGTATCCTAGATGTTCTTCAACATGTCTCTACTTACAATCCATAAGATAAAAGGAAAAATTTAGCAGTGCAGAAACAAGGAATCCCTGCACTGAAATAAGAAATCGGGTGCCTTAAAGTAGCATAATTCCAATTACAAATTTACAATGACCTTCCTCTTTCAATCTATTCGAACCTTTGTTGTTTCTGGTACTTCCGCTATCATTACAGAAACATCTCTTGGTAAACTATTAGAGGCTCATATGAAGATTCACACTGCCATTTTAGTTAACCTACTCCACGATAAGACCCTAGAAAATTTCAATACAAAGCATCTGTCAGAACTTAATCGAACAGTAAAAATTGGGAGAGAAAAAGTCAGATCTATTTGTAGGTAAAGGAAAAAAAAAAAGGCTTTCTGCCAATCACTACAACCGATAAGGGACTGCACAGTAGCCAACAAACTTGTCATTGTTAATACACGGATAAAGCAAGTATCTTGAATTATACTTCCGTACAATGTCCACCCCAAAAAAGTGAGATTCCATGGTTACCTCAATTAATATTTTAACTCACAGACTGCCGAGGTCAATCTTTTCTAATAAAATCAGACTCATATATCCTTAATAATGAAATATATACTCTCATATTCAAACGACTACAAAGGAACTTTGAAGTGTCAGAACGAGACTGAGAGAATAACAGCACATCCAGAAGGCTATGAAACCTAACTTCTACTCTAGGTAGTGAATTAAGTACTACGAGAAGATATGACGATCGAGTCTTCAACAAATTGTGGTGTATCATCAGTTAGACTTGTAAGTGTAAACCCATAGCTCACAAAAAACAAGTACTCCGTAATAGATTGCAACAGGCATATCAACATGTATCAGATGTAAACCATAAATAACCTCTTTAACTTAGTTATACTTAGCAACCCCTAGGTACATTGTTAAATTATTAGAAATATTACGTCGATGCATATCATACAGTAGCAACAAAGCTAATCTAAGTGAGATGGACTAACCTATGCCACCATATGAATCATCTCCTGCATTAAAATTTGTGAACATTTGTGAGGGATGAAGTGGATATAACTACCAGATACATGAGGGATGGTAGAATTAAAATTATCAACGTGGATTATTCTCCTCTAATGTTCCAGGCGATGATACACAAGCCGCAAAAGAGTAGCCGATTCCAATCTAAGCATACCAAAACTTTATTTAGTTCCTAAAATTATTCCACAGGTTTTCCGATATTTTAAAGCAGCTACAAATTTAAAATATTGCTAAAATTCCAAGATTCAACTTTCAGATGAGATAAATCAGGTAGTACAAGGCATACAAATTAACTCTAATCATCTAGCTATTAGGGGTGTAGTACCAGGAATATACTGGAAGGGGGAGGATTGCAGTCACGAATCTTTGCTTCGACGTCTATGTTATTAAAGTGGAGTTATACATGCCAATACACACTGAATCATTACACATTCACACTATACATACAAATTTTGGTTAATCATACAACATAACTCTTGGAATCTTAAGCCCCTAATTCATCTTTTGGTGGAAGAAACCACAAATATATCACAATTATAGATACATAATATGAACAGAAATATAATGAATGTAATATGTAGAAACGTGCGGGGAGTACTACCTATGAGATGTTTGTTTTTGAGAGAAAATAATGAGGAGCCCCATACTAGGAGAATTATTAGAATGAGCAAACAATTGTTGTGTAGTGTAGTGTAATTACACTAACAATGAAGAAGAATACGAGGAAAATGTTCGTGGGATACTAGACTAGACTAGTACGTGCCCCCCCCCCCCACCCCCACCCCACCCCACCCCACATACACTTGCCGGCCGCCGGCAGATTTCGGTTGAAGCTTGCTTTGGTTTTATAATAACGATGATCTCGTCCCCTTCTTTGGTTACTTCAGAGGACTGAGAAGGAGAGCCTAACGGGATCCTACGACGTCGTATAGCAGCTACAATGGCGGTTGTTATTTGTTACGGCTGGACTGCAGGGTAAGGAAAACAAACATTAAAGCTCGTCCATATGGCATTCAACTCGCACAAGATAAAAGATATGTGAATATTTATTTGAATTTTAATATAGAATTTTCTGAAAATTATTCTATGGGAATAATAAATGCTTTTAGATAGTAGTACTTTTATTTTTAGTTTTTTCGTTTACCAAGTCCCCCTTTTTTTTTTAATGGCTTTCAAAGTTAAAGAAAAAAAAAAAAAAAGAAGATTGTACTGTTTGTATTATTTTGACATTTTTGTCCTAATTAACCAAAGTTAGATGGCCCTAGGATACTCCCTACATGGCACATGGTTCGGTTTGCTCTTTTAACGGCTAACCAGATTTCCCCGCCAAAAATCCTTAACAGTAATTTAAATCTACTAAACAAGAAACAGTTCCTCTCCTCGTAGAGTCATGTTCTTCTTTGAGATCTCTCTTTCAAATTCATGCTCAAATCATTATTTCTGAACTCCATCCACTTCGACAGTCATGTCGTCGACCAAATCATCCATTTCTGTGCCCTGCATCCCTCAGGGAGCTTAGATTATGAGCGATTTGCTATTGATCAATCTGATAACTCAATGCCCTCGTCCTGGAACAATCTCATTAGGGCATATGCTACATCTAAAAGCCATTCCCCTGGAGAAAGCATTTGGGTATTTCTTAATATGCGTCGTTCGGGCACAAGACCCGACGTGCTCACCTACCCGTTCCTGTTCAAGGCGTGTTCTACGCTTTTGGCCTTGAAAGAGGGGCTGCAGATTCATGCTGATGCTATGAAGGTTGGTGTGGATTCTGATGTTTATATTCAGAATACTCTCGTTCATTTTTATGGGTCTTGTAAGAAGATTAATGGTGCACGCCAGATTTTCGATGGAATGTCATTAAAAACTCTTGTTTCATGGAATTCCATCGTTTCTGCTTGTGTTGAGAATTCATGGTTTCGTGATTCGATGGAGTATTTTAATCAGATGAGAGACTCGGGGTATGAACCGGATGAGACTACAATGGTCATTATGCTCTCGGCTTGCTCTGAACTTGGGAACTTAAGCTTGGGGAAATGGATTCATTCTCAGATAATTGCTAAAGGGCTAACCGTGAATTGCCAGTTGGGTACCGTGCTTGTTGAGATGTATGCCAAATGTGGGGCTATGGATTTTTCAAGATTAGTTTTTGATAGGGTTCTCCAACGAAATGTTTGGACGTGGAGTGCAATGATTCTTGGGTTAGCCCAACATGGTTTTGCAACAGAGGCCTTAGAAATTTTCTCCAGAATGAAAAAATCTTCGATACAACCTAATTATGTTACCTTTCTTGGGGTTCTTTGTGCTTGTAGTCATGCAGGACTGGTGGAGCTTGCTTACCAATTCTTTCATGAAATGAAACATACATATGAGATCAAACCCATGCTGGTACATTTTGGTGCATTGGTAGATGTCTTAGGTCGTTCTGCTCGACTTAAAGAAGCATATAACTTCATTTTGGAGATGCCGATAAAGCCAGACGCAACAGTATGGAGGACATTGCTTAGTGCATGCTACATTCATGATATTCATGATTATGATGGAATAGAGGAGAAGGTACGGAAAAGGTTACTTGGATTGGAGCCAAGGAGGGGTGGAAACTTGGTGATGATTGCGAACAAGTATGCTGAAGTTGGGATGTGGGACAAGGCAAGACGTGTGAGAAGCAGAATGAGAGATAAAGGGTTAAAAAAGAGATTTACAGGGGAAAGCTCTGTTGAGGTAGGTGGATCTATTTATAAGTTCGTTTCTGGATATGATTCTCAACTTGATTGTGATCATATCTTCCTGTTACTAGGTAGGTTAAATTTTCACATGAAGATGGTTGGCCTTGATATTCATCAATCTTGCATTTCTTAGCCTGTGACTGTAGTATTTTTAGGGAATTTAATGTTGTGCTACGGAACAGTTCTTATCGTTCAAAGTGAAAATGTTATTTACTCCGATTCATAATAGTTGTCGTTTGATTTTTTTATAAATAAGCTTGGGTGAATTTTTTTATATGTTAAATATTTTATTTTATTTTAAAAAGTTTAATAATAAAAAATATTATAAATAAGGATTAATATGAATAAATATTTTAATTAAAATAAATTATTTAACATATAAAAAATTTCATAGGTTAAAAAAAATCAAACCACAACGGTTATTTTTGAACCGGAAGGAGGTATGTTGCGTAGATGTATCCACTTACTATTTAAGTGAGGAGACACCAGTGGTGGTAAAATTTTCCTTGTGCAAATTGTAGGTCCACGGTCAAAATATTTTTGAAATTCAATCTTTGTGTTACCCTAATTCTGGGAATCAGGGAATACAATAGCACCAACGAGGTCAAGACATGTGACTTTATATCCAGCTATTTGCTAACCAACAAAACTTGCTGGAGTATTTTCCCGCCAATCACATGGTATCGGTACTTTCAACACTAACCACAAAAATAAAGGAGCCAACAATCCTCCCAAACCCAATAAACCCCACTATGTTTTTTAATTTTTTTTTTTTAAAAAGAAGTGGAATAAGTTTCCAAGACATTAGAGATGTGTAAACTAAAAATAAGGAAGTAGTATGAACACAAAATTTCATGAATACTAATCAATGAAACAATCCAGAAAATGGGAACAGAAACTAACGAAACTTCCATTGAATTGAACAACAATGTAATAGTGGTATATCGTATTGCTTACATTTGACCTATAATCTGTACCAAAGAGGTGTAAGTTCCGAGTACAACAATTGCAACACCGAGAATTACAATGCCCCATACAATGCCTGCTTCAAATCCTAGTCTCTGGTAAGCTCCAGCACCAGAAATCTTCAAGTAACACAAACAAGGTAGTATGATAGAAGCTGTCATACTTAAAAATGCACCAACAAGTGAGATAAGTGACTCGAAAAAGGGAATAGCTAGTGCGACTACGATGGTGCTAATCAGCAGGGTAATTCTGATCAAAAGGCTAAATGATCTTTTATCGTAGTAAGTCCGAAAGCGGCTTTCTATAGAATGCACCATTGGAGTTACCATCAATGCATATTTAGCAATCGGATTGACCAGGGTTGTGTATATGGCAATCCTTGAACTAACTTTTGTCTTGGGAAGGTCTAAGGTTATTTCTGATTGTACATTTGAACCAAACATAAGATATCCAAACACTGCCATCGACGCATATATGATAGTACAGAGAAGAAAGCATAAGAACATGACCTGCAATAAACCAAATGTAAGAGTTAATTTAAGTCAGTTCAATGACTAAAGCAGCTAAATTAGTGTTTCAAGAATTTTTGTTGAATTACCTTGGAGAAATTCTTTTTGCTCCTCATAGAAGTGTAAAGGGTGGGAAAAACTGGATGAGCACAATAACAGAAAGCATATAAGCTAACAGCATTAGGAATACCATTCAAATGGAAAAGCTCTCCTCTTTTTTGAAATCCAACACCATCAAATGCACCCGTCCACAGAATTGAACTGAGGATGACGACAGAAGCTAAAACTCCGGTGGCAGATATAAAAGAAAGAAACCTCAGGTTTCTTAACCACATTGTAGGTAGTATGATGAGAGCAACAATCATTATAAAACTTTGCCTTCCCTGAATTCTGATCCCATCAAATTCAAATCCCTCCGGCACTATATTGTGCAAATTATCGCCTTCTAATATCAAGAAACCTATCGCGACAAAGTACAGCTCTAGATTCATAAAAGTGGATGCTAATATCCTTCCTTTAGCCCCAAACGCACGCTCACCAATGTCAGGATAGCTCCTTATACTTGCATCTGCATCCATACATCTTTGTATTAACAGAGCTGTGTAAAAGGCTGCTGCTGCAACAATGAACAGAAGTGGCAAACTTAACCACCCTCCTGTTGATAATGCATATGGCATTGACAGTATCCCTACACCTGAATAAAGAAATAGCAAATTTGAGGCTAGAGCTCCTCCGCATTTTCTTATTATACTAGACAAAAACTTTAAGCGATTCACTCGAAACCCCGGTTATACACTTGTATCCATGACTGCCAGAAAAATCATAATCCATAATACAGGGCAGAATCCCTACAAGAAACATGATTAATCCCAAAAGTACAAATGGAGTAAAATATAAAAGATAATATTATACACATTTGAAAATTTTATAAGCTTCTAAAGGTAATAATCTAAATTTCAAAAAATTGGGAGGGATGGCTGCTACATCCGGTCCCTTATTAGTTCTACCCTTGTACCCCTTGAACATATGCGATGAAATCGCCTAGAATAGTAAAATCTATACATGAAGGGGAAATCTTTAGCAAAAGAGTAGGTAGGGAATATGTCAGAGGAAGAAGAACCTGATAGAGCATTGAGTCCATTGAAACATGTGTTGAAAAATGAAGCATTGCCTCTGATGGAGTGGTGGCCAACCGACTTGAGTATCTCAGATTCTTGTCCACCAAACTCATGAGGCTTCTGATCATTGGGCAGCAACAGGGGTACAGAAACAGTATCACTATGTGCTACAGAATCCATGGCCATGAGGGCAACAAAGACGGAGACTGGCAGGTGAGCTAGATATATACGTAGTTCGAGTAAGTTATTAATATATATTATACTAAATTAATCACATAATAGGTAAAATAGTTATAGATAAAGAAACAGGGACAAAATTAATTGCAAAATTTCAGTAATCTGATGGGTTTCGTACGGAGTCCAACCCGGTTCAAATTCAGATTAATCGAAATTTAAATAGAATATCGAATATTGAATGATTTAATCAAAAATAAAAAAAAATTTATTATTTTTAATTTTTTCACTTCAATACTTTCAATACAAGTTGTTGAATGCATTAACTGTAATGCATGGGGCAGTGCTCCTCTCCAGTCTTACTTTCTTCACTGATTTTTCTTTATATAAACATATGTTAAGAGAACGATGATTCTAAATTCACTCCCACGTTTTACTCCTTTCTTTATTTTGTTACGTTTTTTTTTAATTATTGTTATAATGTTTGCACTTATATACTTATAAAATTAACAAATATTTTAAATTAGAAAATAGTCAATTAGACAAAAAAATAAATAAAAATCAAATAGAATCAATTATAGTTTTCGAGAGGATCCATTCCAAGCCTGACCATTAAACTTTAACATTATCTACAGTGATGTGGAAGTAATATTTTGCAATTAATTTAGTACCCATTTCTTTATCTCTTCGTATTTTATCTATATTTTCAGAATCCCGATTCTAGATTCTCATTATTTTCTGGATCTGCATTCAGTTCTGTTTCCTAATTTGGCTGGTAGCTTTGACTTTGAACTTGTGGTTACTTTTTTATTACTCTATCTATTCAGAAATAATGACATTTATTACGGATTAAACATTCTATTTTATTTAACAAAAATTAGAAATTAGTTTAATCAAAATTTCATATAAATAAAAAATCAAAATTATTAATATCTAAAATTTAATAAATGTCATTTAAAAGTACGTATATCAACAATTAGTTTTAGACAGATGAAGTATTGTTTTATTTTTTAAAAAAATTTAATCATCTTATCTTAAATTTCAATGAACCTCGTTAATGTTAATGAAAGCAATCGTTGAAATTGTATATTCCCTTATTTAAAAAAAAAAAGAATGAAAAAAGAGATACATTTTAGTTCACATAAAATGAAATAAGTTTACAAAATTTTATAATTTAAAACTATAGTGAAATTTTTATTTTTAAAGATTTTGAACTAAAATATCATAAAATATATGAATAATACTCTTAAATATGAACTTTATATTTTGATACTTTTATAAATTCATAGAAAAAAATATATTATAAAATTTACAAATGATATTACATTAAAAAAATGGTATGACTAATTTTGGAATCCAAAGATAATATTTTTCTTTGATATATGATCTTCAAACGTTATGTTGGTACAAGTGTAAATTTATTATTCGTATAACCGTGTGAGTTTAGAAATATTTGTTCAGATTTGACTTTTCAAGGGTAAATTAACTGATTTTATAACTCATAATTTGATAAATGTATTTTATAATTATAAATATAAAAGTTGATTTTGATATTATATTCAATGTATTTAAAATAATTATAATAGTTATATGTCTATAATTTAATAAATATAAAATGATATTTAAATTTTAAATATGGTCAACTTGATTCTTAGTTGGCAAACTATGACATAAATTTGGACAAAAAAACTATAAGACATTTATAACCAACCCTTGAACTTTAAGATTCTATCAACTGATTTAGAACTTCAAAAACATGATCTATTTGACTGTGAAAAGATGTAGAAGTTTTTCTTACACCGGATGGTCGTATAAACTTTTTTAGTTTTTCTTAAACGTTAGCTGCATGCCATGTATGCATTTGAGGCGTTATCCAGGAATATGGTTTCTCTGTTTCAAAATTAAATTTTTTTATTTATGTTAAAATTAGAAATATAATTTTATTTTTGTGACAGTAAGTTCCAGTTACGATAAAAAAAGGCATGGGTTTTGATCCACAATCTTCTTCCAATTTAATTTCTGCAAAATATAGGTTGTACTGATTTGTAAAATAGAATGATATATTGAAATGAAAATATAATGGTTGTAATAAAAAAAACTACATTAAATTAATGTAAAAGGTAAGATGGGAAGGAAAAAGGAACAGGGTCAGAATATGACAATAAAAAAAAATAATATATATATATATATATATATATATATATATATATATATAATTTTAGTTATATTGAAATAGAACAACCTAAGCACGAGAATAAGATTTTTGGAAAAAATCTAATTAAGGAAATGAAATGAAAAAAAAAAGTTTTAATTATCGATAAACTAACAAATAATGTAGATGTCTATTTAATTTTATTTGAACCGACCACACGCACCATAACAGGTACAATTTACAAGTGCATTTGCTTAAGTTTAATAAATCTGCTGCGTAAATGGACAATTTGTATATAGTATTCCCTACTTTTTTTTAATGCATGTTATTTTAGTTTTTGAGTAAAATTTTTTTTAGATTTTGTTTTCATACTTTAAGATAAATTTTAAAAAAAAAATTCAATACTACCATTAATAAATACTATTCTTAGAGTAATGAATTAAGGATAATTTTGGAATATTAGTGATAAAATTTATAACTTTCCAATATTTTAATCATTTTCTTGGTATATATAAAAAAATCTTAAACAACATGTATTAAAAAACGGAGGGAGTACTAATAACTTATAAAAACAAATTTGAACAATTGTGATAAACAATAAATGTATAATACTCCCTCCATTTTTTTTAGTCATCGTTTAACTTTTTTTTCACATAGTTTCAAGTAAATTTTTATATATTTTAAATATTTTTTTTATTTTATTCATAAATAATCTTCATATAAAATATTTTTGATTATTAATTTTTTTAACATGATAGGGATAAGTAAGTAGTGGAGTTAGTTGAAATAGTGAAATGACATTTAAGAAATTTCATGATTTTTATAGTTTAAAAATAAAATCGTATATCTAATTTTGAAATAATCAAAAAAATGTATATCTCTAATTTTACAACGGATGAAGTCATCGTTTTAACTTAAAATACACACACCAAGTAACTCAATAATTATTGCATTAAAATAACAAATATCAATGAAAAATACTATTTTACCATTCATGGGAAATATAATTAGATGAAAAAAGCAAAAACAGTAATTTCATTGGTGGAGTTTCTTGGAGTTGGAGAGATGAGAGAGACTAATATTGACTTTGGGACAAATTTAAATCATTTATCTTAAAATGTGAAAACAATTAATAATATGAAATTTTTATATTTGTTTAAAAAAGTCTATTATTATGAACCGAAAAGAAGTATTTATTGACATTAGAAAGACTTAATACATCTTTATTAAGGGTATTATATATATTATGAGAATTTTAGAATCAAATACAAAAAATTAAAATTCAATCAAAATACTTAACAACCCAACAACGAGACAACATATAGTCCGGATCAATGCATACAAGTGTACCAACTACCTAGGGTCCAAGAGGCTAGTACAAATCCTTCCGTTGCTTTTTTTCTTGCTTTTTTAGTTACAACTTCTCCTTTGCTTTTTGGTTATGCCAACGTCGCGTCCAACCACCACCACTACAAAATCGACGCCTTAAAAAGTGAAGATATATATCATGCTCCGTAGACACGACATGCTCCGTAGATATATATATATATATATATACATATATATATATATACATATATATTAGTAATGACTCTTTTTCAAAATTAGATATAAATTTTTATTTTTCGACTATAAAAGATAAAAATGAGTTTTTTAAATATAATTCCATAATTCTATAACTTCAATTAATTTCACCATATCCACCACTCGTGGTCTCTATCATTACTTTTTTTACTATTAAACAATATAATAATAAAATCTATATTTTAGAACATAAAAATTATTTTTTAAAATTACCATTTTACATATGTGTATCTCTAATTTTAAAATCTAACAGTACAACTGCTACAACCACTACCCTATATATGTTGTCGTACTAAATTACAAATTCGTTATGTAAAGAAAAAAATTATAACTGTTTTAACTTCATTCTCCATGCATGCATGTTTAAATATCACTAAACGGGGGGTGGGGGTGACCTAATTATGTGGTAGAGAACTCCGTTTTTAGCGTATAAAGCGTGGTACTCCGTATTAGTTAGTCCGTGACTCCGTGGAGTTTTTTTTAGTTGGAAATCAAGGTTATATAAAAGGTAAAAGGAAAATAAATATAATATTAATATTTCACATTATTGTACGTGTTTTATTGTTTAAACTTTTCTTTTATTTTTTTTTAACAAAAAATGTTATTGTTTAAAATTTACACACTCAGGGACACACTCATACTAACTGTAGTCACGAAACTTGAACCCAACCTATTTACATTTTAAAAGAGATGATAATATGATAATCTTAAAAGCATATCAAGTCTAATGTTCACACCCTTTAGTGACCGATCAAATAAATTATGCTAAAGTAATTTGTTTAAATTGTTGTTGAGTTCCACTAAATATATATGATCTCGTTTGTTTCAGATTAAAATTATGAAATTCTAGATTTTGATAATATATTAATTAAAATATATATTATTAATATTTATTAAAAAATCAGATATTAAATAACCTTCACATATCAAAATCTTCTCCTAAACAATTGAGATGTGTCAACATATCATGTGATATCGTTACCCACAATTGCTCTATGCTTAATTAAGTTGATAAAGTAAATGATACATGAACTGTAAAGGTTCGAGTGAATTATCAGAACCACGTGTTATATATTTCATCCTCATAACGACAGGTTATATATATCGAAATTCTCTACATAGTATAAATTAATACAAGATAATAAAGTTTTTTCCTTTATTTGGTAAATAATACTATAATAACATAATAATATAGTTGGGGCCACGTTTAACAAACATTCCATAGCTTTGGGATGATTTTCATTTTTCAGTATAGTGGAAACAGAAACTGGAAGGTGATGGACCGTCTTCTGTCCAAGATAATGCATTATAGATTTTTTTTTCTTCTAAAAATGGGGAAAAAAAAAAGAGTTATTATTGCCATCGGGAATTTTTATTTGAATTGTAAAATCTCATTATTTCTCTACACATACAGAAAGAGAGAGATGAGTAGAGATTTTGTTTGATTAATTGACAGTTATAGAAAAATTTATATATGATTGATTTGATCATTTTTTTTACTTCAAATTCACACATATACTATATATAGTAACACAGTATAAACATTAAATGTTATTATAGATATATGAATTTTTTTTGTAATTATGTATAATTTTGTCATCTATATATTTATAAAATATATAACAAACTTTAAGTTAAGAAATAATTAATTTCATAAAAGTTTATATTATACTAGTTAATTAGAAATGGAGGAAGTAAGGAAGACACTTTCTCCATTCTTAGATATCTGCCATCTAATTTTTAAATTCTTTTTCTCACAATGTGTCATTTAACACATATCTAGGAACTTTTTACATGCAGTTTACTTATTTTTTTCATAATAAATGTCATTTGATTTTTTCGCACGTAAGTTTAGATAAATTTTTTTATATATTAAATATTTTATTTTAGTTATAATTTTTATTCATATTAATTTTTATTCATATTAATTTTTATTCACAATATTTTTTATTATTAATTTTTTTAAAATAAAATAAAAATATTTAACATATAAAAAATTCACCTAAATATAGGTGCAAAAAATCAAGTGACATTTAAATATAGGTGCAAAAAAATCAAGTGACATTTATTATGAAACTGAGAAAATATTAAATACCCATGCAATATTTTAGAATTACGAAGTGGTTGCACAATAAACATGTGAAATCACAAGACAAAATTAATTGTGCATAACATTAGATAAAGACATGAAGTCGTATCATAATTCAAAAATAGAGAACTGAAAAAGAAGGTGACCACTGAATACTTGACTAGCGAGAGGGTTTCAACCTGGCTAGCGTTTTGGTGTATAGCTGTCGACACAACACGTACGTTGTACCGGTCATTATCGTTGTCGTTTATATATCATTTATTATTATTAAGCATAGTAAAAATATATCATTTATATTTATTTTTTTATCATTTAATAAATATTAGTAAACCATTCTCTTTACTGTACGTAGAAGCGAGTAGATCCGAGCAAAATTTGTACACGTCGCAATAAATACTATTCAATAGTAATAAAATAAATATTATCATCATTAAAATTAAATTATTTTAAATTTTAAGATGATTTTAAAAAATATATATGATATGTAAATTAATTTAATTTATTAGTGTCCAATAATGTTCAAAATTGAATAGAATACTGCCATGCACGCAGTCGCAAATCACATGAAATAATAGCCATCGATTTAGACTTCCCAATCTCCAATTCGAGTGTCTTTCCGTGGATGACTTCTCTTTTCATATTGTTATCCCGAACATTCTTGCAAGACACCTAATGATTATTCTTTCGAACAATACTGTGTGTTAAAAAGGCTGAAATTTAGATTAATTAATAATTTTTATTAATTATAAGAGCAAATGTTATATTATCGTTCAACACAAAAAGTGTCACTATTTAGTGAAGTACAGGAAGCGTCCGAAGCAAGAAAATACCCTAACACTCGGCTAATTTATTGCTTATTTTAAAAGGGAAGAAAAATATTTATTTACAACTTGAAGATAATTTCAAGTCACTTTTATGTATGGCATGACAAAACAGTTATACGTTACAATCTCTTAAGGCTGCCTTCGTTTCAAAATTATAAATATATTTTAAATATAAATTGTGTTATGATTAAAATTTCCGTTATCAACTAAATCATATATTTGATTTTGGAAGTGGGAATAGTATTGAAACTAAAATTACGTTTGTAGCCAGAAGGCAACTCGGTGGTCCAAGAACTTCGCTAATTCTCATCATATAATGTTCATATTTTTTTAAAATAATTAATTTCTAGTGATGCATGCGAAAAGAATATCAACTTTTGAAATTATAATCATAATGACAACATTATAAATTTTATCACCTTAGCCTATTGATAAATGGACCGGACAATTAATGTTATTTTTTTGGCAAAGGCAAAAAAATATAATAAAACTGAAAATGTTATTTGGCTTCTCTTCACATGTATATATGTATGATATAGGAGTATGCATCTCCATCCATTATTGTCAAATCAAATGGCGGAGAAATTAAGAGATGGGAGGATAAGAATTGAGATTTCGTAACGATTATCGAAATTTGGTTGAATTGTTTCATTTATTATTTTATTATTTGTTATGTTCTTTATTAAAGACAAATGATCTATTAAAATATTTAATTTTTTTAATTAAAAAATTCAACTCTAAAATAACACGTGACAATTCTAAAAAAAATACAAATAAAAAAATAGATTAAAAAAAACAGCTCATCTTACTCCATTAAAACCGTGCACCATGCATGCACGGATTAATTGAAAACAGCAAAGACTCCAAGGAAATATCATTTTCAATGTTCAATTTTAATCAAATACGTAGTACATGATTTCATCACATCACATGAAATAAAATCAAGTAATGTCATATTCAAAATCCTTTTATTATGAACCTCAAGAAACCCTTTGATTAAATTTTGGCAGCAATACCAACATTGTTTAATTTAATATATCCACATCGGAAATTGGAATTAATTCTTCTAGTGGCAACCACTGGTGTACGTAGAAAGAAATTTTCTGCTATAAATATTGTCAAGATTTCATTACTCAGCTGAAATAGATTATGGATATGATCATAATGATTATATAAACAATTGTTTGGTTATATATATCGAGAGACACGTACGTTCAACACCCATATCATGCCATGCAATGATTTCAGGAAAAGATATCGCACAGAAATGTTATGAATTCTTTCTAATTGTTATTTTACATTTATGATATGAATTTTAATATTAATGAATTTATTTTTATTCTTTGCGTATTTATTTTTTTATTAAAAAAAAAAATTAACGGCTGACATTGAAATCCTGCATCAGCCGCCGGAGCAGTGGGTTCTTGTAGTTGATATTCATCGCAGAGTAATTCACAAAATAGAAGAAGATCGATGACAATTACCTGGCAATGAGTCATACCAACAATTCACGTCTTCTTTTTCTTCTTCCTTTTTATTTTTATTTTTACATTTTATTTTTTATTTATATATTGATGGGCCATATAATGATTGATATACAACATAGAAGAGAGAGATGACATCCATTTGTTTTGGTTGTAGATTTTATATTTTTAGAGTATAAATTAATCTATTAAAATTTATAATTTTTAAAATTTAAGTCGATAAAAGACGATAATAACAAAGGATGGAGTACTGTATGTGATTTTGTAGCTTAGTGGTTAGTAGTCAACAATTTCGACACGTGTCTGGCTGCATATGTGAGGCATATCTAAACTAATACATATCTGCTATCTAGGTTACTCGTAATAAAAAGATATTCACACGCTCATAATAATCATAATTAATAAACTTAGAATTATAAATTTTTTTATATATTAAAAGAAATGACCACACAACCATAGTAGTCACGTCATTTCATCTAGATTGTGATTTTGACCATGAATAGCAAATGCAAATAGAGTCACTACCTTCGTTCTAAAAAAAATCTATATTTCAGTGTGATTATCTTATAATAAAAATATACTATGACTTGGGTTGAATTTGGTTTGATTTATTGATTTAAATGTTTTTAATTTATAAAGGTTATTTGTGAACATAAACTAGTATATAGTTTACAATATTGAGTCTCATATTTACCAAAATTAGAAAAATATTGATTTATAACAGTTTACAAGTTTTTGTATAATCTATAAAATAATCAAATATATTTATGGTTCTAAAACAAATTACCAAGGATTTTTTTTTATTTAATGAAACACGTGTAAATCCTCAAAGAGATGTATGATAATTAATATGTCATAACTCTGTATTGGATGATTCTTCATGTTGGGTTGGATCATATTTTAACATTATCTATTTTCAATTAGGAATAGGTTTTTCTATTTCCTATTGGGATTTGTTTTATTTTCTATTCATAATCAGAATAGGTTTCTATTTAGGTTTTGAATTTGGTTATTTTTTCAATTCTTTTTGAATTTCTAACATTATGTTGAGATCTATAAATATAATGGTTTATTGTGTTTATGAGTAGATCATCTAAATTATAATATTTAGTTTTTTGTGAAGGTTTCTTACAAGAGGGTGAAAATATTATGTAACTCTTGTGGAAAACTTAGATCAATAGTAATATTCAGACATGCTGGACGTAATTTAATTCGGATTTGGGTGAATCAGAGTAAAACTTTGTATTTTTTTCTGTGATTGAATTATATTTTTGCTTGCGGTTTAGTATTTATCAAGGTTTTATTTCCAACACTCCATCAAATTTGAATTTTTTCCCAAAAAAAAAAAAAAAAGGCGAATGTTTCTGTCAACTAAACACTAGTTCCGGAATCGACAACTACTCCTGCGACGCTGGTTTGGTATCCGGATTTGTCGATCCTCTGTAATCAACGTGACATCCACTAGGTACTTTGTAGGTCCAAAAATTTGAAGCCGCTAAAAGTATGTCCAAAGACCTTTGAAGTTTTTTATTTTAATTTTATATCAATCGTTTCCTATTTCATTTGCAGTTTTAGTAAACAATGACGGCAGTAGAACTGTAGAAACAACAACAAATTCAACAATAGCGATATGTAATTAAGCATTTTAGTATAATCTAACATTATGTTTTTTTAAACTATTTTCATGACTATTATAGTTGTTATTTGATTCTTTGATACACACGTTTTACCTTGAAACCTATAATAACATGAACAGGATGGAGTAATTAATATTTAAATCTCACCTTCAATCTTTGAAGCAGATTACCTTTTTTCATTTTTGAAAATTTTAAAGAATTTAATAAATATTTCAACAAGAATCAATTCGCAATCTCTACGAATCCTGCCACATTGGCCACAACACTAAATTAATTGCTCAAACACTGGAATATTTTTTCTTCTATATTTATTAAACATGAATACTGATATACACAGCAAACTACCCAAAAATAATAAGAAGAATACTAAATACATAACTAACATGTTCACGGCTTATAACTGAATTATAATCTCTAACAAAGATGTATAAGTACCAACTGCTAAAATCACAGCACCCAAAACTACAATCCCCCCTATAACTCCCACTTCAAATCCAAATTTCTTGTAAGCACCTGAAATCTTTAAGTAACACAAGCAAGGCAGCAAGATAGAGCCAGTGACACTAAGAAATGCTCCAACAAGTGACATTAGCAACCCGAAAAAGGGGACGGCCAACGCCACCGCGATGGTGGTGATCAGCAGGGCAGTTCTGATCAACATGCTAAATGATCTTGTTTTGCAGTATACTTGAAACCGAGTTTCGATCGTCTGGACAATTGGAGTTACCATCAATGCAAACTTTGCAATTGGATTGACCAGAGTAGTGTAAATAGCAATTTTTGAACTAAGTTTGCTGGTGGGAAGGTTTAAGGTAATTTGTGATTGTACATTTGAGCCGAACATGAGATACCCAATGACTGCCATTGATGCATAAGTGATTGTACAGAGGAGAAAGCACAAGAACATTACCTGCAATGACCAATATGTAAGATAAAGTTATTTCTGAAATTCTTCATCAGTTCCAAAATATAAGATCAATAATATTATGATATTGAGGTTGTGATTAGCTCAAATAGTTAGAGTACACTCTCTATGATTTTCAGGTCAGGGATCAAATCTCATCAAGATGAGAGTTAAGAATAGGTGAGAATTGGGTTCCTTGTAATAATAATTCGCCCGATCAATATATATATATATTCGTCTTAAGAAATCAATTCTAAAGACAAAAGATCAACCAATTTTTTTCAACTCGGACTCAAAATGTTACTTTTAAGACTTGAATTTGGTTGCCAAAAATAGCGTTATGGCGATTTCAAGAAGTTGAATTACCTTAGAGAAATTCTTTTTATTTCCCATAGAAGTGTAAATGGTGGGAAAAACAGGATGAGCACAATAACAGAAGGCGTACAAGCTAACAGCTCTAGGGATGCCACTGAAATTCACAAGCTCTCCCTTTTGTTGAAATCCGATTCCACCAAACGCGCCAGCCCAAAAGATTGAGCCAAGAATGACAGCAGAAGCCACAACTCCAGTGGCAGATATATAAGAAAGAATGCTCATGTTGTTCAACCAAATTGTTGGAAGTATAATGCAAGCCACAAGAACAATAAAAGTTTGCTTTCCACCAATAGTAATCCCATGAAATTCCAAACCCATGTGTGGCAACAAGTTATTCAAATTATCCCCTTCCAAAATCAAGAATCCAGTGGCAACCAAGTAGAGTTCTGAGTTCATGAAAGTTGAGACTACAAGTCTTCCTTTTCTCCCAAATGCACGCTCCCCAATGTCAGGGTAGCTACTGATATCTTTGTCAGCATCCATACATCTTTGAATTAATAACGATGTGTAGAAGGTCATTGTTGCAATAACCAACAGCAGTACCAAACTTAGCCATCCCCCTGATGCTAAAGCATATGGTGTTGATAAAATCCCAACTCCTGAAAAAAAACCAATGGAGTTTAATTCTATTCAAAAACTTCTAGAAATTTAATTTTTCCCATTACAGAATACCGTAATCAATTCAAGACATCATCTTTTTCCTTTTTTAAAAAAAATTCAGAGAAATTATCCAACTCAAAAGAATAGGCTCCTTCAGATTGTTGAGTGAGTCTTTAAAATATCAACCTCAAAATGTGGTGATGTCGTTATGAGTGGAGTATTATCTGAGTTTTCGGATCTTCGGTTCCCAAATGTTAGATATGTTAATCCCAACATTCTTGAGCTAAACCGAGGAATAAATGCGACAAAAAACTGATGAGAACATCAAATTCAAAACCATCCCCAGAAACTTAAAAATCATTTTGGTGGTCTTCTAAAATGGTAATCTTGAAATAAAAAAATTTAAAAGACAAGGAAAAAAAAAAGGTAAAATCAGTACAAACTTAAAAAATGCAGAAACAAATAAAGAACAAGTACCTGATAGAGCATTAAGGCCATTGAAGGTTGTTTTGAAAAAAGAGGTAGAGTCATTGTGACCAAATGACTTGACCAATTTACAATTGGCATTAGCAAATTGACCCTCAACAACATTCACACTCACCTGCTCCTGCTTTTCATGCAAGAGTCCAATTGTAAGATAATACCCATCATTTGTTTTGGCCTCCATTGAAGAGATTTACAGAGAAAGAAAAGAGAGAAAGAGATAGGGTTCAAGTTTGTACTAGTAGGACAAATGATTTGTTTGGGCTTGATATATTTATTTGTTAAGGAGTAACATTTCGTGTCCGCCTAGTAGCTATACTATATATATATATATATATATATATAGAGAGAGAGAGAGAGAGAGAGAGAGAGCAATGATCCCCAAAAGCAAAATCGCTCCCATCAATCTATTACTAATCAACTACCGCCTTGTAATAAGACATTCTATTGGTTGAATAATTTTATATATTACTTTTATCTATTATAAAATTAGACATCTGTTCTAACTTTTAAATTAAATGACAAAGTATTAAATTTAAATTTTTATGCCGATTATAATTGTATGTTTTAATTGTAGTAGATATAATCATAAATTATTAAATTTTGTACAAATAATACAATTTTAAAATTTCATATAAATCTCATAAATATTTTGAGTTTAGAAATAAAAACAACATCCGTTATAAAAAGAGTTATATTTTGGGGGAGGGGAGAGTAATTCCAACAAAATAATTACATTTGCTACATATCTATTTATTATTCTAAAACTTCTAAATTTTGTCGTTAAAAATTTATTGTCTTCGTATCACTTTTATAGCTTTAGAAAATATCACTTTTACATAATTAACAGATTATAAGAAACGAACATATTCTTTGTAGATGTAAAATTAAAATATATACCATCTTAATATTTGTATAACGTATAAATGTAACTCTTTTGTAGAATAAATGTAGTATTATAAAAAAACAATAATATTTTTTATCGGTCCACTATATTTTTGTTGCAGTGTATTTATATACAAATCCAACCTGCTAATTCATCAGCACTCTGTAAAAAATTGAAGTAATAAGTAGACATGATAACGACACGGACATAGGACGGGTGAGCTATTCTCAAACTCTACGTGCTAAAATTATATAATCTCCTAAACCTTTCACATCCCTTTCACATCCCGTTACCCAAAATTATTTTTTTAAATTTAATTAATTTTTTTTTTTTGTTTTTTTATATTATTCTCATACAAAATCTTCTAAAATCATTATAAAATATGTTTTATATATAAACGGGTCGGAGTCAAAGTTAAATAGGGTAAGATAATAAATTTCATATTCTACTCTAATCCTATAATATTCAAATAATCGAATCACATTAAAGTTAGAGTTAAGCAAAATATTAACTATTCGAATAGATTTCATAGTCCACACAGTTCATTTTTCAGTTAAGCTCGAATTTTAAAAATTTGAACGCGAGCCCATATATGTAATTGTGTTCGTTATCGATAGACCTTATTTCCTTGTCCCCCACCCTCGCCCATATGGCTGTAATGCTGTATGGAGCGCTTTAATAATATATGGAGTACATTTAGCTAAGGTGGACAAAGTGACATTTCATCTAAGATAAGACGCGAACTTCTCAAAATTAGATATTTGCTTTAATGTCCGTTGTTATTTATATCTCGATTGATTTTATTACGGAAAATTTTAAGTATATTTTTATACTTATTAAATATATTATTTAACATAATTAATTTTATTCATATTAATTCTCATATAAAATATTTTTATTTATTAATTTTTTTAAAATAAAATAAAATATTTAATAGTTATAAAAATTCATATAAAATTACATACAAAAAAAGTCAAGCGACATATAAATAAAAACAAATATAGTATTTAAAATGGAGAAAGAAGGATATAAGATTGTTATAATTGTTTGTCAATTGAAATCCGTTACTCCATATTCTCTATATTCTTAATTAATTATTAATGGTATATATTTAATTTTTTTATGAAATTAATTATTTTTTGAATTTTATTTTTATTACTTTATAAAGGGATCAAGTGAAATGAGTTACAACTAGTTTGTTTCAATTTTACCCACTAATTTTACATTTGTAAATTCACAATCTATTTTTTTTTTAATATAGATTTTTAACCATATAAAATTAGTACATTTTCAAATGTTAAGTTATGTTTAAATTTTTTATGTAAATGAGTTTGAAAACATTCAAAAAAATTACTTGTATTATTTTTGTGTCAAAAAGTCAGACGACATGGCAAATATAAATTGAGAGAGTAATACAAAATCTAAATAACTGTTACAATTTTAAAATTTTAGTCCATATATTAAGTAATAAAAACTCCACCCATCACTTTTTTAGCACTTATAAGGTAAAATGAAATATCTCCCATACAGGGGCTAATTGCTCCCGCGTATTTGTGGTTATGGACAACGTACGGTTGCATGGTCGTCTTCAACTCTCCATATACATTTGCATGGTGTAGTGGGAAACTGGGCGGGCTTTCTATTTCAGTATTTTGTACTTCATGAACAAAAGAAACACTTATGTCCGAAAACTCAAACTATATTTATAGCACGTGAGACCGGAAGAGCGTTAGCCTAAAACAGTATATAGTACATCTCGTGATTCAATTTTCTCAAAATTGTTTCTACTTAAATAAAATTTTAGATTTCTCTTTTAAAAACAATAAAATTAATACATTTATCCGCTTCCCATCATTTGTATTTATGTGTAGTCCATTTATTGTCTGAAGCTGGAAATGAGAATTCAACACGCAAACCACTTTAAAAGGACAGTCCTTCGGACTCAAATTTTCTTACTACTACTTGTACGAGAAACACGTTTACTTTTGTTGTTTACTCACATTGTCCAGGTTTTGTTTGACTAAAAAATCTAACAAATAAATAGTAATAAAAGTCATATATAAATAATGTATAACTATTTTACGGTCAGAAGTGTTATTTATGAAACCATTCAGCAATTTATTTCAGTTTTTCTTTTATCTCGATATTATTACACTTCAGCAAAAATAAGAGTAATCAGATCACAACTTCATTTTCGGTATAAATTATAAAATTAAAAGAACTAAAAACATATCACAACTTTCATGATCCTTTATCAGATGATAAATTATTTTTCTATGAACTCACGTGTCCTAAAATCAAAGCTGATGTTTGTGAGATCTGGTTTGTTGCAATACGTAGACAACGTAATTACGTCTCTTAAATAATAAAAGGTCTGAATATTAATTTTTGCATGATACATAAATATAGAACTTCAAGATAAAATAAAAATTAATAGTACTTCCATTCAAAAAAAAAAAAAGAAAGCAAACATTTAAAAATAAAATTTGATTCAAAAAATAGCAGCATTTGCATAATTTTTCATTATAATATTATATATTCTATAATTTGTCCTTCAATCTTGAAAATTCATAACAAATTTTATAAGAAAAACTTATTATTTGCACATTCAATTTTTAGTCAAACAAGTCAAATTAATATTTATAAAAAAATGCCAATTTTTTTATTTTTTATTTTGTGTGGAACGGAATTTGTATTTCCAAGAAACAAAGAGGAAAGGGAAAATGAGATGAATTAAAATCCATTTCCCACTTAATGATAAAGTTGTGAAAAAGTGCAAAAGAGAATGTTACAATTCCATAGTATCAGTAACAGCTCGATGATACAAATATAAAATCAATTGACCACTTTTAATATTTCTTAATTTCGATAGCAATTCAATAAACCAAGAATAAATTCTATTGGCCACTTCTATGTAATTAAGGAAGTCGTACGGAGTACTGCCATCACATGTGTTAAATGTTTGGTCAATTGACAGGTGACTGACTAGTGACTACATACAAAATTCAAAATAGTTATTTTCTTAAAAATTAAGTCACGTTTTTGTTTTTACTTTGCATATTTTAGTCACGTTATATACAATGTGTAATTATTTTTATATTCCTGAATTACGTGTTGCACCCAAAAAGAAAACTAAACGAATAAATAACGCGTATGTGTATAGATATAATAACTACCAATCCATTTCGGATATGTAGGTAGTTATGTTTTATAATATATAAATAACACCCTCCCCGAAAGAAAAACAAGTATAAATAACATATTTTTGTGAATTTCAATACAACTAATATGCCATCCTATTTTTTTTAACATTTGAAAGACAATTCAACGCATTTTCAAAATAATAAAATTCGCATTTAGTAGTATTCTGTAAATGTTAATAAAATTTATGATCGTATTGAAAGTTGACTTTATAATAAAATAATTTCCGGAATGCCATTAATTTGTGGTAATGATACAAAAAGTTTTTAAATTTTAATATACCGTACTAAATATGCAAATGATACACACATTGAATTATTCAAATAGCAGCTTCTACTTAAGATTTGGAATGCAATGAGATGGACCAATGAGACGACAAAGGGTTCGGACCAAATTAATTCGATTTTTTTTCACTCGTCTTTGAGTATACATTATTTTTTGATAAGCAAAACGTATACTCAAAATGAGTAAAAATTAAAATTGAAAAAAAAATTTGTGTTTCAATCCATTTAAGCTCATATCAACTTCTGAAACTTCAGCTTGAACTAGTATATAATATCGGATTAGAAAGATTTCGTTTTTATTGAAGGCAATTATGATTTATACTTATTACAAGAAAAATTCCATTAAAAGCTCAAAAAGAATTCCGGGGGTGGGGGGCGTATGTAGGCTGGGGTGGGGGGGGGGGGGGGTGTCATATTCTGAAAATATCTCATTTGGACAATTGAAAATATGACAATGATTTTATATTTTGAGATGGAGAAAGTACTTGATATGAAATGGATCTTTTTTTATTAAGAAATTCCCCAAAATACAAGAAACCACTGGCTATAGTCCATACTATTGTCTTGAATTTATTCCGACAAACAAAATCAAGGTACCGACACTGATTTATGACTCTTGAGATTAAATCTCTTATCATGAACTCAAACGCCAATTAAACATTTTGTGTTTAATCTTTGCTAATTGTTTCTCCCTACCGCAATATTACTTGTTTAAAACAGAATTGTTTTGAGTTGGAATCAAGCGAGTATGCCTGCTAGTTGACCAACATATGTTTGGTGGTGAGAAAATTGTAGTCGCACAACATGAGTTGGAATCAAGCGAGTATGCCTGCTAGTTGACCAACATATGTTTGGTGGTGAGAAAATTGTAGTCGCACAACATGAGTTGAAACGAATTATACTTAATAATTCAAAAAATATATTTAGTATTTTGGCTCAAATAAGTAATCGATTCTAGTTTAACCGAATTAAGTCAAACACAAGTTTGACATCAATTTATCAAATTTACTTAAATTTGATAAATAAATAAAAATTAATCAACTAGTCTAAAACCGAACAACATTTGTAATATTTACAAATGTACTTCTTCCGAAATAAAATATGTCCACTTATTCGTGTGAAAAATGATCGTGTATCTACCAGATCCATCACCAACACAGGTTTTTGGGCCGTCAAATTATATTAAACTTTATTATTGGGCTTCTTTTCAATGTATACATACTGATGCAGCGGGCTTTTGGAATTGTCCGCGAAGTTGTACTACATCCATGTACTTTATTAGAACTTTAGAAGATTTACAAGTTTTCTTACTCCCTACTATCCAAAAAAGAAAGTACCATTTGAAAAAAAAAGTTTGTTTAAAAAAAAGGTGATATTTTACATAATTTTTTTATTTAAATGTTATATGTTTAAAAACATTTCATTACAATTTTCTTATGTTATTTTTGTGGAACAGGTGAAGTATTTATTTGATAAGAAACTATCGACGTTCATGGTGTGATATTGGGGAAGAAACTTGTAATCATGCTCTTATTCATTGTTTATGGCCATGGAGGGTTTGGTGGAATGTGCTGTTGGATTTATATTGATATACTAAAGGCAGCGCATAGAAATGCTTTAATGAGGAAGACATCACAATTTATGGTGAATGTAAAACTCAAATTTAAATGTTAACCGATATCTCAAAATTGATTTTGTCTGTAAATAACTTCTTTTACATTATAAATGTTATTGAAATATAAAAAATTATAAGTTATCTATGTTTACATGTTCTACTGATTCATAAAATTATATTTTCCTAAAACATTATAAAATAGAAAAAAAAAAAAAAGAACAAAGTTATTACAGCCAATTGAAAATTAAATGAGGGGCACTTCATTTCCTTGCCCCACCCAACACATGTATCCGAGCTAGCTAGTATATAAATCAGAGGCATTTTGAGAACATAGGGAGTATTAATTATTTATTAGTAATTAGGATATCCTGTTAATTTTTGTAGATATATATAGTCGATTAATTTACGGAAAATTAATGGAGACAGCCGATTCAAGTCTCAGCATCTTAACCAACACCACGAACCAGTTGATTTTGGTGCAGCAAAACTCAAGATTTCAAGATCCAAATATGAGTTACAATAATATTCCAACATCATTTCTTCAATGACATTATCCACCTGGTTTTCTTAGAAAGGTATGTGCAAGAATATTATTTAGATGCATGAAATTAATTGCTTACATACTCAGTGCACCAATTAGAGTTATCTACGTTCTAATCTGGACACGATAAGTGTCTATATATATATAGTAGTATTGAACCTTATAAAAATATTCACCGACTCAAATTCTTGGATATATATATATCATACTCAGTGCACCAATTAGAGTTATCTACGTTCTAATCTGGACACGATAAGTGTCTATATATATATATACTAGTATTGAACCTTATAAAAATATTCACCGACTCAAATTCTTGGATATATATATATATATATATATATATATATATATATATATGTAATAGGTGGTTGCAGAGATAATAGCGACGTACCTAACGGTGTTTGTGACATGTGGTCGTGCGGCATTAAGCGGAAGTGATGAGCACAAAGTGTCGAAGCTCGGAGCATCAATAACCGGTGGTCTCATTGTCACTGTTATGATTTATGCCGTCGGCCAAATCTCTGGCGCACACATGAACCCTGCTGTCACTCTTGCTTTTGCTGCTGTTAAGACATTTTCCTTGGACACAGGTCGCTTATCATTTTTATTTTTTTTTTTTTTTTGGTCTTAATACAGTGTAATTATTAATGAAACGAGTGAACAGCAGTAATTTTTTCCATATTAATTATAGCTTAATACAACCAATAAACCAAATATATTATATGAATAAAAGTTTTGCACACAAACTATTTGTATGGTCCATGCATTCAGTGATGCAACAGGTAAATTTATTTGGTTGGGTGTCCATGACTCCATACATTCACTGCATGATCGATACAGGGATATCATAAATTGGCATATCATAAATTTTTATTTTTATTTTTTTGCCTGTGCATCTAATTATGAAATTATTCGTAAGAAATTTTAAATATTCGTATTAGTAGATCTAAAGTATCGTCTATCAATACAAACTAAATAAATCTGCATTCATACGCTTACAACCATAACACTCTAAATTATGATGGGCACATGGGAGAGAACCAGAACCTTCTCCTTCACATCCCAGATAATATATGTCCTGTCCTAATTATTTGTCCCATCATTTTGTGTATATGTTCATGGTTGTAGATTGGGAAGCTAGCTGGTATTGCAGTAGGTTCTGCTGAGTGCATAACCTCCATCTTGGCAGGGTAAATTCGTAAACATTATAACATCCGTTCAAAAAAATGAGTAACATTTAAAAAGTTATCTAGTCTGTTTGCAAAATTGATGATTAGAATTTGATTGATTTTGATTAAAAAATGATTTAACATTACAAAATATATTAAGATTCCAATAAAATAAACTATTTATTATACTAAAAACATTGTTAAACTATTATTACAAACAAAATAATTGTATTTGAAGATTTCACAATTTTATACGAATAAAATAAAATGTTACTCTCTTCTTGTTTTTCAGAGAGAGTCAATTAATCCATCATCCACCAAATGATGATAATTACATTTCCCAACAAAATATAAGACATCGGATCAGCGAAAATAAAACAAACTGTTGGAGTTTCTGTTTATATTTTCGACCCGAATTAAATCGAATCTCGAACGCTTTGGTTCAACTTGCAGCCCTAAGTATGTCCTGTGATTAGATTATTGTTAATTATTTTTTTTTAATAATTGCATTTTTTGGTATTTTCAGACCAGTATCCGGAGGATCTATGAACCCAGCGAGGACCATTGGGCCAAGTGAATATTACAAGGGAATCTGGGTTTATATTTTTGAGCCTATCATTGGTACATTACTTGGGGCTTGGTCTTACAATTTCATCAGACTATCGGACGGCCCACTTCATGCATGTTCACCTTCTTCCGCGGTTCGAATTGGTCAAGTTGTTTAAACATTATATTTTAACAGTTTAATTCAAACTACAAAAATTCAAAAATTTTAAATTTAAACTGAAATAAACGGTTCATATATATATATATATATACACACACATCAAGAACAAAAACAAATATTCAATTAATACGGAATAATGTTTAGAATTTCAAAATGTTTCAAGAAACTATTATATATGGATCGATTCCTTCATGAACTGTAAAGTGAATTCTATAAATTTTAATTTCAATTGTAAATATTTAATTTGTGCATTTACATATTATAATAGTGTTGGTTTCTCTGCTGAATACATAAACTGGAATTATTAATGTGTTGGATCACTCTTTTGTTAATTACTGAATAGTGTAGTGAGTATAAAATGAATTATGATCCCTAACAAAAAAACAAAAACAAAGACAAATATGAGCTTGCATTTGCTTGAATTAAACACCTCCTTTCTACTAATCTTTCACAAGTGTACCGAGTTACTCTGTATTTCATGAATATTTATGGCTCTATAACTGAAATTTTGTGGAAAATTTTGAAACAAATGGAAAGAAAAAAAAAATGTTGCTGCCCAGGATCGAACTGGAGACCTTTAGTGTGTAAGACTAACGTGATAACCACTACACCACAGCAACTTGTTGACGTTATGTCGAGAATATAATTAGACTACATTATGAAATAATTTCCATATTTTTAGTACAATTATGTTCATATATAAAATTGATTTCGAGTTATAACTAACTGCAAAAGAGATATATGCAATTGCCCATGAATTAAAATAAGGTGCAATCCATTTCTGTTGTATACCAGTATACCGCTAGTAAATGTGTAGGCTAAGTCTAATTTGGTTTATAAAATTCACTTTTTAAAAAATAATTTATTTATTTTTTTCATATATTCAATTTCTTAATTATTTTTTTTCTTACTTTTAATATATCACTTGTTGGAGAAAAGGGTATATAATAAAATGGGATGATAAAAAATAGTAGAAGGGAAATTGTATACTAGCCTTTGGCATGCAAAAAAAAACAAGCAAAACCGAAAAAAGAGTGCCAAAATTTGAGAAATGCCAAGAGAGTTATAAGAGGTGTCAAAAATCTGAAATTTCGTAGTTGACGTGTCCTAATTTCGGCTCAATTGTTTTAACTGCTACTATACCATCTACCATCATCGTTTCTATCCATTAATTCTTTATAAGCGCATCTTCTTCATCCCCTTCGGTTCTACTTCAAGAAAACTTTACTTGCAGAGAATTATAAGAAATTTCCTCACTTCAGTTAAGGTAATTATAAATAGCTAATTAAATTAAATCTTTCATATATAATTATTATTATTATTATTTATTCTCCCTCGAGGTTTCTAGTTTATAGAATGTAGGTTCTTATTGTACTTCGGTTCAATTCGTGATTATAATGTGTCTTCTTCTGTTAGTAATAGCTAGACTTAGTAATGCATATCTTTAATTCTTTATGTTATGTTGCTTCATTGATATATATTTTGTAATTCTTTCATTAATTTTTTGTGCTGGTTTATTGATTTTATTTGTAGGAGAAAATGAACACTGCTGACATGGCAATGGGAGCTCAAGTTAATGCACAAAATTTTCAAGAAGGAAATTCTTCTAACAAAGAAGGATGGAAATTTGAAGGGGTAGATCTGTCATTTCTGAAAGAGGACGAAACGGCACAATGCCGCATTTGTCAAGCTGACGACTTTGTTAGTAATATGGACGCACCCTGTAACTGCAGTGGCACCATCAAAGTACAAATACTCTCTCTCTCTCTCTCTCTCTCTCTCTCTCTCTCTCTCTCTCTCTCACTCTCTCTCTCTCTCTCTTTCTCATTGAAAAAATTTATGTTGTATATAGTCGAAGGTTCTATCGGATCAGTAAAAGATTGTTAATTCTACATCTACATCTATATAGCTAGTTAAGGGAACTGGTGTATATATATTACTATTTATTTTTTGTTTTTTGTTTCTTTCAGATGGCACACAAGGCGTGTGTGCTGAGGTGGTGCAATGTAAAACATAGCACTCGTTGTGAAATTTGTTTGAAGGTGTGATACTCTATCTATCACTATTAATTTAACATATTGTTTTCTGATTACAACATTAGAGTGTGTGTGTGTGTGTCAGTGGACATTAGTTTAAGTTCATAACATTAACTTGAAGCACAATTTCCTTATACCTACAATACAAAGCAGTGGATTCTTTTAATATGAAATCATACATGCATATTCATGGGGCATATTAGAGGCCTTATTAGAATCTAGCTAATGGACTTGGCTATGAAAAAATATCTTGTATATACTTTCCCTTCTACAAGCCGATCAAATATCTTAGTTTTTCAGTATTTGTTCTAACACACACATATTTATGTAACTGAATTTGTGATATCACAATTTTATTTGTTCATCAATTTATGTTCTTATTTTAAAAAATTGCTCATTTTGTCCATTTTGACATGTATACACAGCCATATCGGCCTGAATATACGATCAATCGAGAAACCCTCCTCGAGATAAGGCAAGTTCAGTAAGTTTGTTCATATTTGTTTCAAATTCACTTAAAATATATATAAGATGTTGATAATAAATCTCAATACTCACAAATAAAATTGTTATAATATACTTAAAATAACAATTTTGTGCACTGTTAATTATTAGCATGTGCGGATGGTTGTAAATATGTAAATAGCATATGAATTGTTATTGTAGGGATGATTATAATGCATACTTCCACGAGAGATTGAGGAGGTTGGGAATAGACGCAACTAGAAGAAATGTCGAGGAACGGGAGAATGATGTACAAGAAGAAGAAGAGCTTGAAGTACCACAAGAATGTGCTTCTGCAACCGACATCATCAAAACCGTACGTCTTCCTTCAAAGCTTGTTTTGTATTTGTACGATCTAATTCCATTTTAACTTTAAGCAGCTCAGTTTTTATTTGTTTATAAGTTAGTTACAGAAATTTCTAGGTTGGTATATGAAAATAGAAATAATTCTTGTGCATAATATCATAAATTTAATAGAAATAATTGAAAAATACCACACCACATCAAAATTATTTTTGTCATATAACACTTGTTGAGAATTGCCCCCATTAAGTTATCAGTATCGATCAACTAATGGTGAAATATATTTCCTTAGGAGAAATAAAAAAAACAAAAGTTGCTATGATTATATTAGTTGTGATGAATTTATTCGATCAATTTAATGCAGTGCGTACATGTATATATAATGCGAGATGCATTAGCAAGCGTAAAGTTGGAGGAACGGAGTTTTCTGAACGCAACACTAGTAAGTAGAAGCTACTGATTTTGTTATTGAAGTGTTTTATTTGTGTTTAAATGGCTTAGTTTTTTTTTATGAGTTGAATTGATGTAAAACTAAAGATGTATATAATAAAAATGAGTATAATGTTAAATATTCGTTACATGCATGCATGCAGCAATACAAAGTCATATTCTTGGCTGGGTTTGGGCCACTGTATTATGGTATAATTTTGGTGGAGCTTATAGTCCGCCGATGCCGAAGAAGAGCAGCAGCTGGTAGAGTTCGCCCATACCATTGATGGGCTTTCAGTCGTATGTGTAATCTCACTATTGTTAACGTATAACCAAGATCATGTACATAACATAATATTAGCTGATTTGTAATCATTTTTTTTCATAAAATAAATATCTCATCTATACTTTGATTTTCAAGTCTCCTTATTAAGGAATTTGATATTAAATTTCTTGGTATATCTTTGATATATTTTTTTTTTTTTGTATAAGTTTATTATTAATATAATCTTGATGCATATCATTCGTGACTTGAACTTTTGTTTATCAATGTGGTCCTCGGAGTTTCACTTAGTCCTTATAACACTAAAGGTTAAAAGGGATTAGCAGTTATTGATTTTATTTACATGCACAAACATCCAAAATAAAAAGAATAGAATATCAAAATATAAAATTTATTAAATAATTAATGCATTTGACGGTACTGGTAAGAGAAAATTAGTAGTTGCCGATCTCCTTTTTTTCACATAAAATTATCCAAAACTTATAAAAGATCTCAGGAATAAAGAAAATTGTTGGGAATCGTTGTCTTTAATTGTGTATGAATGAGCGTAAATTTGTGTTGAATTTGTAGAACAATACCTGCGGATCAAATATCACGTCATTTAAGTAATCAACATTAACTTTAAAACGTTTTTTTTTTTTATTTGACTTTTTTCTTCAAATCAAACATGAATTGAATTTATAGCAATAAGTAGTATAAATCACGTGATGAATTTGAAGAATAGTTTGTGTAAATTAACATAGTGTAACACTATTTAAAAAATAAAATAATATACTGGCATAAAATTATATATATATATAAAATTGAATTCCACAGTTGCATCAGATTTTCAATCAGCCTTCGTTTACCGCTGGCTTGATTCCAGTTTTTGTCATTAAATTAGTTTGTCAAATGTCAATTTGCACACTTCTTTCGGCCTGTAAAACTCGGACAGAATGATATCCTTCCAAAAATGCAAAAACGACGTCGTAAATTAATTAAACCGCAAAATCACCCTTCTTCCCCATAAGCGCAGTCTCTGTAGCTATGTTTGGATGCTAGGAAAGTGATGGAAAAGGAAAAATTTACTACTTTTTGGGTGTTTGGTTTGCAAGGACATTTGGGGACCCACTTTCTTAATTTTCTTGTAACTTCTCATTTTCCCTCAAAACTCATCTTTTATAATTAGCAAGATTTTGTACGAAAGCCATGGAAGTTATCATTTTTAAAGTTAAATGCTTTTCCATAATGTTAAGAAAGTTTTAAAAAAAAACAAAACAAAACCTGCTCATGTCCATAATCAGATGAGGATCAGATGAGGGAAGTAAAAAAAAGGAATTACTCTTGTTGTAAAATCATTGCCACGGGTGCTCCTTTTTTTTCCCCCTTCGTAAACCCAATGATGTCCATGTACTTAATAAGCATCTAAAATTTTGAGATAATATGTATTTTTATAATATTAATTATCAAGGTGTTGGTTAAAATGACAAATATTTTCAAAGATTATTTTATTGTTCAAATTATACAACTTTAGAAATACAGTATCGTGTTAAACTTGATTTACTTTTAATCAATATAAATTTGGTTTTATTTATGTTTTCTATCATATTTTTCAAATATTTAATATGGAGTAGGTTCGTTAAGTTTTTCTATTATTGTTATGTACTCTGTATAAGTTTCATTTATATGCATCCAAACAGAGCCGGCCAGTAAGAAAAGGAGGAATGGTGGAGAAAGCAGCAGCAAAAAGATAAGCAAACTCAATACTCTGAAACAAAATTGGAGAAGGAAGTTGACAACTTACCTACCGGGTTGTCCCACTTCAAGACGGCCCGACTCAAATGCAGGGAGACGGGACATGAAATTACCGACCCGCCCCATAAAAATCGTAAGCACTGGCAATCGGTTCTCCTTGACTCCGCTTTGGCCAACGATGATATCGATCCCTTCCAAATTGTGAAGCGCTGTTCCAGAAAGCCCCTCGTTCAAGGTATATATTTTGATCTTCCCGTCTTAATCTTCTTTCATTTATTAGGGTTATAATAATATCTGTAAATTGCTTGAATTTTTTTTTATTTTTTGTTGTTATAATTGACACTAATGTTTCAAGTTATCTTGTCAAAAGCTTGTTTAATCACGAATATTGGGAATTACTCTATATGTCCAAATTCACTTCTCTACATTAAAATTGAAGTGAAGTGTAATTAATTGTATGGATTCCTGATTCCTGAATAAATTGATGTTACACCTGCCATTTGCTCTCTAATGTTTACTTCTGTTTATAATCTTAACGATTCATTCAGAATTTCTGAGTACACTTTTAATCATTGTGTTCTGTTAATGACTCTAATTTTTGGATATGATTTATCGGTTACAGTTGACGGTCACTATTTTCAACATTTGGGAAGATTATTTCTTAGTTTGTGGCCGCAATTTTGTACATAAGAATTGCTCCCATGAAAGTGATGAATATGAATTTACACCCCACACACCCACAAAAAAAAAAAAAAAAAAGAGGAAAGAAACATGGTTCCCTATTGTTTACATCTCTGTTCATGCATTTCTTTGATCTTTCTGACTATGCAAGTGATTGTTTAGTAATTTATATAGGATATATTTGATACCATTGGTAATGAGGTGATTAATGAAAAATTTTCAAGCTATGAAACCTCGGATAATGCAGTTGTTAACTTCTCTGATCTTTGTCAATACTACAATCGTTCTCACCTTTTTTGTGAATTTACGTCTCTTCATAACATTTTTATTTCCACCCCTGCTTGGAGACGAGGGTAATTCTTAGATGGCGAGAGTATATTGGGAGTTGAAAAGGATTGTTAGGAAAAGAAAAAGGAAATGAGGGAGGGTGGGTGGGGTGGGGGGAGGATAATAAATAATAGTAGTAGTAGTAGTAATTTGAGCACAACCGTTTGCATACAGAAGATCCAAACGCGAATTAATTACACAATGAAAAAAAAAATTTAAAAACACTAAACAAACTAGTCTAAATAAGGAAATGGCAAGAAATCATAAAGCTGTTGAAACACCTTCCTTGTGTGTCCTACTTTCAACTCAAAACGCTTGATCTTGGAGACATGTAATTTATAATAATCTTTTGAGTGCAACAGTTTTGCATGCAGAAGATCAAAGCTCTAACTACTCACACAACAGAAGATTTAGAAAATCCACGAAACAAAAAAGTCAATAATTAGAAAATGCCAAGAAATCGTGAAGTTGTTGAAACACCTTACTTCTGTATCTTAGTTTCAGCTCAAAACACTTCCTCTTGTAGACACGTAAGAATAATAATCTTTTGAGTGCAACCGTTTACATGCAGAAGATCCAAACACTAATCAATTACGCTGCAAAAGATTTAGAAATACCATGAAACAAAAATAATTTTAAAATTAGGAAATGCCAAGGAATCGTGAAGTTGTTGAAAAGCCTTCCTTACGTGTCCTAGTTTCAATTTAAAACGCCTGATCTTGTAGACACGTGATAATAGTAATCTTTTGAGTGTAGCCGTTTGCATGCAGAAGATCCAAGCTATAATCAATTACGCTACAGAAAATCTAGAAAAACCAGTAAACGAAAAAGTCTAAAATTAGGAAATGCCAAGGTATCGTGAAGTTGTTGAAACGCCTTCCTTACGTGTCCTAGTTTCAGTTTAAAATGCTTGATCTTGTAGACACGTAATAATAGCAATCTTCTGACTGCAACCGTTTGCATGCAGAAGATCCAAACAGTAATCAATTAGGCAACATAAGATCTAGAAAAACCACGAAACCAAAAAGTCTAAAATTCAATAAGCCTCTATAAATGCAGCTTCCTCATCCCCTTAGAGTCTTATAAAGTTTCAGTTTCAGAGATCAGATCATCCACTTCAATATCTAGTAAGAACTAGCTTGATATCTTTAATTCTTTTGTGGAAATTTAATTTTCCTTTGTGTTTTGTGTCAAGTTTTAGTGCATCTTTTCTTGATTAATTTTCTAATTGGTAACATATTTCTTTAGTCCATTCTGTTGGCCATTAGCTAGGTAATTGTGCCTACCTTGGTCATTTTGAACACTTAATGACAGCTTTGATTGCAGGCAGATGACATATATCTGAGTAGAAGGAGAGTCCGCGTTTGAATTACATGAATGGAATATGGAAGGGAATAAATAATGGGAATAGTAGCTGCAGAAGGAGATATGAGAAAATTAGGTAAAGTCTCAGCGGCATGAATTACCTCAGTTTTATGCAATTTTTTGATGGTTTTGAAGTATTGATTCATGAAAAAGTTATCTTGCTGTACCCAGATCTGTTTGGTTGCTGAGAAAAAGCTTGATAAATTCTAGATTTCATCAAATTCTCTCGTTTTCCAATCCCTCTTAAAAGAGGATGAAACAAATTAATTACCCAACAAAAACCTCTGCGTGTGTGTGTGTTTAAGACTATGTGGAAGAACTGATCTGTATTGCAACTCTTTTTGTAGGAGAAAATTAGAACCCTTAACATGCGAATGGTAGACCAAAAAGATGGTGGAACATTGGAAGGAGGAATTTGGTGGATGGGAAATGATAGAATTTTCAGTTCCTAAAGAGGACGAAACGTCTCAATGCCGTATTCGGCAGGGGCTAATCAGAATATTAGATTATGGAGGCACCATGTGGATGCAGTGCCACCAAAACGTATATTGTACCTGCACTCTAAGTTACATGACTCCAGTGGGGTGTCCGGTTGGATACGGGAACTTTCAAGAATTCGATATGTGTACTCCTTAATTTCATGACATTTTTATGTTAGAATGGAATGTCTCACACTCACACTTTTGTCCATGTGTTAAGTGTCAGATACGGATATTTCGAGGCAAAACGAAGAAGATTAAGATCCCTATACTCTTGTCTATGTGTTAAGTGTCAGATGCGGATATTTTCAGATGCGGATATTTTGAGACAAAACGAAAAAGATCAAGATCCTTATTCATAAGGACGAATAATCTTTTTTTGATCTGGAACTTTATGGTTCATATGCAGTTATCTCTTTCCTTTTTTTTTCCAGTTGCATTTAAACGTGTTTATGAGCAATTTTCGATTAATCCCCGATGAAAACAATCAAATTTCTTAGAAAAATTTAATTATAGGAGAATTTGCATAGAACGCAAATGACTAGAATTTTGTAATAGTTGCAAGACTTGAAGATGTGGCGATTTAACATTTGTTCGACATTATTAAGAAAATGGGTCACTGGATTTTAGTCTTGGGGCCTATATACAATGTCGCACACTAAAGCAGAAATATTTTATTTTTTCAGGTAACAACGAAATGACCCTTCAAAATATGGAAATATACATATATATATATACATATATATATATATATATATCCCACCACGCTTTTACGTTCAAGAGTAATAAATGATTTGTTTTTTCATCAAATAAGTTCATGTCTAAAAGTTCCCTTGCATGTGGGTGTACAGTATAAAGTATTGGATTTTAGAACTTTTCTTCTTGAGACACTTATTGAATCATATTAATAAAATAAAATAAAAAGACATTGAGCAAGATATTAAATAAAGGAGGAAGCAAAAGATGGATTCATATAATATAATATTAGATAAATGATCAAACAAAAGATCGAGCAGCCACTCTCATATATAATCCAGGAAAACTAGTAGTTAACCTCTTGCTTATGGAGTGGCCGGCTCATTACAAGTTACAACACCACCAAATATTATGGTCCGGTGATAACATAAAACCAAATTCACCACTATATAAAACTCATGGCTAATTAGCATCATTTTTTTTAATTAATAATAATATCATATGGCATATAATAAATAAGTACATAATAATAATTGGAGATCTATCTCCAATCAACATTGAGAGTTGAAGCAGCAATAAATTCTCTAGGGGCATTTTGGTCCACCTTGCTGAGTCTTCCAATTATTGTAGCAAGGGCACACAGCTTTATTGCCATAGAAACCAGGGGGAACACACAAGCACTTTCTGCAGCATTTCTGGCAAAAGAACATGCATGGTTTGTGGTACTGTGTCTTGCCGCACCTCCTTGTACATTGTGTTGGGCATTCTGTACATTTTTTTTATTTTAATCAGTTAAATCAGTCAATTTTCACTTTTTGACCATCATATGACATTTTACCACTAGTCAAAAGTACTTTGACCCCAGCAACATGGAGAAACATAGTGGTGTGGTGTTTTTCCATTATTACCCTTGGATGTTAAAAAGTAGAATCCAATGCATACTTTCTGTTAATTCTAGAAAAAGCAGATCTATAATTTTTATGCTGGAAAATACTTGAGCCAAACCAAAATTGTGGGATCAAATGGTAATACTTACGAGAGATCTTGAGACTCCCGGGACCATAGCCGCTCTGAAGTAATGTCAAAAGGAACACAAACCAAATATACATGTAAGTATTTATTTCAAACTTGTTCTGAGGAAAGTAAAATAAAATAAAGTTGTAGACAAAAACAAGATTGATGAAGAATAATGTGAAAAAAAACTCACCCTATGGTGTCCTGTTGCCTCAACCTGTAAAAATTAAAACAACCCACAATGTTAAAACAAATTTAAACCCTCACATTTTCCCATAAATTTAATCTTAATATAAACAAAATTTCTGATACATTATCTGGTCAAAGACATGAGTGTGTGTGTTTCTTACCATGGTTTGAAGCATGGAGATGGCAATGAGTGCAAAGAGGAAGAAAGCAAGGGATTTGGTAGCCATGGCCATTGCTGCTAATTTGAGCAAACCCCTCTTTACTTTGCTCTTTTTAATGTATTTGATGAATATGAAAGAAGAGCAAAGAAAGAACAAACACAAAGGAATTAGTTGAGGGAGTGAGAAAAAGGTAAATGAGGGGTTTGATGCTGAGAAATGGTAGTGGTGTGGGGCTATAAATAGAGATTTTTAATAGCCCTATGCAAGTATTTGGATTTGGGTATGGGCTGTTATTACTATTTTTATAATATTATTACTGTGATTTGTTATGAGATATATGCCATAGAGCTAGCCATGATGCCGGTGGGTGTATTACTTTATAATTTTGCCACTTCCCACCTCTATTAAATTGCGGTAGGCCCATGAGATCGATCGCAAGTGAAAAAAGAAAAAAGTTTGTGGGTAAATAAATGGATCAATGAGAAAGAACCTACTTACTTATTGTCCACATGCAAAGCCGCAAAGGGAATCCGTGAGTGATCAGTTAACTTACTAATCTAGATACATTACTACTATTTATTAATTGATCATAGAGCTGCAAACGAATAAAGTTGTTGGTTGCTCGATTCAATTCATTTTGTTTAACATTCGATTTGAATTATTAAATGAGATAAATTCGATTACGTATTCGTTTAATAATTTAAATTCGATTTGATTTGACTCGAATTTGAAAGATTAGACTAATTTATACTATCTAATTCGTGTTCGGCTCGATTCGATTTCTTAAACGAACCGATCTCAAATACAATAATTTATTTATTAAATAATACATGTTCGACTCAACTTAACTTATTTACTCCCTCAACTTAACTTATTTACTCCCTCCGTCTCATCAGATAAAACTTTTAGAACCACTTTTCTTTATCTCATCACATAAGTCATTTACACTTTATAGAGAGAATTTAATGATTCATTTTTTAGAATACTCTTAAAATACCCTTAATTAAATATGATGAAAGTATTTAATAGAGAGTGAACAAATACACACTTTTGTTCATTGAAAAAATACAGAGTTATTTTTGACATTTTATACAAAATAAATATAATAATTAGTGATTTCTTAATATTTATGAATTGTCAAAAAAGATTTATAATTTGATGAAATGAACAGAATAATAAATAAACTTAACTAAACTCAAATTGAGATCGATTGGACTCATTTATATCCCTAACCTAATCGATTTCGTCAGTAAATTAAGCTTAAATTGTGCAATGTGTTAAACTTTGTGCCTTTTATACTTCACTCACGGGTTAGAAGGAGTTCAATTGCCTAGCTCAATCAGAATTATTAATTATTTATGCCTACTATTTCCTTGTAAGAATTCTTTTTTTATTATTAATATTTTAGTTTTATCGGCAATTCAAACTTAAACTATGATTGAATTATATTAGTTTGTTTATCATAAGAATATTTTATTCTGATGAATTATTTGTGCTTCCACTTGAGACGCTACATTGAAGTTTGAAGAAAACGCATGAGATTTAAGGAACATGACGAAAGTAGTGAACATTATATTCTATGTAGCATTATTATTTGTAAGAAGTCGGTTTAATTTAAGTAAATGTGGAAGAGCATCGAAGAATGTGATGATGGTTTTGAGTTGGGAGCAGAAAAGGCAGTCCACCAGTTTATTTGACAATAAGTCAAAACATTGATGAGATATTTTTAATAGCAGTAGTGGTATTAACTTGGGCCATAACAGTTGAAAAAAAAAATGAATATTATATTTTCTCGGTCCCAAATTAAATATATTAACTTGATGTTAATTATTAATTTTAATTTTAAGATTTAATAGATATATTTATATTTTAATAATTTTAAAATAATTATATTTAATTTTATAAGCTTTCATACGATATAAAATTTATTATTTATATGTTTATAAAATAATAATAATTTTAATTTTAAAATCAACTAATTTAACATTTATGATAAAAATAAAACGTTTATTAGGGGACAGGGACCTATCATATTATAATAAGTATAAAGATTTTCAATCAAACAAAGAAGAAAAGGAGGATACCCAATGCATGTGCTTTCCTTAGCAATGCACATGTCTCAAAGCTGTGCTCCAATCCGATAAAAGTACGCACCTTCCGGTGCTGCCCATTATTCATTTCCTTTTTTTTTCTTTGTGTGTTGTGTGTTTAAATCAATCATTTCATAATGGTTAAAATTTAAATTTGATCTTGGAGTTATTATTTTAGACCTTATATTTCTAAATTCCTGATATAGAATAACAGGCGTACGATAGATTTTATTTTGAAATTATTCTGTTAGTGCTTTAAGCAAAAACTATTTGTTTGATTTGGTTAAAATAAAATTTGATTAATTCAGCTTATTTATTTTTGTTTATTAAAATTTACCTTTTTCTCTTTATATACTCATTTAGCTACTTATATTCATTTGTGAGTTATGAGTTCTACTGTTATCATCATTAGTAATTACTAAGATTTGCAATTCCTTGTCCAGATTTGGAATTGTACCAGACCATAATATCTGATCCGTGGCCACCCGACCGACACCTAGTTATTCATTGTGTTAAGCCATTTGTATTTTGAGTTTTTTAATTATGTGTAACGGTGTTTGATTCGACTTAATTTAAATTGCATGAAAATTTAAAAGAGGATGGATAAATAAATTTTATAAAACGAAGAAAAAAAATAATTGATGTCTGAGTTTTATCATGTTGAGCAATGTGAAAAAGATATTAAGGCTAATTAAGCACATTGCCACACAAGGACAGGACAGTGTGTTATTTGCACCCTCTAGATTTAATGGAGTGGGGCTGTATTAGATTATAAAACAGACAGGAGCCTTTTCATATATTCTTTTTATTATAAAAAAAGTTACATTTAAAAAAATTGTTTTAAAATAGAATTATATTTGAATTTTTTTTATTTTTTTACTATAAATTAAAAAAATCAATTATAAACTTACAGATTTCGTCATAACTTAAAGATTTATAACAATTTTTATGAAAAATATTTAATTCTTGATCAAATATATAAAATTAATAATTGTCAAAATTTTAAAATTTTTTTTTTTTTTGAAAAGAGAAGAGTAACAAAAGATCCACAGGACCACGGTTCTGTTTACTTTATCCAAACATACCTCAGAAATATAGCAGCAGAGCCTCCGATATACATAAAATGTATGTAACTTATCATACTCTATCCCTTTTTTTTAAAAAAAAATATATTTCAAAAAAGAGTTATATTTAAATTTTTTTCTTTGTTATTTTGTTCTAAATTAATTTTGAATTACAAATTTATAGATGTCATCATAACTTAAAGATTCATAACAAATTTTATGAAAAAAAACTAATTATTTATGTATTTAATTGATCAAAAATACAAAATTAATAATTGTTAAAAATTTAATATTAACCTTTTTATGTACTTATATTTATGGGAGACTAGAGAGATCGAGTTGCAGAGTGAGCATGTGCTACTCATTAATCACATCACATGCTCTATTCAATAATTCCATTTTCTTTAAACTATGTAATACTATCAATTTCATACACATATTTGTTATTTTACCTATCTACCAAAAATAAAAAGGTCTAACCATTTTTTTTTTCTAGAAAGGATTCCAAACACACTATTCCTTTTTTCATTTTGTTTTTGTCGAGATAGCAAAGAAATTTAAAAACAAATTAGAACACAAATACGAAAAATATCAACTGAACTAACGTATTTTGTTGTGCTCTTTTATAATACATAATACTATTTCAAAAAACAAAATGATAATCACAATTTCACGTATCCAAATATTAACAATATTATAAGCCATATGAATAATAGTTTAGTGATTGATAATCGCCGAGGGTTATATATACACAATGAATTAATTCATACAACAACTAACATGTAGAAATTATTAAAAAAAATATACTACAAATGGCGGTACAAGTCCGTGCTGTTACAATTTGCAGCAGCAATGGGTGAAGTCCTTGTAAAATAAGTTGATGAATGTCCCAGCAACAATTAATAATAAAGGCTCTTTCCATAATTATTACATATATTGCACGGCTTATCACGGAAATAGGACGATATTTGGTACCTTCTTTCTTCGTCTTTAAGCGTCGCTTTTTATTGATTTAATAATTAATGTGGTAGAAAAAAAAATATTTTAAGATTCTTCAAATTTTGTGTATACAACATGGAGTACTATCATTTTCTTAATTAATGTTTCGTCACTTATTGTGTCAACATAACGGTAAACAACTAACTAAAAATTCAATTTTATTACGAGTTTTATTTATATTTTCCATCCTACAAAATTAGTTCTATTTAAAAAATTTTGATTCTAAAGTTATCAAAAATGAAATAGACCAAGTTCTTCTATATATTTCGACTATTTCTTTATTTCTTTTTTGTTTTTATTCATGTATATATTATTATTATTTACTCTTTTACGACTGAAGTTGCCATTGAGATATTTGTGTAATGTTGGACGAATACAAAGATTAACCCATGCGTAGAAAAATAAAAATAAATCTTAATTAGAACACATAGTCCATCAAAAAATAAAGAAATAAAGATCGACAAATGTAATACTTTTCCTAGTGTACTCCATATTATACATGTATGAGACAAATTATTATTATCTATATCCTATCCATTATGCTCTTGCATGTGGGCATGTTTCAACTCTTAATAACTCCCACATGGGCCCAATTTATAAGCATTAATCATGTGTTTCGGGCCCATTTTGGTATTGATGTTCATCTGTTTCTTATTTAGATTCTAGCAAGAATATTATAATAACATTCAAGTAATGTACTTTTCAAATTATTTTATGTAAGTATTTTTTATCTTTTTTTTTAAATTTATCCTTATTGAACATCTTAATTTATTATTATTATTTATTAAGCAAATATTGCAAGAACCGCCTAATCTATTGGTCACCGCCGACCAACGATTACTATTCATAAGAACTAAATTTTTTTAGTAATATAAAAAAATCTATTAGTAACATAAATAAATATTTTGGTAATATACACAATTTTTTTAGAAACATTAGAAAGTTAATTATTAATATTTAACACATCTGAGAGAATATAAAAGAGGAAGATGAGGAGAACATGAGAAGATGACTATAAATTAAATACCGAATATTACGGTCTCATGCTAACATCACCATCACAATACCACTATCACCTACTACAACTACACATTCTGTTTACAGTTATTAATAACACTATCTAACTAATTTGTTAAAATTACTAACAAACACGGTAGCATTACTAAAAGAAATATGAAAATACGAAAAAATTAACAAAGATTTCATATATGATCATCAAGAACTTAGCTCACCTATGCCGTTTATTTGTACTTATGTGTTTGTTTAGCTTTTAATTCATTTTAACAGATTAAAAATTTGAGCATCTTTAGATGTTACATCGTTCAGATTGTTTATTTAATATACCACTTATTTCTTAATAGATTTAGCTTAATCTAAATTCTGTAAGGCAGAAAATTGAAACTGAATTAATTAACACATGATAATATAATAAAATAAATTAATTCAAATATTTAAGATAAAATATTAAATAAATAATTATATTTATATTTAATTTCAAACATAAATACTTAACTGATTCAATAAATTCATATATGATAAATCTATTTAGATTTAGATATTTTATAAAACAAACACAACCTTACAAAAACAACGAATAACAGTGTTTTAACAACGATAACCACATAAAAAAACAGTAATTATTGTATGGAGAATTGGCTATTATAGTGGTTTTATGTTTTGATGACATTTTACTCGAGAATTATTTTTCTGGCATAGATCAACAGTGACGTAGTCCGTATATAAATGAAAACTATTTTAAATGTCAATCATTATGTTAGATGTAATTCTTGATACTCTGTTTAACATGGTAGTTTCAATTTTTACCCTACAATAAATCTTTATTTAGTCGCTAATTTATTTAAATTTTAATTCATTTTTTATGATGCCAGCAAAAATGAAAACTTTAGAACGAACAGGGAGTAATGAAGTTGAGTTATGTTTTTCTTTTTCTTCTCGACTATTAAAATATTTATCATTTATTATGATAAGAAAAAATATTTTCACCCTCGTTTATTAATAAGGGGATGATAATTTTTTTCAAAAACATGATCAATGAGAGTTGATGTGCAACTCCAACTATGTTGGATAACAATTTAATAAGTTGTTGAATAATTTAATTGACCGATTAAGCCATTAAATCTGTTTGATTTTAATTTTATGTAGCTGAATAAGGCAGAACGAAGCCGAACGAATATGCAAATTTATTTTGCTGAATTGGTAAGCAAGTAAAAGCAGTAAAGGGGATTTGAGTTAGATAATTGTTTTCGATTTATTACATTAGTACTAGGAGTTTTATTAATTTTTGTAGTTGGTCATCGGGTAACAAAATAATAATATTTATTTTAAGAGATTTAAATTTAAAAAATATTTGAAACCTTAAAAAAGAAAAAATTAAAAAATTATGTCAGTCAGATAATTCATATCAAACACATAAACTCATTCAACTATCAAATTATTCAATTTATTTAGTTTACTTATTTATTCGGCGCTTCAAACTGAGCTCTTTGAACAAAGTTTTTATGGGAACATAACACAAAATGCAATTCTTTAAGTCCAATAGAAGCCCAATCAAATAATGAGCTGTAAGGGACTCGGTACAGCGCGTATAGAAATCCATTTTCAAACATATCAATTCAAACACATTTTCACGTATTTTTTTGTTGCGCTTTTGTGCTTGATACACATTTTCTACGCGTGTGACCATAGACTAATTTAAAATATCAAACATATCATTGAAAAAGATTTATTTCAATTTTATTTTTACTCTTATTCTCATTTCATTATGAATAATTTCGTTAAACTAAACGGACAATTATTATTTTAGGTCAATAATAAATTTTAAAAAAACTTTCGAAATCCTAATTGACGGACTTAAAAAATTTACCCATGATTACCTTCATTAACATCAGACTTTGCTCATCACTTCTGTATCATGTTTCTGTCGCCAAGTTTTTGCAATTGGAGGTATCAGGGGTGTTTCCGTTGTCTTTGTTGTTTGATATAGAGGCTTCTGGTTCTGAAGGTTACGTAGTATTTAATTTATCACAAAGTCAACTATTTCATTTCATGCTTAGTTATTGGTGAAGCTTAATTGTTAATTACTCAACTACATGCATGTGTTATTATTCATAATTTTTTCTTCCTTTTTTTTTTTTAGCTATTGTACACGTTTCATAAATTTCTATTTGTGGAATTGAACATCTCACAAATAGAATAAATTGTATTCCGGTTTCTATTTTTACACCCGATTTAAGTTATACCTTTTTCTTATATAATTGAATTTAATACTCTGTAATTCGTTGTTGAATAAAAACTAATAATTTACATGCATATTGTGGTGCCCGATAGACTAGTGCATTTTGAGGAGACTCATTACATATATATATGTATATATATATCATGCATGTTTGATTCTACTTTTTTTTTTAATAAAAGTTACTCAGATTTATGCGAACATTTAATTTGACAATGAGATAGATCGTAAATAAGGAAACATGAGATTCAAGTCAGTGTTACTTAATTTGTAGTTTTGTACAAGAGCAGCACTAACCATAGTATCGAGGTTTGCTTATCTAACCCTATTTTTTTTCTCCGTTATATATCTTATTTATTTTACAATAGACAAGTGTTCTTTTTGTATTTATTTTATTAAAAAATTAAAATTCTACAAGCGTAGAACAACCCTAGAGGAGATGGACCATCACATGAGTTTTTGTTTTGGTTTGCTATGTTATATCCTTTCTAACTTGTCTTTCTAGTTTCTAACATGCAAGTGAGAGCATACACTAATTTTAGAGTCAAAACTTGTATTTTTATTTAATGAGTATTTGAATATATTTCAAACAACTTTTCTAGGAAATTTTTTTACAATACAGCAGTTCGAGAGAGAGAATCATACACATCCATGAGTTTTGAACACATTCGACGTGATTAACCTTAGCGGTGTATGATCGGATAGCTTAAGTTATCAAATCCTCTATCATTCTATCAAAACTTATTTAAACTACTCCCTATTACATTTAACAATAAAATTTATTTCATAAAAACAGTAATTATTCTCTTTTTTTTTATCATTAATTAAAATTTTATAATAATTTATTTTAAAAAAATATTTTTATACAATAAATATCTATAAAATAATATAAGTGCATTTTCTTTTTTGAACGGTAATTGACTATGCCAAAACAATTGAGAACATCGATGATACAAAATTAAGGGGGGAAGGGGGAAGGCGTTACAAACGTACTAATCTATTACAATATATTAATGGATAAACTACTATTGAGACATCATGGACTCTACTGACTATTAAAATTGTCAACTTATCAAAATATTACCATAAATCTTAATTTATCTAATATATGTGAAAATAATTAAAATACTTCCTTCATTTTTTATTAGTTGTGTTTTTAATTCAAATTACATAAACCAAGATAATGATTAATAAACATAATAACATTAATTTTTTTGGTGTTATACTACGATTGTCCCAATTTAATATGTATGAAAAAAGAGATACTTATATTTTTTTGAAATATGCAAATAGTAATAAAGGAAAAATAATTTTTTCTTGAAATACGAGAAAAGTAAGTAAAAGAAAAAGAGTAGACCTCTAGAAAAACAACTAAATAAAAATTGAGTGAGTATCAATTATTATAAAATGGAGAAGTGAAAATATATAATTTTGGGAAAATTTTGATACATCTTTTCTTCAAAGAAAAAAGTGATAATTAATTAAAGAGTCGGGCTATGTTTATTTAACTATTAATACATTTTGACATATTAAGGATATGAGCATATTTAAATACTATATCATTTTCACTATTTGTTTAACTTATTATTTATCTCATAATAAATTTAATTTTATCTGAATTTAATAAGTCAAAAAAATAAAGACAAATGGATTAAGATCAAATAAAATAAAAATATAAATTAATTTATATATTTAAGACAAATTATTAAATAAATAATTAAATTTTTATTTAGATTCAGATATAGATACTCAACTCGTATATCAAATTTAAATATAATAAATTTATTTAAATTCAAATATAAAATAGACGAGCCTAAGAATACTTCGTATTCAGTGCAATCAATGGTTTTGGTTCGAGGAAAGTAGGACAGTATCGACGTATCGTAGGAATTGGGAAGCTAACCAGCAGGTCTATTTTACATCGGGTCACTTGTGCTATTCTGGTAAAAAAGTCTAAAGATAATACGGAGTATTCACTTTTGAGATATCTACATGAAAAAAGAAAATCCAAATCAAAGTAAATTGGCAAAGGTAGTCAAATAAAATATTTAAAAAATAAAATAAAAAATATATAAGTTAATTAGCAAAAAATATAAAAATAAAAAATATTATAGTTTCATTTGTTATATATAATTAATACTCTAAAAGTGTAGAATTACAAAACTGCAATAAATCTACCAACCAGTAAAATTTAAAGAAAAATGGACTTTAGTACATTCTGAGGGAAAAAAAATTATGCTCTAGTCAAAAAAGTATTTTACGATTTTACATTAGTAATTTCGATCGTAATTTTAGTACTTTTAATAGTAATTTAGTAATTTCATAATAATTTTAATACTAAAGTGAAATTGATGAAAATTTCATTTACTAAAATGATATTTTATATGTCGATACATATTAAAGTGTTATTGACCTTAAAAAATTTTGGGTTAGTATTATAAAGTAAATTTGTAGATTACATTTTTACAAATAGTCATTACATTTTTGTTAATACGAGTAGCAAAAACTATTTAATGCACGTTAAAATCATATTTGAAATCTTAATAAAATGTTGCAATAACTTAAAAGAATATTTTCAGTAGAAAAGAATTTGATCTCCATAAGACTAGCAGAAAAACTCATAACCGTCAGAAATAATGTGATCACGCCAAAATGAACCGTGGGATATGAGATTTCACAAAAATATAAATCTTTTCTATATCATTACCCCATTTGAAAACAGACGTTTTTTCACTGAAAAAAGAAATATCCATCCTCATAATGTGTATTATGCGCGTGTATGTACGGTATACTAAATATATAATATAATCATAGCGTGAATTAGTTTTTCTTATGTTGTAAATTTATTTATATAATGTAAATTAAATAATATTTATTTTTAATGAGAAATTATGTTATTCATTTATGATATATAAATTTATTATAGTTGTCTATATCAGTTTAGAATTCTTAATTTTAATATTATGTTTTATTCAATGGTCTATGATTAAATGTATTAAAATAATATATTAAGTCAATGTTATTATTTTTGTGAAATTAAGAAGTAAATTTTTTGATTTAATTTTGAGTTAATTAATTTAGAAGATTCACTTTTAAATACTTATAAATATATAATTATATGAAAATTTTGGATATGTACTTAACACTAATTTTAGTATCATATTTTTTTTGGGAATAAGTAAATAATAAAAAGTATTATTGTTTATATTAAAATAGAAAATGCTGAGAAAATAACAACCCTATGAAGAAATTAAAATATTTCTTTTTGTTAACAATTTGAGATGATTAGTGCGAAAAACTTATTGTACCGAAATTTAAAAATGAAAGTTATATATAATTTGCTATGGTATTTTCAATATTTTAAAATTTGATTTAAAAATGAAAGTTATATATAATTTGCTATGGTATTTTCAATATTTTAAAATTTGTTGATTTTTAAAATTTAAGTGATATTTATAATTTTTAAGGTAAAAAATAAAATCAAAAGGGAAGACGTATGAATTCGAAGAATGATGTATGAATGTACGTACTAAATGACTTTTGAGATTTTTATTTCTAAATTAATATACTTAACATATATATAAATATAGATATAAATATAGATAAGAAGATTTGATATATGACAATATAAGAACGAAATATTTTCATAAAGTAGATAATTTATAAGAGCAATATTACATATTAATAACTGTGTGATTAACCCCTTTTTAATTAATAAAAACAATCATTAAAATTCTCCTAGTAAATGCATATATAATGGTATAACAAATATAGTTAGCAATGAAACTTGTGATCAATTATTAATAATCACTTAATTTAATTTCACGGATAAATTAGTAATAATTTATTTAACTAATTTTCACTATCATAAATTTAATTATAATTTGTTAAATTATGACCATTTAATTAAGTCAATTTCAATCATTGATTGATATGTTTTCTTATGTAATTTCTCCATAATTCAAATCATAATAATTAGATGATAATTTGATGATAATTTGATTATATTTATATGTAATTATTTATCGATTATTGTTGATTAATTCAATATTAATTGTATGATGAAGTATATTTGTGATTTTAGTTTTAAGTTCGAATTAGATTTATTGTGATATGTTAACATATAATTACAGATACGGTCTCCAAATATGATTTAGTTTGTTATTTTATTGACAAAAATAGTATTATTATATTGAATTAAATTTAATTAATTAATTAAAATGAATTAATTGATTCAAATTTGTAATTGAATTTTTTTCTCAATTAATCTTAACAAAATATTATTAACTTCTTATAGTTTTTATGGTCTGATCAAATAGAAAAACATGATAATGTGAAAAATTAGAATATTTGTTAGATTATTTATGTATAAGTGTAATTTTTAATTTCATTATTTCTTATATAATTATGTATAATATAATTTTTTTATTCTACATAATTAAAGTTTTACACACAATTAATTATTTATTCATTACTTCTCACCGCAACATATATTCATATATTGCAATAAAAAATACAACAAAAGATTTTTATCATTAAATTTACCTTGAGATTTATATATTCAAATTTGAAAATGAATTTAATGATAAAAATTTAAAATTAAAATTTTATTATGACACCAAACAATTTTATTTTTATATTTCTCTATTGTCATTTTCATATTTCAAGTAAATATAAGTATCTTTTTTGTTGATACATATTTATTAAGTATAATAATGATATAATATTAATAAATTTAATGATATTATGTTAATTAATTATTTATCTTACTTATAATTTAAGCTAAAAAAGTAACTAATAAAAAAATATATCGTTCTTATATTATTGACGCAAGCTCGTCTAACTTTGTTTACAGGCATAAAGCTAAAATAGCTAACATGATTACATGAATAGTCAAACATGATCCTTGTACTAACAACCCTGATCAGCAAATGCATACGTGGCTGCGAGGGTATGAGAAGTACAATTCACACGTGTCAATAGCCGTTACACGTGCCACTTTCTTAACATGCATTCGGAAAAGTTAAATTACGATATTTAATTGCATAACTAATCGTGTTTCATGCACTAAACTCCAAACTAATATCGGCAGCAAAAGATGGGATAGTTATCCTCGATTCCTCGTTCGGTTCCGCAACCAACGTCATCCCCAAACGCTATCGTTTCGACCAGCGGAGACTCCGAGACAATTTTAAAATATTTAACAAATATCTCAACGTCCGAAAATTCCTTCGTAACACAGTAGAAAAGTACTCGTCCTTTGTATTTTATTCCGAAAAGACAAATTTGCCCATCCAAAAGTCCTTTTCTTTTTTTTCCGTTTTCTGATAAAGCCATCGAAAAGTACTTGCTTTACTTTGCGGATAAATCGATTTTTGGTGCTTGTACGAGTAATTTGATAAAAATTTAGTATTTGAAGTTAAAATGTTAATAATTCAGTATTCAAATTAAAAAATATTAACATTTTGTTCAATTTTAAAGTTTAATTAAACTTTGTATATATGATAATTGTAGTTCATGTATCAAATTATTAATTTTTTCACTTTTAAGTACCAATTTATTACTTCAAATATATGTACAAATACTAAAATTAAGTTAACAAATCTAAAAATTTTGGACAAAACCCTAACATTTAACAAAATGTTAATTATTATTAGTTTGGGTATGAATTTGTTAATTTCTTTTTACTTTAGGTACACAATTATTATTAAGGCATTTCATGTACTAAAAATTCAATTATCTCATTTACTTTGTACCCGTTTTTTTCACAGTTAAATATTCTTTTATAAATTTACGCACATATTAAAATTAATATATGTAATAAAAATTTTGTCCTATACCAAAAGTTACTGTTAATATAATCTCCTTCCTCTTTAAAATTTTTAATAAAAACGTGAAATTTTTATCAACACTTCTTTATCTATTTATTTCGTTTGAGGGGGTGAAATTTGATGTGTTTTTTTATCCGAAAATCATTTCATAAAATGATTGTTAAATTTCAAGATTACATATAAAATTAATAAACTTTCCCCTATTTAATTGGCACAATTTAATCAATTCTTAATATGCTTTAAAAATCAACTTTACTCGCCTATAATGAAATGGTAAATTTCCTTTAATGAGTTTGGTAATAAAAAGGGTAAGAGTGTTGTATTGGGTTTTATGTTTACTTGTAGTAATAAATATGGAGGGGTTGAATGTTAAAGCGGTCCTGCTGCTTACTGCAAACTTTGACAAATTAGAGGGTAGGGGGTGGGTGGGTGGGGGGACGCGGGCTTGGGGATTCTGCAAATGGCTCAGAGCCCCGACTGCAGCTTCTCTGCGTGTTTCTGTTTCAGTTTTTATTACCCCTTTCTTTCAAAAGCGAAACGTAAAAGCAATCTTATTATAACTGGGACGTTAAATTGGTAAAATTATTAGTTTATGATTTAATCAGTTTAATCAAATAATTATTTTTTTTGAAAAAATATTATATAAATTATACATTATTATAAATTCATCAAATATAAGTCTTAAATTTTTAATAATTAAAATAATTTCATCAAATATTCTAAAAATTCATTAAATCGATTTACAAAAAAAAACAAAAAATATAATTTTAAGGAACAAAATGAGAAAATCTACTTAACAAAAAAAAATGAGAAAATTCGGTTCTAACCGGTTTTCGGTTCGATCGATTTTTTTTCAATTTTTTTCTGAACCACTAATTTTAATCAAATCAATTGAACTAGCTAAATCACTAATTTTAATCAAATCAATTTTAATTATTTACCAATTCACAACTAAATCGATCGAATCAACCAGTACGAGCGGATTATAATGAGATTGCGTAAAAGTCATCCCAGCACCAAACACAAATTAAGGAAACTGCAAGGCCCCTAGTTAACTTGCCCGTATTATCGAATCTTTATTTTTATTTTAAGGTCCTCTAATTAGAAGTTGAAAAATAAATAAATAAAATTAGTCGTATTAACATCGTCATTAGATATTTGAGTCAATTAATTGATTGAATACAAAAATTACTAATTTACAGTATGACACAAGAAATAAATCTTTACATATAAATAAATTCACCAGATAATTCATAAAAATACATAAATAAAAAAAATTAATAACTAATATGACACAAATGAATTTTGTACGCAATAAACTCACAATATATGACTAATTGAAAGTATGGCGTAAGAAATGGGTAAAGAAAAAAATCGTCAAACTTCAATAATTTCTCTGCAGGTCAACGGTATGACATAAAAAATGAGTTATTGACACTTAAATTAACATTTTTATGAGTAACTTAAATATACTTTGATTGTCACATATTCGTTCTGTTATCTTTTTAAAGTTTTACTTGTCTATATTTATTCACCGTATACAAAATTATAAAAAGAGTCAAGTATGTACTTGTTCAAAATATCTGTCTTATTTAGTATATTTCTCTAATTTCAAATATTCAGATAACATATGAAATTTTATATGGATAAAAGTAGAATAATGTGTTACAAGATACTATAATCAGTAGTCAAAATTAAGAAGTTTTGAAATTTCAAGAATTTGAAGGCATCAAGCAACTACTAAATAGAGACATTTTGAGAATCAGAAAATTATCAACTATGATTACGACTTAATTAATAATAATGATTGGATTTTTCATGAAATAGCAATGAGCTTTAGTTTCATGTTTAGCCCAATTCTTTAGATTTTCGAAATTCTTATTAAGTAGTTATCAATCAAGTTGGGTGGCTCACAACTTTCGGCAAGAGGTAGAGTATCTTTTAGATGGAGTCAAAATGGTCCCAAGGTCTAGTAATTTCGCTAGCAATTAAGCATACACACTACACACATATAGCCCGACAACTCGTAGTTGAATCAGTCGACTGAGTCAAAACGCAGGTTTAAATTTGAAATGAATGTGAGTTGAAAGTTGAAACTCGACACATGTAGAGACACACTAATATGGTGGAGTTGGTAATCCAACTCACCCCTATTTATGACAACACTTCACGTATGCGCTATATCCCCTCCCCTGCCGGTTATAATACTTTTTTACGCCGCAAGTGTAAGTGATTTTTTTATTTGTTAAATATTTTATATAATTTTAAGAAAATAATAATTAAATTTTTATAATTAAAATTAAAATATTTAACATATAAAATTTTTATTTTAATTTACGTACAAAAAAAATCAAGCTACTGTTGTTATGCATGAGACATATTACTAATACTCCGTATGCAGAACATATACCACTTCCCTGCTATAAACTTTACGAATATGACATATCAAAACGTACATGCTGTTTTTAATGTTTACTGAGTTCAATTATTGATAAATAAATAAGGAGTAATATTTATATAGATTTTCTAATACCCCGTATGTATTTCATTTGATTTATAAACTCTAAACACATAGTTATAACAATTTTTGTTGTGAAGTTTTTGATAAGTTTTATTACATTGATTACGATGTATAGATTCATGAGTTTTTAGAGGAATGATATTAACAATGTTGTTGAAGAGTTTGTAAAAATATGAAAATAAATAGGAATAAATGCCGATGACGGCATTAACATGTAAATTAATTTGGTTTATTGAATTAAATGGAATAAATTATTGTAATATCTGACGATAAAAATATTAGACAAATAATAATGGATCTTTTTTCTGTATAACATCCTTTTGTGAGTTTCATAACTTGATACGGAATTAAATTTGTTATAATACGATCTTCTCGCATATTATTAAGAGGTGACAAGTGCAAAGGGGAAAAAAAGAACTTAGATAATTCAAAATTTTGATTAATGGTTAAAACTTAGTAAGTATTTTTATTATATTGAGAACTCGAATTTTATCAAAATAGTTTGTTAATACTGTTGTAAATCCTCGAAAGGCGAATTATATGTTCATTCTATTTTTTACTAATACCGATCATATGTTCTAAAATTGAACTTAAGAGTTGTGTTCAACCAAAACTTTTGTAAATAAAAAAACAATGGGGAAAAATGTAGAAAATAAAACATATGGAAAAAGAAAGTATGAAAGAAAATATTACTATATACAAAATAAAATATTTTTAAGTAATATGTGGTACGGACAAAATAGGAAATAGATGTTCAATGCAGTATTTAGCTTAACAAATACACCGTATATTCATAAGAAAATAGTGTACACCATGGAGTATCAATTGGAATAATTCATCTTAATCTTTAATAATATATGGGGATCTTGCGGAACTTTTAAAAAATAAGTAATCTACTTTTATGATATGCGGATTCGATATTATATGCTTAAAAAAAACTTATGTCATATATTAAATGTTGTAGTATATATAGAAAGTGAGATCTTGTAACTAAAAAATATATATATTTTCTGTTGTCTTGATCGATTTGTAATGTATTATTTTTGAGATGTTCCAGTTATTTGTATCATTTTTGTTTATAAAACAATAAACTTAAAGAGTTGTGTTAAACAGGGGTGAGCCTCGCAGTACGATTTTCTAATTACGCAAAATTCATGATGATATATGTAATACTCACTTACTTTTGTTTAAAACAAAGCTTTTCTTATAAAAAAATATTGAAAGTATGTTTTGATTAAATATTTAAGTGATAAATTATTGGTTAAATAATCTCCCGATGTTCAATCACGACAAATAAAAATACTACGGAGTATATAAACGATTATTAAAGATGCATCGTTCTTAAAAATTATGGTGAATTCGCGTCACATATTTTTTTTTTTAAAAAATAAAAAAACTATTTACGAAAAAACATGACTACTTTTCGACTATGACACTAAAATTATAATCAAAATAAAATTGAAGATGCATACACGTGTGTCAATTAAACTAATTTACATTTATTTTTTTATGCCACATGTTTTTTGTTTCAACTATTTTAGTTCGAGAGTTATTCATTTTTTAAAATTACAACCCCATCACTTTTCTTCATTTTAAAATTTTCCATTTTCTCTATTTATTTTGAAAGTCAATGTGTAATCTAATTAAAGTTAACAAAATTAGTGAATATAATCCGGTGTATTTAAAACCATCATGTCTTCTTTTGAAAAGTGAAAAAAAGTTGATAATTCAAAATTTAGTATGCATAAGAAAAAGTAAAATGGGTGAATGTCAAATGTTGCGAGAGAAGAAATGATTTTGAGATAGAGCAAGCATAAAATGATAAAATTATGAATTCTAATGAAAAAAAATATTGCACACAAGTGAAACAGAAAAGTGTGGGGCACACAAAAGTTAACCATAGATTAGAACCCGGGTTAAAAATTGGTTACGAGTTAAGAAGCACAACCACAAAACGCAGATTTTTATTATCTACAGTCTCATCATCATCATCTGCCAAAACCAAAACTCTGAAACAAAACCTTCATTTTCATTTTCTCCCCATGACATCACCCGATTTTTCTCAATTCTTCTTTGCTTCTTCATCTGCTTGACTCTTACTTTTAATGGATAAAGATGTCCCTGTTGGCCTCAAAACCCTAACCCCATATCTAATCATCTTTTAACCAAAACAAAAAGAAGACAAAGCTATTAACTCTTAACCCCTCCTGCTCATCCTCCAAACCAAAGCTTATAGTAGATGTTTCAATGGAAGTAACTACTACAATTACTACTTCTACTAATACAAATACTACTTCTATCAAAACCCCAGAAGCTGAAACCGAAACCTTCTCTCGGATCCAACCAGTTAAGCCCTTATCCTTCACCAACGGCATACTCAAGCGCCACCACTCTCTCCACCACCACCTACAACCACCGCCGGTTGTAGTCCATTACAGAGAATGCCTAAAAAATCATGCCGCCAACTTAGGCGGACACGCGTTGGACGGATGCGGCGAGTTCCTGCCTTCACCCTCCGCCGTTCCCACCGACCCCACGTCGCTAACCTGCGCTGCTTGTGGCTGCCACCGCAACTTCCACCGTCGTGAACCAGACGACGGGCACCCACCAACGTCCAAAGGTGTTATCGAGTACCAATCCCACCACCGTCACCACCCTCCTCCCCCGGCACGCGGCGGCGGCAGCAGCAGCCCGAATTCCCCATCCCCTCCGCCGATCTCCTCATCCTACTACCCCGCCTCCGCACCCCACATGCTCCTCGCACTCAGCGCCGGCCTATCGGGCCCACAGCCAGAGAACACTCCGGCGGCGGGCCACGCAACAGCTCCAATGACCGGGCACTCGAATGGTAGAAAGCGATTCAGAACAAAATTCACTCAAAATCAGAAGGACAAAATGTTCGAATTCGCAGAAAGAGTGGGATGGAAGATCCAGAAAAGAGATGAGGTTGCAATTTCTGAGTTCTGCAGCGAAATTGGAGTGGACAGAGGGGTTTTGAAAGTTTGGATGCATAACAACAAAAGCACTTTCGGTAAGAGAGATAACATGTCTAACAACAATGGTGGTACTACTTACAACAACAATAATGGTACGACTAGTCATGAAATCAACAGCAGTGGCAGTCATGAAAACATGGTAGGTCTAAAGGGTCAGCACCACCATCTTCAAAAGAGTGATGATAATGTTGGTTCTCACAATGTTGTTTCTGCTAATGGCACTGGTTCTTCTTCTTTTTCTTAATTAGTCTCTGTTGTCATTATGGATAAATAAGGTTGTTAATTACTGGAGTATTAATTAGATATATTATTCAAACTTCAAACGTGCTGCAGGCTGAACGATTAGTTTCTATAATACTAGTGTTTTTTTATTTTGTTTTTCTTTAATCTTGGTTAGGTGTTAGTAACTAATATGTGATGATCACCTTGTTGAGGCCCGTGAGTACAACAATAGAGAAGTTGCTAAAGGGGTTAAATTTCATTCGTTATTTTTCTTGACTTTGTTGCTACATGAATTATTTCTTCCTTTTCTTAGCTTAAACGGTCCTTGTTTGGGGCTTAATTAACATGGATGATCAAGATCACATTTAGTTCAGATGATGATAATGTTCTAGTCTTCTTGCTATTTTCCTTTTTCTATTCGTTTTTTGCTCTATTGCATGTGCGGAGATGTATTTTCTAATATGTTATGTGATCTTTGATTCCTGTCTGAAACTAAGAAGCAAAAAGTGGGCTACTACCACCATAACTTGGGCGGTTGCACTAGATATTTTATTTCATCTTTCGTAGTACATGGCTTAAGATAATATGACTACTTTGTTCTTTATTATCTCTTTCTCATGTATAAAGAAAGAGAAGATGAGATACCCATTATTCTAAAAATAAAATCTTTATCAAAAGTTTTGTGCTTTGGACATTATTTCATCTTTATCAGTCTTTCTTACCCTTTTTTTCCCGGATAATTTTATGAATGTGTCCAAGTGTTTGTTATAATTTCAGCTATTACAATTGTCCTTATTCTTAAATTCTCCTTAATCTTTCCCTTTATGGATTATCATTATCCTTAAAACAAAAACCCTCTTTTACTTTAATTACAATTTTATGTTGAGTTGGTTTAAGCGTAAGCTATGTTTTGGGGAGGGATAAAATGTCTAAATCTGATGGTTTGGTGTAGGGGCTTGGTAGATAATAGCGTAATTTGCCAAGAAAGATGGGATGATGGGGTTGGATTAATTTAAGGTTTTCTTTTCTTTCCTTTTAAGGGAAGGAGGACCAACTGTTGGGGTTGATTCAACTTTGATATGATAACAATTAACTATTATTGAGAAAAAGGTGACGAAGGGTTGCTTGTGTCTTGTCTGTCACCTCTTGGTGAGTTTGTTTTGGTTTTTGGTCATGGGTGAAGTCACTGGTGGTTGGTGTTTTATTTTCTTAAGGTAAACGACAATTTTCTTAAATCAAATTTTATTCGGAGTCTCAAGTACATAGAGATAGAGTAAGATAGGATAATGTTTAATACCGAGTATTTTTACTAGATGATATGGTTCGAATAAAAATTAAATTATACGAATAATTTATTTTAAATATATGGATGGAGATCATCTAAAAATTTTAAGCAAAACGTCATTTTTATAATTTTTAAGAAAGAATAAACGGATAATGTGTGGGAACAATTTTTTTAGTTAGAAAATTTAGAGTATATGAAATTGGAAATAAAATATTAGAAGTAGTAAAGATTCCTCACTTGATAACAGACAAATTGCGAAATATATATTCTTAAAAAATGTAACAAAATTGATAGAAAAAGACTTAAGAAAATAAAGAATAGATATATGCATGATGCTAGTACTAATAAAAGAGTGGGTATTTAAGGCTGAACCACCTAAGTATGGGGTGGGTCGGTCCTTCCATAACTACTCCTTATAAGAGTCCAGAATGTGGTGGGTATAGCTGGATCTAACTATATATACACACACACACACACATTAATGGAGTTCCTTGACAACTTTTAGTATTTGCCTTGACCTTCATTACATGTGTTTTGCCTGTCGTAACATAACCCATCTTTAATTGTCCGTTTCTCTTGAGACTCTCGGAATGACGATGAATGTGAGGAAAAGTGGGACCCTTTTCGTTTTATAATAACTAACATTTTAGTCATTTATATATATTAAGAAAATTGAAATTTATGATAACATTTTAATAATTTGATGATTTTATCTCATTATTAATTAATATAATAATATGTCAAGGAAAAAGAATGTATTGTGTAATATAATGTGACATAGAAAAAGAGAATGATGGATAATAATTTATTAAAGAGTAATTTAAGAAAAATGTAAAATGTAAGTTATTGTGAAAAAAAAAAATTAGACTCTAGAATATCAGTTATTGTAAAACAGAATAATTATTTGAATATCTTGAATGGTTCTTACGGCGTCGTACCTATCTTAGTCCGTTTATTTCAACTTAAATTTTAGAGATTATAAATTTGTGTAGTATATTTTATATTATTAAAATTTAGAATCACTAAAAATTAAATCAAACAAGAGGTCTATATATGTGATAATCCAATATTTTATGCAAAATATATTATATTAGATTTTTAACGAATATTAATATTATATATTTAAAATTCTTTTATTTTTTAATTAAATGTGGTGTTAAAGTCATAATTTGTTCATATCTTTTATTTTCATTCTCATGTTTTTAAATAGTATATATGCTTATTTTATGTGTTTTGAGTGTTATTTATCTTTATGAATGTAAAATAGAGTAAAGAGCTGGAAAATATTTAAAAGCATAAATATGTGTTGAATATGACATAAAGCGTGGGCACGCGCTGTAGAAAATCATAAATTATTTTCTTGAAATTTTTTGTACGAAATTTTGAATCAAACTATGAAATTTAAGATCTATTATAATCTTTTAAGTTGTAAACTCTTAACTACTTTTTTAATATGGGTAAAACCTTATTTTATTATATTTTTTTATAGGAAAAGAATTTTAGATTTATTCTCTAACTAATAAAGGAATCATATATGATATCAACTTTTTTTTTTATTTAAGAAGATAATTCTACAACCTTAGGTGGCTCTTTGGATAAATAAATTATCTAGTAATTCTATTCTCTATTGTACGTACTCTTTATCAACTATGTGCGATTAACTCTATTTCTAGTCGAAGGATAATTAAGGGAGATTTAACTGATTTTATATATTTTATTATTTTTGGGTATTAATAATTTATATGTTTTCTAAATTTATTATTATTTTGATTAATTGAGTAGGTGCACAACTATTTAATTGTCAAAATAATATATCATTTTTTAGAATATCAAATCAGTAATTGTTTGATAGTTCTAATGTTTGAAACAATTAATAACGTTGATTATGGTCTAAGTTTCTAATTGTTATTATGGGATTTTGTGATCTATTTTAAATATACCGAATATTTCGAGTTTGTTGATTAGAATTGAGTTTCTCCAATTCTTAAGGTTATTGGTGAATTAAATCATATGATTGTATATATGGTTGCCCATTGGTAAAAGAAGCAATTATTAGATCGTATTTTAGTTACCGACAAATTAAAAAGAGATTGGTTGTTGATATATATTCGGAAACTATAACCAATTTATTATAGGGTAATTGAGTAATTTTTACTTCGATGATCAATTCAAAGAACCAAAGTTGAGAATAATCTTTCGGTTAGTTTCCTTTCTATATTTGTTAAATCCTCATTTTTTTATTGTTTATGTATTTTGCATTATTTTTTTAATCTTATTTGTTTTAATTCAACACCCCCCGCCTTTTATTTAATTGTTCTCGACAAAATAATTAAATTTTAACTAATATATGTGGATATAACCTTACTTGTCACTAGCTACAAGTTAATTATTTTTGAACAATAATTTATATTTGTTTGATTTGACACTCATCATTTGGTACAAATATTTAATTAATAATAAAATAAGAAAAGTTTTAGAACATGTAATACTATAATAAAAAGTTTACATAAATATAGTTTCCTCCGTAAAAAAACTCTTATTTTCAAATGTAATCATTTTTGAGAAATGGAGAGTGTGATTTGATGGGATTAGATAAGGTATAAATTTGAAATTATAGGTTTAGATAAGGTGAATAAAATAATTTTACCGATATATGTTGGTTAAAGTGGAAATGATTTGAATTCATTTAATTAAATGTTTCATTTTAAATTCTAAAAAATAAAAAGAGTACAATTGAGAGCACTCCCTCTCTAAGAATATGACAAAAGTGTAATTCAAATTAGTCAAGATAAATCAAACAAGACGAAGGTAAAATCGAAAAAAAAACAAATTCTTATTTTAAATTCCCCATGCAACATCGGTAACTTTGTAATTATTACTTTGTTTCTAATTACTTAAATTAAGATAAATTTAATTAATAATCGGCATATATTAAATCGATTAGTTATAGTAATTATATCGTCTTTTTTTATGATTATTAGTTTGATTCTAAGTCTTTTAATTAGGTAGATTTAATTGATAATTGACTTTATTAAACTACGAATGTAGTTTATGAAAAAAGTCAAATTCCTTGGACACGAAAATATATTTTTCCGAAAGTGTAAGAGAAAATAAAAACTAAACTGAATTCTTAATCGAAATCAAAGATTTTAGTTGAAAACTTATTAAGTCGATTATAGTTTACTTATTTAAGAGTGTATACTTAGTTTTGCAGACGAACTAACTTATCTCTATATAAGCTATTGTTTTTTTAAAAATGCTAAGTCATGCTATATTTCGGTTTATGAGTAAAAATATTATATGTGAAAAGACATGCAAAAAAATGAAATAATATAAGTTAAAATTTTAAATGTTATAGTTGATTTTTTTTTAAAACATATATAAGAAAATTGAGTACAGTTATGGACTTTATGATAACGAGTCTTATTTCTCATAGTCCCTTAAGTTGTGTTTGAATTAAGGTAAAGGAATAAAAGGGGAGAATTAATTTTTTTTTTGAAGGAAGTTAATGAGAACTAGCAGCGAAAAGAGTGACGCAAATGAATGAAATGAAGAATCACAAAAGAAAAAAAAATAAATGAATTATTTCTCATTCTTAATCATACAATGAAATTACATATGGTAATTAAGAATGATTTATTTTGCAACAATTTTTTACATAATTATAAAATTTTGTGACATTTAATAATTCAAATTCTATTCTCCCAGTTCAAACATAACCTTAATTTACTTAGATTTAGAATGGAATGAATTGGGTACGACAATTGGCGAAGTAATTCATCAGTAATAAGAAACAAAATGAACATGACAATTTTGCCCGGCCAAAATTTGGTTATACGGGTTTTTTAGTATAAGAGACAAGTGAGTGTAATTTAAAAGAAAATTTTATTCGATAGTCTCGCAATTATATTAATTTTTTGTGTTTGGTTTTTAAATTTTTTTCATAACTTTTTCGGTACATAAACTTTTTAAAATATGTGCAATCAGTAAATTTCGTAAATATTTTATTAAATTTTACAAAAAAACACATTAATGTGAGTTATACATTTAATTTTTAGTTTTTATTTTATTAAAAATTTCTCTGAAAGTTCCTCGCTAAATTTGCAAAGTTAATATAACTCGAGAACAGTTAAAAAAAAATTATATATGATATAAATTGACCATTTTATTCTTTAAAAATTACATGAGTGATTCGTATGAGCTGAAATTTTTTGATTTCGCATGTTTTAAAAAATTTGTGTATCAAATAAATTGTGAAAAAGATTTAGAGAATGAATGTACAAAACTGATATAATTTAAGGATAGATTTTTCCTAATTTAAATTTAATTGAGCTGCAACTGGATGCTAAGTTCATTCCTATTCATGTCTTGGATGATATTTTAAATTTTCACACTACGTTTTATCCTTTGATGACTCGATATATGCATATAACTACAGGAGCTGGTCCTAATTATGCACTGGACAAGATCTGATATGATGTTACAGAGATTCAGATAATAATTTGAATGCGAGGAGCATTATCCAGAAATGGAGACGCCCTCAAGTCCGGTTGCGATCGGATCGAAAAAAATGGATCCACGGACATAATAAATTTGATATATATGTAATTAGTATAAAAGATTATAAAATTATTATAAAATAAATTTGATGTATATATAATTTTATTTGATGTATAAGGAGAGAGAATAATTTGTTTATTTATTTTCATTGTGATTTTTTTCTTTTCTCTCATTTTAGGACTACTTTTTATTAAATTTATTTTAATTTTTAATATATTTCTCCACTTTTTCTTTCGGTCAATTCAAAGGAAGCCTAAATATATATCTTCCTTTTTCGGACCATGAAATTCAAGAGAGAGAGTGCACTAACAAGTAGACAGTGACAATTAGCAGTAGTCGTTGTAGGAGGTAAAGGCAAATCGAAAGCTACGTCGTATGGACTCGAATAGAAGTCTACTCTTTTCAAATAGCTTAGCAGAGAGATTTGTACTATTATCATAGCCCAATACTACCTTTATAGGACCTAGAAATCAATCTTTTCCAATTGCAATCTCTTAAAGTATTTAGATGATTAAATTAATGTCTGAAAATTAGATATTAGAATAATTAAAATAGATTTTAAATGTCAGATGATAGAAATTAAACTATTCCTCTACGAATACGAAAGAATCAAACTAGAATTTTACATTATTTGTAAAATAATTCTTTACTAGTAAATTAATCCTCAGTTTCAAATATGTTCCAAGTTATATAGAATATTTGACAACCTAGCTAATAATGAACTTTAAATTAAGAAAAAACATAATGCTTTGGAATTGTATAACACTCTCCCCGTCCCAAAAAGATGATGAAAGTACAATTTGCATACAATTTAAAAAAATTACCTTTTAAAAGTAAAATTTCCGTTATATTTTTGAATTGAGTCTGCCTAACATTTTTTAAATATAAAAATTATACCTATTATTCTTTTAAAAAAGAAAGTTGGTTTACTTAATAGTCATTATATAATTTTTTGATATATTTAAGTAATTTTTTTTAAGACAATTTTGACATATTTAAGTTATTTTTTATGGGACAGAGATAATATATTATAACATGGACTTAAGTTCCAAATAAAGTAGGTGAGTTGAGCTTAATTATGTTCATGAATGATTACTAATTAAATGATTTATTGAGCTTTTGAAAATGAAAATTGCCACGGGTAAGCAGTGTCTTATTTACATCGTCCCGACAGAGTGATTTAAAGTAATGTGGTCTGCTTTCCTTTTCTTGCTTCACTTCATTTTGATCCAAATATTTAAGGTATACATCGGCCGAGATGGATGAAGTGATTAATTACTCCATATAATCAAGGTCATATATAATTATATATAAGCTACTGTTAGATAGATTGTAACATTAGAAGAGAGAACCAACATCCCACATTGCTCCCAAAATGTATGCGTCAGCATTTTGCACGTTTCTCGCGCCTTGAAAAATATTTTATTTATTATCTTTATTCTGTGAGAGTTATTTTTGACTGTTAATTATAATTTTTTTTTTAAAGAGTTGTGACTTTTGATCGCAACCGTACAAAACAAAAGGGTGCCATCGACTGGTCACGTGCAATTAAGTGAAGGGACATGACCGTGTGTTTTCTATATAAACCTATTTTTGCTTGTATGAGGCAAAAATCTACTTTAAGATAGTGTACAAACACACTTCAAAGCATTTAAATTTCCTTATTTTGTCCTGAATTTTTAACAGCTACACCATTATCATATTTTCTTAGTTAATAATATATGGTGTGGTGTTAATTTTTTGGATTTCAAATTCTGCAACTGTTCATTTTCTTTGCGATGGTATTAGAGTTTGGTTTTAGTGTTCTTCAGATTTTATCATATTGTTGTAGTTCTTCCTGCGGGTGCTTGGTCCCCTTTGAGGTTCAGTTTGTTGGATAAACTATGGGGAAAATAATATATTCGAAATGACTTAATAAAATTAAAGAAATGTTGAAATCCGAGATACGTATAAACACGCTTTCCTTAAAACAGTGTAGTCCCCTCACTGGGTGCTTCAGAGGATTTTTTGGACTACTGTTTCTCAAGATACAACGAATTACGGAGACCGGACTTGGCACAAAGTCTGTCTACTGGCGAAGGATTACGGAGACCGGACTTGACACAAAAAGATACAACGGATTACGGAGACCAGACTTGACACAAAGTCTGTCTACCGGCGAACAGTACTAAAAACTGTAATATAATACTAAAAACTGTAATGAACACTTGAATGAATGAGAAATTAAAATAGGGTTGGAAGATTGTAAATTTTTCGTGTTTTATTTTGCTGGAATGAGTCTCAATTTATAGGCAAGGTAGAACCGTTCAGTCAGACCACGTTTCCATCGTAACCGTCGAGACACATGGGCAGATACATGGCAATTAACTCAGATGCAATGCCACATTCGCAACCGTCGAGATACATGGCCACGTTTCCCAACAGTTAAGTTACAGGGCCACGTTCCCAACCGTCATCGTTAGTCCGTTAGTGGATTACGTCCCCTCTATTTGCGGTACGCCTCCTCTATTTGCGGCAAGGGAGAACGGTTCAGTCAAACTACGTTTCCACCGCTATTTGCGGCGACCACATTTTTACCGCAACCGTCGAGATACATGGCCATTAACTCAGATGCAATGCCACGTTCGCAACTGTCGAGATATATGACCACGTTTCCTGTTAAGTTACAGGACCACGTTCCCAACCGTCATCGTTAGTCCGTTAGTGGATTACGCCCCCTCTATTTTCGGCAAGGGAACCGTCATCCCAACCGTCATCGTTAGTCCGTTAGTGGATTACGCCCCCCTCTATTTGCGGCAAGGGAGAACCGTTCAGTCAGACTATGTTTCCACCGCTACCCCCTCTATTTGTGGCAAGGGAGAACCGTTCAGTCATACTACGTTTCCACCGCTATTTGCGGCAAGGGAGAACTATTCAGTCAGACCACGTTTCCACCGCAACCATCGAGATACATGGCCATTAACTCAGATGCAACCGTCGAGATACATGG
>CM025784.1:41748561-41786912 GCA_014636745.2 Centella asiatica | reverse complement strand
TTGACACATACCTGATCATATAAATTGAGACATACCTAAAATTTTACACAATTTAGACCTAACTTGATCTCTCCAGTTAATACTATATCTCATATGAAATCATGACATATCTATTCACATGCTTATGATATCTACATATCTATTCTTTTGTTCCATTTCATTTCTCATTCTTTGCATACATACACATACACACACACACACAGATATATATATATATATTGACACATACCTGATCATATAAATTGAGACATGCCTAAAATTTTACACAGTTTAGACCTAACTTGATCTCTCCAGTTAATACTATATCTCATATGAAATCATGACATATCTATTCACATGCTTATGATATCTACATATCTATTCTTTTGTCCCATTTCATTTCTCATTCTTTGCATTCAGATATATATATATATATATATATGTAAAATTTTGAAATTCAAATTTTGGTATGAATATATTAAAGTTTCAAAACGAGTTATAATTTTTGAGTATTTGTAACGTTTGGTCAAAATCAAGTAAATAAAAATCATTCTAAACTTAAAAGATTTCACAATGTACGTCCACATACATATAAATTATATGAGATTTATTTTGTGGAACAGAAGAATTTATGGTATAACATAAATGAGCTTCTACCAGTTATTTTTGTAAATCTTTTTTATTAGCTTGGTCTGAGCAATAATTTATATATAGATTGCCAATCATACGATAAGTTAACTGCATGTCACCACTTGAACAATTCAGCTTTAAATTTTAGTGCTGACAAAATTATATGGTGCTTCTACTTACTGTTCCTAAGTGGCTAGCCTATTTTAGTTTCAATTGCTTGGTCAATTAATTTGAAATGAAAACAAGCTAATTGCAAAATAAACTTTTGTAGACTAATAATTATATTAGGAACAGGGATTAGTTATTACTAGTTAATACTTTTTAAATAGAAACGCTAGCTAGTTGGGACATATAGTACTGCTTCCATTTTTTATTAGTAGTTTTCTTAGAGTTTGATTTGTTTTTATTAGTTTTTTTTTCATATTTTAAGACAAAAATAATTTTCTTTATACTACTCTTTTATATTTGAAAGAAATATCAGTGTCTCTCTTTTCCACACAAATTAGATAAAGACAATCATGGTAGCATATCAAAATTTTTAATACTATTATATTTATTAATAATTGATCTTATCATTAAAAAAGTTATTAATAAAAAATAGAGGGAGTACTAATTAAGACGTCAATTTTGGAATTAAGATGAGTTACATTAATAAATTTCTCATCAAAAACAGGTCAAAGATCATGATTATTGAAAGATGTGAAAAGCAACTCATATGTTGGAAGACTTGGCTAGTAGCTAGTTCAGTTTAAGCTCAATATATACAAGTATATATTTGCCCTTTTTCTCCGGCCAACATAAGTAAAGATGATATTTACCATAACAACCAACATGATTAGAAATGAAGAGGGTCCAAAACCTTTTATAAAACATGATCAACCTCTACCTCTACACAGACTGGACTGCAATATACATATATATATATGTATATATCTATATATATATATATATGTATATATCTATATATATATATATGTATATCTCTATATATGCTTTTAATTGTTATTTTTAGAAAAAATAAATAAATGTAGACTATGTATATAATTAAGATGCACAAGTTAATTAATGGCAATTTAGCAAGAGAAATGAATAAAGGCCTAATAATTTCTCAATATCTTTATAATAACTTTTTTCTTCTTCTTTTATTTTTCTACAAAGATATTCTACTATATTTTGGTTGTTGGGAATTTCCCATAAATGTACCCAACATCTATCACGAAATTTCCTTTAGTTACACTTATCTATATAATTTTAGTCATAACTGATCAAATTGCAGACCAGAAGTAATAAAAGAAAAAGACTACTGTATGTTTAAAGAAGAACATATATAGCAAAAGTTGGTTATTATTTCAGTTTTCACTATCAATTTCTTCTAGTAGAAGTTCACTAGCTAGCTAGCAGCCACTGATTGATTGTTATGCATATATATATGGTATATATAAATTCTTATAACTTTTGTAACACACAATCAATTAATAAATACTAGATCTATAGTTAGTTTCATACATATATATGGAATATATATACTAATTTAAAATAATTATTACCAGAGATTATACATATTGGATCTGAACATGCATTTGGATATATAATGGCACAAACGTACGTACATGTGCCTCCAGCTTATTTTGTACAGCTAGCTTTTGGTAATTGACCAGATATATGGATATATATTCTTAAGCTGTAGTAATTTTGCCTAGTTTGTTGCACTTCTTTATATCTTCTTTTCAAGTTTAGATACTCCCATGCTTAATTAATATATATTGCAATGCAACAGAAAAAGAATAAAAATAAAAATTCTGCACAATCAAGAAGTAAAGAAAAATTGGGAAAAGAAAGGGGACTAGATTACTGTTATTACATATATGATCCAATCATACATCCAATCTAGACACATTGTAATGCACCCCACGCAAAATCACAAACTAACACACAGACTAACGTACACAAACATCAATAGTAGCAACGGTTACTGCCAATAAAACTTTTTTTTTCCTTCTCGAAACACCTTCTAAGCCTACCGCTCTAGTTTAATTTGTATCAAACAGTTAGCGCGCGGTTCGTCTAGGTGTATAGATACAGATAAAATTAGTTGATGTAAGTATCGGTTGAAGAAGGTGACGAGGAAGAGTCACAAACTACCTCAGTATCGGCTTCCCTTCGGTGGAAGCTACGGTGGCAGCCACAAGCTGCACAGGTGAGGGCGGCGGGAGTGCCCTCCTCCCCAGTAGCCAGGAATTCTCTGCAGCCGTCCACAGCATAACCTCCAATGTTGGCCGCATGATTCTTTTGGCACTCCGCATATCTCACCCTTCCAATACTTGATGATGATGAAGTTGTATTTCTCGAATTCCGTGATGATTCATTTCTCCTCGTCACCACTTTAGTCTTCTTCATCCCTCAATTCCTTTACTAAATCTCAGCCTAAGATATTATAAGAAAGAGGAGTTTAGTTGGGTTCAAACAAAACCCTAATGGGCTTAACCCTAAAGGAACATATTTATAGCCAATAACCCATATAGGCCCCAACCTACAAAATAAAAAATAAAATATTTAAAAAAAAACTTAAAAATGTTGAATTGAATTTAAAAAATAGAATAAAGAGTAAGTAAATTATCATAATCTAATCTGGATCCTTCATATTTTGCACAAATTGACACTTTGCACCTTAATTCTAGTACTTCCAAATTAAAACAGCCATCTTCAGTCATGACTAATCAAATAAGATAGTTTCTACCCGGCCAATTACCGTAATAAGTGAGTTAGCTGTGTGCCTTGCACGTGGGGTTTTTAAGGGCGAAAATGATTTAAACACATTTCCATTATATAATTCTTGATTATAAAGGTCAAACAATTAAGTCAACTTCTAGACAAATTAATATATTTTAATTTATTTCAGTTACCGTACGTTTTTCTTTGTGAATTTTGGAAATATCCCATTTATAGATCCAAGATCTACATTTATGAATTGAAATTTTCAAATCATCAATTCTACAGCCGGTTGTTAAAATTAATAAATCTTCAAATCCTTCATTTAAAAAAATTGAAAAAGATCGCTGGTTATAAGTTCGCAAATATATTGCTTATTTGAAATTATATCCTTCTCGTAGAAGAGCTAGGTGGTCGTGACTTTCTTACCTAACAGCCAAGTCAAAGGGAGCTTGACTCTCCTATTAGGCAGCCGACTCAAACCCAAAATTCAATAATAAAAAAAATTCTAAGCTAGTTTTTCTTATTTATATTTTTATTTACCGGCTCCTTCACGTTATAAATTTTTAAAAGCTAGTTAATTTCCCTTGCTGGTGATGTCTTTTTTAATTACCTAAATTCTCAAAGCAGTTTTCATCCTATAAAAGAATTTATTGGTGGATCATATCTGAATTTCATTAGCATTGTAATTTTTTCCCCACAATTCAAGTGTATTTTTCCTTCAATGAGTACATGTTCGTGGCTTGATTTCTTGCTCATAGATACTAGGCCAAAAGTAAATTAATATATGCAATAGATTGTAAATACGAAATTGCTGATGGGCGCAAAAGTACTTGGCCAGTTAGCCGTGCCACTGTATTGAACTTATGGAAGTCAGTTGTCGGTTTTAAAAGTACAAGATGCAAAGTAGGAAGATAATCCATGGAAAGCAAATTCTCATTTACCTCAAAAAAATAGAGAGAGAGAGAGAGATTTGAGGGTGGAAATCTTAGCTAGTTAGATCCTTCGATCACCGAAGTAGGCTCTTTCCTCATATGCATTTATATTTTTGGAACATTTTTTTTCCTTTTTTCTTTTTAAAAAACAAATTCTCTTCGTTTAAACGATAAAATTACCTTCAACTTTTTTCACACTACTCTATTACTTGAAAAAGGAAGACCTCACGTCCTCACCTATATTTTCACAAACATAAGATATTAAATTCAAATGTCAATTGAACCATCTCAATTTTCTTCATAAATTTAAAGACATTGTAAAATTAATTTAAAACCAAAAAATTTCTTGACTCTTTAGTAAATAAATTATCACCTTTCAATAAGTTAGGGGTCGACGAAGGGAGTGGTACATTATTACGTTCAAATTAAAGCGAACCACACCTATTAAATTTATGGGTTGTTATGACATGATTGTTCAACAGACTAACAACTCATTAGCACGAACTTGAGAGAGAATTTGTATTGGTATATATCATATTATGCAAAACCTTTGGAGCTTTTTAATAAATTCGACCTTTTCTTGTATTATATTGTGTTTTTTAATAAAAGTTGACTCCTTTTTATTTTTAGGGGTCAATAAAAGACTAAAAAGTTGAATTGTTTGTAACAAAAAAAAAGTGGTGATTTGTTTGCTGGGATTTTTGACCAGCTACTTAGGCGCACTGGTGATTAATTTGTGGAAAGAACATATAGAATATTAAAAGAAATGATTCGAACTTTGCTTGATTTAAAAAAAAAAAAACGAAACTCTTCTGGTCTGCTTTGTTGTATGACAAATATAAAAATTGGTTAAATGGGCACATTTTAGTCATTTATCCTATACCTCGCCAATATTTTTGGTAGGTTCGAACATGAGTTATGTACGTATAATATAGATCGAAATTGTCGGCATTCAATTCCTCAGTTTTTTTTTTTTTTAACAACGATTGGGATTTTTTTCAATGAATAAAATCTCGACATAGAAAAACTAAAAAAAATAAAAATTCAGAGAATTATTTCTATAATTTTTTTTTTCAAAATTGGAATTATATAAAATTATCATCAAAAGATATATGTTGGCGGAGTGATAATCCTAAGATATGATCACCAAACATAGCCGCAAGTGTTTGGACAAACATATATTGTCTTGTGTCGTGTAGATACGTGAAATCTTAACGAAATTGATCTGGAGTAATTATTGATGCTAACATATGCAAAAATGGCTCCTCAATTACTTCGTCCTCATCTTCATTTACTTCCTTAATTGGAAGCGAATCTACTTGTTTGGTGGAATTAACATTTGCTTACTAACGCTACTCATTATCCGAAATGGGGAGAAATTAGGCATACTCGCAACATTATTAGTTCAATACGATCTCATTTATTTTAATATAAATTTTAGTATTTGCTTTTTTTTTTAAATATAAATTATTAGATTACACTATTAAAATTTAAATTGAGAGAAACAACACCTATGATACTTGATTATTTATTTTTATTTTTTTACAGAAAAATATCGGCCGGTGTCCTTATTCAAAAAGTATTACCATGTACTTTGAGTATGTTTGAACTCTTCCCGTGCAATTTATGTCACCATGTTACTATTTGACACCTTATGCTATTATCCACGTTGTAATTTTATTAAATAAATAATAACATTACACATAATAACATGATAACATAAATTTAATAGGAAGAGTTGAAAAGTAATTGTATTACACAAAAATATTTTTTACCATTCAGTACCGACCGTGAAAAAACTTTTTTTATATAAACAAATGTTTGGTTGGGATTGAACATTAAAAGGAGATATTACATGACTAGATGTACTATATATATGAGAAAATATATTTAATACAATTCAACCTATTACATCTTGTCAATTGAATTAATGTGCTTTTTGATTATGAAATATTTTATTGAATTAAAAAAAAATACTTAAATGTTTATCACTTCAAAAATTTCGCGTTATACCTCAGACTTAATTATCGCACTCTTATATATGTCTACATTAATTATGTATGTAGAGAAAAAAAGAGGTATGCAACTTTGTTTAACGGTTCAAAATCTTTTGCAACATTACTCTTTAGCTTATTCCATCCTCTAAAAATATAAATATCTTGTTTATTACATTTTACCACTTGTAGTTTAACTCAATATATATCGTATCACGTGCGGATTAAAAACTTCAAATTAACCACACTTCAAGAGTTTAGCAAATTAATACTTATTCGGGTAAAATTTTGGGCTGGTATAGTGCAATGTTCAAAATTCTCTAAAACTCACGTATTTTAAAATAATTTCTTATAAGTGTGTTTTTTTTTTCTATATGTTACTATTTGTAAGTTATTATTTATAAATTACTATTTTCAAATTACTATTTTTTAGTATATTTTTAATATACTTCGTAAGTTACTGTTTGTAAATTATTACTTATAAGTTACTATATCTACAAAAAACACTTGTATGGAATACACTTGCAGAGAATAAAATTTTAGAGAATTTTAGATTTCACAATAGACCGACTGATAATTATCCCTACTTATTCGTCACTAATTGTTTTACAAGCTTGTCATTTATAGTCACTTTTAGCGATAGACCAGTAATAATGTATTAATTTCTGAAAACTACGAGCAATTATTTTATAACTTTTAAACAATAATTAATACAGCACAAATTGAGCTAAAACACAAATGATGCAATGCAATTTAACCATAAAATGACCAAGTTTCTTTGGGACCTCGGGCGACATATAGCATGTAGGCAATTCATAGCTGCCGGATATTTATTTTCTAGTACACACGATGTTTCAATCACAAACTTATTCGTTATTCCACAAATTGGTTTTTGTTTTTTTCCTTTTAACTGATCATAATTGTGTTCACAAGAAGCATTTTTTATGAATCATACATCATAAATTAAAATTATATTGACAGAATAACAAATCTCACTAATTAAATAAAGTCAAATGAAATTGTCAGAGTAATTAATATTGAATGAACTAAAATATCCTTATAGGAAAGTAAATTATGCAGGTATCAGTAAAAAAATAAGTACTCCGTTACCAAAATTTTAGTACGACAATACGATTCGCCAAAACAAAAAGATAGAGTCTTTACACAAAAGGATAGTTAGGGAAAGAAAAGTTCTATTAGTAATTATAGGTGGAGCTATCATATGCATATGCATAAGATGGCATTCCACTTATATAGTAGATATAAACAAGACATTAGAAGGTGGGTAGAAGAAAATTAAGCATAAGTGGTAGTGGATTTGAGGGGTTGATTTGGACTTAAAGACTAATAATGCATGATTATTATGTTCTGGGAAGAATAGGCGAAATAATTGGGAATTTTTTGCTTGTCACCAACCCTACCCAACCCGACCCAACTTGTAAATAATGACTAGATTCCATAGAAAGGAAAGGTCAATTGAAGAAATGTGTTTGGCATTTGGGACCATATATATGATTAAAAAAAAAAATAAAGCAATTTGCACTTTTGATTCACTTTACTCACGTACAAGATGTCTGTTGAAATGGATCTATAACAAACTATCCAAACAGGGTCCTAATCATCACTTGCAAAACAATTTGAAATGTTCAGTTAGATAAGGCCATAAGGGAAAATTCAGTACTGTTGATTGAAGTAATTAAAATTAGACATACAGGATCTTATCCTTGATCCCATTTATTCATATGGCGCATTCCTTGTGGGATCCATTTATTTTGAGAAAATAACAACATAGGGCATAATACTTTAACAAATTCACACGAAAGAAGTTTTGATAATTGACAAAAGATTTTAACGTGGACAGAGCTCTTAATATTCTAGGAAAAAAAATCACAAAAAAGTTCACCATCTTAGAAAGATTGAAATTGTTTCAACATCACAACCCTATAAGCAACAATTATACGTCTCGTTTTTGAGTTAGACAATCAATTTTATAGACATAAATTAGAATTCACGGTATTGACTTATTTATTCTCTTTTAACTTCTTTTTTTCAAAAGAAATAATTGATTTTCTTACGATTGAAATTAAGCTAAATTATAATTTTCTTCATCTTTTTTTTACGGAATTTTATGAAGTTAAAACGAAAACTACGGAGAAAATACTGAGTTGATTATATATTACCATTACTAAGTTCATTTTTTATAAGGAGAATTTTGTTGATATTAAACTAAATTATAATTATAATTTGACATTTGCAATCCAAAATGTTCTTGATCATCATTATCTCATCCTTGGAGATTTTCTTCTTATTTCCTTTGTCGATTGCACTCAAGAGAGGTGCGACGTAATCGTTTTTTGAACCCAGTGCTGGAAATTATATCACCACGCCCCAATATTCACCCAACAATTTTATAAAATCAAACTTCACCTCAAAGCTCAATCCACCAAATATAAAAAAGTATTAGTGTCTTAAAATTATTATTTTTAAAAAGTTTAGGTAAGTAAAAATTCTTAATTCAGAATCAGGACATTATAAGATAACAGTACAAAGAATAAATCTTAATTACAAATTCATCTTAATAAGATTTCGCATCAACATCCTTCTTATGAAGTGGTGCAACGTAGAAATTATTTTGGTTTTTCCCGTTATAGAGGTATAGAGCTGGTGCAGTGCATGTTTCGGGACATTAATTTTCCAAATTTTATGTACTCCTTATTAAGTACTTCTTCCGCTACGAAATTAAAGACACATTTTTATTTTTAAATTAATTGACAACATATTAAATTATAATCTAATGTAATTGATGAATATTTGTAAAGCAAATAATGTTATGATCAAATATTTTTATGATGAGATATAAAATGAAAATATTTGTACCAATTAAAAATTTAAAATCAATTAAAATATATTAATTTAAAATCTAACACACCGTCCTTTGACTAAAAAAATCAACATAAAAAATACAACCTCTAATTTTAAAACCATGACGGTATAAATCAAGAAAGACGGCGTGAAGCTAGGAACTTCAAAGTTTAAAGCATCGTCGATAACTACTTTCACATTCATATGTATGGAGTTCTTTGAATAGCCGTTGGAAGTGGTATCTTTCTGGATTTCGTCTATATGATTTTATATCACCTACTTTACCATTCTTCATTCAAGGTTAATGTGATTGATTAATGGTAAGAACAACATTGTTTGAAACTATAACTCACAACAATAGTGCCATGACAAAATATTACGGAGTATTAGATAAAAATCACTTTGAAATTCAATACAAGGAAATCTCAAAACAGTTTTAAGAATAATAATATTTTATTACAGAACTTGTGTTATGTAAAAAAATATTGGCGTAAGTATAGCACTTTCCGTGTTGCACAAAAAAATTAAAATTTGAGTGTTTTTTACGGATATTAATATTGAATGTTTAATTAACAAACCGAAGTATTAGTTTAAAAAACCCCCTTCTCCTATAGATGATATGAATTTCTTAATAGTATAAAAAAAATATTGAATTACATTAAATAAAATTTGTATGATTGAATTACATAAAAAAGAATGTTTGATTGAAGTACATGTATAAATCATAAGGATTTTCCATAAAATTTGTTACAAATGTTCAATTAATGATAAGATAAAAAGATTGTAATTGCAAATTTCTAAAAATATAGCATCATATAAAAAAAATATATTATGCAAATGTTATTGTTTTTCCAGAACAAATTTTATTTAAATAAATATTGCTAGTTTTTCAAAACGAATGTAATATTTGTTTTTACAATTCAGACATCTACTATACGAAGATATAGTCATACAAATCGTAATTTATATTAAAAGCATGATTGTGTGCTTGAACAAGCCCTTTGTAGTGGCGCTCGAATCTCCTAAAAATGGAGAGCTCAAAGGAAAATGAAAACAGAAAAGCAACAATACAACATACAACGAAAGGACAAACTTGAATGGGTTACCGTGCAGACACTTGGGTTTATTTGCAGATATATTTGTACTTTATTTTATGGAGCCCAATCTAGATTACGGACTGGGTTGCCAATGATTCTCAATACAGGATTACTATAAACTGTATTTAACAATTATATAGTATTTAATAGTGTTAATACGTGTTTTAATATAAAAAAATTAGTGACAGAGTACTCTCTTTTTTTTTTTTTGGTCTTTTCTAAATTAGTATAATTGTTTGTTTATTAAAATATTATCCTCAAAATCAATATTAGAGATATGTTTTGATTTTTTAAGAAAGACGACAAAATAAACATTGCATGTCAATTTAATTAATTTTAATTGATACAATTATTATAATTTTATAGGTTTTTGACAAAAACTTATGATCAAATCTTTCATGTACGAAGTATTACATTAATTTTAAAATTTAACATATTATCGTTTGATTCAAAATGTTAAAGACATATATTTAATCTTGGAAGAGAGTAACTAGTTTTGTACTTACGCCTATACCACGCATGTTACATTTAAAAAGGACAATGCCTTAAATTGGAGATTAAAGGGTGTCAGCTTTTATTATTATTGTTTCATTTAACATACATGCAACGACTTTTTTTTGCTCAATCTAAATTCTTTTGAAAAGTCGATCTTACTTCCACATCTTAGGAAAGGTATGATCTGCCTTCTAAATTTTCAATTTAAATTAAAAATTGAATCCTCAATTTTTACATCATTAAAATCAGCAGTCATTCCATCTAAATTATTGAATCACCAGAAAAATCAATAAAATAGAACGTACATAATCAATCACAAAGTCAACCCCTAAACCTGTGAACCAAAAAATAATAAAAATAAAAAAGCCATCAAGACAACAAAAATTACAACTCCGAACTGCATATACGATAATACTAAATGAAAGATACGATAATGGGTATACAAATTACAATAATATGATAATGATACAAAAGGCTGACTCCACCTAGGTTTGAATGTTTTCCATGGATGATCAAGTCCTTAAACAACATGAAACTAAGAATAATTAAAATTCCCAAATTGAATTTAGTATTCCTTAACCATTTTGATCATGATAATATGTACAAAGTGATGTGTGTGTGTATATATATATATATATCAAGAACCAAAATCATATAGCTAATGTGACAACTTCAAATTAATTTAAAATTGGTATTATTTTTCAAAATGCAAGCCAGCTAATTAACTGGAAATATGAATAGGTGACTAGTGAAGTCTGTATATCCACATGCTTTCTCTTAAATACAAGTTGAGGTGGGCTACTAGCAAGGTTAAAGTCCTGTCTCTAAGGGCACATGCCGATGTCCTTTTAGTCTTTAATTAAATTCCATTTCATCGGAGTTGGCAACGTAACAAAGCCAGGAATGAAGTATTTTGGGGAGAGGTAGGTCCAATTACAGTACTATGATCTTGACTTTACATGTACTTTAGTTTTTTCATTTAATTAATATAAGTTTATGATTGATTGATTAGTGTTGTGGATTGATCTTCTCCAACAAACGTCAAGATTTTTTCCCTACATCCAATTAATTAGTCATGACTAATATCTGCATCTTGGATGTATAAGTGTGTTTACTCCCTTTCCAAATCTTTCTGATCTTAATATTTCTATTATCAACGATTTGTCCTCATATTCTTATTCTTCCTATAAAATTTTTATGTTAAGGTTATCATCTCAGTGTTATTATTTGTAAAAAAAACTGTAGATTAATAGGAATATAAATATAACGTTATCATCTTAGATTGTAACATAATGACATTTTATATTAACATTAATATGATAACATCATTGTACGAGAAATATAGACTTGGTAAACGGCGGATTGGGTCAGGTTGGCCCACGAGTCGTGCGTGTTGGGCTAAAAATGAGTGGGCTGAGAAACGACCTAGGTTAATATGAGCTACAAAATGGTAGCTTGTGGCCCAAGGCGGGCCGCTTGGCTTGACCCGTAGACTTTTTTATTTTTAATATTTATTTTTTAGAAAGTATTTAAATATTTTTTACAATTAAAAAAATATAATATATCAAATTAAAATGTCTACAATTATTTTTTAACACAATCTTATATCTTAAAATGCATAATATACATTAAACTAATCTTTATATCATGTATGTTAATATATATGCAGGTATGTATTTATGTATATAATGTTATTTCAATTAAAATAATGTAATATTATATAAGTAAATAGAATGTTATTATTAGTGTGTTAAGTTTAGTTATAAATGTTAGTATATAAAAGTAATAATGAGTCAATATTGATACATATAGACACAAATATACGAAGTAATAAAATAAAAAATTAAAAAAAAAAGTACGCAAGCGGTCCGGGCAAAAAACGATCCAATGTTATTTGAGTTAATTTTCTTAAGCCCAAGGCCATTAATTTCTAAGCGAGCTTGGGCCGTATTTTGACGAGTCTAGTGAAATATAGAAACATACAAAAACTAGACAAATTTTACTTATATTTCTGTGTACCGATCGAGAATTTTCTGTATTATTATTGTATTATTGTAGCATTCTACTTTAGCCGATCATCCTTCTTCAATGGTTATATGGTAGGACTTATATTTCGTTCATATTAAATAGGATAATACATTAGGTCCTTTATTTTTTTTGTGAGTATATTATAATCGAATTTCAATTTGCTTAGAGAATAATAATACTCTTTATTACTTGTAATTCAATTTATTTGATGAAATATGTTTGAACTACAAAAAAAGTTTATTCTTTGCCAAAATTATAGATACATTAAAATTTTCATAAAATCTCATAATTTCAATTTAACATACATTCATCTACTTTTAAAGTACAAAAGTGTAATCATTAAAATGATATACGAAATGTAAATTTTGTAAAACCATTATAGTATATCAAACTTTGAATTATTGCTCAAAAGTTTTTGTAAAAATAAAAATATTAGAATAAAAGAAATCTCTAGTTTGGGAAAAGGAGATTCTGTTCATTTTATAGCTTCTTATTCTTTTCTGCTAAATTGTTTGGTTTAAGAAGTATAATCCTTCCTTCTATGTTCCGCAACATTTTGGTTGTTTAGCTCGTTTTGTATAAGTTCATCAAATAATTTGGCAACAAGACTAAATAATGAATATAGAAGTTACCTATGGACTAGCTAGTTCTGTCAATGTTCTAGGAAGAGAGAGCATTATATAAAATATTTATGTTCACTAACAGAGAAGGTAATTGTTTAGTACTCCATATCACATGCTCTTTTCGTCCCATAATAAACATTTTAATTTAGTGTTAGAAATTAAATGAATCGATTTTAAAATGACAATTACTATTATTTTGTAAGGATATAAATAATAATATTTATATCAAATAAAATTTTATACAAGTAGCTACAAGTCCTAATTTTTATAACTGTTGAAATATAAATATATTTGTCATATTTTAAAGTCAAAATTAGAACCTTTAATTTGGGACGAAGAAAGTGTTAATATTGTGGTGGATTTTTTCGTCAGAATGAATACATACAATTTAGTCGGGAAAATTTTGGCGCCATGGAAAATATAATTTTTGACCGAATTTAGTTGGGAAAAAGTTAGTTATGGCTAAACTATTTCGTGGAAGTTATATTTTAAATTCAAATAAATTGTTATTTCTGATGGAATTGATCAAGTATTTCCGTCTCTTGTAGCATCGGTCGATTAAAATGAAATGGATAAACAGGAACAAAAGATAGAAGTCGAAGATGAGAAATGATAAATGTAAAAATGAAAAAATAACAGACCGTGTTGTATATATATAAAAACATGGTTATGAGGTAAATGACTCATTTCATGTAGGAGGCTAGAAATACAATTACATATATATAAGTAGAATATAACAAACAAATTTCATAAAAAAAATGATAAAATATACGAATTCCAATTAACCAAATTAGAGAGGGTGGGGGGAATGCTAAGAATTAATAATTAATTGTTTTTCTAGACATACTTAACTTATTAAAATCTAAGGATTAGCATATATGAGTCGTAAAAAACCTTGATAAGCATAATAAATAAAAATGTCGCAAAGGTCGGTACAAAGTATAACAAACTTTGCCAACTTAGTAATGATACAATTAAATTGAGACCGAGAAAAGATAAAAAGAAAACTTTTTTGAGTATCTTTTCTGTGAGGGGTTATTATGTTATTCATGGCCGGTCCACTTATGGATTTTAATGTTCAATGCTTTACAGTTTGGATTTGCTTTTTCCAGCATCAAAATACACTCGCATGTACATACATTTAATCAAAAACTTTCACATGCATTCATTTAAGACTATCTGCAGATTTCCAAAGCTATTTTTCCATGCATATACATATACATATACATATACATATACATACACACACTCACAATGTGTGGTAAAAGTCAAATTTGTGCAGATACATAATGAAAATTGTAGCAAGAAAGACAGACATTAATCTAAGAATCGAACCGTCTATTTTAGAATTATTTTTAAAAAATTAATTCTACTTTATAACAGATTTTATAATTTTATAATACAACACCCGACCTTGTAATCTCTTGGGGAAGATAAAGATAAGGACAAGGTAGCTTTCTACCTTGTATATGTCCTGTGGCCTGTGTTATGGTTTTATAGTCCGTTTGTTTTAAGTTAAATTTTTAAAATTTTAAATTTTGATGACATAAATTATATTAATAAAGTCTAAAAATATGTAAAATCGGTTTAATTCTTGACATTGGAACTGGAATGGTTTAAAACTTAGAATAATGCGCGGGGAAGGATTTAGAAAAACTTAACCTCGTATTGGAAATTGATTAATTTGGGAGAATCTAATTAAAACTTTCTATTAAATGAGATTGAAAACGAGATAACAATTAATTCTTATTTCAACTCTTGAGTTGAATTTTCTTCAATGATAGAGTAAACACAAATAAAAACTATGCTTGTTTCAACTTAAATTTTGATATCGTAATTAACATTCCAAAATCTACAAATCTCCAAAATATAAGTTAAAAACAAACATAACTAAAGATTAGTTAGACGAAATAATGAAAAATTGATAAAATAATTAAAAGCATAATGTTATTCTCATTGATTTGATAATTAGCTTATGAACGTGCCATTTACACACTATTTGAACACTAAAAATATAATAGTTACGGAGGAAATAGTATTTCCCATGTCCATGCCATCCCCAAAACAATGGTAAAAAAAATAATAATAAGATAGGAGATCGATGAGTCAAATACAAAGAAATTAGAGCTAGGAAATTAATTAACAGTCCCAAACAAGCCCTAACTAGCTTTCACATTACTAAAACAAATGATCAGCTGTAGCACCTTCATCAAGCAACCAATTCTCTAGCACTGAGAATGGGACTAGTGAAGTATGGTCTGGTTTGCTTTCCCCTTGGAAAAGAGTATTACTAGCAGCTTCCTCTGGAGACATATTGTTGTTATTAGACTTGGTGGAAAAATCAGAAATATTGGAATTAGAGTCCAAAGACTCAAAGCCAAACAGTGACTCAAATGCCTCAGATAAATCAATCCCACTATTCTTGCTTTCTGAACCTAATTCATTGGAATCTGTGACATGGGCATGATCATTAATCTTGTGGATTGAATGTTGAGTGGTAGTACTTGAAGAAGACATTGTTTGGGGAGAATTTTTCATCCAACCCTTTAGGAGTTTTGCTATGTTCTCAGTGCTTGAGGCATAGGGGGTAGTAGTACATGAGGAGGGTGTGGTTGTTTCGTTAGGTTTGAAAGGATGAGGGATGGTATTAATGGGCTTCTGGTCTAGTGATAAAGCATCACTTAGGGCTTGTTTGGCCATGTGAATATTAGTTTGAAGCCTTCTTTCCCACTGGCCTCTTGAGATGGAGTGTGTATAAGAGGATGATGAAATAAGACCATCTTCTTCTCTAGTGGAGATTGATGCTCCCATATCATCAGAAGGTGTTTGAAGTTTCTTGAGTTTTTTCTTCAGATGGGTGTTCCAATAGTTCTTGATGTCATTGTCTGTTCTCTCAGGAAGATAAGATGCTATGGCAGCCCATCTGCAACCACAATAATGTTTAATTAATTAACCAACAAGATATATTAAGAAATCATAATAATTAAAAACATGATCAACAAATCAATCCAAGATTTTTAATAAACAAATCAATCAGTGGATAAGATAGATTTAAAAATTAAATCCGAGGAATATCTAAAAAAACAAAGAGTATATAAAAATAAAAAATTACTTGTTTCCAAGAAGATCTTGAAGCTGGATGATCATCTTCTCTTCATCAGCAGTGAACTCACCCCTTTTTATACCTGGCCTCAGGTAGTTAGTCCATCTAAGCCTGCAACTCTTACTGCATCTTCTCAACCCTATCAAAAATACATATACACAGCCAAACCCCTACTTAATTAATCAACAACACCTTTTGAATGAAGTAAATAAACCAAAACCCTATTTACCCAAAAAGGAAAAATCAAAATCACACATATATATTATCAAGAACACACACACACACACACACACATATATATAGGCTAGAGATCTGAATACCCTTTTAAAAGTAATCAACAAACAAAAATAAAAACACAAAGTGAAATGATGATGAAGAAGAAGGGGGTGAAAGTGAAATATAAGTAAAAATATGTATATACCAGTATTGGTAGGAACAGCACGCCAATTGCCAGGGCCATGTTCTTGAACATAAGAAACCAACATAATATCTTCCTCGGGAGTCCATGGTCCTTTCTTCACTCCCATTTTATCACAGCATGGAGGTCTCCCCATTTTTCAACCTCACCCCCCTTCCTTCTAGCTATATATATATCACCTGCGTACGTACGTACCACTACTATATATATATATATTTATCTTCCTTTAATTTCTTGCTAACCCTTTTTTGTGCATAAAACACCTTCTAAGGACGAAGACGACGTCCCAATTGATATAATATGTATCTTCTAGTTCAAATTTCTCAATTTCTTGTGGTTGAAATTAGCAAGCAAAGAAGAGAAAATGAGAGAGACAAGTGATGTGTGAGTAAGAAAGGGTTTGTGAATATATAGAAACTGAGAATGGACGCTGACCTTCAAATTGGGAGTGAACAAACCAAGTTAAATTATTATTATGAATATTTTAGAAGGGGAGGGCCGGACTTGAGATGGGTACCAAACAAATGAAAAAAAAAAAAGAGAGTCAAAAGGGGCAGTGTATTAACTAACGACAGCAAAAGTGCATTAACTGCATGGGAGGTCTCTCTCTCTCTCTCTCTCTCTCTCTCTCTCTCTCCTCTACCTTTCTCTCCCCGAGAGCTCTAAAGTCAGCTGCGTCTATGCCTCTTCTGCCTCACCAACACCGCGTGACATTCAATGTGCACTGCCTCGTATATTCATCCCTTTCATTATTTCCCATCATTTATAATTTCCAGCTAAAATTTTCTAATAATTATAGAAAGGAGTATATATTAACCCTAATATTGCTCCATGTATCGAGAAGTGAAACGCTGAATCTAAAAGATGTTTAGTAAACTCAGGAAAATAGGGAAATAAAGAGAATGTCTAATCGAAAATTTAGTCACAACTTGATGTGATTTGTTAAAATTTGATGGGATTAATCGAGTTTCAATATTAAACACTTGACGGTGAAACTGGTCTAACATCTAGACAAAAATTAATCGAATTAAGCGAAAACTTTACAACAAGCAAATTTCCACTAATAAGTCTGTGATAATAGTAGTAATTTTGTACCAATAATTAATGTGAGTATGTTCCTCATGAGTTCCAACAAATTTCATTTTTACTTCAAGAAATCTCATAATTCTCACATTTGACTATTTCTTTCGTCTATGTATACCATTGTGATTCGTGCATGACGACTAAAGATAGAAGAACATCCATGTTAAATGATACAAGTACATAATATTACATTACCACTTGATAATCTGACATATATACTGAAGCTAGCTCTGATGTATCATCATGTATGTGTTGTAATTGAACGCAACATCAATTTACATCACATATATACATGTATATGATGTAAATTGATGTTGCGTTCAATTACAACACATACATGATGTAAATTTATGTGTTTTACTCTTTTCTATGAGTACTTTCTTTCCTTCTTTTTTGCGAGCAGAGTCAAAAAAATAAAAATAGTAACAAATAAGAGAATAAAGTTAAGAAATCAACAGAAAGAAAGAAAGAAAAAATTCAACTTTAATTTACTTGGTGTTGACCGTTAATAAACGGTTTGTGATTCGCACATACTTAATTCGAAAATTAATCAACTTGATTTGAATTCAACGTGAAAATGAATTAAATTTAATACTCAATTTAAGTTTTGATGAGTTAAATGAGCAGAATCTGAGCACATTTGTACTAGCTTAATTCTACTTATGAGTAGTTCGATTCCTCCTTTTTCTACTAAAATATCATAAGATATATCGAAAATATATAATAAATTATGTCTTTATAAAAAAATGAAAATATTATACGTATTATATAAGTTACTCTAAAAATAATGTATGTAAATAAAATGAATTACTATATATAATTTTTATTCTGCAATAAATAAAAAATTTGTATTATTATAAAAAAAATTACCAAATTATAGACTTATGAGTAGTTTGTAAAATCATCGACTCGAATTTGATTAAAATATAATATAAAATATGAGCACTAAAATTATGTAGGAGTAAGTACTCGTCAAATTCAATTATCTAAAAACTTATTAAAACAAAATCTAAACACATAATTATTCTTTCGAATTTGACTCAATATACTTTCCTTGCGGCCTGCATGTAACCCAAAAGGTAAATAAATAAAAACAAACTTAAAAGTCTACTTTAACCGTCTCGGTATCTTACTATCAAAGTGTCCTGAAGCCATTTGTACTCGCGTGGACACAAATTTAGGAAATGTGGAGCCTGATTTCAATTATCTTGGTGCCAAAGAAGATATATTAGATATTTAGCACTAACTGATAAGATAGTTTCACAGGTGTAACAATTTTAAAAAATCTCTGAGATATATTTTGGGGGCAATTTCACTAATCTTGTAGCCAATTAACAAGATTTATTGGAATCAAATGATAAACTATTTAATATTTGATATTTTCTGCACATCTTGTAACGAGTAGTAACTTACGAAAATACATAAATATGAGACCGCTTGAAAATACTAAATACTGATCAAAAAACCAATTTTTTATTAAAAGGTTACTATTAAGTTACTCTCTCCTCTCTTAAATATAAGTTGTTTGAATTTTTTATACGTGATTTTACTTAAATATTTTATTTAATTTTTAAAATATTAATAATTCAAAATATTTAAATGAGGATTAATATGAGTAAAAAATTTAATTAAAATCAAACATTTAACATATATATAAAAAAGTTTATTTAAAATTACGTATAAAAAAATTAAACAACTTATATTTAAGAAAGCAAAAAATCAAACAACTAAATAGAAAAGGAGAGATCGAGTACATGAGACTTTTTTTTTTAAAGGTTTAGGTGAAGGTGTAATTGCAACAAATAAGTGACCAAATTGATGATCATCATCATCTGAAAAAATTCTATAGCCAAGTGGTTTACATAGACTACATAGGATACATGTCCAATCAAAAGAAGGGTTGTTTGTAATAAGTACTCAAACTATATGTTTTATATATGTGAAGTTTTTGGTTTCCTCCACCTGCTTGTGGTGAATGATCACCAAAACGGCGCCAATTGAAATTATGGATTGCAAATTTGCTATTGTTAGAAAAACATTTTCAGCAAAAAATTATTGCAGTATGTGGAACATCATGTAAATTTGTAAAAGCAAAACGTAAGTATATTGCTAGCTCATGATCACAAGATGAATGGGCACACATGCGTTTGTATGCATCATCGTCATATTGTTAAGTATATATATGGTTGTATGGGTTACATTAATCGCTCCATGTAACATTAATTATTTCCTTTCCGCATATATTGTTTTGTACTCTCTTTATTTTCAAATAACTGTCACTTATAAAATTTTTCAGGTCAAAGATGACCTATATTTGATTAAATTTGACAAAATTATAATCATAAGAAAGTTTCATGTAATTTCCAACATTTTTTTTATTTTTATAAGTTTTAATTATAAATATATGTGGGTAGTTTTAAAGTCAAATAATAGTAAAATTGACCAATACAAATTCTAAGTGACAAATATTAGAGAACAGATTAGTATTTTTTTTGTTAATGATATACTGAGATGGCATAAAATTTATTGCAGTATTATGGGGGGAAAATAGAATAGGAACAAGAATACAACAAAAATGACCATCATAGTAAGAAACGTTATACGGATTATGTTTAATATGGTGGAAGAAAAATAATTATGAGCTACCTCTGAGAAGAATACTACGTAAGAAAATGTATAGCTCGATCAATAATCACGAATTCTCCAATTCAATGAAATTTAAAAATGATAATAATAGAAATAAAATCTATCATATGCGTCATTTACGTATAAAAGTGAATATATTAATCATGATTCTTTTTTCCCCAATCAAACCAATATAATATATGTGATTTTTGCGCAAAAACTTGTACATTGCTATATTGAATAGTGATAACCTCTTCGGCCATTAAACTCTCAATCCCATAAATGAAGTTAATTTTTTATTCACCAATTCGAAATAGGTGATGCTTTATTGTCTTAGAGGATAACGGATGTCTATGAATATAAATGTGCATCATTTTATTACTTTTTATGACAAAATGATATGATCGATGACTTATAATCTACTTAATATTTTCAAACACTAACTTGTACTAATAGTTGGGTCAATTAAAAAAAATAGAATAATACTTCTCATTTTCTATTTCTACCCCTAATATGCGGTGTATATTTTAATAATTGTCGTATAGGTAAAAGTATTTGACTTTCTAAGAGGAATACATAGGTAATTTGGGATAACTGTTGTTTTTTTTTTAATCCAACTTGTATGTGATCACGTAAGGGAGTACTGTTCACAATTATTTGTATTACAAGTTTCGTTATCCGTGTTAAGTACCGATTTTATTTTTTATAATTATATATTTGTATAATCAAATTTTAAACAATAAATTATTTTTATAATTGTTTATAATTTATAGGTATTCATTATCATTATTTTAGTACATATTTTAATAAATTTTTGCAATAAAAACTTTAAAACTATAAATAAATTGATTTTATTACATAAGAAGTATAGTTGATTATAAATTAAATTTTAATTTAAAAATTGATAAGTCATGTCGAATCAAATTAAAATAAAATTGGAGAATTTTTAGGGATAAGATATTTTTTATAACTCATTTATAATTAATTTATTAATTGTTAAATCGAGTTGAAACAGAGATGAAATTAATTTAGACACTTATTTATAATTTTTTATATAAAAAAAGATATCGAGCATGATTTACGAGTTCGATAGGGAGAAAATTGGAGGCCATTTAATTCAGCGGCCCATGTTTAATTGTCAAAGGGATAGAAGTGTTGGTGAATAGAATTGGAATGACGATTCCTTTTCGGCCTGCACTTGGCACATGGGTGATAGGTTTCACTGTTTGACACTTCTATTTGTTTATTGATATTTGTAACCCAAAAGAAGAAAAAAGAAATTATTCCTCAATATATCTTATGGATTTTTTTTTTGATATATAAAAGTTTAGGTGAAAGTAGACTTTTTAAATTTAGGATTAAAATGTCACCAATTTCTTTAAAAATAGTTAAGACATGTTACTGGACTCTTTGAAAGCTTATATCAATACTTACCGATATATCTTAAAGTTGATAACGACGAATATATAGATACTTATCAATATAGCTTAAAGTTGATAGCAACCAAAGTACTACAATTCATGTTCCTTAAATATTTTTTCCTAATCTGCAAATAGGTTTGTTTTCGGTGACTTAATTTGCATTGTGAATTAATATTAATTACAATTTAGCATGCAAATGAATTTACTCTCAATAAGCTCATTTTGTGAATGTTCTTGCGGATTAATTTATTATATTATATTATTTAATTATAATTATATTTTTTTTTGAAATTAATTTAATTAATACTTTATATTATAATTGTTTAGTTCACATTGATCAATTATGATACATTATTTGTTGATTATTATTATTTTCATTACATACACGAATTTGATCTTCACTCAATCTTTCTATGAATATAAAAAGTTAAAAAAAAATCTTATCACTAAAAATTCTCTAATTTATCTTCAATTGGGTTCAACATCACTTATAATTTCTTGAATTAAATTTAATTTACAACTAACTACAACTCTTATATAACAAAACTAATTAATTTGGAGTTGTTGATTTTCAACTTCTTACTGTAATTATAATAATGTATGAATACTCAAAATAAAAATATATACATGGCACAAAAAAAATTTAAAAAACATATTTGAATAAAAAATTTAAAAAATACTTTTTGGTGTGGACACAAAAACATTATAACTTAATATAACTATTTTTAGAAAATAAAGTATTATCTTTTGACATAAACAAACACAATTTATCAAATATAGATTAAAAAAAAGTTTATAAATCCTCATGTAATATAACTATAACCAAGTATTATGATTGAATTTTACTAATTCCAGACTACACATCTATTTTAAAATATATATTTGTTTTTCATGACACAAAAAGTTGCAACCAAATATTTTAATACAAAAATTTAATAAATAAAAAAATCTTAATCTTTGACCAAAACAATTCTTTCAAAAACTCCATGTAATATACTTATAACAAAATACAACTTTAATAATATTTGCGACTACATTTAACTAATTATTAGTTGCAAACTTATAAAAATTATTATCAACTCTCATGACACAAGAAAAAATAAATAAATAAATAAATAAATATATATATATATATATATATATATATATTTCAATAATTTATTATAATTTTTTTTAAAAAAAATATTAGTGTTATCATGCATTAAAATACCATGTTTCACACGGATTTAAAAACTAATTTTCTTTAAAAGGATTCTGCAAAGTATAGTTTAGAGATTGCACGACTATAAAATGAACGGAATCAATTATAAATGTAATTTTATTTTAGATTTTAATATTCCTAATCTTACAAGTAATCTGTTGGATAAATTTGAATTATGACTCTAGAATCACAATACGAAAAGAGAATTTCACTAATAAATTATCACCTTTGGTATGTTGTAAATGTAATTTAAAAAATATGGTCATATTAGATACGATCGATATCACAAATTAACAAGATTCTTACTTCACTTGACACTTAAAGAAATTTATAGGTATCGAAAGCATCACCGGAGAGATACAAAATAAACGAAGAGTACTAAAGAAATTAAACTAATTTTGGTTATACCAAAAACAAAAATTTAGGCTAATACTCTCTCTATCCAAAAGTATTTGTCGTGACACGTTATGTATTAGATATTTTATATTGTTTATTAAACAAAAAAAAATAAAAATTTATAAAATATATAATATATACTAAATGACACTGAAAAGTAGATGGAGAAATATTTTTGGACGGTTGTAATACTCCATAAGTCGAAACTCAAACAGTGTACAAAAATCTAGCCTAAACTAATCCTTTTAAAAAAAAAAATTTAAAATCTAGTAGTACTCTAGTTTTTATGTTTCGAATTTAATTTCCATATATTGAAGATTTGAAGACATTTTTTACTCGAGTGTTGGAGTACTGCTGGAGTTCACAGTTGGGCGACTTGGTGTGTCTTGTCCGATTTCTTTCCGAAGAAATCCATGTGGTAGTAAAGTCACCGCCATAAAACACACACTGTCGCCGCCTAGCATGTTCTCCTCCAATAGTTTCACCATTAATAACGCTCTTCTTCATTTTAAAATTATTATTTCTTTCTTTCTTAAAAACAAATTTATGTCAAAAATGTTATCAAATATTTTTACAAAAGATTATAATTCAAATTTAATATAATTTAAATTACTTTAATTGTAAAAGAATTAATAATATGAGCTACATAAAAATTCTAACGAAAACTAATCTTTTATCATATGAAAATCATGTTAGCTTTATGGCATGCCATTGTTTCAGTTCCAAATTGTTTATGACGACGATGATAAGGGAATTGAAAATCGAACTGTAAATTTTGGAAGTCAAAATTTTTGGATTCTTATAATATTTTATATGTACTTCTAAATTTGAAACGAAAATAGTGTAGTTATTTAAGTATTTAAGTATATATCTATGTCAAGTGTACGAATGTAAAGTTCGTGATTTAATAATATTATATTGAGTGGTGTAAGATAAAATCGCTATACTGCTTAACACACACTAATTAGTAATTAAATATTGCTCTTGATCTACAGAATAGGAACTAGGACGATGTTGCTGCAGTGTGATAATGTTGAGTGACTGTCATTATAAAGTGTACATATTTACGAAAATGTCTTCATTCAGCCTATAGAATGAAATTATTAGAAAATCAGCATTCCTGAATATTTTCTCCCATTGTATCACGTCTTCATGCATAACTCACTGTACCAAAAAGTGATAAGTATACTCAAACACTAACAATAACGTTTAACGTTCGATTAGATGAGATATAATCAAAAAAGATTGATCAAGAGGAAAACATACAATTAACAGATCATATGGTTACGGTCATAAAATATACGATAAATTTGTAAAATGTTTTAATTCAGAATTGAAGTGCTTTTAATTATTTTAGAGTGAAAATTAGAAGGCACATTACAATTATTTATATACAAATTTTTATACATTTATATATTTTTTTAAATCACTTCTTATAATTTTAAATAGTATTTCCATTAGAAATGAAATATATACGAGTATCTAATTTTGAAACACAATGAATCTAATCTTATTCCCTGAGCCGTAAAAATAGTACATAAAAAAATTTGTATAGTTTTTTAATATATGACATTATTACAATAAATTTTTAATTTGTAGTAATAGAACATTCGGGAAAACAATAATTCCCATCTTAATCATTCTGAATTTAATGGCTGCATATATATATATATATATATATATATATATATATATATATATATATTCACAGCTAAGTTGGACATCCTTGCAAATCTTTGAGACGTCATCCCGTACGTCACCGCACTATTTATTACAATCCTGGCTCACACCAAGAAAATGTGCCTCTCAAAATTGTATTGTATGGTAATATACTCCCAAGAACTTATTGCTAATTTAATTTGGAAGTCAATGACTTTAAAATTCGTGGGGAGTGATTTTTTTTTTATAAATAGAATTCATATTTTTATAATCCTCAATAGACAAAGTACAAGTAAATAATGGACAAATATGAGTCCTATATATGGAAAAATAAAAAAAATTTGTGACTCATGACTTCCTAAGGAGGGTGATAAGTATTGTTTTCTTGTTCGTTTCTTGATTTAGATCATTCACACAAGTACCTCTTAATAGATTTTTCTATTTTATAGATTAAATTGCATTTTTTCATATATTTAAGAATTTCTATCTTTTTAAAATTACATAACTATCCCTATTATGCAGATCAGAGAGATTTGAATAGACAATCCTTTGATGTAGAAATTTACTATTCAAATTTTTTAACAAATTCTTTATTTTAAAAATTCTGATGTAGAAATAATTTTTAGAATTTTAATATTTTACTTTTTAAAATAAATATAATAGAGATTATAAAGATATTGGTGTGAGTACTCTTCATTCATAGCTAAAGTGTTTTTGGAATTTTCGTGTCAATAGATCAAATTTAAAATTACAGGTTGTATAAAATAGCATAATTATAAGAGATGTATATAAGTGAGTGAGTTATATGAAGTACCCGTATCTTGTTAGATCACATCAGAGAAGAAAGCAATTCGCTAAAATAAAGATTTAATAATTAGATTATTTGCCTATGAGCTATGTCCGAATATTTGGACGATGATTTCATATGAAATTGAAGAGAAAAAGCATAAATAATTAGCGTTAGAGGTTTGTTTGGTTCAAACTTTTCTACTATGAATTAAAGTAAAAATCTAATTATTATTTAAAATTGAAATATATTAAAACCATAAGTTAAAAAATATTTGATTTAAAAAAATCGCTTAAAGTCAAAAATTTACCAAGAAAAGTAGTTAAAATACCCCTAGTTTTGTCCGAGCGAGAATATTAATCTTGGCCGTTAAAACATAAAAATGGGATTGTCAGCAGCCATCGGATGTAGGGTTTTAAACCGAGAGACCGTATATATAATCTCTTTCTATCTCCTTTTAGACCCTTTTGCCTCCGTAGGTTCATCTCTCAGTCGCCGGTGAGAAAGGAGAGAGGAGAGATAATTGAAGTACACGATCAGTCCAAAGAAGAAAGGAAATGGTACAAAGACTCACATATCGTAAACGGCATAGCTATGCCACCAAATCAAACCAGCATCGGGTTGTCAAAACTCCCGGTACACAGTCCTTTCTTCCTTTACATATTTCTTATTGACAACGATCGGTATATTTTTCTCTAGTAATTGATTGTTTCAAATACTTAGTTGATTGATTTTATATTTTGGTTTAGTAATCTGATGATAACCATTAACCATGGATATTGTAATTTATTTGTCCTAGTTTTTGGAATATTAATATGCTTATATTCAAATTATGTATATTGTTTATATGAATTTCATAAGAATGTCTAGGAATTGTCTTGTTGTGAATATTGCAGTTGTCGTTTGTGGTTGAATTGTGCTTATTGTATGTGAGATTGTAGGAGGGAAGCTGGTTTATCAAACCACTAAGAAAAGAGCTAGCGGACCGAAGTGCCCTGTAACCGGAAAGAGAATTCAAGGGGTATGTTTGAAAAAATTTAGATTACTTTTTCGTTTTCTGTTTCAGGGAATGTGTCTGGCATTTGAAATTCTAAAAATAATATAAACATTCTTCTGGTTAACATAAACTTTATGTTACAATTTTAGGCAATCTGTGATTAGTAAGAAGCATAGTTCAATCTACAAGTGTACCACATTGCTTTTCTAGAAACAGCTGTGGAATTTTGTCAAATATATATCATTCTCTGTATTTATAGTGTAAAATTCACTTGGGTTGATTCTGTGACTTGCACTCTGTATTAACACTGCAAGATTAAATTCTCGTCTTTGGTAAAATGCCACGGTTTTATAATCTGGTTGCTCTAATTTTTGAGTATTTTTTCCACTCTCTGTGTGCTATTATAGCCCCATTATTCTAGATTTTTGCAATGTAAAATACATTGTCAGAATTCACAATCTCTAAATTTTAAGCCAAAACAAATAGGCCTATGTTTATTAGACAGAAGTGATTGAATGATCTTGACGAATGTGTGATTATCTTGATAATCTTCTGTATGATGCATATTATAATGTGGTTCACAATTGTCACTCTGAAAATCAAATAAGCTACATTTTTAGGTGCATGCTCAATAGTCAATACTAATTGATCTTGATGATTTACTCTTGACCATGTTAGAATCTTCCCTTTTGAAGTTTCAATTAATTGAAAGTTTTTGACATTGTCATCATATGGTGCACACTTGTATATGAGGAAATCTTGTGTTTTACTCCGTATGCATTTACTGTGAATAAAGTTGAATATTGGCGTTCAAAAATATCTCAAAAGTATCATTCACTTCTATTTTATTAGTTCACAAAGTAAATGTTAGTTCTATTGCAGATTCCTCACTTGAGACCTGCTGAATACAAGAGGTCTAGGTTGTCCAGAAACCGGCGAACTGTCAACCGTGCGTACGGGGGTGTATTGTCCGGTGGTGCTGTCAGGGAAAGGTACGGTATATTTTAGGTCGAGCTGGTCGAGCGAATACACAAGATTCTGATGTTTTCTGTTATTACAATTCCTAATGTTTCTGTGGCATGAAAGAGTAATTTTGAGAGAGTACTTAATATACTGAACTTATTTTCTGTGGTAGGATAATACGAGCTTTCTTGGTTGAAGAGCAAAAAATTGTAAAGAAGGTTCTGAAGATTCAAAAGTCAAAGGAGAAGCAAGCTTCTAAAAGTTGATGGGAGAATGTGAAGCAAAATAGTTCTGAGCTATTTGAATTATCATATGTTCGAATCCAATTTTGACTCTGATGATGACGATTAGAAAGAGTTTGGAAAAAAGATTATTTTCTATCATCTGAAAATAGAGTGTATATTTCTTTATCAGTAGCTTCGTACCGTTAATGACGCCGGCTAATTCGATATGTTTGATTTCTCGTGTGGTAATTTATGTGAAAGTTCTCTTTTATATTATTATCATTGTTATTTTAATGTTTTCCGTACATTGTATTCCTTCCATTTTATAATAAGTGTATTTTAGTGTTCATTTTTTTTCTAATAATAAGTGGCACTTTATATTTCGCTAAGAACTTATCATTTATGCTTCTTAACTTATATTTGGATGTAATTAAAACAATTATTCTCTCATTCTCTTTATTTATGTTATACTCTTTTTTATAAAAATTTCTTTTTGTGATTTTAACAAAAGGTAAAAATATTAACTTATCTAAATTTTAACATAATTTTTGATTTTCTTAATATGTAAATGGTTATAATGTCACATGAGTATCTTTTTTGTTCAAGGAGATTTTGAGATGGATTATTCTTTAAAAATAATTTAAATTCTTAAACTTAGTGAGCACAAGATTTTTTTAAGAGAACAAGAAAGTGATTTGGATTATTAATTATTTTGATTTTAGTGGTAAACAATAGATTATGGCTCCATTTGTTTTGAGAAAATAATTTTTTGAAAAATATATTCTGAAAAAAAGTTTTGAAGAAAATTATTATTAAATAAATCCTTTCTAACTGAATATTTTATTTTTAAAAAAATTATTGTTTGATGTCTTTTAGTGACAATACAAAAAAGACATTAATATGATACTCGTGGCGGGTTGGTAGTGGCAGGGAGGTGGCAACAACAACAATGCTCTTTGTTTTTACTCTCTAAGTCATTTTTTGCAACTTTAAAAAAAATAACAAATCATATTTTACTTCCTTTAGATTTTTTAACAAATATCAAATAATATTTCTAATTTTCAAACAATAAAAAATGACATAAATACATATTCTGTATATAATGACGAAACTGCATACTCCCAAAAAATTTTCTTCAATTATTGGAGAAATGAGGGTGACTGAAGTTTCATTGGGGATGACGATCTTTTGGGTTTGACTAAATATTTTTATTTTATGTCTTATTCTTTCTGAAGTTGTTAATGTTGTTTAGGATTTTAATCCTTCCGAAAGCAACAAACAAGATTGCTTATTGATCGTAACAAATACGACGAGGATGAGAGATATATTAGAGTAAACAAGGGACTCTAAGATGACTACTCCAATCCATAGATCATGTACATGAACTTATAGTTGAATCATAATTATTTGATTCATTACTTTTTAATTGGTACAATCATAAATCTTATAAATTATTCAAAAAAAAAAAAACAAATGTTAGTAGTTTTAAATCTGATTATTATTTTAAAGTTTGAATTTGAAAATGAGTCCAATTAACTTTTCCATGCGAAAATTGGAATAATTGGAGCTAAAACGGAGAATTTTTATTTTTTGTTTGTAGGGCCAAAATTGAATTGAAAGAAGAATTAGATCTATAGGGCCAAAATTTACAAAAGAAATCACTCAGTTACTATACAAAACCTATGTACAGGGTAAAACTAAAAACTTTGTTAAACAATCTCTTGGCTGAAGTAGAATGCTGCCATGTATACTAACACTAATTTGTGGAATAAGTGGTAGATATTTCACTTGGACAAGGGGGAGACTCCCACTGCAAATTAGTCTTCCATGCATTAGGCAGGGTTGATGGGAAATTATAAGGAAATCCTATTGACTGGATGTTGTCCCAGTGGTTACTATCTTCTTCTGTTGCACTATGATTCCTTGTTGACCCTTGATCGAACTCTCCAGTGCCAACGCTTCCTTGCATATCTTCTGGTGAACTCGAGAAGTTGCTGAACTGATGCTTATCTTCTGGTGAACTTGAGAAGTGGCTGAACTGCTGTTGTTGGTCTCCGAAATCTATACTCTCGGTAGGCTTACTAGGATCCGTGGATAAGGCAGCGGAGAGATTATAAAGCATGGAAGTAGTAGGATCAAGTGTAGGCTTAGTGGTTGGACCAGAAACATGAGAGGGCGAAAACACGAGTCCACCATAAAGATGTCCATTTGTAGCTCCTGAATACAATGGTTCGTGGAAGGTAGTGTTGGTTGATGATGTATATGGCTGAATATTGTGGGTTGAGAAACTAGGTGTTGGATTGTGTTGAAATTCATTTTGGATGACTGAGCCAGTTCCTGTCATGCATGACATGTTCTCTGAACTGAACATAGTGGAATGTGAACCTTGGCTGAACATATCAGATGCTGTAGTTTCAGGTAATGGAGATGGCCATGAGTGTGAAAGAGCTCTCTGTGCCATTGAGCTGGCCTTTTTGAATATCCTACAAATTGCCCATGCATCCTATTGACAACAACGAGTGTAGATTTAGACAATATTAACAACCAATTATGCTTCATTAAGAAGTGAAGATAGACTTGGCACAACATATTTTCGCGGACTTACATGTGGCGGAAGGTTCTTATCTAAAAACTTCTTTGGTGGTCCATTGTCGGGGATAGGAGGTAATCTGAACTCGTGCATCATCCAGTCAGTCTTAATTCCTCTGGGAGCTCTGCCCCTGTAGAACACCAAGGACTTCTTGAGGCCAATACATTTGGTGCCGCCGTCTGAAGAGTATATTGGCCTGTCTGTGCCAGTGGCCTTCCAAAAGCCAGCTCCTGTCACCCGGTTTGGTCTTGTGCTGTTCCTGTATTTTCGGTCCCTTGGACAGTAAAAGTACCATTCTTTCTCCCCGGTACATGCTAGATCTGATAATATTAGAATTAACAAAATGGTGAGCAATTGTAAAAAATTCTAGGGAGCTACTACAACTTCCAACATTTCTTGATTCTAAACTTCACAGATGGAGAAATGAACAAAAAGGTCAAGTATATGTTATGCATTAATGCATTCATTATACAGAAAACATTTGATCACAATAGTTGAGAGATTGAAGATATATATACATATCTTACTTGGAAGATCCCAGGGATCATATTTGTAGATATCCACTTGCTTAATCAGCTCAATAGGAAGTGGTCTCTGCTGAATCTTCTTCTTCAGATAGAATCCTACGAGCTCTTCATCTGTCGGATGAAACCGAAAACCAGGAAGCATTACTTCATCAATCTTTTCTGTTCCATTCTTCCCTTCCATATTGTGAACTTCTCAGGAATTAAAGCTTATGACTTTAATGTAATATATGCTCAACAAAACAAAACTTTTGGCAAAAAATATCCGACTTTTTGAGTAAAATCTCCTCCAAAACCAATTAATGCTTCAATGAAATGGTACAAGTAGTGAAACAGATTTGTCTATGAACTCAAAAGAGTTACTACTTCACAGCACTTTGCTTATTTCAAAGCTACCATATGCTTCCCTAAAAGGTGTCACCTTCCGAAGCTTCAGCCACCCTTTCTGGGGTGATTGTAATAGAAGTGTTTGTGTTTATGAAATCAAGAAAACTTGAGTACTCTCTCTTATAAAGATCAAAACCAAGAAACCCAAGTCAAAGTCAAGGACTTGTCATGAACTAATTTATGATCTCAAGAGACTAAAAAATTAGCTGTTTATGGGGATTATTTCTGTTCACCATATTTTCACACTTCTCATGCTCTTAAATTGTACTTACTTTTATGACCCTATATATTCTCCCAATAATCAAGACAAAATGACAAGCTAACCTTCTAATTACGTAACTTTTATGACCCTATAAAATAATCGTCCTTCTTTGAATTGTTTTCTGTTAAATGATTCCCAATACAATTCCTACTCAATAAAGATATTATTTTGAAATAAAATTGAACTACTAGTAACATTGAATAAAATTTATTATCTTGGGGATCCCATTACAGTTTCTATTCCATTCCTCTTACACCTTCTATTCCCTAATTTTCAGGGCTGGATACGAAAACGTGACCTGTCAGACTGACATTTTGGGATGTACTGCTGAAATATGAAAAATTTTAAATAGGAAATTTTAAAAGAATTTACATGGGCCAGCTGTCCCTTTCATTAGGAAATGGTCAACACTGTTTGACCATTGGACATACAAGTGGAGAACAGATTAAAATTAATAATTAAGGGCGATAATCACCCTAAATAGTAACTTGAATAAGACAAGGAGGCTTTAGGTGCTTTTTACAATTTCACACGGGAAGAAACATATTTTGGCCTTTATGTTTGGATTAGGTATACGTCTTATTACCAGTTTCAAATATGTACTAGAATTATGTGTGTATATCTCAATCTTCCCTTTTGTTTGTTTTTGTTATCATGTTTCTAGAATGGTGAGAATTTTTTTGTGCTCTCTGGTCTTATATTTATATATTCATGACCTCAAATTTTGGTTCTGCGAAATCAAGCCAAATTGAACACTTTTACGAGTTATAGGAAGTGTACTTTGCAAAATATAAGTCAAATGACTATATGTATGATCGTATTTTGAAAAATTTTAAGGTGCGTTTGGATTACAGGAATGCAATAGAAGAAATAATGAATTAAAAATTGTAACGAATTTAGTGAAAAGTAATAACGGAACGAGGGATTAGGAGGAATGAGAATGTGAATCACAATGGAAAAAAAAAAGAATAGATCATTCATTTTTCTTACTCATAGAATGAAATTATACTAGTGTGGAAGCTCATGCACAACGCGAGTTAGTTTTTCTTATGTTGTAAATATATTTATATAATGTGAATTAAATAATATTTATTTTTAATGAGAAATTATTTTGTTCGTTTATGACATATTAATTCATTATAGTTGTCTCTATCTGTTTAAATTCTTAATTTTATATAAGAGGGTAAATTTGTTATTTTTAGAATTTCAATTTCAAGTGATATATAGTGATTAGAAGGTTTTTTTATAAATTAATATTATGTTTCTTTCGATGGCTTGTGATTGAATGTATTAAAATAATATATTAAGTCAATGTTATTATTTTGTAAAATTAAGAAGTAAAGTTTTTGATTTAACTTTGAACTAATTAATTTAGACCATTCACTTTTAGAGTCTTATAAATATGTAATAATATGAAAATGTTAGATATGTACTTAATACTAATTTTAGTATTATAATTTTTTTGGGAATAAGTAAATAGTAAGAAGTATTATTGTTTATAATAAAATAGAAAATCCTGAGAAAATAATAATCCTGGGAAGAAATTAAAATATTTTTTTTGTTGATAATTTGAGATGATGAGTATTGAAAGAGTTATTGTACTGAAGTTTAAAAATAAAAATTATATATAATTTGTTAATGTATTTTGAATTTAAACTATAGCATGTTTTAAAATTTGTTGGTTTTTAAAAGTGTAAGTGATATTTATAATTTTGAAGGCAAAAAACAAAGTTAAGGAGAAAGACGTATGACGTCAAAAAAGGACGTATGAATGTACATATAAAATGACTTTTGAGATCCTTGTTTCTAGATTAATATACTTAATATAGATATAAATATATAAAAATTGTTTATTCCACCGTCATGTCGATCCCATAAAAATAGTAAAACTTTAACAATTACTCTTCATTTTCATTCAGTTTCATTCTCTCTCCTTCTATTTTCTCTATCCAAAGGAAGTTTACTTGTATCCTTAAATCCCATTTGTTTAAACAGCGAGCATGATTCCAATTATGTGTTTTAGGCTTTAGTGAAAAAACAGATACATCTCTTGAGTCCTGGCCCTCCAAACTACAGAGCTTCCAAGTGCCTGTGAAATACACTAGCAACTTCCATTTTGCCCTCTGTTTAAAGTTCAAAACTAAAGCAATACCAATGCTGACTACTAATCGTAGGTCTCCAAGTAAATCACATCAGTATTTGGTTTGAAATAAGCAAGATTGAAATAATTTGCAAAGGTATATTTTCTGCGCCTAATTGTGTCTATTCGTGATTGTATTTTACTAATACAGTTCATGACTTGATTCTACCTAAATTCTTGCAGAGGAGCAATGAACATTGAGATACGATAATACAGTAAACTGTGAAATCAAGATTTAAATTCAGATTCTGCTTACAAAAAATATAAATAAAAGAAGAAGGAAAACATATAATAAACCAAATTATTTAGGGAAAATCCACTAGTCAAATGCCCAACTGGGGTCCAAAAAGATGTAGTGAACCACTTGCCATCTCCATGCCGCTGGGCTTCTCAAATCCAAGTTAAAGAATGGGAAAATTCTTCCAAGTAAAGCTATCATGCCTCTTTTAATGTGAATGCTCGATTTGTTTTTGAGATACTACCCAGTAGTAATTGCCACTGTACCAACTCCATTGTGGGGTTATTGACTGATTTAGTCTTCAGTCTTGGTGCATATATCTACACACACACACACATTGTAAATTTCAAGTAATCAATATATTTTGCTACGTGTAAATTAAGTATTAAAAGTTTTGGACAACGCATTAACTATTAAAGGTTTCTTCTGCGCTTAGAAATCGCATCAATAACGTATCTTTTATCTAATTTTATTTGAATTTTTTAGAGATATTATTTCCTTTTTAAAATATATGACTTTTGATTTTTTTTTCCCCAAGTAATTTTAAGTAAAATTTAGTACATGTTAAATATTTTTAGAAATTAATTTTTATTTAAAAATTATTAGTTTTAACTTTAATTTTAAAAAATTTAAAATTTAAAAATATATTAAACTTTATCTAAAAATACGTTAAAAAAGTTAAACGTTATGTATTTTAAAATGAAGAGTGTGTGCTGGTGATAAAGTTTGATGAGATATTTCAAAATTTTCTTTTCATATTATTTCTAGTCCTATAATTTGGGATGCTTAAAAAATCAATTTTAGAACTCAATCAACTCATCAATAGTGATAGTGTGACACGTACTATTGTTAAATAATAAAAACTCTAATAGATCCTACTACACGTTCACATTAACAAACCTTACCTGGTGACTAGTTTTATGTCTTGTTTGATTGAATGATTTCTTTTAATTTTGCAAGTTGAATAATATAAACATATATTTACGTAACTTCCTTGTAATTTCTTTGAAAGCCACCAGCCTTTCTGTCGATTTGGTTATTCTTAGCAAGTTTTTAATTAAATTTGCTCACTTGTAAGGCACTTTTCGAATATTTTATCTTTTGGGCTTCCTGAGAGCTCCATGTACACACAACACATCTCAGATAATGAAAAACATCCGCGCAACATCAAATTTCTTGTAATTTTATAATGTAATAAGATAAAAATAATACAATTGAGTTTGTAATTTTATGTGTTTCTTAATCCATGAGTGTAATTAGCTAGGTACTAATAAATGTTATGATTCCGTAAGTTTAAGATTTGCATGAAAAAGAAAAAAAATATATATATTAAGGATTGTAAGTAAAAGACAAGAAACTTGAGCTCCACTTTGTTAGGCTAAGAGGTAGAAACATGAAAGTGTATAAATGGAAATATCACATTTTAATTTCGGTATTTAACAAAAGCAGATTTATTTATTTATCTTCTTTTTTTTTCCTGTTTGAATAGAGAGTACAGTTTCATCATTACTTTAACCATTTTAATTTATTTATAGTCGATGGATCAAGCCTCTCCATTATTTTTCATTGAATCAGCTGGAGATCGAAACTATTGACGGTTGCTTTTCAAAAGCAATAAGCCAATAATGAGAATCTGGCTTGCTTGAGTTTAATTTTACACATTGCCCGTCAAACTTTGGTCGTCTCCAATTTTGTTGATAACAATTTACTATATTTTTTTTAAGGCATTCGGTGTTTGATAATATTTAAATTTTGACTTATTTAAATTCGAATTTTATAAGATGAGATTTTGTCCAAGGACAAAAACTCCTTATTACTTGATGTATTTTACCCGATTTAACTTTCGTGTGGATATCAAAATAAGTCTTCCTAAGGTTTATTCATCTTGATAATAATAAAATAAAGAGACTTTGTTTGAAAGATTAAAAAGAAAATATAAATTTATTTCAAAACTCTTACACTTTCATTTTCAGTAGCTTGTCAGTTTCAAGCCGACAGCTAATTTTTACATTCCACCAAAATTAAATCATAGATAGAGAATACCATGAAAATTCTCCTTACCTTTGTTTAATTTGCCTACAATATTCAAATTCTCGCATTTCTATTCGAAACTAAGTGCTTCTTCCCAAAATGTTAGATATGTGTCAATTTTATGTGCAACACCTTTACACACGTCCTGGCTGGCAGCCGTATATATGGTTCAGACTCATCACTGTTTTACTAATTAAGGTAACAAAATGCACATTCAATCTGAAGCAATACAGCAAATAAAGAGGCCTAAATTCTGCACTATCTGACAAATTTAAAAGAAATTTCGATCATATCTTATTAGCGCCGGTCTTTATTCCCTTTATCTAAAAAAAGTTGCAACAATATCTCATCATTCGTGTGATACCATTCACATAAAAACACAAATATTTATGACTGACCAGAAAATTAATAAGTAGAAATCTACAAACAATTTATAGGCTAATTTTTTTATTTAGTACCATCTGACAACCAGTTTACAGAAAAAACATAATCCTTAAATGCTTCCAATCGTTGCTAAAGACCGCAAAATAAAATTAAAAATTGGGAGGACTCTTTTCGCAGTTTGGATCGCACTGCGAAATAGAATAAAAATTATATTGTAATTAGGTTGAGTTTATAAAATTGAAAATATTATTTATAATATAATAATAAACCCATTCAAAGATTAGAAACAATTATAAACCCATGTTACAATTAGAAACATTCAAAGATTCGTGCGTTTCACATAAAATAAAATAGAAAACATGAGATACTCTTATGACCGATTTGAGAGGGACCAAAAAAAAAAATCAACAAAAAAATTATGTGAATATATTACGGCGAATGTCTTGATATTACTATTAAATATTTTTCTCCTTTTTATTTATCATATTATTAACACACGCCACTACTACAGTACTATAAATACTCTAGTACTCGACTTTCTTTCTCCATATTTATACACCCCCATCCCCCCCCCCCCCGAACACACACACACCCCCCCCCCCCCCCAACCCCCAAAAAAAAAAAAAAAAAAAAAAAAAGGAAAAACAAAGAAACAAGAGGCCTTAGAAAAGATGAAAGGAGTGTTGGGAATGGTAACTTAACTTTGTTGGTTGTTGTAGCACTATGGATTGGGCCAGTAAAGGGGAGTATCAATTGTGTTGAAGTGGGGAATCTAGTGGCCCCATGTTTGCCCTACTTGATGGCAGGATGTGGTACACCATCTGGGTCTTGTTGTGATGGAGTGAAGCGTCTCAAGGATGTCCCAGGCCCAACCCGATAGACAGGCCGTGTGCGAATGTGCCAAGGCCGCTGCAGCTGGGCTCCCGCAGCTTAAGGTGGATGCTGCCGCTGCTCTTCCACAGAAGTGTGGTGTTCCGGTCACCATCCCTATCTCCCCTGCCATGGACTGCCGCCGGTAAGTAATCTACTCACCCTTTTCTTTGGGGTGGGGTTTTAATGTGGAGAGATGGTTTTTGTATTATTTGATATCTATTATTATTATTATTGTATTCTATTTGTAATGAAATTATGAAAAAAAATAAAAAAATATTAGTAGCGTTGGTCATTGGGGTAAATATATTTTGACAAAAAAATTTCTATACAAATTTTTATATAACAATTTATACAAATTAAACAATTGTTTCATCAATATATACAGTTAGTGAACAATTTGGAAGCATCTACTTGTATTGTTAAACAGTTGCTATATCACAATTAATTTTGGAGAAAATATAATTTGAAGCGGTAGAGTGGATTATATAAACAAGCTGCTTCCAAATTCATAAATGTATATTTGCTCTACTTATGTTATTGGTGATTGCTTCTTATATTTCTGCTTTTTCTCTGTTGCAGCATCCCATGAGAGAGTACTGGATGAGATCTGGAGCTTTTTTATGGCAACATTATCTACTTATTGTTAATATATATATATATATATATATATATATATATATATATATATATATA
>CM025784.1:41602281-41748551 GCA_014636745.2 Centella asiatica | reverse complement strand
ATATATATATATATATATATATATATATATATATATATATATAGAGTGTTTTAGTATTTCTGTATGGTGCCAATCAATAAACAAAAAAACAAAAAAAAAAGGATTAACAAAAAAAAAGGTGGGAAGTGTTATTTTCTTGTTACCAAATTTGATGGTGTAAATTGTAAAACATTATAAACATTCGAATCCTCGTACCAGTGAGGTGTGGTCATGATGTTTGGAGCTTGCTCTCTATATAAGTGTGGAATAAAGTTCATTATTTAAGCTTAATACACACTTTCTCCGCTCCTCTTTATTCTACCTCCTTTATGTTAAGAAATAGGTTTAGAAATAATTGAGCTTATTTTAAATTGGCAGTTAAATTTTATTAGGTGCTCAACATAATATTTATTATACTCCAACCCTTCCGAAAAACATTGTCGGCTATTTTCAATCAGGGATGATGATGGTGTGGATCGGTTTCAGTTTTTGTATGATTCGATTTTGTACCACTCAGAAAAAATCTTGTAACAAAATCACATTGCACTGATACTAGTTTAAAATATTTATAAACCAAAATCAAATCGATCGATGCAAAGATTCGAACTGCACCATACCAGTAATAATAAAAAATTGTATATTATATATTTAATATACTTTTTATAAGAAATATATAATTATATGATATAAAATTTGTAATGTAGTAAAATTTATGGATTAAAATTAGTATTTAAATAATTGAAATCAATATTTAATAAATATGAAACAATAATAATAATTATAAAAATATGTATATTAATCAATTAACACATAAATTCAAACGAAAAAATTTAATTATTTAAAGTATTAGTGTTGTGCAGTTCGCACTACCAGTTTACTAACGAATACTAAAATCACACCGAATCGATATTGCTTCAAAAATTTATGAACCAAAATTACACCAATAATAAAATCAGTTCGATTAAAAATCGACCGATTCAAAATAGTTCGACCAATTTAGATTTCAAAACGGTTCGAAACAACACTTCTTGTATCCACTTCTTTTTATTCTTTTTAGCGTAAGATCTTATATGAAATTGAGCCGTTCTTAAACTTTGTTCAGCTCATTAAAATAAAACATTTATTGTCGGTAAACTAGATTTATTTGTAACATTTGGCTTGTATATAACTCAATTATATTATTTAAGCGAGTCAATTCCAAACATAATTATTCCTTAAATAAATTTTGTTCAACTTAATTCGATTTGATTAATAAATTACAATCCCTTCGAGAAAAATTATGTAAGCCACATTTATAATGTTATGAGTCTGAGTTTCTCTTTCCAAATTAAGGGCAGACAAATAATAAGCAGGTGTTTCCCATAAAATTTTGATTCTCTATCATTGATAACAAAAAAGTATAATATTTTTTTTGGTTACAATAAAATTTAGGTGAGTCTAAATACTTTGAACATTTGAGTCTTGACAGTTTTAATTATGCAATTATCTACTTATTTGTAAAAAATATCAAAATTCAAACTGTACTCATAAAAATTGCTTTAAGAAAATGGAGAACATCTAAGCTTCAAGTAGTTGTCACTTGTCAGTGTTTGTCTCCCTTTGTTAGCAATTTTACGTTACTACGGTTGTCTTCCGATATGCTAAAGTCATATGCTGCGTATTTACTTAAAGCAAAATTACTAAGAAAACATTCTAATTTTTTTTAATGATCTAATAGTTGGCGGTGTAACAATAATAATAATAATAATAATTTATTTGTCAAAATATCATCGTTGAAGATATTTACTAATGTCATAATATATTATTAAAGCATATATTCAAATGTATAAATAAACTTTTATTCGAAATTACAGAAGAACAAATCAAAACAGAAACGAATTAAAACATGCACACACACAAAAAAAAATTCATTGAAACATATTCTTTAAACTTAAAAATTAAAAATTATTCTTTGGATCAAAATTATTGTCAAATATGATAACCAAACGTTTTTTAGTTGCTCCATCAACATATTTTTATAGTCCTAATTTTATTTGCATATGTATTTAGTGGATATATATTTTCATTGTCTAATTGGATGAATGGTAGTAGAATTGTATACGGGGAGGTCCAAGTAGAAAAAGTAAGGTCCAGTTCACTACTAAACTCTCCGCCGAACCCTTTTATTTCTCCTTCCGGCAATGCCCTATAAATATAAATAAAATGCCAATATCCAATTTCTCTTCCAGATCTTTTTTTCCTCCAAAGCCACCTTCTTCATTCTTCTTCTTCTCTAGGGTTTAAGCCTCGGACTAAGAAAAATGGTAGCTGACCGTGCCAAGAAATCCAAGGTTGCCGTCGAGGAAGATTCCGATCACATTGACCGTGACCTCGTTCTATCAATTGAAAAGCTTCAGGAGTTGCAAGATGAGCTTGAGAAGGTTGTCTTTTTAACCCCTCCTGTGTTTGTTTATGCAGAGAGTAATACATTCTTTGTGCAAAATTTGATTTTTTTAATGTCTCAGTTTCTACTGGTTTGATTTGTTAAAAGGGTCTGTTTTGTTTTTGCTATTGATTATGCTATGTTGATAATTGTGGTTGATAAATTGTTTCTACGCGGATGTTTTTCATCTTTAATTTTGAATATTTTGTGGGGTTTTGCAATGATGAATTGTGCTTGCTTATCTTTAATTCAATTATGCTTTTGCACTGAATTGTTTCTTTGAATGAGTGTAGAAAAACAGAACGGGAAATTAAAGGTGTTAAATTTGCATGATGGACAATTGCTGGTGTGCTTGCATATATATCCTCCTCCTTGATTGTAGTTTTAGTCATTTAGATATAGTTCTATTTTCCAAGAGAAACCAATAAAAAGGTAGTTGCAAGAAGGAACTTTTTAAGTTTTTGCTTTCAAGAAAATATACAGAGGTTTCCAATGTAAGGCTATCTTTTATGGAGTATTATTTATTGGAAACAATCAGGAGTAGCAAAATGGTTAAGATAACAGTTGACATGGGTTCTGGCTCCTGACGGACACATGAATGGTGGAGCAAGGCAGAAGAAATTTAACCGTATAAAATAGGATCAACCATTCAATTGCTTACGTTGCTTCATCCCCAAAAGCTCCAGATTGTGCAGCACAAGGGGTCACTATTAGAACTCTTAAGATGTAATTTCCCTTTCAATCAGTGATATAACGTGGAGAAATCTCTCCTTATGCTATATTCTTTCCATCCGTACATTATACTTCAGGAGTTACCATCTAGAGTGGTGGATGAAATTCTTTTGGTCAATCTTCTTATCCCATGGATTCCATCCTATTAAATTGTGTTGTCGCGGTAATTGTAGAATTTCCTGCTTGTGTACTCCTTCAACATGTTGGGATTGTAAAAGTCAATGCACCACGTCACATGGGAAACAAAATAATAAATGAGCCACGGAAATGATGTAAACTATAAAATAGGGAAACGGAAGGTGACTTTAGATCAGTGTTACATAATTGGCCTATAAACTATATGTATCATGAACTGGTACGTGTCACCTCAGTCGAACTACTTTTACCTACCAGATCCGCCGGCCCCTTTTAGTTTTTTGAATTAACAGGATGTGAGGAGTGCAATCAAGAGATGATGAAGTGCAGGAAGGTTTATCTTGCATTTCTTAGGAACTGTTGATATATATGATGATGTTAGGAAGCTCCTTGTCATCGGGAAATGTTAAGCAAAGTAATTGACGAGATGAAAACTAGCGTGATACCGATTGGTGTGAGGAGGGTTAGCGTGTTAGAGATCTAAGTTACTGTGTGGCGATGGACTTGTCTTTTGGGGTATAGCGTGAGTGGCAAGATAAGATTGAGCATAATGAATTGAGGTAGCTGATATGTTGCAATTAATTAAGTTGGTTCTCTTTCATCTCCTCTTACTTAATTAAGCTGTGTCATTAATAACAATTTCTTGTAAACAAAATGTGAAGCCCCGCGTTTTCTTTATGCAATTGACGTATTATCCCAAAAAATAGAACCGCGTGATGGGATCCAAAACCCCAAAAAAAAAAAAACAAAGCCCATGATAAATGGTCCATGTGACGGCCCCAAAAATCTCATACTGGACTTTGGACACCGTCAATAATTGACAAAAGAAAAATTAACATCATCCAAGCATGCACATAAATAAATAAGAAAAATAATAATAATCTTTATTATATCATCTAAAAATAATTGTCTAGCAATGGAAGTCATAAAAGTTTATGTGAGGTCCATACAGGCATTACAATTTAAACATTTCAATAATAGCCTTATGCTTCACTCTTCCTCTAAATGTCATCCAAAGGAGGGCGATTAGAAAGCGTTTATCATGCCAATTTTGTTTTGCCTTTATTAGACGGCTCAATCTTTTCGCCATATCCTGTAAAACATTTAATAATAGAAAGGTGAGTGATTTACGCTCGCAAGAATATAATCATGTATTAGGTGAATCTTGAAAAATAGATAATTTATTGGGTTTAAGTGTTTATGAGGTTGGGCATAAACAATGTCAACGCCTCTTGATAATTTGGAGAAATATACTTCTAGGATTCCCGAGTGATAGCAATGGATTTGACCTTTTACTTAAAAGAATATAAAATAATTTCACATGGGTATGTAACCATGTCTGTTTGGCGCACTTGCCCTTAAGAACTCCATATCAAACAGTATATCAGCTGGTCAGCTTGATCACCGTCTGATTTCATCATGATGACATACATAGTCGATGCAAAAATCTTTTATCTGTGAGGGTTTCATTACCAATGCCTCTATTTCTGGCCCTTATAAATCCTAGGCCCGGGATGCCAGACAGATGCATCACACTAGCCTTTAGTTACCCACACGAATGTACTTTACAAGTATGAGGTAAAGAATAAGTTTTCTACATCCGTATATGATTTACTTTGGCGTGTTAGCGAAATTTGAATAATTAACAACCGCCCAAAGAGTACTTGATTCTAGTATAACATTTTTCACGTATTTTGGATCAAGGGATCATACGTTACTTAACTTTGAATAAATTGAAGCATGAATATTGACATAATAATATGTTAGATACATTACGTATATCAAAAGAATAATTATACGTATTAAATTGAAAGAAGGTAGAGTGAGTATATACTTACCTTGAGTCTTTCGTAAATCTTTGATTTAACAACTTGCGTAAAGAACAACTCTGTAAAACGTTCCGGCAGCGGGTGGACGATTGGCGGCGCCGTTTTCACCGGAACAGCCGCCGCGGCCCATTGTTGTCGCCATACATGTACACACATGCTCGGAACAGAGGTGAGGACATCGCCGTGACGATCCCTATAAAGGAAGATCCCTTAGATCGTACGACGTCCCTGGAAAACGCCTGGAAGGCTGTTTCGTGGCTCGTCGTCTACGAGCTCGCCATGAACAGCAGCGAAACTCGCAGCCGAGCTTCAAATCCTCATTTCTTCACCATTTTTTACGAAGCAAGTATGGATTTGAAAGAGGGAATACCCAAGAACACAATCATGCAATCAATTTCAAGTTTTAATAACACAAACACAAGAAACATAAAAATTTCAATTCAGGTTTTTCCAAAATCTTCGGCCGAAAGAAAACGCACCATACTTGACCATTTTTAAAAATTATTTGAGGGAAAATAATCGACACAAGTGTAGGAACAAGGTTCTAAAACCGATTGATCAAATACAAACATGTTCGGTCGGATTAGGGCCAAACCCAACCCGAACTAGGGTTCTTGGTATTCTTCAATTTTTTTCTTGAATTTTTATTTTTATTTTGATTAAATTTTAAAAATCAATAACTTTCAAACCATAAATGCTATAGATATGTATTATATATGAAAATGATACTGAGAATTATTATTTACACAATGGTGAAAACGGAAACGACAATAAATGCTGAAATAAAGAAGTAGTGTGTTACCTTTTTAAAGATTTAATGAGCAAAATGTTTAATCCACAATAAATGCTCTTAATGAAATTTTAAATTTTTGTTTGGTGGATTTGCTAGAGAAAATGACTAAAGTGGAGGCCAGGGTTTAATTATAATAGTATATTTATATAATTTGAAATTCATTCTTGGCCATTAGATTAGTTTTTGAAAACTTTACTTGAATTAATTAGTGTTTAACTTTATTTGTTTAGCCACTAATTGGATTTTTAATGATTATGCATTGATTTATTGCATAAATCAAAAAGTTTACCCGCACCGATGAGACAAGAATGTGTTTATGATATGGTTAACATGATTAGCGTCTCGTAACTTTTATAATGTTACGTTCGTTACGATTTGTCGTTAGTGGACGTGCGTGCGTTGATTTGCGTGATTTGCACGTATACTTAATCGTAAAATCTATCGGTCATCGGAATGAAACGGAAATTTCATGACTAACATAAATTAAATGTTCATACAATTTATTTGAATTTCCGGGTTCTCAGTCCACGTAATTGACATCTATACTGGTGGGGTCAAACTTGATTTAACTTATCAATATGATTCTAATTTCTCTCAATTTATATTCGACCAATTTAATTTATTGGTCTAAGAACATTCCAGTTGTGTACAAACTCCTTTTTCCCATCTCCTTTTCTTTTTTACAACTTCACACTTGCACGAGCATTTGCGTGTGCCTGATCAACTAGAATTAACAAAGCCTCTAGGTCTTATAACGACAAAATTTGTGATTTATATGTAATTCCAGTTTGGGTTTGACATTTGTATGAAAATATCTTAGCTGAAGAAATTGCCAAAGGTGTTCATCCTAAACAAAGACTATTTTGTGTGCACTTTACCTTTTCATTAATTAAATAATCTTATATTGTAATTATTTGCGCTGTTAAAAAGAATTTTGGTAAAATATATGCAAAGGGGTACGTGTTTGCCCAAGTGACTAATATATAATTATTCCTCTTATCTTTGTTTAAGTATATTAGAGGCGGAACGTACAACAATGATCCTATTACTTGTATACTTTTGTGCGTTAAACCAATTTATTAAGATGATTCTCGTGATCTGTCTCTCTCACTTCTTTCTAGCATGATGAAAAATATGCAAAGACAAAGTTCTATTCTTTTTCAATACTAAAGATAGATGATTTGTGAAATCTGATTGTCTATCCAAATAAGTGATTTGTAGAATTTGGATAGGTTTGGAAATAACTGATATAAGAAATTTAGTAATCTATACAAATCGTTGATTTATGGAAACTGGTTTAAGATGTGGTACTTGTAAAAGATCTTTCTTATTGACTTTTTTGCATTTAGACATTAAAATAATAGCAGTTATTATTATAAATCTACAACAGTAATCCCCTGTTATAACCAAAAATTTACAACAGCAATAGTGACGCTATTCCAAGCTGACCAAACATATATAGACAGGCATATTTACATATTTGTACACATTTGTGCCTATGTGTGCTGAAAGTGATCCAAATATATGATCCTTAGTGTATTCCCATCCCAATTAATGTACAGATTAAATATTCCCCCTCAAAATTATTTATTTACAATATAATGAATCACATGCTATTATATTTTGTCGATGAGGTATAATTATTTTCTTTAAAGGTTTAGACCGAAGGAGCAGTACATTAGGAGCATAATGAATCATTTGGCTCAGTAAATGTAGTTGCTTTACTAAAATTTATTTCTCACTTCATATTGATTTGCGTGGAGCTATTCCAATTATATAATCAAGTCCCTGTACTAATTAAGTAGTATACTTCTAGCAATAATGGTGTAAACTTATTTCGGTGGGTTAGAAGTTAATATTGTCATTCTAATTGGGAAGATCTTTGGTGTTCTTTTATATGTTTGTCTTGTTGCCTACCAAAAGAGAGCGACTACTGAGTGATTGTTCTCAGTATATTGACCAAGACCTTGTCATGCTTTCTGTTCTTTTTCCAATTCCTTTTCTCTTTGATGCACTTAAGCCATTCTTATTATACCTCATCAAGATATTTCCATGTATGGGATGAAAGGTTTCTTCTTATGGACTAAAAAGAGATCTAAATCTATATATTTTAATTACTCTGTGTTATAGCTGGATATTATAATTTTCCAGTAGGAGTTTGTGGTTCATTTGAAGCTGAGTTCATCTACCGGCATAATTTCTTTTACGTTTGATCCTGTAATGTCTCTGTGCAGGTCAATGAAGAAGCCAGTGAAAAGGTTATAGAAATTGAGCAGAAATATAATGAAATACGGAAGCCTGTTTATGCCAAACGTGACGAGATCATCAAATCTATTCCTGAATTTTGGTCCACTGCTGTGAGTTATTCATCTAAGTGTTTTATTACTTTAGATAATTAAGTTTGAGCAATAATGCTGTAAACTTGCATGATTTTTCATTTGAATGGCGTTTCTGTTTTTGCACCATGCAGTTCCAAAGCCATCCTGCACTTGGTGACCTTCTCATTGAGGAAGACCAGAAGGTATGGTACATGAAATAGAACAGCTACAGTACTAAATTAGTTGCAGTCAAGGTGATTTAAAGTAATAAGTTTCAAATTCTCTTCCTTTCATAAATTTAATAAATATTACTTGTTTTATTACTAGTCCCTTAGTTGTGTATGGGAATTTTGACTGATGTTTGATGGGTATTTATTGTATTTTCACATTCATTCTTGTCCAAGATCTTCAAGTATTTGGATTCTATTGAAGTGGAGGACAAAGATGTGAAGTCGGGATATTCTATCACCTTTGTAAGCTTCTTTTCTTATTTTATATTGAGTTGCTTATTGAATTTAAGTCAAAAGATGCTATAGTTTCTGTTTTATTAACATTTGATTCTAATATTAACATTCAGAACTTCAAGTTAAATCCTTATTTTGAAGATACAAAGCTCACAAAGACCTTTACATTTTTGGACGAAGGAACAACCAAGATAACTGGTACAGCTATCAAGTGGAAGGATGGCATGGTAGTACTAGTTGCATTCTGAATTGTTGCTTGTATATGTGATTTTCATTATCTATTTTATCATGTTTTTATATATTGCAATAACTGAGGGATTGAATATAAAGGGCACTGCTAATGGAGCTACTAACGAGAAGAAAGGAAACAAAAGGCTACCTGTGGATGAGAGGTACGTCTCTGATATAAACGCTATACATGCTCCAAAGAACAGAGGTTTAATCAAAATTTTGTGCCTCCTAGCCTTTTTAAACATTGGAAGAGAACTATAGCTATTCATATGTGGTTAGAATTGGTGATAAACTTGTCGATTAACTGATGGAAGCATTGATTAGTTTTCATTTGGTACATCACACCATTTTCAGCAGTTTTTATGATTCTTTCTACTGCTTTACGTTAAATCTCCATCATTTAAGGGGAGTTCTCATAGACCAAAGACTTCTAAATTAAAGACATGAAATCTGGATAATGATTTTAATTTTTAATTTTTTGCGGTTACTGAATAATGATTATTAATCAAATAGTTGACATGTATTATGCATATAAAATTACGAAACAAAAAGTAAATTTATCATCCTTAAATGATCAAAATATTGAATAAAAGAGCTTTAAAGTAATAATAAAGCATAAGTTTGATTTAAGAATCATCCAGATGCACTTCTTAATGAATGAGATTCATAATTCTGACTTGTTCATTCAAAAGTAATACGATTAAGTCTAGCATAGTATTAAATATGGAAGTATTACAATTAATTCTGACTTGTTCATTCAAAAGTAATTCAAAATCAGCAGGCCTTTCTAAAATAAATATGGTTTGAGTTGGTTAGGATGAGTGTTTAGAAATTGCAGATTATATTGTAAAGGAGAGATTCATGCTTTGCTTATGTACAACTACAAAGTAAGAAACTTGTATATATTGTGAAAAGAGTGTGACTAATAACTTGTAAATTGATTTATGAAAAGTATGTAAAAGTGCGCAACTAATTATTGTTGTAATCTAAATAGGTATATAGTATTTGAAATACTCTAAATAGCTTAGTTTCATTGAAGTAATTTTTTTTTCCAAGTTGCAATAAAGACTTTCAGCTGAAATGTCTTAAGGATTCAAAATTTGCTGTTATTCTTCCATCTCTGTAGGAACTTTATTATACCAATTTGAAAAGAATTATAAGGTGTACCATTATAGCATGAATTGTGTCATGTCATAGCCATTACATTCAATAAGATTCTTATACTGATACACCTTAGAGTATGTATCTGATTGCCTCTGTTTCTTGTCCTATCGTAAGATACATATTGCAGGCTGTTGATTTTTAATAAGTATGGTCTGAATTAGATGTTCTTAGGCTTACAACTGTTGAGGAGTCCAAAACTAGATGATAAAATGACTGGATTCTCTTTAAACAAGTTTAAGGATAAATGGTATCACATAAATAAGTTATGAAACGTTCATGCAAGATGAAAACTAAGAAGAAGGAAATGTGAAAGATCAATAAGGAAGAATAATGTGAAGATAGGATATGGTGAGCTTAATGGTTGAAAATGTACAACCTCTGTCGGGGTCTTTAATTGCAGAATAGCGAAACACTGACTGTATCCCAAATATGTAGATTATGTGGCAATCACATCACGATATATATTGATAAAAAGTCTAAAATCCTAATTCTCTAGGGGATAAGAATTTACTGAAATAATATATTTTCAGAATAGTCTTAACTAAATAAAAAATATTCCTGAATCCGTGCTATCACGGTTTCATCTAATAAGTGATTATATTAGTCTTTACCGAATTGAGCATGCTAAAAAACATACTTGTATTAATAATGAAAGATCTCCTTAGATTTTCACTATGCCCACCAAAGCCATCAAACATGTTGATATTCTATTTGTGTGTTTGCATTGGTATGACATATCATATGCCTGTGGCAGTGCCTACCCGAGAAGGAAAAAATTTGAAAGTCTGCGTATTTTCAGACATATAACTCTACCCCGCCCTCTTGTTTATCTCACGGATATTCCAAAAGAAACTTGTAGGATCTGTAAATATGTTATTCAAATACCATATTGGTTTTTTGGTATTTGGTACTAAGCTTATTTCCTCTAGTTTCTGAAAGTTATCTTTGTACGTCAGAAACATTTGGTAATTCTCAGCCTCTATTTTTGTTAAATGAGACCACCTTCGTCCAGAATCAATTGCTTCTCTATCCTTCCTATCCAAAACAAAATTGCTTCTCTATCCTTCCTATCCTGAAACAGAATTGCTTCTCTATCCTTCCTAATTCTATCCTCACTGTTCAAGCTATCTATCATGGCATTATAATAAAAATAGTAAATTAGGGTCCTGAAGAACCACCTCTCTCCATCAGGGACATTTGAATTTTCAGTTCGCAGTATCTTTCTATTCGGAAATGTAGTTTTATTTCATACAAAGAAGAAAAGGAAAATAATAGAAGTGAAAGCAAGTGAACATTTTTTTTGGGATTATTTTCCTGCCTGTACTCATTCAGATGTTTATATTTACAGTTTTTTTAGTTGGTTCAGTGAGACTCAACACAAGGATGCTATGGAGGGTGATGAGGTATTTCTGTATTTCTTGACTTTATACGTTTACTTGCATTTTTTTTGTTTTTACTAAATGATTCTGATGGTTCAAGATGTAATTGTAGTTATCTAGTTAATGTTGTTGGTAGCACAAAATATGTTACCTAAGATTTTTTCTTCCTTATCCTTATCTGTATCTCTTTTATTTCAGGTTGCAGAAGTAATTAAAGAGGATCTATGGCCCAATCCCCTCAAATATTTTAACAATGTATTGTTTCAGATTTATATATCGTATATATTTTGTTTGGAATTAAATGTACCCTCCATGCTACTTAAAATGCTGTGATTTTTAATTTTTTCTTATGTAGGAAGCCGATGAAGAAGATTCTGATGGAGATGAAGAGGACGACGAGGTAATTACAGATACAATTAAGGCCCCATCTACTTTTCTATGTTATGCATCTATTTGGCTCACTTATTAGCATTTGCCTGCACTGTGATAACCGTGAGTAAATTGATTTAATGATGCTTTGTTTGTGCGTACTGATTTAATCTCCAGGGAAAAAGCTCTCCACATCATAACTCACAAATCAATATATCATGATAAGTTCAAATGTTTTGGCTTATGTTGACTTACATGACATTATTATCTTTCATGGACAACATTCTGTGGATAGGTGAAAATCATCGAAACTCCAGTATCACATTATAGCATCACTGTACTGAAAGTGAAAAATAACCAAGGCAACCATGAGTTTTCAAAGCTCATGATTCATGAGCCATGTGATATTCTGAAGTGTTAGTTTTTGAATGTAGTATTCGTACTAGTTATTGTAAGATCTCAACATCGAAATCAGCAATGCCTCTGTGCAGAACTTTTTGAGCCTTTGGGATCAGCGGTCAATAAAATGAACTAGTTATTGTATGATCTATAAGTTGACTTGGTTTATACTCCCTCCTTCCACTTTTATTTGTCCTAATTTGCCTTTGGTGGTCAAACTAACTGTTTTTTTTTAATTTAAAAGTCTTTTTATGTTTACTAGATATAGGTACATATAAGAAACGTTGAATATTACTATCAAGTTGACTTTACATCTTCAAAATTTATAATTGATTTGTTAAATCATGAATTTCAAAATCGATCAATTTGACCATGAATAGGAATGAGTTATGGCTCCATTAGATCGTTATTTAGCAGATGTTTTGTCTATTCATTTTCCACTTTCATGGAAGTTTGACATATCTTTCTGTTTCTCAAGTCCCGACTTCTAATACATTATTGCTTATTATTTGTAGTCTCACTTGTCTATTCCTCATTTACCAGATTTTCTAGTTGAATCAACCAGAGTGATTTATATGCTGGTCTAGTTGCTTATCTTGTTAATCGTGTTTTATTGATCAGGAAGAGGGTAGCGAGGAAGATGAGGAGGATGACAGCTGAAGTCGCACGGTGGCTTGATGTTTACATCTTTTTTATCTAATGATGTTCTCATAGCGATTTCAAACATAGTTTTCAGTAATCAGACCTTTTTCAATAACAGGGATTAACGGTATATATTGCCATCAAAGGCAGCTATCTTCTAGTCTAGGTATATTATTCAGGGTATATATAGATGGTTAAGTATCAGTGCCAGTTATATCAGAAATCTTGTCATCTCCATTCTGGTCCTGAGATTAGCATATAATGATGATATTAGGCTGCCTAAACTTCTTGGTGGATATTAAATGGAAGTAAAATTAGTTTTTTTTATGTGTGTATATATATATATATATAAAGAAAAAGAAACAAACATTTGACATAGCTGAAGGTTTGATTGTAGGTTTTTGGTTCCTTATATTAGTATCCTTGAATTCATGTTTCAAATAAAACATGGTAAAACAATGACGAGAAAAAAACTTTTGCACGAGTGTTTTTTTTAATTTTAAAGTCGTACATATGATTTTAGTTGTAAAATCACTATTACACGCCCTCGCCGTCTCGAATTCAACTGCAACTGGCAGACTTTTCAGAACAATACTTGGTAAAGTTGAAAGTTTCATTTTATGGAGCATCTTTTAAGTTGCATTCATGTTTTGCTTTTCAAATACCAAACAGTAATTACTGTTATTTTAAAAAAAAAAAAAGTTGTAACAAGGTTAAGTAGTCTCAATTTACGTACTTTATGTGCTCAAGCCACCATTTTTCAGGTTTTACAGATGGGTTCTTAGATATTGTTAATGACGGGGAGGGTAGAGCAAATTAGCCTCCGCGTTATATTCGGTTATTGATATCGTCATAACCAAAAATATATTATCATAATAACAAGTGTCACTTGAAATAATTTTTAACTAAAAAATATGATGAATATACAATTGATCTGGCAACAAATTTTTTTGCTCGGGCTTTTTGCTCTCTAAAAAAAATTTAAAATTTACTTCCTGACATCAAATTTGCCATTTGGTTCGTGCAGGTTATACAAGAAAACTAAAATGTAGCGACTTATATATGCATATAGCCTTTGTCATTGTCTCATCAACTTCAATAAATAGACGTGTGCATGAAACTTACCAATTGTCATTGCCTATTTATATGTATGACACCAAGGACGTATACATACTGAAGGGGGAAATATTGACTAATCCCCGAGGAATTACAAGCTCATGAATCGGTTTAACACGTATCAAAACGTCTACAGAGTATTTGTAAATCATGTAAAAATTTTCTACTTACAGTAAAAAGTACGGATCAAAACCTTCCCAAAGGGTGTCATCACCTCTGGATTTGTACAACTGGCCAATAGTGGCACTGGCATCTTTCCCATGCGACTTAACTACTAACGAGTAAAGGTTAGAAACTAAGGGGTTACTCAAAAATGGACTAATAGCCTCTCCAAGTTCAGTGAGGTCAGATACTATGGACTTCTTGTTCTCAAAATCACCACCAAGAATGCAATTTGATAAGGCATGAAAGCCAAGAAGATTTGCATATAATGGAAGAAATGCATCCTTGTGGTTACCAACACCGCCTATCCACTCAGTTCCTCCGTGATTTCTGATATATTCATTTGCAAATGATATCAACTTCTGGCAAAATTTCATTCTCCATTCATGCAAGAAACTCTCGACTCTGTGTTTTTCAGAGAGGTCTGTAGCCAAAGGTTTTAAAGTTGGAAGCTTCTCAAGGTGGGAACAACAAATCTGACAGATCAGCAACTTCTCCTCGTGATGGTTATCGATTTCTTTGTCAAACACCCTTTTGACAAGATCATCCCCTCTTGAGACGACATTATTTGCCGCATTCAGAACCCACTGGAGAAGACAATCCAAGAACTCAACCCAATGACCAAAAACTGAAAACAGATGCTTAAAGCTGGAATAAATCACTTTATCCACTTGACTCGGTACCACTGTAGCCAAAGAGTTGCTCGTGTTGGAAGTAAAACATCTCTGGACATCCATAGCAAGCGTGCTTCTAAGGCTAATATCCTCATCCTCTAGAAGTGTTATGCATGTGAACCATAGGATTATAATTTTATGAGCATACATATTCGCAGCATGTTTCAACTCAAAACTAGAATAATCATATTCGGAAGAAAATTGATTATTGAAAACAAAAGGTCCAACAAGATTAGCTTGTTCCAACAAACCAGACGCTATAATTGACTCTGCAGCTGCCTTCCGCATGTTGACGGGCTGTGATGCATTACTTTGCTGTTTGATTAGGCTGATATAGTAACTAATGCAACTATAGAAGTTGGACAATCTTTCAAATTGATCAGACTCATTATCAATTGCTTCCTTCACAATGTCAGACCGAAAAGAGCTTGTAAGCAAATCTGCAAAACGCTTTACACATATACCCATGCAGCGGATGAGAGTTTCTCGGGTCTTTGCATGTCTTGTAAGCTTGTATAAATCAACTAACTTATCCCAGAACTGACACACTGCATCAGTATCCATATTACCGACAAATCTTGCACCACATTGTTGGTTCAAGTTCTGATATTTGAGCAAATTCCAAATGTAAAGAATTTTAAGAATGTAACAAGTACATCTACGATTTTCCTCTAGAGTCAAAAGTTTCATCAGTGTCAAGTGGAGGTTAGCATTGGCCCAGTTAATTATGCCACTCGCATAATAAGATTGTGCACTGTGCTTGTTAGCAGATTCCGAGGCCTTAAGGAACAAAAGAAGCCACTTCATTGTTGCTATTCGAACTTCATATGATGCATCTGACATGGAGACTAGCAGCCTTTCCTGGAATTTGGGGAAAAAAGCATTATCCACGAGAGCAACAGTGGATGAAATGGGTGCAGAGCATGTCCAAGGCATTGGGATGCCCTCTTCAGCTACTTCTTTGCATGCCTGAATAGCACAATTAAAATAAGAAAATGCTGCTTGTTTGCGTAGTTCTGCAATAGCTGGATCATAATAAGTTGGTCCACAAGCAGCTTCTACATCTAAACATTCTGAAGATAACTCCCAAAGAAGCTTTGAGATGGCTCCAATGCTTTTGCTCATTTCGCATGTCCTTGCAATGCTGAGCATGTTATCAAGGACCCGTATGAAGCATCCGTTCAGGACAGGACAATGACACAATCTGGGGCTTCCAATCCAGGAACGCAATGCAAGAACTTGAATCAAGTCATCAAGAATCTGATCTCTTTTAGAAAAATCAGCTAGATTTCTACAATTATTATCAAGAAGGGAGCTTAGCTGTAGCAGCATTCCGTGGATTGAATTGGATGAGACATGATATGTTTCATATGAGCTAATTAATGAGGTAGATGAACCTGGAACAAACAGCATTTGGTTCTCCACAGAAGGTAGTTCCCAGACAATATTGAACAGAACCGTTGGCAGTTTGTCATTTGATATTAGGCCTGTTAGAGCTTTTGCTGCAAGAACGCGAACTCGGAGATTGCCCTGAGTTGAGCATCTTCTTAGAAATGGCATGAACAAGAAAGGATCCAAAGCATCACCTGTTTCGCTTGTGACAGGTGAAGGCTTGAGTCTGGACAAGAGAATTAGCATGGGCCACAGGCTAGGATGCACAGCATTAGCAAAGTTGAACCCTGAATGTTCAGAACTATCTCTAAGCAACCCAGTTGCTACTTTCAGTTCACTAAATAAAAACGAGTGCAATGAAGGGTACCTTCACAAAAGACACATCTAACAATTGTAAGTATAGCATTATATCTTGACAACATGCAGTGGCTTTACATGATAATAAAGACAATATATCGAAAGGTCATAAAAGAGATTAAAGATAAAAGATTATTATACATCACAATTCCAAATGTGATCCAAAGAACATAGTCCTATAATCATGTTAGAGCACCCATTTTATTAAAAAAAATATCAAGAGGGAAGTAGATTCAACAATGTTGTAGAAAATATTGTGAACTTAACAGTCAACAAATTCTGCTGATACTAGACTTACAAGTGAAAAAAACTAAACTAATTAAGATTGAGATCAAAGGCAAGATGTAGAATGCAGAGAACTTGTGAATATATAATACAACTAGAATTAGATGATGATGTCAAGTGAGCAATGTAAGAGTTCCATAAGAATACATTTGGTCAATACAAGAGCAACTAATGCCTTCAATTCATTCTCTGTGGCGTTGTTAATAGAACATATTGAACATCAAACTGCTAGCTAATTTCTGCCATATAGTCTTATGCTGATTAGGTGGAGTGTATGGTGAGGTCAATCTCTTCATTCTCATATTTTAGAGGGTCTGATGTACTGTGATACATGCAACAAAATACGAAAAGTTTCAAACCCAGTTAATGCTACAATCAGCAAGCTATATTACTGCTACAGAATTATAAAAGAATGTAACCATGCAAGACCGGAAACATATACTCCGCATTAAGATATTGTGAGACAAAATGTAAATGAATGACTATTACGCAGAGCGTACCTATGAAAAAATTCAACCCCAGTAATTGATCTTCTGGCAGATTCTCGCTTCTGTACGTTAAGGAAGCCAATCATGCGCCGAACCAAGGCAGTGTATGCAAGGCAGGCACTGTTTCGAATCTCCCAGTATGAAGAAGAAAAAGAACTTATTGAGATTATCAATGCCTCGGCAGAGAAACCTGAAGTATCAGTTGCTAGGTTGGCATCATTGAAAGCAGCTTTAAGGACATTAAAAGCATGCACAGTGGGAATAACACCCTCATCTCTAGTCTTTGAGATTCTATCATTTGCATATATCTCAGATGGCACTGTAGATGGAGTTTCTTGATTTGGGTTTGTCAAAAAACTATTGCTTGCGTTACTAGATGAAAATTTCACTTCAGCTTGTTTGATCAAAGGTGTCCTCGCTACGTCAACTAGCCATCTTAGTGCCCTAGGGAGGAGCCTCTTTGGTGTGCCTTCTGGCTCCGAAAGAAAGAATGCAATAAATGCAGCAGGAATACCTGCACTTCTCCTTAGTAAGTCATCAACTGTTTGTCCCTTCGCAACTGTTCTTTCCATAAGTTGCTCCATCCAGTATTCAATTAACTTACCAAGCCTGAAAGTAGGATCAGTATTAGCACTGATTTATGATGCACATCTTATTCTTTAATACAAAGCTGCCACATTTAAACATTTGATAGTAGTCCCTCTAATTCCAATAATAGATCCCAATAAAAGCAAAGAATTTTTTAGTATGGTACACAAGTTCATCATCAGTAATCCAACATCTAGCAAACACTCCATAAAGTAATTCAATACAGCATGCATCTCTTTTTTTCCTTTCTTTGAGGATCTCATACATCAACATTCAAACACCCAGACATCACCATCAACCATTTGCGACTAGTTTCATAATCAGGAAAATAATAACGTTTCGAAAAGGCAATTGCCAGAAAACAGAAGCACGAAAGCTTCAATCAGAAAACAGTAACTGGAATAATCAAGCGTGTATGCAACAAAACTCAGGCCACACCTAATATCCGAATCGCAGAGCTTGTATATGTAAACTTTGTATGGAGGGTAATCTAGTCTTGAAATAGAAATGCATCTCAAATTTTGGAGCAAACCAAAAGTAAAATAAATAGACATTTAGATATCATCACTTGGTGCCTCTTAAAAAATTAATGATCACAAACACCAATAAATAAATAATCTCTTCTTTTTCTTTTTATTAGTAAAGCCCAAAAGTGATCTATTGCATTGGCTCTTTGGGTGTTCAACAAATGCTGCGTAAAAGATTGGAACGTGAGTAAAGCGGTATGGCCGAGAAGCTAGGAACAGTATAGTTATGAACATTCATTCAGATATCATCCTGAACTTAGTCATTTTCTTCTTTATTTTTAAAAGAATCATTTTTTCCAAAATCAGACAAGGTGTCTGCATGTATAAGATTTATGTTTTCTCAAGGACTTCTCTTTTTGGGGTGTTTCTTTCTCCCCCCCCCCCCCCCCCCCACAAAAACCCAACAAGACACACACACACTCTTACTTTTTTGGTGTGTATTAAGCATAAAGAGAGTATGAAATTCAAATGCACCCATTCACGTATTGAAATAAGTTACAAGAAATACCTTGGATCATTTGAACAAAGTAGGCGATTGCAAAGAGCAGTAAATCCAGCTCTTGTCTTATCAATTGCACCGTTGTGCTTCATTTTCAGAAGAACATCCAAGAAGTGGTTTCCAATTGTCTCAAGTTGTTCCAAGTCAAGCATTGGATAAGACCCCGTCATTAAAGCATCATTATCAGAAAATGGAGCCTCTGGATCTGACGTGTCTGAAGTGGGTAACGGGATTTTCCTTATGATAGTTCCCAGAAGGAGGCTCACCTGGAAAAGAATAATCAATTAATAAAAAATTATAGATACAAGTCATAAGGACCTTTCTTGTGAGTTTATCAAAAACAGATAGCCTAAGCAAACGGAAGTAATTATCCTTGATTCTGTTTACTTCAGAAACTGAGTCTTCCTTTTCTTGGATTTCCAACAATACCCAAAGGCCAAAAGAAGACATCAAAAAAGGTGATAATTCCATTACCATTATGACATTATCTGATACAATATGACAAATATACACCCATGTGAATCAGGAAAAAGGTATACCTCCTTCATAGCAAGCCAGCAGCCCACCATGACAATCTGTTCTGAAGGTCTAACATCTCGAATCATTTTAGAGTTTTTAATATTATTTTCGGATGAAGAGACAGCAAAATCTATCTCCACAGCATCCAAAAGAAAAACATCATCGTCCATCATGTCATCCATATCCTCAGGTAAGTGCCATGCATCTGCTGAAACCACCCAAAGGGCCAGTGCAGTTATTCGCATGACCAGTTTTAAGAGCTTATCCAAAGCATATTTCATCTCAGAGAGATTACAGAAAATGACACTAGAGCTCCAATCCAATTCCTCAAAAGTATAACGAAGAGTGAGCAATATGCCGTGAACAAAGCTATTCTTGCAAGCTTCAGAAAGATCCTTCTCTCCCTCCTCCACCGCAACATGCAACCAATCAATCAAAGATCCTATATATTCTATTGTAGGAGAGCTACAAGTACTACTTTGGCAATCCCCATCTACCGGTGCAGACTCTGGATGAAAAGAAACAACACTGGGTGAAGCTCTGACAATCCATCCAAGTTCCAAAACATATTTCCTAAATATAAGGCGCATGGTCAGAGCTCCAGCATCACTTTCTCTAACACGAGGACTGCTAACTAATTTCTTAGCCCATACAATTACTTTCTGGACCATGTCTGGACTAGAAATTCCAGGAAGTGGACTGGGAAAATGCAGCAATATGCGGAAGGAATTCTCTCTCAGCCGATCCCAACTGTCAACTATTGAACCAACTAACAGCAAAGTTGAATCAGGTAAAGTAAATGATTTACTATAAGGACTAAGAATAGTTTCAGAAGAATTAGAATAACATTTGTCTTGCAACGGAGGAACAATAGACCATGCATTGTTCATTATCAACATAAGATCCATAGCCATTATTTTCCGCTCATACGGTGCAGAAGGATAACATGAAAAAAATAAAAAGCAACTAAGCCACTTCATAAATCGAAAGAGGTCTTCTGCTCTGTTGATCACAGTAGCATCAATTACTTTGTAGGGATAGAGTTCATTATCGTCTTTTGATGCAAGAGGTTGCCAGAGTCCCTGCTTAACTTGCCTCTCCAATGCTGTTCGAACTCGAGAAAAGAATTTCCTAAACAAGCTGGTCAACTTCATCTGGAAAGCTGTTGAGCAACATCTCATATTTAAAGGTACTGCATCTTTCATTAGACTGAGTTCCAAAGAGGAGGGCAGACTTGATGTCTTAGGATTCAAAAACAGAGACTCTGCTGCATCTATACGAAGTGACTCATCAACATGGGTCAATGCCAATATTAACCAAGTGACCAGGACTTTGACCTTCAACCCCTTTACACAGACAAGAGCATAACACTGATGTTTTTCCATCTTTGCCTCATTTTCTACCTGAGAAGATGGAGAGTTCTCATACCAGTCAATGTCCCCTTCTATCAAAGCAAGAGAACGAGATACCTTGAGCAATGAAACCAAAACTGCAACTTGCTGCTCAACTCTAAGAACCATATCCACGCCACTAAGCTCAGGGAAAACCATTTCATCATTCTCTCCACATCGACCAACTGAAAAGGCAATCATAGGAAAGATACTATCTACATCCACTTCAAGCAACACTGGTAAAGCATAAGTGTTCAAATTTGACCGGAGCTTCGAAACTCCAGAAGCAAGTCCATATAAAAATGGAAACAAGCAATTACCTCTGTATTTTATATACCCACTTTCAACACCATAATTACTCCAACACTCCTCACGCAAGCACTCAAGGAAACACTTAAGGAATGTTGTGACAGCACAGCACACATCATCATCAATATATGCCCATGTTGTCTCAAACAACAGATCAGATTTCATATCCAAAATAGTCATTGCTCCCAACCTTTTGGTTAACGAAGCTAAAGGAACATATCTTCCCTTGCAACGTGGGCCCAGTCGAAGAAGATCAGATGCAATCTTCTGCAGAAACAACTTGATTCTATCACTACCCTCTCCCTCTGCCCAACGAAGGCTCGACTGAATGTCTAAAAAGATATCAAAAATAAGATGAACTTGTTTCACCGTTTGACTTAGAGGGTCTTCCAGATTATTCCATATGATCCTCAATATTCGAGCTCCCATGTCCTCAGATATCAGATCATTATTTTCCGTAGGATTACCGAGATTAGTTTGTATAGATGTTTTAATCTGTTGTAAACAGATCTGCATCACCGTCAATGCATGAAAGTTGAAATGACTATCAGTGGGGTTCTCACAGTAGTCACATAACTCCGGAAAAATTCCATCATAAAGTATTGCCCAAGAACCAGTCAATGCATTTCTTGGTGTACTAAAAGGAGCATTGAGTACTGTTCTTGAAACTGCTGTGAGGATGCCTCTTATCAAGCAAATTCTACTGAGTACAGGAATTTTGCGGATTTCAGTAAACAAATCCCCCTTGTACGGAAGCTTTGCATTTAGATCGACAACTTCAAGATTGGAACCAGCAAGGGGCGTCTGATAAAAAATTCCTTCCATGATGGCCAAACCAAGCTCATCAGGACTAAGACACCCTTGCAGAGCAGCACAAAAGCTCACCCCTGCTGCCACTAAGCAATCCCTTGAATATGCTGCTGATTTCAAAAGACTTAAAATTGTAGAAACAATCATCTCCAAAACACCATTCTCAGAGTTTGTTTTTAAAGCATTAAACTTGGAGGGAAACCTTTGAAGCAAGTAGTACATACAAGACAAAGCCTCTTGACATTGTTCCATAACAATCGGTGAAGGCCTAGAGCCATCATCAGTCTCCAAGATCACGGCTTTCAGACCATAAACTATGTCCATTCCTACCAAAACCCCACATTCCTCCACAATTTCCACTAAATACCCCAACTTGGGAGAACCCATCATAGACAATGCCGCACGCGACACACAAAACCTCTTCCCTTTCCCATTCTCCCCACCATACTCCTCACAACGTTCCCGAAAACAATTCCCAATCACGGGCTGAAAATTCTTAGTTTTTGCAAGAACTGCAACTAAAGTCCTATGTAATGGCAAAGAATTCTCAAAAAACAGTATTTCCAGATAAAATCTCGCCGCAATATAAACTAAATTCTCCTCAATACCTGCTTCTGCGAGCAAGTCCGAGAAAGCTGAAGCAAGCTTTTTAACATGACTGAGTTGAGCATAAGTTGAATTGAGGGAAATGAGTTCTTTCAATTGGAAATAATAACTAGTAAACGCAGATGTACCGTGAATAGCAGACAATTGATTTAGTGATTCTGTGTAGTAATGAGGAAATATGACAGCACTGTAAGTGTACCGATGCCGATGCTGTAAAGCTCGCCATTTTGCGGACATGTTCGTGCAGATTCGGAGGTTGAATGCAACTGAGGAATAAGAAATCACTTGATTGGTTTGTGAAGAAGCACAACGTCTTTCTCTCTCTATATATATCTATGCCACGGTAATTTAGAGAGAGAAAGAGAAGACGAAGGAGACCGGAGTCGGGAGGAGGCGGGTTTAGGGTTTTAGGATCATTGTATTGGAGTAGTTGACCACTGGTCAATTTTTTGTTCTCTTCTTCTTCTTCTTGCACTTTTTTATTTTGTTTTATTCAGTAGTAGTATTTGGCATTATCGAGGGAAAAGTTAATATCGAAAAAGATTAATGGACAAAAATATATAACAAATAAAGAATTTAATGTTTATTGAGAATTAATTAAAATACGCAAGGCCAGATAACATTTGGCATATACCCAAGAACTCTTAAATGGAAAATTACATGATGTGTAATTGTGTACAATAATAAAAAGTTTTAGTTAGGAATTCGTTGTACTAAGAAGTGGTGAGTCGCATGGTTGTTCTCGGTAACAAAAGAATAGCAAGGACCAAAACAAAAAGGTAGAAACGAATATCATACAAACGAATAATTAGTCTAATGCTCTCTGTTTAAATGTAAGAAAAAAAATTGGGAGAACACAACTTTTATAGCTCAATATTTCTACTCCTAATTTTTCAAACTCCATGATAGAACCAAAGAAAATTAAAATTGCATCAAGATCTTTATGTCTAAGAATTCCCAACGTATAAAACTAATTCAGACAAAATTTTAACAGAAAGGTTAAGATTCTTCGGGTGGAAAAGGTTAACAGAAATAAACCTACCCTTTTCTTCTGTGCGCAAAATCTATTAAGATGGTGTATTTTGCAAATCTGAGTGAAAATGTTACTTTTGGTGCATTTCGTTCTATTTATAAATAGGAAGTAAGATACAAGAATATTAGATTGTCTTATAGACTGCCTATAGGAAATTTGATACAAGACAACTGATATAAAATTGTGACAGTAACTCAAACCGCAGTAACCCATATCAAATGTCTAGCATGGACTACTTATGACCGACTAGTATTTAAGGAATTGAAGTGTATCAAGGAGTAATAGAATACCAAATACAGAAACCCCCCTACCTTACCTTGTGAAATAAGGAAATAGGTAGTAGGAATAAACGAATGATGGCCGACGAAACTCACGAGGTTGCTTCCTAATACGGCCATAGATACTGTTGATGAAAGGTTAGCCAGACATGGCCATGGCCATGGCCTTTCATCATGAGACCAAACTGGAAAGAGCAAATAATTGCAAAACCACCAGGCAAACCAGAAGAGACAACAAAAGGAAACAAGAGTTAAGGGATACCCATTTGAATCTGCAGTAGTTTAACAACATTCCAAGTTACAGTTCCACCAGTACCCGAGGTTGTGAAACAAATTCAAACAATTCTAAGCAAGGTACCGATATAACTTCCTATCTACTTTATCCCTCTCTAAAAATTCTCGCTCAATCAGAGATTCAATTCTTTTCTTTATTACAACTGGGTTCGCCAGGAATCGCGACTGTAGTTGCTTAGTAACCTCAGCTACAATATTGTTGTGATCCAAGACGCGCCGAGCCTTCATGATCCTCACTATTGCTGCCTCAATTTGGGGCTTTCTGTCTTCCTCTACTCTTTGCCGTGTCTCCTGTTTCTCTGGTTCGGACTCTTTTTGTGCAACAACAGTACCTATCTTTATTTTGTAGAATTTACTAGTGAATTTATCATTAAAAATAAAGACATCATCCTCCGCAATATCCTTGCTCATGGGCTCTTTGCGAAGGACATTCTTCCCTTTAGCGCAGGCCAGTGACTGCAGGCACCTCTTCAAGTCTGGGGTGGGTATCTCTGTTGCCTGTTCAATTTCTCTATAACTCTGCTGATCAGCATTGTTGAAGAGCATCAAGATACACATCTGGTATGTGGAGACATTTAACTCATGCTTCTGACCTTTTCCAAATGTTACTTTCAAGTCTGCAGTGCCCATATTTGTTTGCCAGGTCAATCTCCGACCAGAGTGGGTCCCAAGATAATACGTTCGGAACTTATCACAGACACCCAAAATTTCTGGTGGAAGGTTGCAAGGGATACTTGATTGAGTTGGCCAAGATCCTGTAGTGAGGACCTGAACAGCAAGTGTAGGTCCGTCTGCTATCTCTGCACCAATTGCTGAATAGAACCCCTGCATTGTGTCTTGGGAGGTCTTCATATCAGTGAACATGCCTTCCAACTTTGAAGTGAATTGATACCCGCACTCAGTTTTGAGCTTGACTATCAAGCTTCTTTCTGCATCATCAGAGACAGTCTTCCCGGAGAGAAGTCTTTTTGCCAAATGTTGCTTGTAATACTTCTCAAAAACATCTTTTTCTTGTAGGTAACGAAAGAGCATCATCACCTTGTCCAGTACAATCTCTACATCCTCCTCACTAACCCCTTTTAGTCCTTTGCGGAGCTTATCATCAACAAACAAAGAAATGAATTCTGGTGAACGAGGATTCAAATTGATGAAATATTCAAAGGAGGAATTCAGAGCATTCTGAAAAGTCTTATCATTGTTAAATGCCAAACTGATAATCTTATCATGCTTATCCTTTTCATCCAACAGTCGCTGCACAAAGTCAACAGGATCCTTCAACTTCTCTGGATCAGTTACTAGCTGCTTTCCCGTCTCTCGAATGTGAGAAGTCATGACGTCTCTAACTAATGAGAGCCCAGTACTAACCCTGCGGAACAAGTTATACATCCGACCGAGATCTTCATATTTGTCATCAACAAGCATATTGACTAAACCTGAGTTCTCCATATGGACTAATCTCTGCATATGACTTTCAATCATTTCCTTCTCAACCACACTTGTTATCTTTGCTTCACTTTTTAAGTCTAAGTAGTGGGAGACTCTCTCAATCTCCTCATTAAGACGTTTCTCAGCTTTCTTTAGATAATCTCCACAATCACAGCAATCTATAAACTGCTGAGACTCACCTCGATAAAAATCAGCTGATACTTCGATAAAAGGCTTCTCAAAGTCTTCTTGGTAAACAGAAGAACCTAAATCCATTAGCATTTTTGTTATATTCCTCATCAGACCACGGTTTATTACTTCACCAGTCCTTTCCCTGTGTACAAGTTCAAGGAGTGTAGATTGAAGCCTCATCTGGATTTTGCTAGAGTGGATAATGTTGTCCCTCCACAAATTCAACCCAAGCTCGTGAACTGGTGTCTTGTGTGTACTAGGGATAAAAGTTCTATCCATGTACATGAGTATGTCTCGAATCATTTGCAGCGCCTTGTTATGGTCTGCCCATTTCCTGTTTAGTTCTTCGAGAAATGAAGGTCCTTGAGCAGCCTCAATGGACTTCGCTATTTCTTTCAGATGCACTGTCATAGTTGATACTAGTCCAGAGTAGAGCTTCTCACCAAATTTGTGCAAAACCATATTGTAAGCATTCCTGAATTAACACCAGATAATAAGATCAGAAGTATAGAGCAAACATAAAAAATAATGGCTTTGCTTGTCATTTCTTATTTCTTAAATAAAGCCACTTGCATAGAATAGTTATTCTTGCTGCTCCAAAAAAATAAGTATCAATTGCTATTCCACCAAAATTAAAGGAAAGAAAATTCAATGTTCAGCCAACTTAACTAAAATGCAAGAAACCTCATCAAAACAGAAAAATATAGTATAATATTTCTGCCCAACTACTTCTTACAGCAGTTTCAAAACAGCATATGTTACTGCTACATATAAAAGGGTTATAACGAAATTTGCATGCTCAGAGGAATGCACAGTACATGATACAGCTACGGGGTCTTCTCGAACTCTGTAAAGACAAAAACTCTTGAATAATGTAGAAAGAACAATGCCAAGTTGGGACTAGAGAAACAAATAGACCTTTATTGGTATTTCTGTTGAGAGGAGAAGACTGACAGTTGAGAAGCTTAGAGTCCATTAGTCATGAAAGACGAGGAAATGGAATGTGGCAACATTTTAAAGCTTACAAGCTTTAACTATTGAGCTAAATATTTTCACATTAATATTCTTAGTAATGAGCCTCCAACTCAAAAATTAAAGACTTTAAACCTTGGTCTAAAATTCATGGCCTCTGTGATAGAATTACAGCATTCTTAATTTCTTAAAAGTAAAATGTAAATCATCACAAAAGAGGCTTATCTAAAAGTAACCAAATCTTCTTCTTTAATGATTTAACAGGGTAAATGAATAACACATAAATTACATAGTGAAAGACATCCATCACCGACCAGTGAGGATCCAGTCTCAACTTTATAGAATTAAGGAATGTCATTGATTCTATAATATGCTAAATATGGCATTAGGGAAATATAGAGCACTTAAATTTAAAATTCTGCCAAATTGAAGACAAGAATATATGATATAGTGTGGCAGAAACCACTATTTACTACTCCATCGTCATATCAGTGACATACAACGCATAAAGCAGCAAAAAGTACTCAATCAGTAAAATTACAACAGTGCCTTTGGCTGAATACACAGACTCAATCACATGTAATGTATGAGTTATGAAAGAATCTTTTTTTTTCCTTATGATGCTATGAGATAGATGAGATATTACCACCTTCACGCCAGAGCCAATATCTCATTGCTGCTTTTGTTTTTTAGAGACTCATATCATTCTCTTGAAGAGAATGCTGAAAAAAATACATAAAGATTGCAAGGGATAGATAATGGCCAAGCATGTTCAACAGATGCCTGATTGTAAAACCACAGAATATAGTCATGATTCCTTAAGCAAACCCAATTATACAAGAGAAGGTATTACATGCCATACACTGCATCCAATGGCTGACATGATGGAAACCACATCACCTAAAAGTTAAACAATTAAATTCCAACTTCCAGAAAATCTTAATCGCTTGGATTCTTTTCTCTACAATTCATCTCAACTTTGAGATGAGAATTTTGGAGAGAAAATTGAACTTTTTCCTTTCCATTTCTCTCACTCTCTCATAAAACTCAAAGACAAAGACACTAACTTAGCTTTATTTTAATCCTCCCTTTCTTTTTCTCTCCTAAATGAATTTCAAAGACGGGTAAAGCCACATGATGTCTATGCAACATATCATAATTAAGCAACAACTTGCCATAAGCGAGCAACTCAAAACTCAACCAACAGCGAAAGGCGCTTGTGAAAAACTTTGAAACTCGTCATATATGACTAACCTAATAATTTCGGACCCAAAAAATAAAACATACGTATTTATTGACCTCAGAGTGCTCATATCTAACTTTCATCTTAAATTTCCATTATTTTCAAAACCTAAACCTTGCGAATTTAGATATAATACAATCAGATAAACATCGTATACAGTTCAACGAGATAAGCATATACAAGTACACAACTAAGAAAATCAACAGATACAAATTGGACCTGTAAAGCTCCTCGAAGCTAAGGCCGCTAGCGTTGTGATTATAAATCTCATGAATCGCATGCTCCAAAATCTTCCAAGTCTTCTCTGCGTACTTCGGATCCACCACGACCCGATGCTTAAACGCCTCAATCTGAAAATTCCTCTTCTTCTGAGCACTCATCGTCTCGAATCCCGATGATTCCCCGAATTAAACCTCTCCTTTCACCCGATTACAATCCAAAGTTCGACCGTCCGAATCTTAATCGCCCCTCTTTCAGATTTTAGGGTTTCAATTTGACCAATCACAATAATACTTTGGTATGAATTAAATTGAACAGACAAATGATAATTAGGATTTTTTTTATTATTACATTGGCGAAGGAAGATGCACGAGGGAAGCAACAGAAAGGGCGTGGGGTAATTGGAACTTGCAAGGTCCCTTATAGCTCATATTGTTATATATTTTCATCTTCTTCTTTGTTTCCCCTATTTTTAGTTTTTTTTTTCTTATTAATTTTGGAAAAATAAAAAAAATAATATTATTTATTTTTTGTTGCAAGAAATACTATTACCTAAAAATTTATAGACACGTTTACATACTTGTTAATTATCTTATTTTTTATTAACATGCAAAATTCAAAATTCATACATATTAAACTATCTTGCTATCAACTATTTTATATAAATTTTTATTAGTGTATAAAATTTAAAATTCTAACATTCTCACTTATTTTTATAACATATACTCGTATAAACAGCTGATATAAGAAAGACCCCTTCTTGTTCATATAAGTATACCTTGTGTTCAAAAATAAAATTCAGACTTTCTTTTGACCAAATACTTCATAAGATACTAAAATTAATTCTTCTTTTAACAGACATTTTCCACTTCCTTTAGAATTGTTGTTTTCTTTTTGTGATGTTTAGGTTTTTTTCTCTTATAAAAATTGTGTTTGATTTTATTTATGTAAAATTTATAAGTCCTGTTTTCGGTTATTGGATTATAAGTAATAGGGATCAAATGAGTTTTAGTTTATTTTTGTAATTATACCTATTAATTTTATATTTACAAGTTCGTAAATTTTCAAAAAATTTAATTGTATGATTAACAGTTCAACCAACACCTCCGGCCCGAACTCTGCTCGAATGTAGTCGGTGATTTTGTCAACGAGCTATGCGCATAAGTTTTTTAATTACAAAAATGATTTCTTCCCAAATCATCAGAAAGAGAGATAACAACATAAAAATAATGATCTATAAGTTTTCTCACTTTTTAATACTATATGACAGAATCCCTAACCATCTAAAATTAATAATTTTATAAGGTTCAAATACATTGATTGTTATATTATTATAAAAATTATAAGAAAATTCGCACTATAAATGATTTCAAATAGTATTACGTACACATTCGTTATTCGTAATTGTAACAAACTTTTATAATTGTTTATAGAATACGAAAAGGATGAGATGTAATAAATATGCAAACATTTATTTGACACAATATATATTATCCTTGACTTTTATATAATTCGTAAGATTTGATATTTTAATTTCATATGTACAAGTCAAAATAAGAGCAACGATTATTATTTTGACTATCGATCCGGTCAATAATGTCTACTGTCAAGCTATTTGCACTCATCAAATTACACCATTTTATAAGGAATATATGTGTTTTAATCTAAAATACTAAAATAGAATAATGTTATTTCATTTTTATTACTAAAAAGAATAAATTTTAGTATACCTTAAACATATATTCACATTCTATTTTCTTTCATAATGTACTAAAAATGAGATAGTGCATGAATCTAAAAAACGAAAATGACATGCTGCAGTTCTTATTTATACGTCTAGTAATATTTTTAGATATTGCATAGTCAGAAAAAAAAAAAAAAGAAAAAGAAAAAAGAACAGCATTGCTACTTGCTAGATTTGACTGAAGGTCATAAACACATGGTTGACACACGCCTGGTGTGGTTTGTTTCCAACATTTTTTTCTGCATTCACGAATATGTCCTCACTCCAAGTTTCCACAGGCTCCCAGTGAAGGGTAAATTTGTCATTAACGGATCCTTCTCCCACGCAAAATGCTCATGTAATCCGATTACAAGCTCGTCAATGGCAGGTGTCCACCACACGCCCTCGCGTGGATGTCAATCCCAGCTCGCCCTACAATAATACTCTAGTTCCGTGTCTCTCTCTCTCTCTCGTCTGCTCCAATTCAAGGTATGTCTTGATTATAATCCTCCGTATATTTAAAGATTTGTGATGAAACTAGGTTTAATTCTGTCAAGTCTGTGCGTTTGTATACGAATGATTGGATTAACCTTGATCTGCTCTATGTTTCTTAACGTTTATATTTTCTGTTTCAATCTCCAGCTCAATTTTATAGTTGAAATCATTGTTTTCCTTAAGTAATTATTGACAAATTTCAGGTTTATTGGTTGTGTATGTTGCTATGAATTTTTGCTTTTGTCAATGTCTTGTAGATTGGGTGTTATGTGGATGAATTGTAATGACAATTTCTTTTTTCATATCATGTCAAAATGGGAAACATTATTTCTGCAAGTTTTCTTTCGTATTTTGATATTTCTACGCGTGGGGTCTATATTTCATGTATAAACTACTTGTGTCATATGGATTAAAGATTGTAATTGGGGGACCCCATGAGGAAATGCTTAAAAGAAAAAAAAGAACTTGTGAAAATAGTGTTTCCCTATCCAAACCAACCTGAAATCTATATGTTTGATTGAAATCCCTTTTTCTGATTTGTGTTTGTGTGTCTTTTATAGATAAGCTTAAAGACTAGTATTTCCTTTATAACTATATACGGATTGCACCCCAAACTTACACCACCCTTATGGAGAAGATTACATGAGTGGTATGGTGGACGGAATTTGTTGGCCGGGCTCCACTCTGTAGCATTTACAAGCTCACAGAATTTTGTACAGAAGCTAGACAGTTCCAATCTACCATGTTATTTTAATGTAATACTATGTACGTACGTATAAGACCGGCCAACCTCTGTACCCTCTACTGTCAAGTTATTTCAGTCTTTTTGCTTGAAGGGTTAAAAACTAAAATAGGGAAAATAGTGAAGTAGTGGATCTCCAAAGAAATTTTGTATGACTAGATCTTTTTGGATGTGATGTGCATTTTATTGTATGTGTTTTCCATAATTCCATTGTCGGACTATTTTCTACATATATAGAAACATTAACAGAAACACTGCAAGTGAACCATGTTATTTTCTCAGCAATAATGTATGTTCATCAACCTGCTCCTGAGCTTTTGTTGATAACCAAACTTGTTCATTGTTTCACGTAAATACAGTTATTCTTTTCACTCGTTCGTACACTTATTATACATGCCTTTGTGTTTTCTGAATTACATAGTCCTTTTTTCAGGTTTTCTGCTAATTCAACACCGAAATTAGTGAATCGGTACAACTGAAATGGTTTCAGAGGCTCCTATTTCAACAGGCAACCACAGTAATGTGGTTACAGAAAAATCAGTCAGCAGGTAGATGTATTGTTAGTTTATGCTTTTAAGCCTCCTAAGATCTTGTGACTTGATTATCAAATGATAATGTTAAGGAGTGTTTATATGCTGTTGTTTTGGTAACAAACGAATTTGACTACTTCAAAATAAGAAAAAGCATTTGTGGGCAGTGCAAACCAATATTAAGTGATACACTTTACGGGAAAGGTTTGCAGAAGCTTTAGCAAACTAATGCATTTCCATTGGTGCAATTGTGCACTATTATTTGAAAATTTCAAATATGGGCCCAGGCGTGTTGTCACTTAAAATCACTAGCAAGTCAGCAATCTTGTCAAAGTCCAGCATTCATATGACATTCTCCATGGGTAAATGCAAACTTGTATGACTCATAATAAACTGAAAGGGCATTTTATCTTAAAAGACAAAAAAAAAATAGAAATAGAAACAATGATAAATAACAGCTAAACTAACAATCATTATCTTGGCGGGGTCACTGAGTTACATCTTCAACTAAATAGCAAATGTTAAACTTTGAGAATTATCCTAACTTAAAGAGATCAAAGAAAAAGCACATACAGAGACTCATGGGAGCACTACTTTTGGAGGTCAAGCCTGGTATCCAGTGCCATAAATCTGTTTACCAATTTAGACATATAATCCTAACGGAATAGCATATACAGTAAGGTTAAGTAGATTTGGGAGTTTAGTCTCCACCTTTGATATATGGAGGTTATTTATTTAGAACTAAATTATGGAAATGGACAAAAGTGCAAGAGCGGAACATCTACCAATTTTTTGTGTATACTAAGTTCTATTATTTTGTATATGTGATAATGCTCTATTTTTACCATATTGGCTTATCGGCAGTCAATCCTACATCAATTTATCATCGACTTGGTCTAGGTTAATTAATATGGAATTCTCCCTCCCTAATAGCTAGGTTTGTGGAGGGGTTCTCCTAGGATCATAACAAGTGTTACCAAAGCAGTGTGATCTTCGTCATGGAAAGGATTATGTAAAGTAGATCAAAATATTGGTAGATATATGGTCAACCGGTGTCATTAGAGTAGAACCACAGTGGATGTTGCTACGCAACCTTGGTGCCGGTGCCTGCTGTGACTCTATATCCAGTTTCAGTTGTATAGATAACTTGATCTGGGCTGATACGGTCTTATTCTCTTCCTCCATAACAACTAGCTTTTAGGAAGTGTCAAGCTTTTAGAAGTGGCTAACATACTTATTAAAGGAAAGAGCTTCCACCATGCGGTGGGTCATATATACTGACTATTGTTTGGTGTAAAAGATATTTATGGTAAAATCTCTGGGTTCTTAATTGTCTCTTGTCATTTATTGGAGGTCATTTATGTTACAGGTCTTCCTCCAGTAAGAAGAGTGGTCAGAAAATTCCCAGGAGAATTCATAAAGCTGAAAGGGAGAAGTTGAAACGTGACCATATGAATACTTTATTTTTAGAACTGGGAAAGTCCCTCGGTATGTTTACTTTGTGTTTAGAATTGTCAGAAGTTTAGGTTCACCAAGTTAGTTACCGTTTAAAATTTAATACAAAGGTAATATTAGTGTTGTAATTTATGTTATACAGAACCAGATTATCAGGATAAAGGAAAGTCTTCCACATTAAATGATTGTATTCGGCTACTCAACGACCTGCTTGCTCAGGTTGATTGTCTCAGAAAGGAGAATGCAGCTCTTCTATCTGAATCACATTATGTAAGCTCTATGAAAGCACCTGCATCTTTTTTGTTTTTCTGTTGTTTCCTTTTAAACAAACTATTCCGTTAACAAATACTTGGTACAAAACAATCCTGCATATTTATACTTATTTATGCATTACTCCTAGTTTGAGATCACAGGTACCTGTTGCTTTTCCTAGATTCCCCTACTTTCTTGCTTTGAGATCTTCTATCCATGGATCCAATTTCTGAATACCCATATTTTATGCTGCAGTTTGACTGTAAGATGCATGATCCACACCCTAGCTTATATGTTTAACTTTCTTGGCATCTGCATGATTGATGCACAGGTTTCCGTTGAAAAGGATGAGCTGAAAGAAGACAATTCTGCCTTGGAGGTTCAGATTGCCAATCTTCAACAAGAGATGGAGAAGAGGCTCCATGCCCAACCTTTGTGGGTATTAGATCCTTCTCAATCACAAGGTCAACAGCCGGAAAAACACTTCCTCATGCCAGTGACTCATGCAACACAAGAAGCTCCAATCTTCGTTATGCCCTTAAATGATGATCCTCAAATATCCCTCCAGCCTGATACTGTAGAGGCTGTAACTAAGCTTCCTCCGAACATTAGCAAACCAAACCCTCGATATCCATCTCCATCAGATTCGTGGCCATCTCATATTCTCTCTGAGCAGCCAAAAGATACAAATCATATTACCCAGCTAAGTATTTCTTGTACTAACTCGAGCACCAAGAGCAGGGAAGACTAAATTTCAGCTGTGTATGTAAGCTTGTCATGTGCAACACATTCCGGTTTTCATCTTCAATGAAGTTGTGAAGTGTTCCTTACTTTGAATTGAGTTTAGCCCAGTTACATGCTCAGTCCCACTTTACTTCGACACGATCATACATACGTTTTGGAAGATAAAGAAAATGTCTTAAAGCAAAAGATTTTGAAAGCAATGGCAATCCTAATTTCCAACCATGTACTGAATAGGGTCACTTTGATCATTGCAATCTTATACCGAGACGACTACCGCAATATGATTTTGTAGAAAAGAGAGACTGCAGAATGGAGTAATTCATTTTTAAACTCAGTTCTGCAGTACTTGGATGGTTGCACTTGTAGCAACATAATGAGTTGGATGTTGATGTTCATCACTATTAGTGAAATGTCATAACAAGTCTTTTAATCATTAAAATATATAAATTTAAGTGATACTATCAATATATCCTTTTCGCTTTTATGTACGACTTAATATGATATATCGTTATAAAATAACAAATTAAAAATATGCTCATTTTTTGTTTCTGTTTTTAGAGTCAAATTAGTAATTTCACATTACATTAAAAATATTCATCTCTCTACCCGGTGCTCAACTCCAATCCCCATTAATATCCCACGCAACTAGCTCTTTGAATTTTTCATTTTCCCGTCCATTATAACATTCAAAAAATCGGGTAAGTAAAAATTTATATAGGCATGCATTTATAATTATTATAAATACACAATTGAAATTTGAACAATAGATGATTTTATACTTTCGAATCCTCGTGAACTTACAACTCAGATTCTTTCCTGATTGATATCATCATCGTCATCATGTTATAAAGCATACCTCCCTAGTGGACAAAAATTCACTAGAATCAAAAAATAAAATCATCTTAACTGAGTAATACATCAAAGGAAATAAAATAAATTAAAAAGAAAAGTTTGTTTTGCAGCCCGCTTCTATAGGCATACGTGTATAACAAACCGAGGGTTTGATCAGGGTTTAAGGTCATCTATCAATCTATATATATTAATGATCGGAGAACAACAAGCATTTTTTATTCTCTCTTATCAGTTATCTCCTCCGTCGTCGTCTTCGTAACCCGACGACGTATTGGTGGTAACAGCCATGGTTCACGTCAGTTACTATCGCAACTGTAAGATCTCTCATACTCTGCTTAGCTCTTCGAAATAGTAATTAATAGGGGTGGTTTACTAGTTTCTGATCCATCAATCTCCATTTATTTGCATGTATTGTTTAATGTGCGTTTGACTTATAAGACATTTCTTGTTGATTTGTGGTATATGTATAAAAAATGTAGGCAAAATAAATAGATATTAGCCATTCACTAGGATCTGCTTCACGAAACTAAAGTATTGTATGTAAACATAATGAATGGTTATGTAAACTCTCATTTCATTTATTTTTCTAGTCAGGAAATGATAAACATGCTTTTATGAGATTGATTTCTTTTGAGATAATTGAATTTATCTTATTTTTAATAGTTGGTAAGACATTTAAGAGGCCTCGACGTCCATTCGAGAAGGAGCGTTTGGATTTTGAGCTGAAGCTGGTGGGAGAATACGGACTCGGATCAAAGAGGGAGCTGCTGAGGGTTCAATACGCATTGAGTCGCATCCGAAATGGTGCGAGGCATCTTCTGACACTCGAGGAGAAAGACCCTCGTCGTATCTTTGAAGGCGAGGCCATTCTCCGCAGAATGTTCAAATATGGACTATTGGATGAGAACCAGAACAAACTCGACTATGTCCTGGCCCTGACCCCGGAGAACTTCCTCGAACGTCGTCTTCAGACGCTCGTGTTCAAGACTGGCATGGCAAAGTCCATTCACCACGCTCGCGTTCTCATCAAACAGAGGCATATCAGGTATATACCACTACACAACCATCAGTTGTGTCACAGTGATAAGTGTCCCGTTTAAAATATATACTAGTTTGTTACTAAAAACGCCTCGATTCGATTCTCAATTTAGTATTTTTTGTGTTGGATTCTCAATTTTGGTGTTGATGAATTTGGGATTGAAATCATGTATTACTTTTACAAATATAGGGTAGGAAGGCAAGTGGTGAATGTGCCATCATTTATGGTGAGGGTGGACTCACAGAAGCATATTGATTTCTCTCTAAGGAGTCCATTTGGGGGTGGTCGTCCCGGAAGGGTGAAGCGGAAGAATATCAACGCTGCCAAAAAGAAAGCTTCTAAAGGTGGTGGCGGTGGCGGTGGTGGAGATGCAGACGAGGATGAAGATGAATGATCATTCAACCCATGTATTCACTACTAGCTACTTTCTTAATTATTACACTTCATTTCTTTTCAAATGCTTGACTTCACTAATTTTAATTCTTCTACAATAAATTGACAAGGGGAGTAGGAATGCTCCTTTTTTAAGTTTTATTATCCTACATAGTATCAGAACCACCTCTGGTTTGGTCCATCTAATTGTGAGCTTTGCCTCGTTTTTTACATATGAACGATGTTATTATTTTCAATTTCGGCAAAATTTTAAATTTCAGCCCCAACATAACTTTGGTGTAGAACTTGTTACATATAAATTTTAAAGGATATCGAGTGATATGAGAACACTGAATTTTCAAGTGATGGATACCTTATCTCCTTTTCTGGTTTTTTGTATCCAAAAAAAAATAATTAACTTATTCCCAATTTGGTGCTAACATCCGCACAACTTACTCAAATTTAGAATTTGAATTTTCATATTTTTCCCCGTATTGATAAGTATTTATATCCCCCATACATGTAGTTCATAAAGCTCATGCTTCCTCGGAACTGATTTCCAAATTCCAATTTACTGTTAATATAAGTATAAACGTTTGAGTATGAACATTAGTCATAGTGATTTCTCCTCAAAAATATATGGACAAAAGTTGCTTTTTATTCGATGTTTTTTTAATTATTATATGGTTCAAATTTTCCTAGCCATGGTAGAATTTCTTAGTGGTACAATAAAATAACTCAACCTTTTTTTTCTGGCAAAATAGACAAACTCAATCTTTAACTTGTAAGTTGAAAATATGAATTATCACAAAAATAGAAATTATAAACACGAATATGATATGATTTTGTTGTTGTCGAGCGGGGGATTACCGGTAGTTTCCCGTGATCATAAACTATGTCCGAGTATGCCACGTGCATACGTCTCTCTATTCTTAGCGTTAAACATCACATTTAATGTGAACCGCTCCCCTATCTTGGCTACCCACATAACAATAATACTTTCGATCACAATAAATATCATTTTGTCTTTTTATACATAAATAAAGTTAAGTGATGTCTTTTAAATAATACATATTTTATTTAATTTTAAAAATTAATAATAAAAATATGTGATATAAAAATTAATATAAATACAAAATTTAACTAAAATAAAATATTTGATATATAAAAAATATCACCTAAATTTACGTATAAAAAATTAAAATGACAGACAGTTATTGTGAACTGGACAAAGTACTTAGGCTTTAGTCTTTATTAACCCCAATTTAACAGCGTCATTACAACATTGATTAATCCTAATCAACAAACACGTTTTATAATTGATAGTTGATAAAGTTTTGTTGGAAGAAAGTAGTAAAAGACATTTGATTAGCCTTAAGACCGGGACAAAGTAGGTAGGAGACGTCCGTGTAGATACCGGATCTGATCACTCACACATGTCAATAGCTCTTGATGACAAGACGTCTATATTTGGTTCAAAAATTGATGCTGCGGGGACGCAAATCCTTCTCAACTACCTTATAATTTTTTGCTCCATTTACTCTTAGAAATAGGCTGTTTGTTGACGGTCAACAAACACTTCAATTAACATGTAATCATGATAAAAGAGTTAAAAAGTTTAATTATTTAACATTTTACTCGTACAATTTTGACAAAAATTATTTATACCGTTATAAAAGGATTCAGAACAAAAATTATATTGTCAATAGAAAATAATCATTAAAAATTAGATTGTTGTATAACATAATTCTTCTCTAGTAAAAAATATGAGAAACGGATGAATTGGTATATATGTATATAACCACAAGATGGATCAGTATAATCGCAAAGATGGGTTTTGAAATAAATTTTCAAAATGTCTATTATTTCTTGCTTACAAAGTCAAAAGGTATACTAAAAGATTTTAAACAAAAATATCTCTGAGATATGGAGCATATATCAAGCTCTAGAATAGTCCTTAACTTACAATTACTCCGTATATATTGTTAGTAACTCAACATCAATGTGTTTCAAAAAGTAGCATCATTGAACTCAAAAAAGTAAAGTTGATGGCTTGAAATAGAATTATCTTAATTAAATAATTTTTAGTTTTTCACATGAAACTAATAAATTATTAAAGATTTAACTTTATCAAAAAACTGACCCCAGATTTTTTATTATGTTGTCTTTTCTTGTGGCTAACCCTTTAAAATTTGTACCCTAATTATATAATTTCTTGGGCTCCTGCATTACTCATAACTAATCTCTAAGCAGAGTTTTAGAGCCGAAGGTTTGTTTGGGTTGGCGGAAAGAAGGAGAAACGGGCTTGTCGCAATACACACGTGAAGGTGTCTCTCCTTTTGTCACTTGGACACGTGTCAACCTCGGGAGCTGATGTCTCCGTCCAGAAATCGAGACGCAAACTCTGCCCACAGCCACTTGTACTCAACCCCATAACTAACCTTCACCGTATTCCATCCAACCTCTCCTTTCTTCTCCACATATATAAGCCAACAGCCTCACTTCTTGCCTTCAGCATTTCTTCTTCTTCCTCCTCAATCTCATTGCAACTATGACTCGAGCTGAATTTTCTGGATTTCGGAACGATTCAATATCTGGTTATCATCGCGAATTTGATCTCTCGAATGCTGCCATCACCGGTGGAAAGAAGGCGTTTGAGCGCGACAGCGATCGAGTTTACAACGCCAAGTTGAAGGCGTACAGGGAGGTGGAGACGGATCAGGAGAGTACAGGATCGTCGGAAGATATGGAGTCGCCGAGGTCTGTGGTGGTGAAGGTGAGGAAATGGCCAGCGATTAATAAGAATGTGAATCTGCATGTGCACAGTCAGATTCTGAGAATAAGAGAGGAGGACTCGCATATCGGAGAAGATGTAGCTGAGAGTTTGATTTGTAAAGATACGGATGATGATCGTGCTTATCATCGTGTAGATGTTTTCATCTGTTCACACAGATCGATCCTTCCAGCGTCGCCTCTTAAGCCTCTTCACTAAATTCAACATCCTTGTCTTCTCTTTCTTTCTATGTATGCTTGTATCTATCTATCTATTTATCTGAGTTTGCGTTTGCACTTTGCATATAGATGTAAACTTGTTTGTTATCAATGTTTTCATGGGTTGGCCGTTGAATTTCTGCAGTATTGATCTGTCAATTATAGAATGAATTTATGGTTTATATGATTCAGCAAATTTAAAGTGTTAGCTATGTTTGTGTGATTGATCTGTCTCAGTTGATGAAAAGAGTCTTCGTTTCAGAACTTTATTTGCTACCATGTATTGAAAATTTCAGATCTCTAAACAGGAATTCAAATCGCTCCAAATCATTTTCGTTATTTGATTCACCATCTCTATTGCATATCCGTTGCATTCAACTTTATTGAATTGTATATTGAAGTTCAAAATTGATATGCATCATTTTTAACACTATGCAAAATCAGAGTTCACGAGTATCATTTGGTATGTTTTCTTGCTATCAAATTACAATTTGCAAATTCTATCTGGCACACTTATTTAGTTGAAAATCCTTCATGACAACAGGTGTACGTTGATCAAAATGACAGATTGCAGGAGCAGATGGATAGTCAGAACAAAGAGGTTCTGCCGCCCTTGAAGCGTTAGCACTTAGCAGTAGACTGTAATGAGGTCTTTTATTGGACATATACATGTGTGCTTGTGTGCCACTCGGTGTATATATGAAATACAAAGTTTGAAAGAGCTGTTCTCTCTTATTCTATCCATATGGAAAATGATTCTTATCTTTCTGTTAAATTTTGTTTGCTGAAAGAGATTGAACTGAAACACAAATATTCTCGCCTCAATGGAATAAGGAACAAGTCAAAGAATAAAATTAGGAACCAGCCCAAAAGTTGTGTAATTAAACTGGCCGTGAAGTTAGCAACCAAATGGAGCATTTAACTTGATGAACATTTTAGCAACGACAAAGTTTTACTCAAGCAGAAAATCTATTAGAACAAACTTAAAAGATAGAGACAGGGTACTGATCAACCAGCTACAACCAATTTAGCCTATTAGCAATCTAAGAACCAGTAGCCACTACTTTGAGTTCGTACCAATGAGCCCATTGGTATTACAGACTGAAACAACATTAACAGGAATCCTAAGTGATAACTGACACTCAATACTCCTCGCCATCATCTTCATCATCCCCTTCAGCTGACTCCAGCCCGACTTCCTCATAGTCCTTCTCAAGAGCAGCCAAGTCCTCCCTGGCCTCCGAAAACTCCCCCTCCTCCATACCTTCACCAACATACCAGTGCACAAAAGCCCTCTTTGCATACATCAGATCGAATTTATGATCAATTCTGGAGAACACCTCGGCCACACTAGTTGAATTGGAGATCATACACACAGCCCTCTGGACCTTGGCCAAGTCACCGCCAGGCACCACAGTTGGAGCCTGATAGTTAATACCACATTTGAACCCGGTAGGACACCAATCCACAAACTGAATTGTCCTCTTTGTCTTGATTGTTGCCACAGCTGCGTTCACATCCTTAGGCACAACATCTCCCCTGTACATCAAACAGCAGGCCATGTATTTCCCGTGGCGGGGATCACATTTAGCCATCATAGAAGAAGGCTCAAAGGCGCTATTCGTGATCTCAGCAACCGAGAGCTGTTCGTGATAGGCCTTTTCTGCAGATATAACAGGTGCATATGAAGAAAGCATGAAATGGATTCTTGGGTATGGGACTAAATTAGTCTGGAACTCTGTGACATCAACATTCAGTGCTCCATCAAAACGGAGAGAAGCTGTCAGAGAAGAAATAACCTGCACCACACATCAGAAAACTCATCAATATTCAACCAATTGAACACAAGACTAGAGCCCCTTTCAGAATTGACCCTACAATTTAGAAGAACCTTACCTGAGACACAAGCCTGTTGAGATTGGTATAAGTGGGTCTTTCGATATCGAGTGATTTCCGACAAATATCATAGATGGCCTCATTATCGAGGAGGACAGAGACATCAGTGTGTTCAAGGAGCGAGTGGGTTGAGAGAACAGAGTTATAAGGTTCAACCACAGATGTGGAGACCTGGGGTGAAGGGTAAACGGTGAAGCCAAGCTTCGATTTCTTGCCATAGTCCACAGAGAGCCTCTCCAGAAGAAGAGATCCGAGCCCAGAACCAGTACCACCTCCAACAGCATGAAACACCAAAAACCCTTGAAGCCCAGTGCAATTATCTGCTAGCTTCCTAATCCGGTCCAAGCACAAATCCACAATCTCTTTCCCAACTACACTCAAACGAAAACAAAAATATCACGACATTAAAACTAGTACTGTAAAGTAAAATCATACATATATAACTACAGATCCAAAGAAGGTAGAGGAAATCATACTTGTGTAGTGACCCCTGGCGAAGTTATTAGCAGCATCTTCTTTACCGCTGATGAGCTGTTCAGGGTGAAATAGCTGGCGGTAAGTTCCGGTTCTGACCTCGTCGATGACGGTGGGTTCCAGATCTACAAAAATGGCACGAGGTACATGCTTTCCGGCGCCGGTTTCACTGAAAAAGGTGTTGAAGGCATCATCTCCACCACCTACTGTTTTGTCACTGGGCATTTGCCCATCAGGCTAAAAACACAAAACAAAACAAAAATCAGTAAATAAAGTTACAACAAAGTCCCCGACTATTATTGATTATAGAGATGTATACATGTTTTGTAAATACCTTAATGCCATGTTCAAGGCAGTAGAGCTCCCAACAAGCGTTTCCGACTTGAATACCTGCCTGACCAATGTGGATTGAAATGCACTCTCTCATTTTTGCTTTTTCTGGGTTTTGGTGAAACTTCTCCTTTCTTCTTTCTGATAGAATAGAACTGTGGATTTGGGGGGAGACACAGCTTTTGAAGTAGAAAATTTAAAAAGGTAGGGAAAATAGGGACGAGTGAGATTTTTATATATATGGAATAAATAGTCCACACCACACGTTTTGTAACGGATATATATAAATTCAAAAAAATTTGAACGGAATGCAGCTGGATTTTGGTTATGACTGTCTCGATTGGTGGGAATTTGGAAAATTCAAATTTTGAATTCTGTGTGCTGCATGAAAACCGTAGTTTGTAATATCTTGAATCTTAAAGCCCATTGTTTTGCCCGTGAGGCCCAATTTCGGACTACGCTTTTAGCTAGGCGCCTTTTTTTTTTAATCTTAAATGAAGGCTGAAAAAAATAAATAAAACTACAACTTCGGGGTTTGTCGCACAAGTTTATTGCATACGATACATTTCAGTTTATATAAAATAAATTTATGAAATTTTACGATCTAAAAGAAGTGTAAAAAAAAAAAAAATTTAATGACTTTGAAGTATTATGAAATATATTAAAATTAAGTATTATGAAATATATTAAAATTACTTTTCAAAATGAAATTTCATACTTTTATATTTTATAAATTCATATCATAAAAAACATTAAAGGACTTGCATATATAGTATTACAGTAAAAAAATATTTTTAATTTCGATATTTTAGAACCGAAGGAGAAGTATTTACTAATTTTGAACACCACAATATCTATCCTTGTTCATAAATGTTATTGGCGTACAATTACATATCTAAAAAGGTATTTTCTCCGTCTTTTGATATAAGTTTTTTTTTGACAATTCACAAATATTAAAAAATTATTAATTATTATATTGACTTTGTATAAAATGTCAAAAATAACTTTATAGTTTTTCAATGCAGAAAAATAATAATTTTTTTCTCTTTCTATTAAATGATCAATTTTTATCATATTTAATTGAAAGTATTTTTGAAAATAAATTATTAAATTCTCCTTAAAAAAGTGTAAATAACTTATATGGGACAAAAAAAAGGACGCAAAAGGCTTATTTGATGGGACGCAAAAATTATCAAATTGTTTAACTGAATTTACTTAAATCCAATCCTATTACTTATATTGACCGACCACACAAATGAAGTATAGCTTTCCATGTGAATTATTACAAATATTAAAATATAGTATTATCATATACATTATTTCCTTCGGTTCAAAATAACAGTTGTATTGATTTTTTACACGTACGTTTATGTGATTTTTTATATGTGAAATATTTTATTTAATTATAAAAAAATTTGATATAAGAATTAATATGAATAAAATATTTAATTATAAAAGATAACACCTAAATTTATGTATAAAAAATCAAAGTGATTATTATTTTATAAGGCACTTACCGTATATATTGATATCTCTATAAATAAACAAATGGAAACTTCAGTAATAATTTTAATAACAATACATAATGTGAAGATAACATTATTATCGAGCAAATTTTAGTACTACCAATACAAATATCAATAAGAATGAAGTGTGTTGGCATTTGTATTCGTATTCGCTTTCCCTCAAATATATATAATGTTGGAAAATTATGGGATTAGCAGAGAAAGGAAATAAGTTTTTATTATATGAATATTGCTTTATGTAATTTTCAATCTAATTTCAATATTACACTGTTATCCTATTTATAGATTACAACTAAGGTCGGTTAAGAACAGTACAGCTAAGATACACACTTTAATTTTAACTTTGTTTCTAGTGAGGGATTTCGGCTGCAAGTTGGAGGAGAAACAAAGGAGTAGCAGCTAGCAACTTTCTTTGACTTTAACTTTCACGTAGGCAAACATTCAGCAAAATAAATAGGGAGACATCATTGTTGACTTTTGAATTCTTCTTTTCACATTGCGTATCACATTTTGACATATAACTTATATTTTTCTTAAATACAAAATACTTACATCTACCTTGCAATGGTTTAAATATTAAGACTTGTTTAAAATCTGCGTAAATTTATATTAACTAGTTTCTAAAGTGTTCCTTGTAATATAGTTGGGCCAAGTGTATGGCATGGAGCTGGATTTTTATTATGTCCTAACGAAGAAAGATGACACCAAATTTAAAGGGCTACAAATACGAATAATTCACCAATAGTTAATGACAAAAGTATTGGGTGACATTTTCTGATTCATCATCTCTAGGGTATTGAATTGATAACCACCTTAAATGAAATTAGACGTGGTAAATGGGGGCCCAAAAACACGACATAAATTGTGGGTTTCCACGATTTTGTTGACATAAATGTTATTTTAATTGAAATAATGTAATATTATATATAATATATAAATTAATAGAATATTCTTCTTAGTATGTTAAATTTAGTTGTAAATATTAATTTATACAAGTAACAATGAGTCAATATTTGTAAGTTATAAATATAAGCGTATTAAGTAGTAAAATGAAAAAGAAAAATTAAGCTTGCGGGACACCCGTAGGCTTGTGCTATGTTTTGCCGGAACTATTCTGAATGGGATCATAAAACTCAAGTCCTCTCTCCTGTTAAGTTACTCTTGTATGGCAATTTTTTGAAAAAGGAAAATTTATCCTTGTACAAATTGCCATTCTCTTGGTTCCAAATTTATAAATACATTTTAATTTTTTAAGTTAGGCGATGACATATTAAATTTTAAATATATAACAATTTTGTTGATTTTAGTTAATATAATTATCATAAATTTATAGTTTATGACAAAAACATTTGACTACAACAAAAATTTAATTTAAAACTTTCATAAACTACATTTATTTTAAGTCTTCAATATGTTATCGTTGGATTTAAAAATTAAAAACATATCCGTAACTTTAAAACGAAATACTATTTAATCCAAAATATGAATTGTACAATTCAGTTGGTTCAATTAGTCTAATCAAAAATGACAAAACAAACTTAATTCTTTTTTTGGAAACGAGATTAATTAGTTTAGTCCTGTCCACAGGCTCATTTTTATTCTGTCTACAACATTATAATATACTTTATCCATGCTAATATAATAAAAAAGACAAATTGATGGATTCGGTAAATGTTTCGACTGAATTGAAAATTTAAGTCTTGTTGATCGTTCTTCTAATAATCTATAAGTATTGTTGCAAGCTACAAGAATTTGTGATATATTTTTATTCTAAAATGAAGTAGTTTGCTCTCAGCCTAAACTTTTTGTTACGCACAAAAAAAGAAGAAGGCATAATATAAAGAGAAAAATAAGTCAAATAAACATGAAAAAGAAATAGAAATAATAAGCTTTTGGTGGTTAAACTACTTAAAATCTTGGTGGGTTAACTTTCTGGCTACATAAGTCGCTAGGATATATCATTAGTAGTTTCTAGATGTGATTAATCACCCATATGAATCACGAGTAGAAAATGGGAATTTCCGGATTTTTGTGGTCCAAAAGCTTCGCGATAGGGAAGAAGATTCAAATCCTCTTAAATGATAGAATGAGAGGAAAAGTAAAGATTTTATTTGTGGAATTAATGCTGAAAATGCTTTCAAAAAAATTGCTTAAAATAATACACCCGAAAATTCAAATTAAATTATGTGGAGTAGGATGTTAAACCCAAATAGTTGGGGAGTTTTTTAGAGAATTGATAGGATGCTAATTAGTGAAGTCAATATTCAAAAACTTGTTACCATTCATAAGACTTGATCAATTAGTATTAGGACAAGACCTATATTTATGGATATTGTCACTATGCATATACTTCTCTAGTTCGAAAACGAAAGCAAAGATATCTAACAAGGATTTAATTCGGATAATGACACTAAGTCCAGATACATACACACACACACACACACACATATATATATATATGTTTACTTATACAATTTTTGATTTGTCAATTTTGGCTTTTAGTCTTTAAATGTCAAATATGAAAATAGATGTAAACAATGGTATGTTGATGATGATGTATAATTCAATTTTAAATTTTTGGTATCATAAAAGGGTGATTTATTTTTTTTCTTTCACCAAGTATAGAAAAAAATGATAATGCACATCATGGTATAGACACAAACAAAGATATTTGAAGTTCTACATTATATACTTTGTTGAATACTGATCTTATTTATATTGTATTTATCTACAAAGCATAGAAAAAATAAAACATATCTCACTATGTATTACTATTGGCAAACCCTATCCCTTTTTATTACTCTAAATTTTAGTTTCATTTAATATTTCATTTTTATTTTTATCAAACCAATTTGAGTTTGAAAATGCGAATTGATTATCATATTTAACTACCACATTTCAATCTTATAAATTTATGAATTTTCTTCCACGTCATATTTCAAGCTCTAAAATTTAATTGTTAATTTACAAGTTAACATCAATTTTTAGTATGAAAATTCAATTATTAATAATAAAAAGTAACATCTGCTTTTCAATTTTATAAAATTATGAATTTGGTTGCAGTCGTCAATCATAACATTAAATCTCATAAAAACTAATGATCACGTATGAAGCTAGAAAGCATGCATGGCTAAATTATTTCAAGTTCTGTATAAGTTGTGGTTGGACTACACATAGGTATGAGCCAGCAACTCCCAGATTGTGGTCCATCACTTTAGCATGTATGTACGCTATGATCATATTTGTTTTATCTTTAAATTTTAAAAACTTTATATTATTTAAAAATTTTATATTCTCATAATGTAAATTATACTATCAGAATATAAAATTTCTAAAATTTAAATTAAAACAGTACAAACTTTATATTTTGCTCCGGTTGCCAATGTTCCCCAAGACTTTACCTTAAATTTTAGAAATCATTTGGGCTCTGCCCTTTTCTTGCCTTAATATATTCTTCATGTTTTTCTTGCCTAATTGCTCTCCGTTGCACTTTTATTTTTTCTTTTTTTGGCTAAATCTCCGTTGCACATTTGCTTTAATTCTAAATTTTAATATGCGCTTTCAATGTGATGGAAAGGGTAATTTTAAATTTTAAAGTTACGGAGCATAGTGTTCAATCTTTTATCTTGGTACCATAAATATTTACTTTATTAAATTATTCTCTTTTTCTTAAAAAAAATGACTCTTTAACTTAAAAATCTCAACTAGTAGTATAAATGTCAATGTACTACTATCTCTAATTCTTACATTAAATATTCGTTAGAGACAGAGATTGCACCCTCGTGATCAAGAGACCAACGAGCTCATAATCAACGAGGCGAAATACATTAATTTAATAGTGTTCAATGTAATCGTAAAGTAATGTCATGGAGAATTTGATTTCATAATAATTTGTTAAATTAGAAATGTAGAATTATTTCTGGATATGACTGAATTGAAAATCAGACATGAATATATGTAATAGGAGCAATTAATATATAGACAAAAAAGAAAAGTATGTAAGCTGGGAGAGGAGTAATTTAAGTTTATTACGGGGCCCTAAACTGAATATTATCATTGATCAGTTCTTAATTAATAGCTTAAGCTTGACTAAGCTCTAGAAACATAGCACATGCTACACTTAATCGTACTCCAGTGTTAATACATTAAACTTTAAACAGGGCTTAATTAAGTTATTTTAACAAAACGGATCCATGTGTTCCCCAAAGTGGTTACAACACAACCAAATCCACCGTTTGAACTACAAATTTCATGATTATAACCAATATATATTTATTTATTTTTTTTAAAAAAAAATAAAATAAAATCCTAGGCTGGCTTTACTAAACCTTTGGGTATAGAATACACAGAGTATAACTTGTAAACACACAAAAAACATTTAATGCAACATTTATAGATTTATAGTAGGTCTAGGAAGGAAGAAATACAATTTTTTTCTCATTTTACAAAAATTCAGGTTGAGGAGAGATCATTCTGATATGGCCAAAGGGTATATTATAGGTTCTATGGGAGGTTTATATTTCATAATTATATTTAAAGATGAGAAATATTGGTTTTTGTTTGTTTTTTAAAAAGTCATAATCTAAAAACTAATACATATACAAAATTATTGTCACTAGCTTGTAATATCACCTTTATATAATTCGCAAGATCTAAAATGTGACTTCCCTGATGGTCATAACTATTCCCCTCGCCCCCAACAAAACCCAAAAAAAAAAGAAAAGAAAAGAAAAGAAACGCACAACTTTGAATTTCTAAGGATTCCGTGACCATTTTGCTCCCTTGTGGCTTTGTTTAATGTTTAGCATTTGATCTGGCTTTTAACGGTAAGCCCAGCTAAACAAAAAATTATGAAATTTTTATTACTATTTGATTGATCAACGACAATCATGTACTTACGGACAAGATTTGTTGGAACTTTTTCTACTGAGGAGTACTTAAAACTCGAAGGAGCAACCACTTTAGGCTTGGCTGCTTAACTTTTCTTCTTTTTTTTCTTTTTAGTCTAAAATATTATTATGACAACGCATATGTACAAACAATGTGTGTGTGGGGTATATTTTATAGTAGTTTTTGTTTGGAAAAAGTTATTGAAATAAATAAATTAAAATTAAAATTCAACATGTTATTGTTTATACAAAAGTAGTACCGAATAAAAAAATATATTATTTGCAAAAAATAATTCTTATCTATACTTCTATAATTATTTTTATATATTAATTTCAAAAGGCGTTTAGAGCTAAATAAAATTGGCTGAGAATGATTTTGTCTTAAATTAAGTTTGAAATACTCTTAACTAAACATCTACAATAAAATTAATATTAATCAAATTTACCTAATTAATATAATATAGTCAATTCAATAATCAGAAAGAACAAAATATCATAACTCACAATCAAATTAATTATAATAATCAATCGTGAGTACAATTTATGTTAATTAAAACAACTATATTAATAACACAAATTTAAATATACAGTATTATGCACGAATTTCAAAATTTTAAATTTAATTAATACTAGTGGTAGAAAAGTGATGGAAAATTGGATTTGTTAAGATCGTAAATAAATTATGGCAACATTATGTGTAGGATTCCCGAGGTTATGGTAGGTATAGTCTTGTGCTATTTGGACCAGTCTACTAGTCTAGGTATACTTATTTGTGATTTTGTGCATGTGAGTTGCTTTGACAAGGGTTGATTTAAAGACCACACCATTCAAATGCATTATCTTTTAACGTTCTAATAGTAGTAAACTGAATTTATGAATTTTCTTTTATTTAAAACCACATATCCACCGAATTTCCCCAAGTCCGGATTACATCCTCCACTATTTTAAATATAGTCACGTTTATATTTAATTGAGCTTTATATTTATATACAATTCAACTTTTTAAAAATAAAATTTGATATAAATATGAAAGTGATGGTAAAATAAGATAAGTATGACGATGACTTTGAAATTGTTGAGTAACACATTAGTAATAATCTTGGCTGCGTAACAGTTTCGTGGCAAAACTTTTTGTGTCTATGAATGGAACATAGTCTCAGATATAATAATCATGAATCGATAATTACTCCTCTACCCTCTAGGCTAAGGTAGTGGTTACGTATAATTCACAAGTTTACAAAAAGTCAAAAGTCTTGATTTAAATATATAATTTTGATTTATTTCTTTGATAAAGTTAAGGAGAAGAAAAAATAATAATTCCCTTTGAAGTTTACGAGAAGGCCATTGGTAAGTGAATAAGCAGAGCATAGGGTCGGTAGTTTTTCCTTGGGGGGTTTTCCAAATGAAAATTTCTTTAACAATCCTATTTGTCGCAAAATTATATATAAGGTTTGATAAGTAGGGTTTTCTTTTTTAAATCAAGAGCACTTTGTTAACTATTCGAAAATGTAGTAATTATATTGACTTATATAAATAAATTAATATCGACTTTGCATTTGAAAATAAATTGAATTAAAATGTTTAAATATATGTTGAATTATGACTCAAGGAGAGAGATGTCATATATTTGCTTCGACATTTGGGTTATATATCCTTCTTTTTGCTGCGATTTGAACCCATGAGAGGAAAGTTTAATGAAAACATATAATTTTGAAAATCCAATTTTCTGTTCTTTAGACGTTAATTAGCTGATTTAGTTGTCATTTGATTAATGAAACCTTAAGGAGTTCGTTTTTGGGTTATGACTAATCCAGTTAGTATAACATAATATTTTATTTTATCGGCAAAAAAGTTCATAAGTAAAAAATATATACAAAGAAGAATTGTCCACAAGATTTGGACTAAATACAAAAATTATACCTCAAAACTATTAAAGGTGTACAAATCTTTCAATAGAATAACATCTAAGCTTACAATTTTAAAAAATACAAAGCGTTAGGGCAATATGATTTTCAACTAATACTGGCCTTCTCATTTAACAATTAAATCATTTAATGGTTAACGATTCAAAAGAAATATGTTCAAATAGTTGGGCATTATATATCTTGTTTGATTGCACAAGATGACTATGTATAAAATTAAATACTACAATTATACTGTTCAATATTTAAAGCACTCATCTAACTTTTCTACTATCTATCAGATTATTTTTCAATTTTCATGGTTAATAGGATTTGGCTTTTTACTTTTTTACAGTTCTTTAATGGTGAAGTATAGGATGTTCCCCACCTCTTCAGGATCAATTTAGTCAGAGTAGTCCTTTTTTCATTTTTCTTTTTTTTTTTTGTTGGAGGAGTGGGGGTGGGGGTGGGGGTGGGGTTAGGGGTTGGGGTGGTCAGGGCCTTAACTTTAAACTTTATTATTCCATCGGTCTCATCCATTAGGCTTATTTCCTTACTAAATTTTTACAATTAATTTTTTTTACTATATTCATTTAAATTTATATGTCGTCCTAAGAATCTACACACTTATTTGAGAAATAACATTAGTGTATTTATTTTACAATAAATATTGATGTAAAATATATTTATCATTTTTATAACAAATATTATAAAAATTAAAAATTAAATTAATGTATTAAATATAAGAAAATATAGAAAATTATTATTTTAAATTCGTTTTTAATATTGTACGCAATAATAATATCTAAACAAGTGAAAATATCAATACAACATATAAAATTGGAGGGACCAAGTATTAAATTTATAATGTTTGAAAAAGATCCAATGGGACCGGAGGGGGTAATAATATGGTACTGAATACAATTGGTACAGCCTACAAGTTTGTAACCATGAACATATTGCAGTGGCCCGAAAACATAAATATGATCAGCGAAGTATATGGACCAATCTATATATGTCGAGATTCTGCGGTCGACAACCTAAAATAACATTTTTAATTCATTTCATAGGGTATCAACATTATTCCCTTGGTTTTATGTGTGCATATATATATTTAATTAACTAAACCATATTTTTATAAAAAAAATATGAATCATTAACTTTTTATTTAGAGAAGAAGAGACTAATGATGCGTTTAGTTTGATAAAATGGAATGATATGAATTGAATGAATTTTATATTATTTGTTAATTCATTTATGTATAAGGTTCATTCATTATTTTATTTATTTTCACTTCGTCACAATAAAAAATTTACGCACAATCTAATATTTCTCCAATTACATATTTTCCACGTAATTTTTGTGATCATTGTCTTCTATTTCTATTTTTTCTCATATTTATCTATTTTATTCAAATATCATTGCATTCTGTACAACAAAACGCAATCTAAATATTGAATCCCGTTATCAACTTTAAAGACTTAACTACACTACAATTCTAAAAATCTGCGATGGATCATAAACTGAACAATATTTTTATATTCAAATTTTTTGGACGTCTTTTGTATTTATGGTGAATTCTTAATAATATATATTTTATGCATATAAAAAAAAGTTTATTTTATTTTAATTTGTTATCCCAAATTTAACCGGTCAATTTAATCATTATTATTCCATCAACAAATTTAACGTTGGTGTTAATCATAGAGAAAGATTTTTGATTGATGGAACAAGAGAAGTGACAGAAGAGAAATATTAGGAGCTAGGTTGAGTTTGCCATCTTACCAACTAACTCCTAACATGAGGAGTCTTTTTATAAGTAGACCAATGCATGAAAGCATCATTCTTATTTATTACACAAACACTGACTAAACGTTTGTATTATCCTATTCGGCCCCCAACATCACGGATCTTTCTTTACTATGCTTCCCTACCATCTACCATTTCATTCCCCCACTACAAACTCCACACACATTCGTTTATAAGGGGCCAAAATTATCAAATTAACTACTTTTTAAGAAAATAATTTTAAATAGTTTTGTGTACATACAATATTAATATAGAAAACATATTATCGAGAGTTATACATAATAATTAGATATTATTATTATTATTGTGAGGAATCGTGTAATTTGTATGTATGCTTATTTGTTTGAGAAGTCTCAGTTTTTTGCCTTTTGTTTTGTTTGGTTATGATCTTTTACGCCTAATTAATAAAATATATTTCATCATTTTCACGTAAGGCCGATACCATTTCATTTTATTATAATTTACATTTCACATAAGGTGCAATTTTGTATATATTAAATAATTTATTTAATATTAACATTTTATTCATATTAATCATCATTTAAAATATCTTCAATTACTGATTTAATTTTTAAAAGAAAAGAAAATAATAAATATATATACAAAAATACACCTAAAATTAGGTATAAAAAAAGTTAAACCAGCTAAATAAAAACGAAGGGAATAGTAAATTATTATTGTCATTGTTATATAATTTTTTTTGAAGTGTAGCTAGGAGGATAAAATGTCCGATGCAAACAGCAAAAGATATAAAGGCATGCTCGTGTAAACTATTTCTATACAATATATATGTCGGATGAAAGACACAAAAGGTTGTGTGTGAGAGTAATATAAAGAGTAGTTGAAATTCAAAGGGACCTTCCAGTGAAGAATCTACACAATTTTTTATGGGTAGTAACAAATATGGACAGACTCGTGTCCATAAACATCTCTCCCGTCATTTCTATCATTCTCGTACTCTTTTTTTTACTCTCTTTGTTCTAACAAAATAACTAATATTTAAAAATAAATTTGTTTAAGGAAAAAATAACATTTATATAATTTTTTTAATTATAATATCATATTTTTTAAAATTTATCATTAATATCCTTATATGATATTTAATTAAATATTCATAACAAATTTAATATATTTTTATATTAATATATGTAATTTTTAGTTAAATATATAAAATTAAAAATTATCAAAAATTTAAATGTTACTCTTTTTTAGGGAACGGATGGAGTATTTTTTTTTTCCACCTCCTCTTTCCCCAGTTGTTTTGAATTCAAATTACTTTGTATATCGTGATAAATTCAAATTTCAATTCTCACTGTAGTTATGTACTCTTTCATTTACAAAAAGGAGTTTCACTTTGAAAATTCACAAGTTTCTTACATATAGACAAGTACACATAATTAAAAATAGTGATATACAACGTATGTATATACGTACACAATAAACAAATATATTGTGTGTATGTTGTTTAGTTCCATCATATAGATAAAATATAATAACATCGTTTATTTTAATTCAAATTTTAAATATTTGTTGTGTAAATTATACTATCACAATTTAAAATTTGAATTGAAACAACGGAATTAACTTATTATTGAACCTAGTTCAGATGTATACATAACCCAAATTGTTTGCCATTTTCTTTATAAACAGAAGATTTGGAGGCTTATAGTATTAGTTGGTAGAAAATAGAAATCCAGCTGGAGAGGCAGTGTTGGAAACTGTGTATAAAATATATATATATATATATATATATATATATATATATATATATATATATATTCGAAATGGCAAAATTAGATAAAGGAAATAAAATCCGAGGCACGTGTAAACACGCTTTCCTTAAAACAGTTTAGTCCCCTCACTGGGTGGTTAAGAGGAACGAAGGACTACTGTTTCCTAAGATACAACGGATTACGGAGATTGGACTTAGCACGAAGTCCATCTACCGGCGAACAAAACAAGAAACTGTAATGAACACTTGAATGAGAAATTTTAACAAAAACTGGAAGACTGTGTATTTTTCCGTCGAGTTACTGGGAGGAAAAATGTTAGTCCCCGAAGTACAAAATTTTACACATGAGTTCACCCCCCTGCTCGCACGCGTGGAGGGTGGAGCATAACATAATCAATTCATTTTAACTAGTTAGTTTGCATTCCCATATAAAAGGCAAGCAACTCTCCTTCCAAGTTTCAATGTGGGACAAAGTTTCATTCACTTAACTCATTTTTCACATCTCCCATTCCAAATGAAAATCAATTTTCATTCAAATTCTCATAACTTCCAACAGATCGCTAAGCAACATCCGTGGACACCTAAAGATTTATACGCCACGTGCTCTAAACTTATCGAGATCTCATCCTACTTTGAATTCAATACAATCTGTCTTTAATTCACTGGGAAGAAAAAAATAAAATGATATGATTCCTAATAATTGTTATTTTAATTTTTTACACGTAAATTTAAGTGATGTCATTTATATATTAAATTTTTTATTACAGTTAAATTTTTTATTCATATTAATCCTTATTTAAAATATTTGTGATTATATATATATATTTTCAATTCAAGAAAATATTTAACATATATAAGACATTACCTAAATTTTGTAAATCATCAAATGACAATTATCATGAACCGATCCCAGTACTATCTTGGCAACAGCGGTTTTGCAGTAGTTTACATAAAAACATGAATGTGAAATACAAATATACGTAGGAACCGATATGAAAACAAGAGAGATGTTTTTGACCAAAACGAATAAAATAAAATATTAAGTAAAAAAGCCTGTATCAAATTGTGGCAAATAACTTAAATACCATTTCTAGTGGATACATGATTTAATAGCGTTCCTCTTGGTCAGGAAAAATATTTTCTTTTGATACGTACATTCTTATTAATATTACTGTATATAATAGTTCATCAAATACAACATATAGTATCACATATAAGCCTCTCTCAAATTAATTAATTAATTAATTATTAATGGTTTAACTTTTACAGGGGTTACTATATTATGAGTACGATAGAATAATAGATTATCAAAACAAAGTCAAGCATGTATATGTGTGTTAAGTTTGTAAATAAATTACACGATTGAATTTTGGCAATCATTTAATCTTTTTTAAAGATTACACTTTAGATTACATTTGTAACATATTTCAATGGTTGTTAATATAATAAACATATGAATATCATAAATAGTTAAACTTTATGAAAAATATATAATAGAGAGGAATCAAATTGATTAGATCGAGTATGAGCGTAACATGATATATTCCTCTCTTTTTACAAATAATTTGGAATATAAATTTGACCCTCTTTTTTAAATGAAGCGTAGAAATCTCAAAAATTGCATAAAATATCAATAACCAAGTAAATTCTCGTTGATGTAACGTAATGTATTTTAGTCATAATAATTTCGATGGTAGAAATATTACTTGGGGGTTAACACAAGTCAACCCGAAGGCATGCAATTGCTTGCTAGGATTTATCCCGAAATGTTTCGTTTCTCACCGGAACTGAAACAGATTAAAATTGGAAAATCGCACCTGGTTTCAAAATTAACTCTGCTGAAATGTTATTTATTTGGTACACTTTATGAAGGGGAATTGTTTATATTTTATTAGTCTCTATATCCTTGCATAGCACGGTCATTTTTCTAATTTTATAACTTGAATACTATTAAAATTTTTATGTATTTGTATTTTTTAATATGTTATATATATGTGTGTGTGTGTAATATTTTTAATTTATGAAAGATAAAGTATATGTTTTCATACATTTTTTAGTTGTAATTATTTTAGTTTTGTAAATACACTTATATATGTTTAATACATGTATAACTTTAATTTATTTGTTTTGGTTGTCTTTTTTGTATTTTTTTTCCAAATGTCTTTAAAATATTTTTGGAAGCTTGGTATGTTTTGATCTTTTATGTATTTCAATTTAAAATCGAAATATGAAATGTTTAAAGTCGAAAACAAATAGTATTTGAATGTAAATTACTTAAATTTACAATAGTAGAAAAAATTTAAATCGACTAAATTAACAAACTGACTTAATATGTACAATTGAATTTCTTTTATCCTGAAACAATTTATTAATTAATTTTATATGGTATGTGCGTGTGTGTGAGAGAGTCTAAGATACACCTTGACCAAACTTGATTAAGGTTTCTTGTTGAAATGACTCAATTTAGAGTTTAATAGTTGTTTTTAGGATTTTTATTCCTAGTTTAATAACTATAATTGAAAAATATATGATGTAGAATAAAAAAAATATGTTGTTCTATAAAATAATCTTAGCCACTTTAACTAAGACGTACCTTAACTTTCCCTTCTATATGTGTATATATAATTGATATTTCTCTCTTGCATTTATGTATGTTCATCGTCTCTTAGGTTTTAAGTTCTGGTTATATCCTTGGACGAGAATCAACATTGGTGTAATGGTGATATTGTTAAATATGATTATATAAATTAGAAAAGACGATAATTGTAAATGAATTTGAACAGATTGATATTTTGACTCGTTCATTTATAGCTTGTTTGGTTCATTTGAATTAATCGATCCCGTAGTATATATTTTGGTGTCCGTTTAACGAAACTCTATTTAATTTGAATACGAAACTTCGATTAATTTATATTGAGTGTTATTTTCTATTATAAAAGTAGATATAAACTTTAAGTTTTTAATCAAATAATGATATATTAAAATTTTAAATTTATATTTTAATTTATTTGATACAACTATTATAATGTTATAGTTTATAATAAACATCCAATAACAACACAATTTACATACTAAACTTTCATCAATTATATTAATTTTAATTACTACCCTGCCACTTTACTGAAAACGCAAAACATGTAAGTGTAATTTTAGAACAGAGGGACAGTGTTTTATTTAAATTAGCTTGGCTTAAATACATTCCTTTTTGTGGTTACAAGAGAGAAAAAAAAGGTTAAAAACTCAAACTGATTCCTATTAATGTTTTTCATTCGTTACAAAACGTTTATTTAACTTATTCACAAATAAATTTGACACTCATAACGACTTATTTTTCTCGTACAAAATTAGAAATACATTTTATTTTATACAAAATAGGTTTTGTTAAAGTGTACAACAATAAATTTTTTAAAATTTTATTTACACTTGAAGTGAAATATCATGTAGTATATAAATATTACTTTTAAATCTAAACTTGTATATTTTCATATTTTTATAATTTAATATTTAATATCATATATAAAATTTGTAAATTTTAAAACTATATATCTTTAATTTTATACGAAGAAAGTAGAAGATATAACTTATAAGTAACTTAAAACTAAAAATCTACCGAGTATATCTTTTTCCATTTTGTAAGGAGTTGGATGTTGGTCACTAAATTATACTACCCTCGCTAAATCAAAGAACGCCGCACAAAAGAAATGTGCTGCCCGGGAGGGATATCCCAAAACTTATTTTGGCGGCACATATATCAATGCGTCGAGGTTCCGGACATAGCTCGGTAATAAAAAGGAACTAGCGAAAAGTACTCCGTGTACACTTTTACAACATAATTTTGAACATTTACTACGAGTGTTTAAGGTAATTAAAAATTACATAGTTAAAATAAAGGCAAATCTTAGGCAGATACACTTTAAAAGTCTGAAATTTCTTAAAATTTTTGTATTTTAAAATAATTTTGTATAAATGTATTTTTTTTATCTGATAAGTTACTATTTCTAAGTTATTAGTTTTTAGTATGTTTTCAATGTATTTTGTAAATTATTATTTCTAAGTTATTACATCTACAAAAATACATTTGTAAAAAATATAGGGAATAAAATTTTAGAGAATTTTAAATTTCACAGTAGACCGGTCGATAACTATTCCTTAAAATAATACTTATGAATTTAACATTTTGATGAATTGTGAAATTTTCTAAAAAATATTCAGTTGAAGTATATTATAACATTACTCTAAAATTTGTAAACATTCATTCAAAAAAAATAAATATCTTATTCATTTGTAACATTATACATATTTTTTAAAATATATTTATTTAAATTATTCTTTTAACACTTATTTTATATAATATCACTGCACTTCAATCGCTTATTCATACTACCTTTGCAAATATCAAAGTAAATCATTTTTCACCACTTATTTTAAAAGATAATACAATTTTTTTTATTTTGTTCTTAATAATTATAAAAAAAAAATAATAATTACAGCTGACACGAGACCAAGAGATTCGTATAAATAGATATTCCGCAGTTCCATTTTAATCGGGAGTATTCATTATATCCATTCCTCGATACTTCGAAGGTCCATACGGACCGGACCATACGTGAGAAATCTGTAATTTAAGAGATTCTGCTGTAACAAAAGATAACAATAAAATATTTTTTTTATCAGTTTTATAAAAAGAATTATATTTAAAACTAAAATTATTTTTTTAAAAATTTATATTTGTGTAATATTTTATTATAATATAACGTTTTTTTTTGTTTTTTTATTAACAATCATCATATATTGTCATTAATTGAACATTTTATTGTAAATTTTATGAAAAAAATTTATTATTTGAAAATATATTTCTTAACCATATATGTAATATTAATCTTTATAAACTCAAATATGTCTCTTTTGGAGGAAATAAAAAAAAATAATTACACATCAAATTGAATGACCTTTAAATATAAGTCAAATCTATAAAATATAATATTATTTTATTGAATTGCAACACTAATTGTATACGCTGTCATTTTTTTTTTTGGTTACGAGTGTGATAAATGATTACTATAAACCATAAATTAATATATGTGAAGTAATATCAGCCATAAAATTCATTATTATTAGAATTTTAAACAAATCACCTTATTTTTCATTAGAAAATATCAATATAATCTTCAAAAGTTAATAAACTACAATCTTCCTACAGCCTTTGTCCCGGAAGAGATAATTTTAGCTAATAGACCGTATCAAAATATAGGAGAAATTGAGTAGATTTGAATATTTGATTTAATATTTTTAAATTTTTATAAATAAAATAAGGAATCTGATATCTAATAATAATAATAATTCATTTAAAATTAGGTGTAAAAAGCAAACGGCATCATTTTTACTTTTTAGGATAAACACACGCCTATACACACACACACACATTTTGTATATCGACAAATATTACTATATGAGTATGTAAATGTATCTTCGCTACCTCCTTTGACCATCGACTCCGTTAGTCCCACTTTCCTACTTCTCGCTTTCTCTCTCTACTTTCTTTCCGGCCATCGATTCTCTCTCTACCCTACTCAGCTACTCTGTTCTGTTTTGCTAATATATAATCCATACATATTCATTCACTCACTCACTCTCCTTTCTAGTCATAAATTCCATTATATATATAGTATATACACATACCCAATAAGCTCAAAAACTTCATAATTTCCTCTTCTTCCACTCATGAGAGCTCTACCCAGTTGCTTATTTTAACCTTTACACTGCCAAGTTACAAACGTTTTCCAATTGGCCGGTAAATATGGCGGAGACGACGCCGGAACAAAAAGCAATGCCGGAATCAGACAAAAAGAAAGAACAAAGCTTGCCCTTTTACCAGCTCTTCTCTTTTGCCGACAAATACGATTATCTTCTCATGATTTCCGGCAGTCTTGGAGCCGTCGTTCATGGCTCCTCCATGCCCGTCTTCTTCCTCCTTTTCGGTCGAATGGTTAATGGGTTCGGCAAGAATCAATTTGATTTGCACAAAATGACTGATGAAGTTTCAAAGGTTTGAAATTTATAACTTAAAATCAATAATCAAATGAAATCATTTGAAATTGGATCTTTAAAGTTCTAATCTTTAGCCATAGATCTGATTTTTTGTTTGTTTTTATTAAATGCAGTATGCTCTGTATTTCGTTTATCTGGGGCTGGTGGTTTGTTTTTCCTCTTATGCAGGTGAGTTTGATCTACCTTATTGTTATTGTACTATTTGTTTTTTTTTGGTTTTATGAAAATAAAAAGCAATTTGCTTTTTGTTGCAAAGTGTGCTGCTTCAGTTCTTCTTGGCTACTTCACTATAGATCGGTTGGTCTTGTGGTTGCACGTGGTTCTTGGACCGACTGTCTGTCTTTTTCTTCTTCACCAGTCAATTATTCATTATCTTATTTTGTAGTATAGTATTTATTACATTTATCTTAAAATAATACACCTCTGTGTTGAAGCTTAAATTATTTAGCTAAGTCTTTTGTTTAAATTTTTATTTCATTACAAAAATTACTACTAAATTTTATTAACTTGGTTAATTTTTCAAATGGGTATGAACAGAGATTGCGTGTTGGATGTATAGTGGGGAGAGGCAAGTAAGTGCATTGAGGAAGAAGTATTTGGAGGCAGTGTTGAAACAGGATGTGGGGTTCTTTGACACTGATGCAAGAACTGGTGATATTGTTTTTAGTGTTTCAACAGACACTCTTCTTGTTCAAGATGCAATCAGTGAGAAGGTAAAATAGTAGTAATTCACTATTATTGTGTTCTCAACTTTTCTTATCTATTCCGATTTTGAGATTTCACTTTCTGTAGTGGTAAAATCTAGTGTTAATCAAGAATGTTGCAATAGTAGGGGGAAAAAAAATCATATGGCGTGGTAGATTTCAATCAATGGGGGTCCCTCCATGATGTGAAGCCATAATTGTGAAATTTCTGATTTTGAGTTTCATAACTTTGTTCCTAATTTACAGAAATGAAAAGTGTTTTGATGTGATTGTTTCATGTGACCAAAATAAAGTTTGTGTTTTGGATTGTGATGGGAATTTAGGTGGGGAACTTTATCCATTATCTTTCTACGTTTCTGGCTGGATTGGTGGTTGGTTTTGTGTCAGCATGGAAGTTGGCGCTGCTTAGCATTGCAGTCATCCCGGGAATTGCTTTTGCTGGGGGTTTGTATGCTTACACTCTCACTGGTCTCACGTCAAAGAGTCGCGAATCGTATGCTAATGCGGGCATTATTGCCGAGCAGGTAAACTTGTTTCTATTTCTAGTCTGCCATGAGATGAAACTCCATGGATTTCCATTTGTTCAAAACAATTTTATGGTTCTAAAGAAACAGATTCTAGTTTGCAATTTAAGGACTTTCTATTAGACGGATTGGTAATCAGATTTAGTACGACCACTGGAATTAACTCCACTACAAACTTCATATAAAGATTCTTTAGCTATCTGGCTCCTAATAAATTTTCTTATTGGCCACTAAAAATGGGTTTTGTGTGGATAGGCCATTGCACAAGTTAGGACAGTATACTCTTTTGTTGGTGAGAGCAAGGCCCTGAATTCATATTCAGATGCCATACAAAATACATTGAAGCTTGGGTACAAGGCTGGGATGGCCAAAGGTCTAGGACTGGGATGTACATATGGAATTGCATGCATGTCATGGGCCCTTGTTTTCTGGTATGCCGGTGTATTTATCCGGAATGGACAGACAGACGGAGGAAAAGCATTCACCGCTATTTTTTCTGCAATCGTCGGTGGCATGTAAGTTTTTCTATTGCAATAATTTGCTTATTGCCTATTGATACGGACAGACAAATTGAATCATCATTGAAAAAATTGATTGTCCAGGAGTTTAGGTCAGTCATTTTCAAATCTTGGAGCATTCAGCAAAGGTAAATCGGCTGGATACAAGTTAATGGAGATTATCAAACAAAAACCATCAATAGTTCAAGATCCATCAGATGGGAAGTGTTTGGATGAGGTTAATGGTAACATTGAATTCAAAGACGTGACCTTCAGCTATCCATCACGCCCTGATGTTACCATCTTTCAAGGTTTCTCCATATTCTTCCCAGCTGGAAAGACGGTTGCAGTTGTTGGTGGTAGTGGCTCGGGGAAAAGCACTGTTGTTTCACTGATAGAGAGGTTCTATGATCCTAATCAGGGTAAACGAGTAGAAAATTTTCTCAAATTTTACATCGAAGTTAATTTTCAAGATTGCCAACATGTTGATAAATACTTGTGTGAATGTGTCTTATTGGATAAGCAGGTCAAATATTGCTCGACAACGTGGATATAAAGACACTGCAACTGAGATGGTTGCGTGATCAGGTTGGTCTGGTGAACCAAGAACCAGCACTTTTTGCGACCACCATACTTGAAAATATACTCTATGGAAAGCCTGATGCAACTATGGCAGATGTGGAAGCTGCTAGCTCAGCTGCTAATGCTCATAGCTTTATCATCTTGCTTCCTAATGGTTATAATACTCAGGTTTGTGCCAGTTACCACTAATATAGTTAACCACTAATTTGCATTTGGTTTTGGCGAATGTTTGCTAATGCATAATTACTAATTAATGTTTCAGGTTGGAGAGCGAGGAGTCCAACTCTCGGGTGGTCAGAAGCAGAGAATTGCAATTGCAAGAGCTATGCTGAAGAACCCCAAGATCCTCCTCCTAGATGAAGCAACTAGTGCCCTTGATGCAGGTTCTGAAAGCATTGTTCAGGAAGCTCTGGACCGTCTGATGGTTGGAAGGACCACTGTGGTGGTTGCTCATCGCCTCTCCACCATAAGGAATGTTGATTCAATTGCAGTGTTACAACAAGGCCAGGTTGTTGAGACAGGAACTCATGAAGAGTTGATTGCCAAGGCTGGTGCCTATGCTTCCTTAATCAGATTCCAGGAAATGGTAGGAAACAGAGACTTTTCAAACCCGTCAACCCATCGTTCACGTTCATCACGACTAAGCTATTCCTTGTCAACAAAATCTCTAAGCCTTCGGTCTGGCAGCTTAAGGAATCTGAGCTATCAGTATAGCACTGGTGCTGATGGTCGTATAGAGATGATGTCAAGTGCAGAAACAGAAAAGAAAAATCCAGCACCACGCAACTATTTCCTCCGTCTTCTAAAGTTAAATGCTCCCGAATGGCCTTACTCAATCATGGGTGCTGTAGGATCCATTCTTTCTGGTTTTATTGGTCCAACTTTTGCCATTGTTATGAGTAATATGATCGAGGTGTTCTACTACCGCAATCCTGCAAGCATGGAGAGGAAGACAAAGGAGTTTGTTTTCATATACATTGGAGCAGGTCTATATGCTGTCGTTGCATATTTGATACAACATTACTTCTTTAGTATTATGGGAGAGAATCTCACTACAAGAGTGAGGAGGATGATGCTCGCAGGTATAAGCCATGTTTAGAATTTTTTTATTAGTCACGCTATTGTGCAATGAAGTATGTTTTTAATATCTCATTCATTTTTCAGCAATACTAAGGAATGAAGTCGGATGGTTCGATGAGGACGAGCATAACTCGAGCCTCGTTGCAGCCCGTTTAGCCACGGACGCTGCAGATGTGAAATCTGCCATTGCCGAGAGGATCTCGGTTATATTGCAGAACATGACTTCACTTCTCACTTCATTCATAGTGGCATTCATAGTGGAGTGGAGAGTTTCACTTCTTATCCTGGCTACTTTCCCGCTTCTTGTGTTAGCAAACTTTGCCCAGGTATGTACCCTTTAAATTTACTAATTATTATTTGAAAACATAACCTGGTAACAATATTAGTAGAAAAAGGAAGTTTAAGACCAAATATGCATATCCCAAAAAAATAAATAAAAATGAATTCAGTATTATTAAATTTAATTATGAAATCCAATGCCTGAGTTCAAATGAATAAATAAAGAGAAGTGTCAGCTTTCTTGGTCTTTAATTAATTTGGATCTTGGGAATCTATCTTCAATGCTTTTTCACACTTAAAAGACAAGAGGGTGAAATAAATTACAAAGTCTTCCCATTCTGGTGCACTGCACGTGGTTCCTCCAATTCTTGTGCATAACTCTTTGAAAATCACATCTGGGGGTTAAAATAATACTTTCGCTTAGTAACTGCGAAGAACAAAATGGCAAAGGATCTATTACCCCCCACCCATCAACTTCAATGCCACTTACAAGTGTTCATGTCGAGGTTACGCAACTTTTTTTTTGAATTATTTCCACCCCAGTCAAATCTCAAGTTGCAGCATAGTGCCTTTTCCTCATATTATTAATATTATTTGTCAATATTTACTATTTACTACCTTATTACCTGGCACCACTTCTGTTGTATCTTTATTATAAGGACTCAAGTGAAAAAGGTTAAAAAGTTATGTGGGAGAAGAAGAAGGCATGGACATGGTCATATGGGGGAGTGCAGTGACACTTTGATTGCTAGATTTTACAATCTCCACTAGATGTGTATGGCAGAAGTTGCAGAGATTCTTGGACCCGTGACCAATTTATACATAATAATAAAATCATAGTATGTGTTTGGTATTGACAGTCTCACATATTTTACTGTTTTTTACTTTCGTAACTTCTTTTTTACTGCTCATTTTGTATCTTTTAATGGAGGAGTGTCAGTCGTGGTGGTGTATGGCAGAGTCTGAGGCTTCTGACTTCTGAAGCTGTCTATCCTATACCAGAACTTGGTAGTGGGGGTGGGGTTGGGGGGAGGAAAAATTGGCACCTCTTTTAACATTATGTGGTTTTCCTGTCCTCCTTTGCCTGAATTTTATTTTTCTTAAAAAATGCTGTAGCAGTTCCAGTTGTCTTTGGTCACTGTCTTCGAAGTCCTTTTTTTTTGGGGGGTGGTGGGGGTGGGGTGGGGTGTGTGTGTGTGTGTGGTGGCTACAATAGTTTTTTATTCTGCTCATGCATATACGAACACTGAAGTAAAAGCTTCAAAGACATGCATCCACTATTATTTCATTTTCATCTACCTCTCCATACTTCAGGAGTCCAGGGAACCCCCAGCCTCGTCCCATTTACTTGTTCAGATCATTAGAAGTGGAGTTAAAAATTTATACCGGTGGAAAAATAATTTAAATATTTAATTTATTTGGAAAATAATTATTTCCTTGTCCCATTCCATTATAGACATTGGTTTATTAATAGCTGTAAATTACCATACTAATTTATTATTGTTACAAAGCTTTCAACAAATTTTGCCTTTTTTGATAAATGTAATGACTCCAATAATTGAACTTAATAGACAAAGGCTCAAACATGGATCTCTAGAGGGGAACAGAAGGTTTTTAATCATAATCTTTAGGTTATTATCATGGGAGCACTTAACAAAGCAGAAAATCTTCCCTTATGGATTGAGTGTATAGAAAGCTTTAATTCCTGCACTATCTTGAATGATACAAAGTATGGTATAAAGGGTCATCATCATGTGATCCAAACAGTGTTACTTCTTCTTTCGGTTCTGAGTAATGTGTTTCTTTTTTTAAAAAAAGTGTTAATAACTGTTGGTTTTGTTGTCTTTAATGTAACAGCAACTTTCACTAAAAGGTTTTGCTGGAGACACAGCCAAGGCACATGCGAAAACCAGCATGATTGCAGGAGAGGGAGTGAGTAACATTCGTACGGTTGCAGCTTTTAATGCCCAAGAAAAGATCTTGTCACTGTTTTCCCATGAACTCCAACTCCCGCAGCTCCAAAGCCTTCGTCGAAGCCAATCTGCTGGCATTCTCTTTGGGCTCTCGCAGCTTGCTCTTTATGCTTCTGAAGCTATAATTCTGTGGTACGGTGCGCATTTAGTAAGCAAAGGCGTGTCCACGTTCTCCAAGGTTATAAAAGTGTTTGTGGTTTTAGTCATTACGGCCAATTCGGTTGCTGAAACTGTGAGCCTTGCACCTGAGATCATAAGAGGTGGTGAAGCCGTCGGTTCTGTTTTCTCCATTCTTGATAGATCAACAAGAATTGACCCTGATGACCCTGATGCTGAGCCTGTTGAAACAATTCGTGGTGAAATTGAGCTAAGACACGTTGACTTTGCGTACCCTTCTCGTCCTGATGTTGTTGTGTTCAAGGACTTTAGCCTTAGGATCCGAGCTGGTCAGAGCCAAGCGCTTGTTGGGGCTAGTGGGTCAGGAAAGAGTTCGGTAATAGCACTGATTGAACGGTTCTATGATCCATCAGCTGGAAAAGTCATGATTGATGGGAAAGACATCCGTCGATTAAACCTGCAGAGCCTCAGGCTGAAAATTGGCTTGGTTCAACAGGAACCAGCTCTCTTTGCCTCGAGCATTCTCGATAACATTGCTTATGGGAAAGATGGAGCAACAGAAGCAGAAGTAATTGAAGCAGCTCGTGCGGCCAATGTACACGCGTTTGTTAGTGGTCTGCCTCAAGGCTACAAAACCCCCGTAGGTGAGAGAGGAGTGCAACTCTCTGGGGGACAAAAACAAAGAATTGCCATAGCTCGGGCAGTTTTGAAGGATCCTACAATACTTCTGCTTGACGAGGCCACCAGTGCACTAGATGCTGAATCAGAGTGCGTGCTGCAAGAAGCCCTGGAAAGGCTAATGAGGGGTCGAACCACCGTGCTCGTGGCTCATCGTTTATCAACAATTCGAGGGGTTGACAGTATTGGAGTTGTTCAAGATGGACGGATTGTAGAGCAAGGCAGCCACGCTGAGCTGATCAGCCGACCGGAAGGGGCTTATTCTAGGCTGCTACAACTACAACATCATCACATTTGAAAAAGTGGTGGCCTATAGAATCAAGTCATCAACATGGCCAGTGTGCTCGGAGGTGGGGTTAGTATGCTTTGGGGTGGGGGGGTCCTATTAACCATTGTTTTCACTTTGTTTTTTTGGCCTTTTTTTTCTTCAATGATGATAGTTGTAGATATGGGGATTTGGAAACTCTAATTCTAAGAATCATGACTCCGTTTCCAATGGAGAATCATATGTTATATTTTATCAATCAATATCTATGATATGCCATTATGCATAAGCCTGTCTTTTATCTGTTAACACTTGAAAAAGAGGTACAGCCCGTGCCCAAACTTTCCAGCTCTTGAATTACTTTTCTTGCTTTCAACCCCTTTTCTCTGCATGTGCTGGCTAAAGTGCTTTACTCAGTTTTCAGGTAAGGGCCATGTTTTGGGCTTAAAAGTGCCAAAATGAACAATTCACCACTTGAACAAAAACAAAGGCTTTAAATTTAATAGTAGCAGAAACCCCTTCATTTGGTTCACATGGTTTCAATTATTATGGCAATACAAAAGGATATAAACAATATTAGCCAAATTAAAAACAAGTATATTAATGTGACCCACTACACATGGGAGGTTTCTATCCTCTTGTGAAGTCATTAGTGTGTCTGAAAAAAGTCCAGTCCCATTTGGAAGTAGAAGACATAATGAGGAATAGCTTCTGGTTTGACTAAATAAATGTACTTTGGTTTGTCATAAAGAGTTATTTAGAAGGCTCCAAGTGAATGGTTGGGCCTAGACCTCATTCATTTGACAGTTGTTTTGGCAGTTATGGGATTAAAAGGAGTAGCAAAATATAAGACCAGTTGAATGAAAGGCCTGTGATTGGAGGAAGAAAAGTGGGACCCACCACAGTTAATTAGAAAGGGGGGGGAGGGACAGTCATCAGAGAGGAAGAAGAGGCATCAAATCTCTTATCATTTGCAGTTCAATTATGTGGTGTTGGTTTGTTGTTGCCATAGGTGTTCGATCATGGTAGGTAAGGAACCAGTCCCATAAAAAAGTTTTATTTTAATTTTCTGAAACAAGTTTGGGAAATTCTTAAATTAAAATTGATATAAATTCACTAGAAACTTCAGTTAAATAAATCATAGAACACTAAAATATTTTAAGAAAATAGTAAAATTTGTTAAAATCGATCTATACAGATGTATGGTACGGAGTAAAATAGATTTTTAACATGGTCAGAATATTTTTTGACCGTCATACGTAGTTTCTAACTTTTCCTAATAAAAAATCTTAAGAAAATATATGGAGAATAATCATAGACCTGAATATGCATTAGAATGAAGCAACTGTCTTTGACAGCAGCCACTTCGAGTTGATTATGCAAATTTCGGACTATAATCTATTTCAAAAAAGGAAAAAGAAAAAATTAGATACAAGTATTAATTTTTTGAATCTGATAATAGCACTTGATTTTAAAATCAGTATAATTTATTTGATTTAATTGATGCAACTATTATAATTTTATAGTTTATAACATAAACATTTGATTACAATATAGTTTGTATATCAAATTCTTATAAATTGCACGTTTAATATATTGTTGTTTAACTTACAAAATTAAAAGTTAATTGAAAAGATGAAAAGATTGAGATTTTAATTACCAAAAGTAATGTCGTAAAAGAGTTGAGTTGAGCTGAACTGAGTTTGAGTTGAATCGAGTTTATCTTTTAATTGAGTAGAGCCAAATTGAATATACTTTATTAGTAAACAAAAAGTCGTGTTCGAGAAATTAGCAGCGTTTAAGTAATCGAACAAGTTGAACATGAGTCAAATAATATAAATGAGATGAATTTAGTCGAATTTTTGAGTTCGAAATAAGTTGAATCGAACTTAAAAACTTAAATAAACAAAAGATCATGTTCGAGATGTACTCATTTAAATAAACGAATCGAGTAGAACGAGTTTAAATGAGTCAAGTTGAACCAAAAATACAAACGACTTGGCTGGTTTATAGCTCTAATCAAAAGAAAGCAAAAAAAAATTGGAAAGTTTTTACTTTTTCAACACGTATGGGAGTTTTTAATGAGTAGAAAGAAAACAATGAGAAAATAAGTGAAATATTTATATTTCTCTTAGGTTGTAGTGTTTGGGAGTTTTTAATTACGAGAAAAAAATGATTAGAAAATATGAGAAAAGAAAACAAGAAAAAATTTAAAAATTTCTTTTCTCTTATGTTCTTTTTAAAAATGAGAAGAAAATTCAAATACAACCTAAAGATTGATACATTTTTTTCATTTCTGTCTTTAAACGAAACTCAAACACAACCTAATAATTTTTTTATCCATCTTTTTTTCTTTTCTATCAAAATTTGAACTCCAAGACAATGGCTTAGTGCGGGAGTTTATAGAGAGAAAGGAAAATCAGTTTAATTTTTTTTTTTCATTTTCTTGAGTATTGTCTTTGAGTTTAGAAGAAAATAAAAGAAAAGTATCAATTTTATAGTTGTAAGATTTTATTATTGAGATATGTTATGATTTCATTAATGAGGTGGATGACAAAATTAGTATTAATAAAAGACAGTAGAAGTTAAAAAAAATACTTTCTCTATAAATCTTCTCATTGCTTTCTTTTTACTCCCAAAAAAACTCAAAGATAGGTGAAAAAAATATTTTTCATTTATTTATTTTTCTTTTCTCATCTTAAATAAACTCCAAAATAAATCTTTTGATAACGTCCAGAAATTTTAGTGAAGAGAAAAAATTATATAAAAAAAATCTCTCATTTTCTTCTCATTTTTATAAACAAAATAATTAAAAAAATTCTTTTTGGATTATCTACTTTCTCTCCTATAAAAAAAACTCAAAGATAAAGTAAAAATTAAAATTTTCTGGATTAGTCATTTTCTTTCTCTCCAAATTTAAATTTCATAGACAAAAGGGGTAAGTAGGTCATGACACAAAGAGGTATGTGAAAGGAGTGAATGGGACGGTCACATGTAGAAAATAACGTCGATCAATGAATGGTGCTGTACTATTCCTGGCCCATTCATTTGTCCTCTATCTTTCTTTTTGATTTTTGAGACTGCCCTTTCCACATCTGGTTTCTGTTATAGTGATGGATTGATGGATACAGAAGGTGAGTGAATCTAGTAGTGTTTGGTCCGTCCATTCCCCTTCTCATTAACTCAAACAAAATGTGAATGGTTCAATCATCTTCTATCTGGATATTTCTTTTTATAAAATGAATACAACATATTTTTTATTTAGAAATTAAATCTAACCTACCTCTCCCATCCACATTCTGAGTGAATAAATGTATTCGACATCATAAAATGGATTTATTTATTCCAATACAATACAAAAATAAATAAAAATATCACTGATTCACCATACATAGATTATTAATGGAGGCTTTTTTATTTTCTAATATTCTGTTCATCTTAATTTAACTTTTCATTTTTTTCCACTATCACCATTATTATATACCTTATTAGACAAACCCGTGAATCGGTGTAAATTACAAATCGGAAGCCGATTCTCCACATGAGATATGCTGAAAATAGGAGAAAAGTATACATTTTAATCTATGTGACTTGTTCTATGACGGAAAAGATAGTTCAACAAGTTAATTTCTATTTTCTTTGGTTATATAAACTTTAATTTGTTATTAAACATATTCGTGAAATCTTTTCATATATATATATATATATATATATTGCAAAATAGGTCACCGACTAAATTCACATACCCCATAACAATTGTTGTGATTAAAACTTGAATCCTAAATTTTTTCACTTTTTCGAAGAAACGATTATATAACCATCTTGAACACATGTCAATCTATAAAATACAAAATTTATTCAATAAATACTTTAACTCTGTTTGTTTTGAATTAAATTTTAAAAATTTTAAATTTTAATAATATAATTTATATTGTAACAATTTAAAATTTCTAAAAGTAAAGTTGAAAGAAAGGACACATTTATTAATGTAAAAGTGTAATCAATTTACTAAAAAGGACTCGAGGAAATCTAATGGGCCAGAATTAGCTCCCATCTGGACTGATGCCCAATCTAAGCGTACTGTTTTGCTTATGACGAAATTTTGACAGGTTAAAAAGTTTAGATAATTACCTTGTAGTATCTTTTAGAGGGGACTTCCTGGCTCCTTACTTTTTAGATTTTTTTTTTAGTCATATATAGGTTTTATTCTCTTCTTGAGATCAACTTTAGTATTATTATTCTCAAATTACCCATCTTTATTAGTTTTTAACTTTTAATTTAAATTCAAATTTTTTTGATAAGAATACAAAATTTGAACTTCAAAAATTTAAAATTAAATATATCTATAAAATCAAATGAATTTAATCATTATTAACCTTAAGCATTAATACAAAAATAATATTAGTAATATATATGTAGCATATCAAATTTGTAACAACAAAAATTATAATAACAATAATCTCACTGCGTAAACTATAATTATTGTCATTAACTTCACTGTTAAAAGTAAATATCAAACTAACGCAACACACACATTCAACATTAAATTTACAATAATGTTAATATAAGTTTGTAATATTAGATATACTGTAAACATAAATTTAGTGTTTTGCAATAATTATACTGTAAATTTGTAATAATAAATTCACGGTTTGTATGAAATTAAACTTATTGTTACAATAAGAAATTTTCTGAAAAATAATAAATTTATTGGATTTTTTAATATTATTTTATTATATAACAAGGTATCTAACATAATGTATTTATAAAACTTATTGCAAAAAAATATTTTTCATCAATTATATTTCATCTTAAATTAGTTCAGATGATTCTACGGTATTACAATGACTTAATGTGTGTTGTATTTAGGTTCCGTTAATTTCATCGATCTACATAAATTTATCAGATTTAAATTTATTGAATCAATTAAACATTTATATGAATTTGAATGTAGAATTTATAGTTTGTCTAATATTTTGCCTTAAAAATATGAATTGATCTATTTTGTTATTTTTTATTAAAAGAATAAAATTCTTAATCAATTCAGCTTCATTTAGTGGTTTATTGAATTCAAATAAAATTGAGGCTATTATGAGTTAAGTGATAAACTAAATAAAGAATCTCATGAGAACACGCTCATATCATGATATTTGTACGTTTAGAGACATTAAGAGCTAAACAACTTGAAATTGTTTTACAGCTGGGCTGTACTCTCTATGAGACATCAAGAAGGATCACTCTTGGGCCTGAAGGCGTTACTAAACTCTTTCGGGTCCAAAATTTCACCACTTAGCCCAGTCAATCTTAATAACTTAATTCAAACTAAAAAAAGAAAAAAGCTAAATGAATTAAAAAAATTCGACAGAGACATGACAATACGAGGAAAATAAAGCATAACTTAATTTCGCTTTACTGGGGGTTTTAATTGAAATGAATGAAAATAATAGACAGAAACATGATAGTACGAGGAAAATAAAGATTATTTATTTTTGCTTAATATACCCGGGGAAAAGTCAAAATAAAAAGAAAAAAGCCCACTCATATCCTTCTAAATTTAGTTCTGGATACCTTTTTTTTTTCTTCAAAACTCAGAAATGCATGTAACAAAAAAAAGAAAAAAAACTCAGAAACGTACCGTTAATGATGATTCCCCATTTTGAAAATTTTGGTTTAGCAAAAAGATCGGGGTTCAATTACTCTGTATTTTATATTGTATCATTATTTGTTCCAACCCATAAAAATTTCTCTCTCTCAAATAGGACTTTAAATTTTACTTATTAAAAAATTAAAAAATAGACATTTATCAAAAATTTAATATATATAATATGGAATAAATGATATATTGATACATATAATTTGATCCTGAGGACCATATTATCCGTTTATGATCGCTAGTCTAAAGCCTAATCCGACTATTCCTTATTTTTGGGCAAGACTACTATTCTTTCATTATTCAGTGTTCCTATCTATATTGTTTAGTATTTATATAAAATAATCTACGTTTAATACTAATAAACTTCATTTAATCAATAACTAGTATATTAATGTAGTAAGGGTGGTTTGTGTACCCATATTTGATCGGTAATTCAATAAACTCGCGAAATATCTTTACTCGCGTGACTAAGTTAGTAGCATCACTTCAATAATTTTATAATCTAGAATATTTCTTTTATAGTGTAACGAGGTGTTATTGGAGTTGCCAAATTATTATTACTTTGGTGAAATCTTAAATAAATGCTGAACTTTCTAATTAACACAATTTAGTATTAATAGAATTTCTATTTACGATTATAAAAGAAAATCACAATTTTTTATTTATCATCACCTTAGCACAATATAAATACTTAAGTAATCAAAATAAAAAAAATATATTTTATGTAATATTAAAAATTTAAAACTTTAAATAAGTAAAAAACATTGCGCACAAGAAAAGGTCCATTATGGGCATTGACGGCCCCCATAAATAAATTAATTTTGTATAGTACGCTAGGTGTCCCCCCTTTAACAGTCATTAATTAAGCTCAAAGCTAATTAATAGAGTGGTTTAAACATCTACCTATTTGATCAGTTACATAAGCTCAAGTGAAAATTAAAGAAAACCGATTTGTCGGGGTAAAAGAAAAGGCGTCAAATTTAACTATTTTTTTTTAAAAGAAACAAAAAAATTTAACAAAAAAGATAAAAAAAAGCGTCAATTCTCGACTGATACACTTTTAAGAAAGTAATTTTCATGCAGTGATTAAAATTTTTTTATGTTACTATTTATGTTAGTGTTATTATATCAATGTATCTGATATATATTAAAAAAAGAAATACATCTTCTTTTAATATAGTAAAACAAAAATATAGTAATATTATTGTCTTATATAATAACATTAATATTGTAATATTTATAGCACGGAAAAGGTTCAAACTATAAGTTATTGGTCTGAGCAGAATTATTTTCCCAATACATCACTAGCAGAGTATTTGTTGTAAAGGAAATTAAATTTTTTTTTTATATTTCAAATGAGGTCACTACCTAAAACTTACATATTCATGCACAGACATATTCATAGTAATTATAGTCATTATTTTACTTTTTAAAAGAAATGGTCATATAACTATTTTGATTCTTGAATACACGTTAAATCAAAACAAATTAGTTGCAATAATTGAAAGCGTAATGAATTACACAATCAACAAGTAAACAAAAAAATATAAAAATTAAACAATCGACATATGATATTTTGTTTTGTTTCACTAATCAAGTATTTGATGAGAATAATGCTTGGGTTAAAAAGATAAGTATTTGATATAATGCATGGGAAACACATATTGCTATGTTTGACACGTGAGAATATAATCCTAGTAGCTATGGACATTCCATTCACATTTCCATCATATATTCATGTTTAGATTAGATTTTTAGTTTTTTTCTCTTTGTATTCGAGAATTTGATGACCGAAAATATATGAGAGGTATCTACATAATTTAGAAATTCAAAAACATACAATAAAATGTGAAACTTTTATTCCGATTAGCTAAAAACTATACCCCCCCAAACAACATAAAGTCCCAAGTCCCGCTTGCCCACGTACATATGTCCCCACCCACCGCCGGTCCACCACTGTTGTCTCCGTCGTCAAGGATCGACCCCCATCTGAGCACAGTACCCTCACCCAACACATAGTACCCTACCCCCCCTCTGGCCTCTACCATCACCATTCTCACCATCGAACGATGCCACCACCAACATTGTCCCACCACACCCACTACTGTTACCATCATCTTGTCATTGCCGCTGCCGTCATCACCACCGCCCAACTCAATCAAATTTAAAATTGGTACAAGTTCCTTAAAGTTGTCACCTCCCCATATCAACATTTTTACGTGTTAAACATGGCCTATAATATAATGAACCCCCTAACATTATTAACTTCCAACCAAATTTAAATTAATTAAACAACTTTATAATTGGTTCTTATAAATCCTGCATTTATAAGATAAAAAGTTTTCATTCAAAATGTTGGAGCACTTTTTTTTTTTCCGAGAAAGTCAGATCGAAATATCATCCAAATTAGTTGAGTTAAGTGCCTTGTTAACTTAATTTGATATCGGCGGGAAAGTCAATTTTTAAAAAAAAAAATTAATAAAGAGCCATTAGCTGTTTACATAAAAGAGCTGAATGATAAATTTAAGTCAATATTGTCTTCCCAATTTGAACGACCTAGGATATATATGAACTTGTATATATGCAAATCTTGTTACACTAATTAGGACACAATTAATTAACAGTAATTGAACATGTTGGAAGTTGGCATGAATTGAGATTAACAACATTGATGTAGATAAATCAGTAATGTCAATATATCTTATTTAGTCATAATCGGATTTATTTTATTTGTTTGGTTTTGTTTTTCGTTATGTAGTCACGTGACGATATAGGCTTTGGGTCGACAATAGGCATAGGGTTAATTAATTTCTTTGCCTGTATGCATGTTATGCAAATCTCATTAGCAAGATAATATATGTACTGTGCCACGTGTCATGTCGTGCGTGGAGGGGAAAGACATGTGAGTGACAAACAAAGGAAAGGGTTTGGGACACTCTCGTGTTTATGTCCCTAACAAGGAGGAAAGCATCCAAGTACTAGGCTACACCGTTATCTATTTTTTCAGTTCACTTGTAAAACCTTTTGTATGCAAGCCTAGACTTAATTATTTCATGATCAAGAATCTTCAACTTTTTTCTTTTATTTATTTTTTTAATAATAATTACGTAGTATTAGTATTGATGTGAACAGTGTAAGTAAAATATTACTCATCTCGTTCCACAAAAGAATAACATGTGAAATTTTAAAAATACGACATTATAATGAAAAAATTATATAAATTTTGCTCTTTTTTTTTAGAACAAATTTTATTCACAAATATTACTTATTGAAAGTACAAATTAATGTAAGACAAAATGTTAGACGGGTTTAGATGTTATCGTCAAAATCTAAATAAAACTAACTAAAATTAAGTAGAGATTGATAGGATTTAAGTATTATATGATAGACAACTGTCTAATTTGTATAGGAATTTAATTAGATTAGACTAAGACTTTTACAAATTATAACAATGAAGCAACAAAAGCACAAACTAAAAATTCGAAGAGAATACAAATTGACTTATTAGTTTCGTTCGATTCTGATTAGTTTGAACTAATATAATTACTGGATGCGGGATCTTATGAAGAAAATACAGATTGCAAAAAATCATATTTGGACAACCTGTAGTAGAATTCATAACAAATAAATTTGCGAAAAGCTAAAAAAGGCATACTGATTTTCTTTTTCTTTTTTTGGTCTAAAAAAGTGTAACTAAAATGATGCTACCTCCTAGAAAGTCTAATCTATCGTGTCAAAGAAATGATGGCTCATCACAAATCTGTAGAATGTCCAAATCTGGGCAGAACGTCAATGCAGCTTTCCTTAATGAGAGGCAAATCGATTAATTAGGAGTCTAGAAGTTTTGTTATTTACAAACAATGAATTATTCTTTTCTGTGTAAAACATATATATATATATATATATATATATATATATATATTATTTTTTAATAAAATCCTTTCTAAGAAATGGCAAAACCGTAAAATCGGGCTTAGACATATATTTTGATATAATTATTCATATCTCGTAGATTTTTTTTTTTTTTGGCTTTTCCTGTTTAAATATCATGTGCCTGAAGTAGTGTATCATCAAATCAAGGTGATGAAGACTGGAGTAATCATGTGATCTCTTAAGGCAATTGCAAGGAAAATTATTGATGTTAACCCTAAAATGTAATGTTGCTTTCTCAAAATACATGCCTCCTAGCTTGATGAATTTCTTAGTTTGGTTTGTACGCACGTGATTTGTTTTGGCAAGTCCAATTAGATGTTTCTATTTATTTTTTTTTTCGATAGGCAAAAAAAAAATGCAAGGTAATTACTATTTATTTATATTATTTCAAATTATGTTGTTAAAATTAAGACAACAAATACAAGGTTATTTGTATTTGTTTATTATCTTCTATTTTCTAATTCTTTCTTTCCTTTTCAGTTGCGGGCAGGTAGAAGCAGGGAATGGTTATTGGTGACACTATGGAATGATAGACAGGAACTGTACATATATTTAACAGATGTAGTGGTGATTAGACATATAATTAGTGTCAGTAATAATTAATTAACAAGAAAGATATGTACAAATAATACAATCTTCAAGTGTTTAATTTAATAGATCTTATGTCCCCAACAAAAAACTAACATGGTAGTTTAATAATATTGTAGTTTGGTAAGCTAGTAAGTTTCAGTTGTATGTTTATATGTTTACTCAAATAAATTAGAGAGTGCATTAATTATGCAACTTTTGATTGAGAATTTTTTTGTAAATACAGATTTGTTTAGAAGAGGTAAATATATGCATGCCACACTACTAATTAAAAATAGAAGGAGAATGAGAAAAGATGTTGATGAGTTTTTATTCAGTCGATCATTTACCGCAATCAACCAGTAAAACAGTTTTCATACTAAAATTACTAATATTAATATATACATATATATATATATATATATATATTTATTTATATATAGCAGAAGTAGTACTAAAATGCAATCAAGCATCTCGTTGCGGTAATAATAGTGTAATGATCACATGGCCCTGTTTATTGGAGGAAACACCTTATCCCCACCTTCGTTAGTACAAAAAAACAAACTTCTTAAACCCCAGTTGACCTCAATACCCCAACTTGGAAACACCACAATTAATCAAAATTATTGCTATATATTTCCTACGGTTCAAAATGTTAGCTTTTTAACTCAAAATAAACGTATCAAGATACTCCCATAACTATTGCATTGAAATTTTAAATTTCTTAATCGAATTGGAGGGAGTAGTTCGTATATTATATATGGCCCCCCCACCCCCCACCCCACCCCCCTCTCTCTCTTTCCCTTTTAATGCAGTTGTCTTCTTCACCTCCAACATCACTGTCTATGTTATTGTTCTCTCTCTCTCTCTATCTCTGCTCTCTCTCGGCCCTGTGGTCCTATTTTCCTTTTTCCGTAATTACTTATAACTCGCTCACCACTTCTCTGAGCGATATATTGTACCTAGCTACTATATGTATAAGATCACTATATATATAGTACTACACCACATACATAGTCTGTATCTCTAGCTAATACCACTTCTGCTACCAAAAGCTAGTCCGACGCAGCATATTTTCTTATAAGTTATTGTGCTCTCTAGCTACTTCTTGTAACAACTTTAGGAAATTAACTTAATTATATATATACACAAATTAGAACATACAAGTAGCTCTCTCTCTCTCTCTCTCTCTCTCTCTCTCTCTCTCTATATATATATATATATATATATATAAAGATAAGAATGTCAAGCAGAAGATCTAGGCAAAATGGGGAGTATAATTCAAGGATAACAGATGAGCAGATCATTGAACTTATCTCCAAGTTACAACAACTTCTTCCTGAGATTCGCAATACCCGCCGCCGCTCTACCAAGGTAGGTACTACTTTTTTTATTTATGCACTATTAATTTTCTCTTTCCAATTTATCATATGCAATTTCTACGCAAGATTTTACCACATATATATATATATATACGTGTGTGTGTTTGGGTGTTTAATTAGTACGGAGTTTTTATTTTTTGTTCCTATGCGTATTGTGGAGTTTAAGTTCGTTACCTGCCAATGTTGTCAACTGCTATTCCATCAGCAACCATGTATGTACATACACACACAACCCACCCCAAACACACACACACACACATATATGTATATATATTATTTGCACCGTATGTAATAGGAATTATTAATATAACAAGAGTACGCTTACAAATTAAGCTTAATTTCACATTTGAGTAGCACATATTGATGTTTGCATTTTAAGTAGACATTTTGAGTGCATGGTATACATATACATATGCCTAAAGTTTTGTATGTACCAAATGTAAGGCCCATATCTTATTAAGCAACTCGTTCATAAATATCTCATTCAACTCAATCTTTCAATTAAGCTATATATTAACACACGAACATTTCAAGATTTCTGTCTGCCTATGTATATGTAGTATAACAAAGGTACTTATATATATGCTATATATCATACATTTTCACAGTGTGTATTAATTTGTAGCTGAATAATGTTCCGTGAATTGTTTTTGAATCATACACTTATTTTATAATGGAGAAAGTATGCAGTAAGATTAAATTCATGAGAGTTACAAACCACATGGTTCTATTAGTGGGTTACAAAGCACATGGTCCTAATGTTTATACTATTCCCTCGTTGCATAAAACCAATTATATTTTGTTTTGTTATAGCAATCCTAAAGTTGACTTGAGGTGTAACCTTGTGAAAGCTCCTAACAAAAACATTAATTTTGTTAGAATAGAATCTCACATATTTGCTTCAATGACTCTATTTATTTCAATTTAAATTTTGAGATTCTAGATGATGACGGTATAAATTACACTCTCAGAATTTTGAATTTTTAAAATTTAAGTTAAACTAAATGAAGCCAAATATATTAGTGACCACTAATCGAAATTATTTAACCGTACATCAATTTTAACCGTATGTATATAGAATTTCGTAGATGTATTAGAAAAATTCAAAAGGGAGTGCCTGTTGATATATGTTACATGATGATATATATACATATATATATATATATGTATGTAGGTATCAGCACCAAAGGTTTTACAGGAGACATGCAACTACATAATGACTTTGCACAAAGAGGTGGACGACTTAAGTGAGCGACTCTCCCAACTATTGTCTACTATTGACACCGATAGCCCCGAGGCCGCCATTATCAGAAGCTTAATTACGTGATATAAACAATATTAAACTAGCTAGCTAGGATATTATTTAAGATCATCATATATTACTCGAGCCAGCTTTCTAGTTTTTTAATTTTATTTAATGATTAAAAGAGTATTGATAATAGTAATGTAGTCGTTCATTTAATTTCTATGTATTGATCGATCTCTAGGGGGTTAATTTATTTGGTTTTTACATATATTATATGTAAAATTAAGTTAGGCCAACGCACACTAGCTAGCTAGTGAGGGAATTCAAGATCGAGTTGGATCGTACATTGGAGCGAGCTTGAATTAATGATATAAATATATATATATATATATATATATATATATATATATATATATATTTATTTATTTATTTATATTTATATATGGTATTGCATTTGCCGCAATTCTGTCTAGCTGTATAATTAATAAGATGCTTCTTGCCTACTTTGGAAGCCTCATTAATTAATTCCTACCACTTATGTTATGTACTTCATTCATTTATATCTATGATGTGATTGGTACGTTTTTATTTAATTTGTTATTGCATGTTCCCAATTAAATGCAAATCTAGGTGCACACAACATAGTATCGAATTAACGGTACCCCAAAAATTTCAGCCATATACATGATATATATGCGGACTCCTTGCACACGCTCGTGTCATGAAAAATTAATTCCGATTATAAGATTGGATGATTCACATCGATGGCCTTTTTCTTAAAATTAAAGATCAAAGAAATTGTGAGAATAGAGGAAAAATAATTAAAAGAAAAAAAGATAAAGATAACCGATAAACATAACATAGTATAATAGATTATGAGCTCCTTGTTGTAAGGTTTTTTATAGTAGATTAGCAAGAAAACAGAAATATAAGTTTACACAATTAACCATCAAAAAGCTCTTCAGGCTTTATTATATATATATATAGACACACACACTTGTTTATGTCATCTTTTGAGTACAAATTAATTTGACATTGATTGTAAAATATGAAAAAAGTGAAGAAGAATCACACGTATACAATAATAATATAAGAAATCTGTGTATTTTTACCTTAGAAGAAGAAAAGAATTTAAACATTGCATACTTTAAGTACAATTATTTCTCGTTCTCAATGAAAATCATTGATACTCAAAACATCATAAATCTGATACGAGTATTCAAATTCAATACCAACACGTTATTATATCACAAGAATCCGAGGTACTCATCTATGAATATGAATCAGTACACTTACGATGACATTTAACTCGAACCGAAAAATAAACTTGTGTTCACTTATGTAAAGTTCAAATACGAGTCTCGGTTTAAAATTTATCGAATCGAACTCTGTTCGAACTCATATTATCTGGTTCAATTTTTATGGATAATTGTAACATTCGTATCTTATAAAAGTAATAATAAATTTCACTTCTTCAACGTGAAACAAAATTTTACAAGTCTACCTCAAAACGCATTAAATACACTTAATCAATAACGGTCCTTTCGTCAAATCTCCATCCATTTGATGTGGGATAAGATTATTACACATAGAGAGAGAAAACTTATAATTAATATGTCTCAACAATTAATATATATATTGTTCTTAATTCCAAACAACCCGTTATATGGATTACCTAACACCACATTATTACAGTTTGAAGTGGATGAAAGAAAGAATAAATCGAACTTGAAAATATTTTTATTTATTAAAAAATTAATAGGATGCAAATTTGATCATTTTGTCACCAAATAATTCTACCAGAAAAAGAAAAAAAACATATGAAAACGATGCGTAGAGAAAAAAGGAAAAATATTTTTGTTAAAACTCAAGTTTTCTCTAACAATATAATTTTTGTCATGATATATTTTAATTCTTTTTATTTATATAATAACAGAAAGTAGATACTCCATTAATGGAAGGCAGGGGAGCTAGTCATCACGAGCTAGCTAAGTCATTGTCCCTCTGGGACTCAGACCGGGACTGCACTATATATCTAGATAGTGTGTCCCTCTATGTGTGTGTGGGGGAGAGAGAGAGAGAGAGAGATCCATGGTCCCATGGATTCTGCAGGTAGCAAGTCTTTAGATATGGTTACCTAACAACTAAACATGCTCAGACCCCCAACGAATACGTGTCTTTATTTTTGTAACCTTTAATTATTCAATCTAATTAAATATCTTATCATAGGATTTCATTCGATTATTAAGAAATAAATGTCCAATTAAATTTATTCTAAGGGAATAGAGATAACATATTGATCATAAGAGACAAATAAGCTTATAAACTTGGTAAACTGATTTATCAATTCTTCAGTTGGACTATATATATATATACATATTTAGTGAACGGAAACTTGCATATTAATGTATCAACATTTTTGATCTGACCGTTATATTCACTGATCAATAAAAATCTCACAAAATAGTTAATTAGCATGAGAATATGCATGAGTTTCTTCACAGTAATCTCATATGTAACAAAATAAAAAAAGTATATCAACATTTCCAAATTCAAAATAGTAGGAATCTTTTTTTCTTTTTTCTTTTCTCCTAAAGCAATCAGAGCAATCAAATTTAATAACAGAATCTTGTTTTATTCTTTTTTGTTTGGTCGTCAATTGCCACATCATTGCTTTGTTCATTTGACCCAACTCATAATCAAATTTATTACAATCTCAATATATAAGCGCGTACTTCGTTTCTTGGAGCTCAATGTGATATAATATTGCGCGTGATATATATGGAGGATAACGTAATATGAATAAAGTGAGAGGAAAATAATTTAGTCAATACATCTAACTCTAAGAGCAATGTCAACTTACTTGAATTTTTTTCCTTGGTAGATTACTATAAAAAGGAATTTATTTAAAACAATTTACTAATTATTATTTACTAATCTTTTTTTCATTAAATAATACTCCATACAATATGTTTATGATTTTATTTCTCTTATTTGATCACAAACTTAGATAGTTTTTTTTCCCATTTCAAAATATCCAGAAATTAGAATTGTTTTTCTACAAAAGAAGAAAAAAAGAAAAAGAAGAATTTCTATAGGTTGACTGATTTAGAGACTTGTCATTTTCACACTTGTTTTAATTCTTTTTCACGTAAGGATCCCTTTTTTTGTATATTACATGTTTATATATAGCGCCTTCTATTTTAGTTTAAAATTTAGAAATTTTAATAATATAATTTACGCTATTATTATTTAAAATTTTTAAAATTTAATTTAAAATAGACAAGACTATAAATTATACAGAGTAATCATTTACTCCCTCTATTTTATATATAATAAGTGACATCTAGAGCCTGATTTTTTTTTTATAATAAGTGATATTTTACATAGTTTTAAAAATTTATCAGTTATACTTTTAAATTTACCCGTGAGTGTAATTAAAAAAAAATTATCTTATTTTATTCTCTTTATTTGAGTCACATTCTCTCCTTTAATATAATTAACTCTCTTTATACTATAATTTTAGTGAAGAATAAATATTAAATTATCAAAATTTTAACATAAATTTTAGTTCTCTTTAAAATAATTACAATACCACTCATTATAAAACAGAGGAAGTATATAAATAACACAAATGAGTATAGAATTAAGCAATTAACAATTTTCATGATTTAACGATGAAATCATTTAAAAATTAAAAGGTGTATCTGTATTTTACTCAAGGGTGTTACATTAAGTATAAACTGTGTAATAATAGTGCACACAGTTTGACATTCAGAAGCCGGTTTTGATTGGAGTTGGCGGTGATAATTTCTCTCTCTGTTTTCTGTTTGATTCAAGATTTCAAGTGATTTCTCTTTCCAGAAGCAGGTATCTGTAATATGTATCGCAAATTCATAAATTCTTGATAAGCTTATCGACTTTGCTTCTACTTTCTCTGTATAATTACTGCCCGTTGATTCACATTTTGAACTTTTTTTATTGAAACCCAGTATCTAGATTTGTGTTTGTTGGGAAATTACGGGAGTAATATGAAGAAGATAAGGTTTATCGCTATCTGTTCATTTACATCTATTTAATCATGTGGGGTGGTGGGAATTTTTGGCTAATCTTGTCTATCAAGTTCTTGGTCTCTTGAACCCTTGAACCGTTTGAGTGATCAATATGCAAATTTGTGAATCCTTTGCACATTGTTTGTTCTAGTTAAGAATTTTATTTTATTTTTTGAAATTGGGGATAATTATGTTATTTGGGTCTGACTAGTTTGGTGAAAATCCCGATACATGTGAAAATGTGATCGGTGATCTTTCCCCCCCAGTAATTGGATTTTGCAAGAATATCCCCAAGATTACGCGACTAATTACTTTCTTTTTGAAAGGGAGATGGATTCACAAGAACAGGTAGATGCATAATATGATGATTGTTTGAGCGAAAGTGCAAAGGCATTTATTTATTTATTGTTTACACTATCAAAAGTGTATTCTAAATATTTAAGAGAAGGTGGTTACTAAGGTGCCATATTTGGTGCATTTAGCGTGACTTGTGAAAAGCTTGATTATTTGACTTGCTTGCATCCCTTGCAGTAGAAGGTTTGCTTTTTCTAAAATGTCATTTGGCCCGCCCGAGGATATTTTCGGTCACCATTATTTTTATGAAATCATAGAATCTTGATTAGTTACTTTATTAGTAATCACACACCAAACTGCCCTTCCTCGCTTTGAACATCCTTTTATTTATTTTAAGTATTTTAAATGATCTTGCTTTAGGTTTGTATGATATAGTTTTCCATCGCGTATCCTTTAAATCGGACAATCGAGCATTGTGAACATAACAGACTAATAGTATGTGCGTTTGTATATTCTTAGTGCGGTCTTGTCGGTATTCCTGATGTCGAGCATGACTAGATGCATTTCTTACTAGTAATACCTCATGCTCTCTCAAAGCCTGAGTTATTTAACTAAAGGTGAAATTGGAAACTCCAAGTTTACTTGTGGGATACATGATTCTCACGTGATATACAGTAGCCTTTTGTATTAGTAAACATGGCATAACTTAAAGTGGATGGCCTAACAATTATAAGTCATGTAAAGACTTGAGGAATTATAAATATATCTCTTGTTTCCTTTGCTCCCACCCCCACCAACAAATCTTTCCCCCTTTACAGTGCCCTTGTTTAAGCACTAAATGGAAGTTGGTTGAATTTTTTCTTGTGTCAGTATGATGATGTATCATGCTTACTGATCACTATGGAAATTTTGCTCAAACGGATTCAATTAGGAAAATTCTATTAATCTGCTTATAACAAACAAAACTTTTGATCAGGGTTTGGAAACCTGAGTCATGTATCCGGGTGGTTTTACTGCAGAAGTGACAACCCTATCTCCCAAAGCTACAGAAAAGGATCTTTATGACTTTTTCAGCAACTGTGGAAGCATTCAACATGTAGAGATTATAAGGTAATTTCTTGAATTTCTTCTTTTGGGAAGATATCTGTTGATCATTTAGCAACTTGTTGACTTCCACTGTTCTGGGAAGGTCAAATAAAGGATTAATTATTTCTGTTTCTTACCTAGCTCGATCCTTTCTTAATGCATTGTATCTTGTTATTGTAAATTTTTAGATAATTGTGAATATAAATAAAGAAATCTATTATAGCAGGACTATTCATGATAATGTAAGCCACTGTACAATTACTGATGTATCATTTCTTTTTGGTTTCAAACTCTGCTAACAAGGCATGCAATTATGTATGTCAGTGGCTGAAATTTCCTACAACAGCCACATTTAAGATGTTAAGTTACAAATGGTTATGACTTATTTATGTTGTCACGGTAAAGGAGACTACTTTTCTTGTCCTGACATTCTGAGGCGATAGTGGATAATTCTATTTGGTTGCTGATTCTTGTACGATTGAAAAGTATCAGACTTTATTGTGTGTTCTTGGCCAATCAACAAGGCCGTGCAGTATTACTAGTTAAAGAGAACAAACTTGGATCCTCCTATCTCTTACAGCAATTAAAGCTCATCTCACTTCGAGTGTGTTTCAACTGGCTCCGAAAAGACTCATGTGATTTGCAATCAGTGTATAAAGCTATATTAAAATAGAAGTCCAGAAGGTTATATAATATTTCTAGTTGGTAACATTTGTTTTTATAAGTACAGATCTGGTGAATATACTAGCACTGCATATGTTACGTTCAAAGATGCTTTTGGACTGGAAACTGCTGTCTTGCTCAGTGTAAGTTTTGGTAACTCTTTAAGATAAATGTATTGCTGACCAAGATGAACTTGCTAAGCATGTTCTGTTTGCTACTACACCACTGACTTCAATTGTTCATCTCTGTATCTGTTGTCTTTATTTTGCTGTCATTGTGTGTGTAGATATGTTACATCACAATATCACAAATAATTGAGCTTCTAATACATGCCTTTCAGAAGACATTTATAAATCTGAATTTCGGCATGCTAGTTCTTTTACTTAATTTTATATTATGTGTATGCTCGTGTGTGTAGATTATATACATAGATATGTGTACATGTGCAAAATAAAACAAGGTCATACATCCCAAATTTTACAAGAGGTTGGGAAGTGTCCTTTATCTTCGACATTTAAAAATGACATCCTTAGGAGGAGAATCTGCAATGGTGTTAGTGTGGTTAATGCCAGTCTGTTACTTATATGTTGGCCTATAAGAAATTTTTTTTTGATTTCCCCAGAGGATCTTGTAACTGTCGTCTTTTAGCATATTGGTCGCAAAATTTTGAAGTTTGAACTATGAACAATTACAATCAAGAAACAATGTTTGTGGAAGGGAGTACTCGTAAATGAATTACCAGGAAGCTATTATACATAATGAGAATTCAGTTTTGACCTTTTGCTGCTTATGGTCATATGACCAAGCAGTAACAATTCTGCTCCTATATGATTTTTAATGTCATTTATGAGCAAGTGTTCTCTTCCCAGTCATTGACTCTCAACTGAATGTGCCATTTACTCATATCTATTTCAGGGTGCTACCATTGTAGATCAATGTGTGAGAATAGAACCTTGGGGAACGTATATTGATGAATCTGACTCTTGGAACCGGCACGCAGGGAATGTGGGTTATGGGAAAAGCTCAATGGTATGGTTCTTTCTGAAGTAGTTTAGATAGTTAGCCTAATTAGTAATTATATCTTTTACTTATCTTAACATAGAAGAATATATGAAATCTAAGATCAAACAATTCAAAATTTTCATTGGTGTCTTGGATCTACAATTAATTTGATGGATCCTTATGCTTGGTATGTTCTTTCTTATATTCGAATTCGTCAGATCTCTTTCTACCTATCCTGTAGAGTAAGGTCTATAAAAGGGACGACTCTGAGCAACAATCACAGCATTGCAACTAGTTGATATGGTGGCACTGTGGCAGTAATCCCCTTTGCTTTTAGCCTGAACTACAAACTTTGCATTATCTTTTTCATCTTTTTCAATTATTATTATTATTTATTTATTTTTATCAGCAGCTACCAACGTTATCAATCTGCTTATTATTGAATAATGTACAAAGTTGTCCAATATAATATCAGTTGTATAATATTCTCTCCATTGCCCCACCTTGACCATAAAAGGGACAATATTTGTATTATTTTCATCATTGGATGTGATATCCAACTAATTAAGAAAGTTCTTCTTGGCTTCTTTCACTAGCATACGAGGTTCAAGTGTTAAACATAGTCAATGCAACTAAACTTGCTTTACTAAGCATAAACTCACTGTAGCAGGGCACTCAGACCAGCCAGTTTATTTCTGTCCCTGGGGAAGCTGTAGTTGTGGCTCAGGAAGTAGTTAAAACCATGATAGCAAAGGGATATGTACTGGGGAAAGATGCATTAGCAAAAGCCCAAGCTTTTGATGAGTCGCATCAAGTCTCATCTCGAGCAGTTGCCAAAGTGGCCGAGTTGAGCAACCAAATTGGGCTTGCCGAAAAAGTCAATGCAGGGGTGGGAGCTGTTAAAGCTGTGGACGAGAAGTACCACGTATCAGAGGCCACCATTTCTGTCGCATCCTATGCTGGGAGAACTGCAGTCGCAGCTGCAAATGCTGTAGCTAACAACAGTTACTTCGCCAAAGGAGCTCTTTTGGTTTCAGATGCACTTGCTCGCGCATCCAAGGTTGCAGCTGACTTGGGTAGCCACGCTATAAAAAAGTGAACTTTTATTGTAATTAGTCTTGTTACTCTACAGTATTGTACAGTTATACATCAAATCAAATGGTTAATATTAGCTTCAATATATGAATACAATATATTTGTTATATGGCAAACTTGATTTCACTTTTGGAAGGACAATGGGATTGCTAGTTGAGCAATGATTGTATGCTTTTGAATGTCTTATATTTAACAAATTAGCCGTTTCGATGATTGTCCTAGTGTGCTATCTCTTGGTAGTGACAGTTGGCAGTAACTTTGGTCCGACGCTATTCATTTTGTTTGATTAGACTTGTGATTGTCCACACCTTTTGTTTGGCACATATTGATTGTATTGTATTATCGGGCTGCTCAACATCTTCTCATTGGACACTTAGGTGATGATGGTTTCTATCGAAAAAACGTAATACAAAGTGGCAGTTCAGCTACCTAATGCTTTTTTTATTTAGACTGGACTAGAGCTGCTCTAGATCGTTTATTCTTTATGTTTATATCTTAGCTTATCAAAACTCTGCTATTTATTTTATTTTTAAAATTCTAAATTCTGGAAATATGTCTACACCAGCAAGTGAGAATTGAACTTGCTTTATGTTCAATTGAATCCTAAAAGCATTGCAATTTTGGAACCAAGAATTGGACTCATGCCGTCCGTCTCATTCGCTCCGTGGTCACGGATTCTGAGCTAAATGGCCAAATTAATTCTCGTTAAATATGACCCCTCCTCTTTATTTATTATTATTTTTTAAATATATGTATATTTTCTTTTTTTTCTGTTAAGTGGCTAGTTGGGAAAATAGATTATGAAAAAGTGGTTGGTGATTCTAGAAGAAAGAGTAAATTCTCGAACTAAATAAGAGTCCCACAGCGTCGTCGAGCAGCAAGCTTAATAAAATGCAAGATAATTGTTTGTTTCCCCGGTGGCGCTTGTGGTAGATGGATCTTTATATAAATTGACAATGGAAAGGTCTTCACTCACAATGTATTGTTGACATTTTCATCGGTACAATGATTAAGCTTGGGGATACTTGAGATCTCCTACTCATGGGTCTACGTTACTCTACTTTATTGTACTTTACAGTCTTTTCTATGATCAGCTCAAGGTGATGAATACCATGTGGCTTCATCCAAATTTGTGCTTCTATTTTCTTCCTGGACAATTTTTTTTTTTTTTTTTTGCTGCACCAATAAAACACACTTAATAATCTTTAATATAGGGGTGACCATTTATCTTCGTAATAATCTTTAATATTTTTTAAAAAGTACTTGGAGTTCAAATACATAGGATTCATTTGAGTAGTGACACTGAAAGAAATCTGACGACTAAAGAAAAGCTAGCAAATTAAAATCAAGAAGTAGATAGGTGATGGATATTCTGTTTTATAAACTTGAAGATGTTCAGACGCCATCTCTCTTGATTTCCAGCATATAATAGTTCATAAGATTAAGGTTGCGTTTAGGTCGAGAGAATAAAACGAGAGTGAGAATAAATTTAATCGATGTATAATTATTACAGAAGATCACAAAATGTTATGGTTTGTATTAGAATGAATATTCATTCCATATGTAATTTCATTCCATGTGTAAAGAGAAAAAATGATCCATTAATTCTTATGTATTGTGATTCACTCTTTCATTCCTCCTCATCGATCTTTTCATTATTATGTGTCACTAAAATACTTCTAATTTTTAATTTATTTTACATCTCATTCTATTTGTTCAATTCAAACACAGCCTAACAAATACCAACTAGTTGAGAATATGGTCATCGCTTGTGATTCATGCCTTGTATATCCAAATTAATACATCTCTTACCCAGAGGGGGGATGGTGTTTTCTTCTTCTTCTTTTTTTTTTTTTTTTTTTTTTTTTTGGGTACTATTAAGAAATCTTATTATCTATTTCAATAGGGTGGGAAGTTGAACCATGGTCTATTGCCAAGGAAATGAAGAGCTTTACCATGGGAGCTAATATGGTTGAGTCCTAACAATCTTTCTTTCTTTTCTTTTTTTCCCTTAACCAACACACAAACAGAGAGATTCGAGATTGTGATAAAAATTGCATGGATTTAAGAATCCATCCCTAAAAATCATGGTAGACTTGAAAAACAAGCTTTTATTAGTTTCAATTTTTCAACAAAACAGTATTCTAAGCTCCACTTCCGACCCCCAAACACGAAGAAATGTAGAATTAAGAAACACAGAACTCCCATTCTGATTCATTACACTCCTCAAAGTATTTTAATTTTGTTAGAAAAGGAAGGGAAGGAGATTTACAACCCATACAAAAAAAAAATTCTACTTTACTTCAATTATGAAGACCATGAACGTATGCAATTACATGATAAATTTCTTTCACAAGTATCAAAAATCTTCTCTATGCAACACAGAACTCCCAAAATCAAACCAAAAAAATAAGAATAAAAGGAAAATGCTGGAGTGTATCACTGATGTTAATCACAACAAATTCGACAGCGAATAAGGCCATTCTCATTGCAATCAGGACATCTTTGGAATCCATATTCACCTTCTTCACATTCTTCATCCTCATCAAACTCAACTTCATAATAAATTTTACAACTCCCTGAACATGTCTCACATGGAACAAACCTTACATCCCCACACCCTCCACACACTCCGCCACCACCAAGGCCGCCGTCATCCTCCACCATTTCACAACCTTGTAGCATCTTCTGAAGCTGCCCTTCATCGTTCATTCTCCGAATCTCGTCAGCCCCGCCAATGAATTTCTTCCCCACATAAACCCTTGGCAAACCACCTCCACCACTATAACCATCTCCCAATAGCTCTTTCAACTCCTCCTTAAACTTCGAATGCATCGAAACATCCCTCTCATCAACCTTAACATTCAAACCTTTTAAAATAACTCTAACTCTACAACAATCCTCGTAAGTCTTTCTCACGCCCCTTAGGCTTGTGAAGTATAAAACCAACTTCTCCTTAACAAACACCCCATGTTCATAATCATCTGTTTTCTTGAAATCCGTGATATCCAATGCCTCATCATTGCCGGCCAAGACCTGCTGTTTGTCATCCACAAATGGCTTCAGGTGAAAAGGGTTAGCTGGCGGCAGCTCTTCCAATGCTTTCCTAAACTCTTTAATCACATCCGGATCAAAATCAGGTACTAATGATGTCTCATCAAAATCAGAATCAGAATCAGACTCAGACTCGGAGTCATTCTCCTCCAATTTCATCCACAATGGCTTCGGCAAAGATGTACTAGTTTTATACACTTTCTTGGTTCGATGATTCGTCGAGGGTTGAACTGAATTGGGGCCAAGATCAAACGAAAAGCTCCTAAAATGATGATGATGATGAACAGGGCTAGTGTCTTCAAGTCCTTCCATCAACTCCCACGCATTGATAACCTCTGGTTCACCAGGAGGGGTTCTTGGAATAACCTTGGGTATCTTTTCATCAATCATTTTCGACCACGATTTCGCTTCGATCATTCCTCTTGAGAAGTCCTTGTTTCTGTCTTCCTCGTCAATATCATCACATTGGACATCATTCCTTTGGTGATTTAGATTAAATGAATCGAGCTCGAAAGAACCCAAAGTGGTGGAAGTGAGTGCTACAACATGGTGGTCATCACCTTCACGTTGCGGCAAATGGTGTACGTGCATCGTTTGGCTTCTTGACATCGGCGACAATGGCTCCTGACAATTCCGGCATACTGGTTGTTGCTTTGAAGTGCCACAACCCATTTGAGAAAAACCCCAGAAAAAGATTGAAAATTTACGTAACGAGATGAATTAGTACTTACATTAAACAAAAGGATAGGCTATAAGTGTAATTGGAGGAGAAGGGGATCTGGGAAAATGGTGAAATAAGATGTACAGAACATTCCCGATTGAATGAGCTGTATTGGATCCTTAAAAAAGGTGAAAATATGGGAATTATTATGAGTACATTAATACTATTTGCAGTACAGGGATAAGCTAAAATATAGGACTAGGAATACTAAAATTGAAGAAGAGTTGATAAGATCGATGAGAGTGGAGATATTGGGAGAACCGCTATGTGCAAAGAAAGGACACAGAAGTATGTTTCATTAATGACAATCTTCTGTTAGTTCAAGCTTTCATCTTTCTTGTACAGAAATTTGTAGAGACCTGAAAGCATGAGACCCTTTTGGAATGAGATCATGGGTTCATAAAAAGATTGGGAATTTTCCAGACTATAGAGAGGATTGGGGCAGTGAAAGATGAGAGGTTCGGTAATTAGAAGATGAAGACCATGTGGGAAGCGATCAGATGAGAATGAGGAAAATTAAGAAAACTGGCAAAAGGAGAAAAGATTATTAAATGAGGAAAATGGATTGCGGGAGTCAAGAACATGACCTTTTCAATGAAGTGCAGGCACCTGGGAGTTTCTCCCTGAAACCACTTCTCCATCTAGAAAAAAAAAATTAAGGAAACGAATACAAAAGTGGGTACGCTAATCCTCCCCTGTTTAAAATAATTAATTTTTTTTTTCAAAATTGTACTACATCCGTCCCAAAAAACATGACTCAGAGTACAATTTGTACATGTTTTTATAAAAATCATTTAATAATATTGAAACTACTCATATATCATTTATAGTGAATTTATTTAAAAAAATTGAAATACTATAATCATACTTATTGTTCTTCTTAAGAATAAAATAGGTTTACTTTTAAGACTAAAGTAGTTAATATGTAATTCATTAATATACTTAAGTCATTATTTTTTATACAATTTTTTTACTTAAATCATCATTTTTAAAACAGATGGAATAAATTACAAGATATTCTAAATAAGATACATTTTTTGTTAAATTCAAACTCGATGATGAAATTAATATCATGTAATCCTTCGGTTCAGATTTTATATGTTACTTTTGAAATCTACGCACATATTAAAAAAATGATATTAACACTATTATTTTACATTAAAATTAGGACTATAATAGAATTCAAATAATTCGAAATTCGTTTGGTCTCGATTCGAAAATTAGTCGGCTCGACTCGAGCTCCAAACTTGATAACTTATTTAAAGTTTGATAAGTTAAATATATAGATTTTGAGCATAGAAGTGTTTGCTCAAATATATTCATGAGTAGTTCGATTACTCTTTTTATATGAAAATATTATAACATATACCAAAATTTTAGGGTTAATTTTGTCCTAATAATTTATTTAAATATAATATATGTTGTATAAATTATTTTATGAGTAATGTTTGTAAACAAAATAATTATTATATATATAAAATGTGTTATAAATTATGAAGACTTATATAAATATTACTTATATTTTGTAAAATTTTTCAAATATAAATGTTCACGAGTAATTCGTGAATAGCTCAAATTCAATTAAATTAGTTACTGAGCATCAAAATAATATTTGATCTAATACTCAAGTTTGAATTCGAATATAAAAAATTTAATTAGAGTAAAATTTGAGCACACTAGTATTTGCTCGTATTCGACGCGTTTATATCCCTAATTAAAATATTGATGTACAACTATTTATTTATCATTTTTTATAATAAATGTTATAAAAATTTAAAATTAAATTAATGCATTAAATGTGAATGTAATATAACAAATTACTCTTCTATATTTTTTTGAATATTATATGTGACATTTATATTTAAATAAATATAAATGTCAAATACAACGTAGAGGGAGAAAATAATAATGTACAAGTGGATAGAAGATTGAAAGCGTTAAATGTTTGGTAATAATTGATAAAACATTAAAAGCATAACAGAAGTCCGTTAACGCGACTTGTGTGTGTGACAGCATATCTGTCTCTGTCTTGCGTATCCGTGTTTAAGGAACAAGCAACTAACGCGTGTTACAACCTTAGTTCGTCATTTATGCAATTTATTCAATGGATTTTTTTGAAACTACTTTAATTAGTGGAATTAAATCATTGATTAGTAGGTGGAATTGATCATTAGAGCAACTCCTAAGCTTGCCTACTCACATGTCATATATTTATATTGAATCAGTTCTACAGTTGCTACTGAGATTTGAGTTAGCGGTAATTTTCATCTATAATGATAAAAAATATAAGATTATATTTATAATAATTAAAAAATTTGTACCTAACACGAGCTCTAACTCTTTTACTTTTTGTGAAAATATTATAAATTTGATATGATTTCATTAGATTTAGCTAATCACTTTTTAAAATAATGAATGACATATTTCAAAAAACTTTTCAGAGTCTGATAATAAAATAAGTATATTTTTATAGTGAAATAAAATTTGTTAAAAGAGACTATTAAACAAAAGAGAGAGACCCTTGACAACAAAATTTAAGATTAATAAAATAGTTAAATTTTATGTCACATGAGTTAATTCTACCAATTATTGTCACACTCATAACTCGTAAGTAAGAATCTGCTGTACTTTTACCTTAGTCAAGATCAATTATTAACCAACTTTACTGAACTATAGAGAGGATTTAAACGAGACATTGCCGCAGATGATAATTATATCATATCGGTCTCAAAAACAAATTATACATTAATTGTTGGTTACATTCACATTCACGTTCAGCGACCCGTGGCCTATTGGCTATTATCATCACGAGACCGCGTAATAGTGAGAAGGATTCAATTCTAAAGGCACAACTTCTAGGTAGCTGAAAATGAATAAGTCTTTATGAAGCTTTGGTTTTCAACTTGATCAATCAATCATAGCATATAAATAATACAAGTTTTACTAAGCACTAAAGACTTGCTCTCATTTTCTTCTTATGAAGTCACAGGTGACGTTACGTGGTCCAAGTGCATTCAATCACACTGACATGGCCTCCCACTAACAATGCTCCAACCCTCATTATTATTTGTTTATACTGACATGTTTGTTTCGTCAAATTCAATATTGGATTAACCAATTTTTTATTGGTTTTTATTATATTTTCACAATTGATTAGACGGCTAAGGTGATCTAATAAATTTAAAGTTTGTATTACAAATTAATGTGAAAAATGACGAGTTTAGATGAAATCATCGAAATAAATTCAACGTTCGAGATACTGTAGGTTATATAAATAAGGTAAGCCGAAGGAAATCACATTTTAATACGATATATATATATATATATATATATATATATGTTTTTTGATATGTAGATATGTAAATTTTCGTTTTGTATATTATCGACAAATAACATAGAAAAATCTATTTTTTTTTATAAATATAAAAATCCATATTAACATTGAAATCTCGTGATAATAATATAGAATTTTTACTTAATGGAGTATCTTGAAAAATTTTAAAATATATAAAGTTAATTTGTGTAGTTGGCAAAAAATTATTTTGTGTATTTAATCTTTTGTTTTTCCATTTTTTAAAAGTAAAAATCGCACTAGACAGAGTTGTAGAAGGTCACTAAGAGAACTTTCGAACCAAACATAAAACCTTGTATTTTTTTGTTTTTTGAATAGAAGATCAATAGACATAGATATCCCTCATAATTAATAATGTTCTGATTCCTTGAATAGAAAAAAAAAATTTCTTGAGCGGTTTTGTCTTTTTTTTTTAAACAAAGCTTCTAATGGTCTTGAATTTATCTCTGTAATTCGATTATTTATTTTAAATCAAGATAAAAACTCTGTGATTCTTCTCCAGGATATTTCTTGTGAGTGGAATGAATGGAGAAGTGAAAGAGTCGGTCCATATCCAGAAAATTCATGGGCCGAATATTTTATTCTTAAACGACTTAGAAACGCACAAAATCGTTGTTTATAAGTCCAATGCATACTTTTGGAAGTAAAAATGCAACAATATAATACTCATACAAAGTATTTACTTTTCAAATTAAATGACAAAAAAAAAAAGAGGAGAAATTTTATCCATATTTTAAAAAAAAACATCTAAACTAAAATTGTCCTTATTTTTTAACAAAAATAATACACTTGTAGTCCATAAAAAATTGAATCCATTTGATATTTTTATGTTGAATTAAACAATTTAACAATCAATATTTATTAGAATCTTATAATATTTTCATATTTTAAAATTCTGGGGATACACAAATAAAAAATAACTTATATAATACGCAGGTTCGTGGTGTAGGGATGAAAACTAACCTAATTGTAAACATATGAATGTGTACCAAACGATCATTTTGAGTGGTGAAATCTGCAGAAATCCTACAGGACACAAAATTTCGAAAGGCTCTTATCTGCTAAGCCCAAATCCAGCATGTTGGAGGATATTTTTCAATTTCAGTGTACCATTTTAAGTTGTGTCACATTCGTTATAACAAGTTTTGGGCTTTTAAAGAGAAGTCAGATAAATTTGGCAAAAGTATTTAGTCAAAGACTATAAACATGATACAATAAATCACGTAATGAACAATGTAATTTTTGAAGTTAATTTTATTCAGTTTAAATGCAGAATATAATATAATTAAGTTTACTTAACCACTTAACGTTATTATATGGAACAAAGTAGTAACGCTGCTAAAATTTTGTGTCATATAATGTATTGTAAAATAGTTTACTCTACACCGCAACATTTATCATAACAAAAATTGTAATTTTAGATATTAATCATTTAACTTATTTTGAAATTCACAACACCCAAATTTCAAGGTAACTTTTATAGTATAGATTTGTAATTGCGACTTTTATTACGATAGATGTTGCGGTAATCATAAAATTTTAATTTTACAAACGTCATATGTTCAGTCTTCCAAAAACATGAATAATCGACATAATAAAATGTTAGTAATTAGAAATTTTATTGTTTTAGATTTTTTAATTAATTTGAATTCACAAATGAGTGAAATTAGCATAAAAAATGAAGGAGTGTCCCTACTTAATTATGTGTAAAAAGCATGCATGCACATGGGAACATGAGAGGGCATGTGAAGAAGATGGATAGAGGTAGAGTGTTGTCTTAATTAAAACAAGGATTTTGAAATAAACAAGCAACACGAAAGGACTTGGAGGGCGGGGAAGGATTTAGGCTACCCACCCCTTATTTGAAAGGGTACCACCCCAGACTACCAACCAACACGTACCCATGTGAGAGATACCTTGTTTTTAGGCCACAATAGTGAAAGCAAAAATAGATTTATATATAACAATTAGACCCACAACTGACATACCCTAACCTCTCCACTCACAATATTACGTAGAGACAGAGGGGGAAAAAGAGGATATTTTTACCAAATTATAACCTCATATATGTTCTATATTTTCTAAACTAAATTAGTCGTACAGATATAAAGAACCTAAACAAAATATTATAAGTATATAGATTTTTATATATATTTGAATTATATAAAATAAAATAGGAATATATTTGACAGTTTTTCTTAATGTATTTACGTAGTTATAACATTGATGTTAGACATCAAAAGTTTTTTTTAGAATACATACTCATCCACACACATCGTTAGTTCGAGGGGGGAAAAAATTAAATATGGGATATGGATCATGAAAATCTTATTGTGAGATATTTTCATATGTTAATTTGATTGTTCTACGGGAAAAGATAAAAAGATAAAAAAAAAAAAAACTTAATCTAATGAAATTGGTATACTGAACTTACATTTAATCAAATAATATACTCCCTCCAACCCTTTGTATAAGCCTTTTAGAGATTTTTACACATGTTAAGAAATCACTAATTATTATGTTAACTTTGTATAGAATATCAAAAATAACTTTGTATTTTTTCAACGAACAAAAGTAAGTATTTATTTTTTTTCTTAAATGACTAACTTTCATCATATTTAATTAAGGGTATTTTTAGAAACGAATAATTAAATTCTCCTTAAAAAATATAATCACTTGTACGAGGAGATATAGAAAAATAATCTAAAAAACTTATTTGACGGGAGAGAATATGTGTGCAAAGATTTATTCTTTGTGTAAATACTAATGGCTACTTGTTTAGTTGTTTTAGCATTAGTGAATTGTGATGCAGCAATTGAATTGAAACCGAGAAGCAACATTTGATGTCTTCGTCGACACACACACACAAACACACACGAGAGGTGTACTGACCCCATGCACTTTGTCATAAACTCCATGTGTCCATGTGAGTGTGAACTTAAACAGTACGGTTCGTAGGATATAATTTGTGAGAAAAGTTAGTGAGGAAAGATTTACTTGATTTATTTTTTCTTATCAAAATTGCATAAAATACTGTGGTCATATTTGTTTTAACTTAAATTTTAAAGGTTTGAATTTTTGTAGTATAAATTTCCACCTCAATAATCTAAAATATTTGAAATTTAAGCTAAAATAAATAAACGAATATGTGTAATTTTGTATAATAATTAGACAAAATATTAATTACCAAACATTGTTGTGTATTGAGTAATGTTATTAAAACCGGATCGGATCAGCCGGTTCGACCGGTTTAACCGCGAACCAGCCATGGATTCGATCGGTTCGATCAAAAAAACCAGTTCAGGAAAAAATCGGTCGAACCGGGAACCGTGTTTTTTGATTTTTTTTTTCTTTTTTTTTGTAAGTGGGTTTTGTTTTTTTGTTCCTTAAAAATGTGTCTTTTGTCCTTTTGTGAACCGGTTTAATAAATTTTTAGAATATTTGATGAAATTATTTTGATTATTAAAAATTTAAAATTATATTTGATGAATTTATAATAATATGTGATTTATATAATATTTTTTTTAATAAAATAATAATCCGGTTGAACCACTGGTTCAACCCGATCGAACCGGTTGAACCGTGAACTAGTAATTTTACTGATTTAATATCCGATCCGATTATGATAACATTGGTATCGAGAGGTGCCAAGTTTTGGAATAACTTATGACAATAGAATGGTCCAGATATATAGCTAGCTAAAAGGCAATGAATAGGTGCAAACTTTTCCATTCCTTCAATCAATGGATCCTAATTAATCCAGGCATATATATTAGACTATAACCTAACTATATTTCTAGGGTTGCCAACTTATTCTCATTCCCATTTAGCTACTTTCCTACTAATATATATATATATATATATATATATATATATATATATATATATATAAGCAGAAATTAATAGCATTTTCTCTTTCACGATCAAGGTCCCTTTTCTTTCTTTTATGGTTATTGATCTTTAATTAAAACATCATCATATTCACACAATTTTGTGCTTCATTTGTGTTGTGATGATAGATTTGGGTCCATTTTCTCCCTATACTTTTACAATATTCCAAACACTTACCCTGTTGCTGCAAATTAATTATATATAGCCTTGGGGAAAAGTATGTGTTGATTGTTGATAATAATGCTTTAAGTGATAAAAGATTTACTATTAATTAATGGGAGAAATGATAAAAATGTTACAGGTAAATAAATAAAATAAAATCTACGATTACGTAGTTTTTTTTTTGCAATAAATCATATACACGAAAAAGGTTTTTTTTTTTTAAATGGATATTTTGTGTAGGCGGCTTCATGAGATCAGTTTACTTGAGCATTATATTTCCCTCTTACAATGCTCGTTTCTTACAAATAAGGATAATTATACCTTCAATATTTTACACAAATGTTTTTCCTTTTAAGTCTCTATTAAAATTTTCATTATTTTTAATACCTTCAGTATTACTACTATATATATGTGCTTCGTATATCGTTCTTGAAATATATTCTTTTTGGACTATATCTTGCACTACGAATCATATCATAACTAAATTATTACTAGTAGAAATAAAGAAAAAGAATTAAGCCAAAACAAAGAAAAAACTAACTGGGAGCGCAATCATTAAAAGAAAGAAAATGTTGAAGAAATGTGTCATCAAATTGCAGGTGAGTAGAATCTCTCTCTCTCTCTCTCTCTCTCTCTCTCTCTCTCTCTCTCTCTCTCCCTCCCTCTCCCTCCCTCTCCCTCCCTCTCCCTCCCTCTCCCCTCAAATATTATCGCTGTTTTCCAGTGTCTTCTTGAAGCCCATGTTCAAGTTCTTGTTCTGATCTCTCTCCCATATAATTAATTATATAATAAGATATCTGAATCAATAGCCAGAAGATTAAAGATTACATACGCACCTGAACAGTACCCTAGCCAACCAAAAAATAGATAAATTTAACTTTACTAGCAAGTTTATCAGCTTAGTCTTCGCCGTGGCCTGGGCTGGGCTGCGTTGTGGCACCACAAATACATGATATGTCAAGCTTAATATTCCAGCAGCAGCAGCAGCAACTGCCCTCCGAGCCCATGTTTCATCAGTTGCCACCCTTTGATCCCTCCATCTCTCATCCCCATTCTCTCTCCTCCAGTTGTCCTCCCCAAGACTACTTTCAAGGTTCTTGATCCCTCTCAAAACACACACAGAATTTATAATTATAACTCCGTTCTAAAATATAAGATCATCTGACTTCGTATTTCGCTCACACAATTAAGTGATCTTATATTTTTGTAACACATCGAGTATTTTTTCTTTCTAAAAGCTAAAAAAAAACAATATGAAGATGACATTAATTTAATAACTTAGTTATTAATATTTGTGAATTTGGATCAGTACCGCTGTTGATGAGGAGATCCATGTCGTTTTCGGGCATGGAGAGGTGCGAAGATGCAGGTGGTGGAGAGGATGAGATGTGGGACGAGGAGGGATCACAGTTGGGAGAGAAGAAGAGGAGGCTGAACATGGAACAGGTGAAAGCACTTGAGAAGAGCTTTGAATTGTGTAACAAGCTTGAGGCAGATAGGAAAATGCAGCTGGCCAGGGCCTTAGGGCTCCAGCCCAGACAAATTGCTATATGGTTCCAAAACAGGAGGGCTAGGTGGAAAACAAAGCAATTGGAAAGAGACTTTGATGTCTTAAAAAGACAGTTTGATGCTCTTAAGGCTGATCATGATTCCCTCAAGTCACAAAACAAGAAACTTCATGGAGAGGTATATATATTATTTTTTTATTTTTCGAAGGTGAAATTTGTATTAATAATTAATTCATCGATATTAAGTAGTTAAATAATTCAGAACATAGTCTGCAGTCTTTGTAATTCTACTTAATTTGGCTATATTCTTAACTTCTCAGTATATAGAATCATCATGATACAGATCGAGAACAGATTACTTATTATTTCCTTAATGATCAAAACTTTGAGCCGTGAAAATGAACTTTTAAACACTTGATGTGGTACACAAAATTAGATTTGCTTAATTTAACCTTTCTCTTGGAATTTCTGACATTTTTCATTCTTTTTAAATTTGTAGTTTTATATGTGTTCTAAAGCCTCTCATAATGGCCTCAAAAGTTGTCGATTTTAACAGAATTAACATTTCTCAATCGTTGTTAACATAATCCTTTTTCTCCCAAGAGAGAATATATTTTATTTTAAAGATTCAGATTCGGTACTAGATTATATTATTAATGAGAAATTGGGCACCAAATTTTGATTAACTCAAGGGTACTCAAATTGTTTTTTTCCCCCTCCGGTTGCAATTCTAAAGTTTGGAGTTGCCAAACATATATAGCCTAAATTAGTTCATTGTGTATATTCTAATATGATAATTGGGCGCAGTTATTGGCACTTAAAGGTAGAGAATCAAGTAATGGAAATATAGCCATCAACCTCAACAATGAAACACGTGAAGGTTCTTGGAGCAATGGAAGTGATAATAGTTCTGATCATCTCAATACTACTGCGGGTAATTACAAAATTAAAATGCCACAAAAGCTATATTATATTACTGTCAGTAATTTCATCTTTTCTTCATGTTTCAAATTAAGTTAAAAATGATCAAGGATTTTGAATCATATATAGAACAATTAATATACTCGGCAATACAATTATTGACTTTTGAAAGTCAAATTTGAGTTCTTCAATACATTCTAGATGTTGATTTTGTCCGACCTAATTTATTACTACGTACTAGAATCAGTATTAGAGAAAGTATAATATAAAATTGCTCATGTAGTAATTTGACAATATCAACGACATTTTTGTTTCCTTAATCAGTTAAATGGACCTATCATTTTGCAGGTTTAACTCAAGTATTTCTTCAAAGTTCATCATCCACACCAGATCTCTTGCATTCTCGTCATCAGAAACAGAATCAAACAGATCCAGAAGAAACCTTCTGCAGCATGTTCAATGGCATTGACGATCACCAAGGCTTCTGGCCTTGGCCTGACCAGCACCAAAATTTTAATTGATTCTACTACGTAGTACAAAACAATAATATATCACTTTATCATCCATCATTTAAAAATACGACGCAAATTTTCATTTTCTTTTAATTTATTTTTTGCTGAATTAATATGTACAATATTGGCGTATAGCAATATTATGGATCAATCTGTACATGCAATAGTATTTCACATGAATCCAATATTATTGGCAGTCTCTGAAATGCATGTAGAAATTATTGATCAAGTGAAATACTATATTTTTGCAAGGTTGGATCACTTAAGCAAAAACATTAAATAAATATATATGATAATAATAAAGAAATCATATGATTATAGAAAAGACTCAAAGTACATGTGACATGTTACAACATCTCACCTGCCAGTAAGTGGGTCATATGCTCTGTCATGGGCCATAATTTTTATTGAAATAAATCAAGACCTCAAATCAGAAAAATACTAAAGTTTCTCTACTTGCATTATTATTACTCCCTCTCTCCTATAAAAATAATAATATTTAATTTTTATCGAATATTAATATTATATATTTAATTGATAATTATATGTTTAAATTATAATCTTTTTTATTATAATTTTTTTTATCAATATTCAATTAATAATAAAATAAAAAAATTATAATGACAAAATTTTAAACATAACATTATAAGAAAAAAAATTATATAAATATAATTATTTTTATGAAACAAATCACATTTACAAATGTGAGAACCGGATGAAGTATTATTATTGTTTTCAACTGATGTTGCTACGGACGTATATATATATGTAAATTTAAACTAATTCTTTGAAGAGATTTATCAGTGATCATTATATTATTAGTATAAATATTAGAAAGTGGGTGGAGAATCTAGTATAGGAGGCTAATGGTGAAAGATTATATAGCAAGTACTCCACCATTAATTAATTAATATATATATATATATATATATATATATATATATATATATATATATATATATTAAAATTTAAATTTATGTTTCAGAGTTAAATTTATCCCACATTTTATTCCGGCTAATTAGAATTAACCCAAACACTTAATTGTAACAAAATATGGAATGTTTTTAATTCATATATAACTATATATATAGTCTAGAGTATCAATTAAAATACAAAGTAAAGTACGAGACATAAATTATACTCTTTATATAAGTGGAACTGTTAGTCATTTACGCATAAAAGATTTGAGATTTTATAGGCTGTATAAAAGTGTAAAAGTAGTAATACAAAGTAATACTCCATCTATTTTTATATGTGTTTGATTTCGCACGGTAAATTTTTTATATGTTAAATATTTTATTTTATTTTTAAAAAATAATAATAGTAAATATTTTAAATAAAAATTAATATGAATATAATTTTTAATTAAAATAAAATATTTAACATATAAATAAATTTACATAAATTTACGTATAAAAAAAGAAAGAAAAAAAGAGGCCGAAAAGTGTGAGATTCTGTGAATTTGTGAATTTTAACGTGAAAATCGTGCATGGGCTGGGGCGTCACCAAAGAATACTCGTCATGCAAACAAGTGGCCTATGTTCGGTCCTCTGTACTCTTTTTTTTTTTTTTTTCCCCTTCCATTTTTTTGTATTTTAAATCTTAACTATAAATAAATTTAAATTAAATTAAAAAAAATTTAACAAAAACACATCAAAATTTAGAATATTTAAAATACGAAAAAATAAAAGAGTGTAGAAAGGAAATTAGTCCGTTCAGAGTTTAGAGTTAGCCATAGTAGCCATAGTACACTTGCTCCAAGCTAGCAAATTTATGGAAGCACTCATTTTCTCCGTTAAACTACGGATATAATATGGTATATGTTTTAACTTTTCAAATTAGTTCTTTTGAAGTTTAAAATTGAAGGAATTAATTTTTAGAGTTTTAGAATAACAACTTACACTTAACTACTTTGCAAACCATTCAGAACTTTTATAATATCATTCACTAAAATTAATTATCTTGTACAAATTTTGTTTCAAGATAATTAGATCTTAAAGAATTTGTATTAAAATTTTAATGTTTACGCATCATTGATTATATTTATCTCACAACACATCGGTAGAAATCGATAATTCAGGCTACTATGGTTAAAAGGGCCGCAAATATACTACGTTAAGCTAAGTAAGTCAAATATAGTTAAAACTGTAAATCAAGTTGGATACAATTTACTAACTAACAAAAAATAATATTGAAGATTTATTCATTTAAATAATTTAGCATTATATAATAATTGACAAATCATGTTTAATGGACAAAGTTGACTATGTTATATCAATTATTGACTTAGTCAATTTTGTTATTCTTTTTTTTTTCTTATTGTTACTAAAAGTAATTTTTATTGACTCTATCCAAGTACTATTTAGTTTAACTCTGAATCATTTTCTGTTTTTATGTTTAGAATAAAACTATTTAGTTTTGATTTCAAACGAGTTAGTAGTTAAAAAAAATAACGTTATACATATAATTACATATATAAAAATATTAAAACTAAAAAGAAATCTAATAAATTATAATTATCTTAATATTATTCAAAAAAATTAAAAATATTTGTGTTGTGCATGAGCATGAAAAATAGTCGGACATGAACTAAACACTTAAAACAAGTCGATGGGGTTTTTTTTTTTTTTGGAATTTCTAATAGAAAAAAGTTGTATTCAAAATTGATTAGTTTAAATTTTTAATAGAACGGGCGTCACAAAAAGATTTAATTCGACATAACAACGAGACGGGTATGAGACAGAGGAGTCGTTCCCAAACCCTACCCGTTAAATGTGTATAGTACCCCAAACCCGCTCTGCCCCATTAATGTTTCTACCAAACCCACCCCGCCCGGCCTTGTTACCCCGATTATATTTTTAAATTTGATTTATTTCTTTTTTTCCTTTGTTTTTTTTATATTTTTCTTTTACAAACTTTTCTAAAATAATTAGAAAATATATTTTATATATAAGCGGGTCGGAGTCGGGATTAAATGGGGGTGATATGGTAAATCTCATACCCTATCCTAAACCTATAGAGTTCAAATAATTAAATCTCATTAAGGTTAGAGTTAATCAAAATATTAACAGGTTCAGTTGAAATTGTCATCCTTAAATTTAAATAGCGAAAATGCGAGATTAGAAAATATTTCGGTTATGCTAGCTAATGGCCATTTGAAGTTTAGAACAGAACGACTCGATTTCCCGATTGGGGTTTCAATAAATTGGAGTTTATGGATTTTACAGAATTCAAATTATTCAGCACTTTATCTATAATTATATTAGACAGTAGTTATCAATAATTAGTTTAGGATAATATTAAGTTGATAAGATAATAATTAGTATCATTATCAATATTATTGTTATCTCATATTATTATTATCTTTTATGTATGCCATTATATATAGGTATATCTTTATCTGTAATTTTTGAGATGAAAGAATGATATTTCTTCCATATTTATCTTAAAATATTTTATGTCTGTATTGATGTTTCAATAAAATATTCATGTGTGAAACTTCTTTGGTGCCACTATTAATTTATTTTCAGTACTTAAAAGTAGGTTTTGAGGCATTTCTGGTGCAGAAAGTTGGTGCATTTGGGTAAAAGCTGATTAGAGGGCAAGGTCTGTTTCTCTGGTGTCTGGACTCCTTTTTTGATTAATGGGAATCTAAGACCCTGTTCAGGACAACTATTTGTTTACTTATGACTTTCAAGTTAAAAACACACTGCTTTAGTTTTTGATTTTTACTGTTCTCTTTCTACTCAAACATTGACTTAAAAGTCATTTTATAGAAGTAACCTTTCCTTATTTTTCAACTTCAAGACGTTAAATTGGGGAATGGATTAGGTCCTGAATCTGTAAAAAATAAAATAGCAGTGATTAGTGACTGAATCAAGTCAAAGAGATCAAAGTCAAAGACATTGACAAAGATGATGATACCTTTTTTGAGAATGTAATTTTCAATGCAACAATCCATATATTAATATGTGATACAATCATATCTGTGAAATTTTGTCAACTGTAAAGAAATAAAATTTGATTAACTTAAATTTGTTTAGTTTTAGTTAGATACAATAATTATTTTTTTTCTCCTGAAACATTGATCTTTACCTTTTTTGAGAATGTAATTTGGGTCTATTTTGAATTTATTTATAAAATCTGAAGTTGCTCTTTTTGCTCCTAAGAGTTGAATGTTGTATAGCAGAGTATTATATTTTTCTTTCATTCTTCTTGTTTTGCGTTTTAGAGCTAAGAAGACAAAGTCATAAATTAAGTATTATATAGAATAATGTCTTACTGTATCGATCTCCTGCAGCTATTAGGGATTGTAGTGTAATGGTAGCAGTAGGGATGACAATGGTTCGGGGAGGGTGAGCGCCAGAACTTCTTCAAGTTTGGACAGTAGACATTGTCAGATCTTGAATTTTTCAGTCCAAGCAAGCGACAATATACTTGATATTATTGATCATTCTTTCATTTAATTTCGAATTTAAACCGTCGTCTACTATCCTTTGAAAAAGCAAATGTTATTCTCGTAAGAAAAAAAATTTTAATCTCATCTTATTCTTGATCTTATATTGTTGTTTCATTTTACATAAGTGTCTTGTCTTCTCTATTGAATTTTCTCTATTATGTTAGTTTATTTACTGTTTTCTTTTTAATTTCTTTAAAATTTATACCCTAATACTCGTAATTTTAGAAGTGTAAACTAGTCGAATTCGATTGAATAATAATGTGCTCAGATTCTATTCTAATAATTTTTTCGATAGTCGAATTTGAATTCGAGTATTTAGTCAAATAAAAGCTCAGATTCTACTTTAATAATTTGTTCGATAGTCAAATTCGAATATTTAGTCAAATAGAATTTTAGTGTTCAAATTCTACTGTAGTCAAATTCGAGTCAATTATAAACTACTCGCGACCACATAAATTTGGTAAAAATTTTCATAATAAATACAATATTTTATTTTTTTAGGATAAAATATATATAATAATCATTTTATTTATGAACATTAATTTTAAAGTAACTTATTCAATATGTATAATATTTAAATGTATTATTAAGATATAATTGATTATATATTTCTAAAAAATGTTATGATATTTTAGTATAAAAAGATGAATCGAATTATTCGGAAGTATAATTGAGCAAGTACTGATGCTCTCATATTCTACTCATTTAACTTGTTCAACTTTAAATTAAGTCAAGTTTGGTTCGTTTTCGTATTAAATTTATTAATCTTCGAATCAAACCCGAGCGAATAACAAACAACTTGGTTCAATTTACACCCGTACGTAATATAAACTAATATAAGAAACAAGTATAAATAAAATTAACCATGATTCTTAACAAGTCTGGACTTTTTTTATCTCCTTAAACCTTGATCATACAAAAAAGTTAAGCAGTTAGCAATGATTCTGTTGCTCCACCTTCCGAATGCCCTTTTAGATCTGTATTACTATATTTTGCAACTGGTGTCTTTCGAGTTAAAAACTCTTGGGAAATGCTCTGCATTGTTGGCCTAAGTTTTGGATCTGAACATACACATCTAAACGCTTGTTTAAGAACTAATATGACATCTTGTTCTTCTTCATCTGTTGGATGCGGGAGGCGTGGGTCTAACACGCTGCTCAACATTATTTCTTTAGCAGAACGAGAATCTGTCAATGTTGAGAGAAGCTCTCTTGGATGCTTTCCCATCAATGTTTCTACTGTCACCACCCCAAAACTATATACATCACATTTTTCTGATACAGTCATGGTGTAGGCAAGTTCTGTATAATCAACGAACATAATATTCAGCATTTGTATCAGACAAATTCTATCGAAGGAATAAAGAAATACTTGTATATCAAGTGGAGAAAATGTAAAAGTTGAAGGAAACTAATTCACCTGGTGCAACATAACCATAAGTGCCTGCAACAGTGGTTTGATTAGATGTGTCAGGGTCTAGCAATCTTGCTGCACCAAAGTCAGCAACAAAGCCTTCCAATTTGGAGTTCAACAGAATGTTGTTGCTTGATACGTCGCGATGAACCATAGGTGGGACGCAGTCGTGATGCATGTAAGATAGAGCATGTGCTATACCTTTCACAATGTTCACCCTTTTACTCCAATCTAATTTGATGGCTTCAGCATCATCACTCAAGTTGCAAAATAGGCTTCCGTTTTCCATATACTCATAGATTAGGAACATGCATCGGTTGTGCAAGCAGAATCCGTGGAGTTTCACTATATTTTTATGCATTATATTTGACAACACTTGCACCTCATTCCTAAAACTCTTGCCATAAGCTGGCTCCTCTGCTTCTAGGCGGTGCAATTTCTTGACTGCCACTACTTTTCCACTTGGCAGTCTTGCTTCATAGACACTGCCATAGCCACCAGTACCAATGCAATACCTGAGGTCAAAGCCATTTGTTGCCTTTATGATGTCCTTGTATGTAATGCTGCCATCATAATTCCATATTGAACAAACATCACTATCCTCCGATTCTTCAGCCTCACTTCGGTTTCTTCTAAACTTGTACCAGTAAAAGATTACAATGGCAATAATTGACAATGCAATCGTAATAGATATAGGGAGAGCAATGTAGAGAGTGTGCTGGACTTTCTTTCTCTTTTCGTAGCTGCTTAGCAATTTTTTTTGACAGATCCTCTCATCCATCAGAGTATTGTAGGAGAAGTCGAATGAGGAGCTCTGGTTCAAGTTGCAAAGACAATTAGGGATTGTGCCATAGAGATTATTGTTGGAGAGGTTCAAATATTGCAAGCGTGACAGAAGCACAAATTCACCTGGTATAGATCCACTTAAGTTGTTCTTTTCTAATTCTAAATGATTCAGAGAGCGGCACTTTCCAAGTTCTTTCGGGATGTTTCCAGTAAACAAATTCCTGGAGAGGTCTAGGTACTCTAGATCCTGACATGCCCGAAAAACTGGTATGTGTCCTGAAAGTTGATTTGAGTGGAGAATAAGTGTACGAAGATTGTGGAGTTGTCCAACTTCAGGAGGTAACAAGCCATTGAGCTGATTCACGGACAGGTTAAGAAAAGTCAGAACACTCAAATTTCCAATTGAGGGAGGAATGGAACCAACGAGCTCATTATCCGTGAGACTCAAAAAATCCAAATTTGTCAACTGCATTAATGTTGCAGGGATTGATCCATTAAGTTGATTCCGGCCAAGTTCCAAATATCTTAAATTGGTTAAGCCTCCCAAAGATGAAGGTATTGAACCATAAAGCTTGTTACCATTTAGGCTTAAACTGACTATCTTTTTCAAGTTACCAAATTCTGGAGGAATGGTGCCAATAAATTGGTTGTATGCAAGGTCCAGAAGGGTCAGATTGGTCAGCGAACTGAAAGCTGAAGGAATTGAACCTTGAAGTAGGCTACGACTAAGCCTTAAAGCAGCAAGATTTGTCAAGTTACATAGTTCTGAAGTTACTGAACTGTTGAAAGGATTGGAACTGATGTCCATATAGTTGAGATTTTTCAAAGATCCCAAAGCAGAAGGGATTGGACCCGTGAGTGAGTTTCTCCTGAGCACCAGATTAACCAAATTACTCAGATTTCCCAATTCCAAAGGAATCAACCCAGTAAGGTTATTTTCCCCAAGATCCAAGCGGGTCAAACTACTATCCAGAAGACCCAAAGAAGGTGGGATTTGACCTATAAACATGTTTCTGTTAAGATACAGAGTTTCCATATTGATCAAAGATCCCAAAGATGAAGGGATTGGCCCAACTAAACTGTTGATCCCAAGGTTTAGAAACCTTAGATACTCCAGATTGCGTATTTCAGGACAAATAGAACCAGTTAGAAAGTTATTAGAAAGATCAAGCCATGTTAGTTGAGTGAGGTTAGTCAATGAAAGTGGTAGCTTTCCTGTTATAACATTCTGAGAAAGATCGAGGTAGTTTAGTTTCGAAAGAATACCAATTTGATCTGGAATGCTTCCATTAAGGCTGCAGGATCGAAGAATCAGGCTCTCAAGATTTGGAAATGAAGAAAAGTTGAAACTTGCAAGTTCACTCCTTATATAGAAGCCATTAAGTTTTATAGCAGTGACACTTCCTGCTTCATCACAAGTGATGCCAATCCATTTGCAATGACTTAGTGAAGTGTTTACTGGAACATGATTCTCCCCCCACCAGCCACTGCCTTGTAAAGCCTGTGCCTCATTAGAGTATGTTTCAGATAAAACCAGATAATTATTTGCCGCGAAAATGGCGATTATTACTACTGAAGTGATAGTGCAGAAGAACATCATGTTAAATTTTTCTGGAAATGATAATATGGCATACTCAGATTGCTAAAAGATTTGAGATGAGTCAAACCCACCAGTAATATATACTTGCTAGGAGGAGATTGAGCTGCACATTCTTTTTCGGATTTACATTGCTGATAATTTCAAGAGAAAATCTTTTCAAAACCGTCCTAAATTATATCAGTTTTGCATATTTGGTCTCCGAATTTTTTTTGCAACTTTTTAAAACATGTGTAATCGGAAAATTTCATCAATTACTCGTTAAATCCAATAGAAAATATACTCATACGAATCATACATGTAATTTTCAAAGAATAAAATAATCAGTTTATGTCATATGTAAACTTTCTTTTCAACTGTTCTCGAGTTATATCAAATTTGCAAATTTGGACATGAACTTTCAATGTGAATTTCTTAAAAAAATAAAGATTAAAAATTAAATATATGATTCACATTAGTGTACATATGATATAAATCAACCATTTCATTATATCAAAATTACATGTGTGATCTGTATGAGTGTATTTTCAATCAGATTTAACAAGTGATTGATGAAATTTTTTTAATTGTGTATGTTTTAAAAAGTTTGTATACCAAATAAGTTAAAAAAAAATTTGGGGACCAAATGTGCAAAACTGATATAGTTTAGGGACCGTAAAAAAAAATTTCCCTTTAATTTATTAAGATAAAAACAGAGTTTGGTTTGATCGGCTGAGTAAACAAATAATATAATAGATTGAAATTTTCTAGAGAGGTGACACAAAATAAGTAGGTGGGGTTGAAGAAGGAATGGGATTTAAAGAAATGATATTTAAAGCGAAAACATGGCACGAGAACATTGTGCTGTGAATATATTTATTGATTAACTCTGCTTTCAATGAGATTACTTTGAATATTGGCACAATTGAACAGAACATGGAGTAATTGATATGAATTATTGACAGATTGGGGTCGCTTTTTCTTTCTTGTGAAGGAACATTTCCTTTGTCAACGCTTCACAGTTCATTCCAATTCATTGACATAGTTGGGGTTCTTGGGAGGAGAACTTTTGTTACTAACGACTTAGTAAGAGTTACCTAATTTCAAACTATCATGTGAACTGTATCCTATGTGAGAGACCAAAACAATAATAGCAAAAGGGTTGGTGAAACAGAAGAAATTTATGGAGAAAAAAATTTCACGATATAAACATGGAACAAGATAAGATCAAAACCCCTCTCTCTCTCTCACACACACAAAGGCCCCAGCTTAATCAACAAATAACTAGACAAAACCGGAGTGGGTTGATCTGTTCCATTTGGTCCCCTATTTGGTGTCACATTCCTCTAGGGTTGCCACATAGCTCTTTAGGGTTTTAGGTTTTCAATAAACCAAAAATAAAAAAAGAACGCTTGTGGGTACAGTAGCCAACCTCGACAAAACCCTAGCTAAAACATCTAATTCTACAATTAACTGTTTGTTATTCACCTGTTCATGGTTCAATACTTAATGAAACTTGCAATGTTTTAACATAATGACAGTGAGGTTATTGTCACCAAGGTATAGAGAAACCAGATTCTGCAGACTACATGTTTCCAAGTAACTGACACTGATATAATTATAAGAGATGTCAAGATGTGTTATGATTTTAGTCAGAGAAATGTTTATTGATTTTTGTGAAATTCCCAGCGGCGAAAAGATTGGTCACTTCTGAAGGCAATTGGTGATATGCTTTCTGGTGTTCAAAAATTGTGATTCTTGTGAACACAATTCATATATTTTAATTAACATAAGTATCTCCATATATGATCCCAAATCTGCAGTTTTTTGTTGTCTGTTGAGCGCAGAGGAAGATTCCACACACAGACACACACAAATGAAAATTTTCTTGCTGAGACACCAAAAAGTTATTTATAATAAAATAGAAAATCAGAGAACCAAAACATTATCATCCTTATTTTATTGATAATAATATTAGTCATCGTTTTTAATTAGAAATACATTTTGTTTTCATTCTAGCGCATAGATAAAAATCTAAAATCAAATTATACGTAGTAGTATTTATCTCTTTCTTATTGTAGAAATTAAATAAGATTTACATCAATTTGGTTTAAGATTTAAGAAACTTAGAAATCGATCAGAGATAAAACCAGAACAAAACTTTAGAGGTTAGGAGAAACATTGTTCATAGTTCATAGCGCAGTGCTGTGTGTTAAATTAAACATTGTTCATAGTTCATTTCTATTGTCCCATAGGAATTGTATAAATAGATTTGGCAGCTAATATTGTCCTGCTGGGTGTCTTGAGATACGCTTAGCATCGATGGCCGAAATTTAGGATCACAGTGTAAACATGCAAATGCCAGCGTTAGGACCAGAATTATGTCATGTTCTTGCTGTCTTGTTGGACGAGAAAGCCGTGGATCCAATAAACCATTCATCATTTTCTTTTGAGTGGATCCATCGTCGGTCAGTGATGAGAGGAGATCCCCTGGATGCTTTCCCATTACGGTTTCTAGTGTATACATCACATTTTTCAGTCACAACCATGGTGTATGCAAGTTCTGCAGAATCATAGGAATATTATGTAGTACATTAACAAATTAAATTAGAATGATAAAAAGAAATACTTGACGCAAGAAATTGACAAAAAAAAAAAAAAAAATTCACCTGGAGCAACATAACCGAGTGTCCCTGCAAGTATTGTTTGATTTGATAAATCGGGGTATAGCAATCTCGCTGCTCCAAAGTCAGCAACAAATGCTTCCATTTTGGAGTTCAAGAGAATGTTATTGATTGAAATGTCGCGATGAACTATAGGTAGATAGCAATCATGATGCATATAAGATAAGGCATGCGCTATTCCTTTGACAATGTTCAATTAACCTCTTATTCCAATCTAACTCCACGGCTGCAACATCATTTCTAAGAGCACAAAATAGACTCCCATTTTCCATATACTCGTACACAAGAAACATGCGTCGATTGTGCAAACAGAGTCCGTAGAGCTTGACAATGTTTTCATGTCTTATGTTTGATAAGACTTGCACCTCATTCCTAAAACTCTTGTCGAAAGCTGGCTCCTCAGCTTCTAAGCGATGAAGTTTCTTGAGGGCCACCGTTTTGCCACTAGGGAGTCTGGCTTCGTAAACACTGACGTAGCCACCAGTGCCGATGCAGTATGTAATGTCAAAGTCATTTGTTGCTCTAATGATGTCCTCATATGTGATGCTACCATCATAATTCCATACTGAACACATGTCACCAGTTTTCAGTTTGTTTTGATTTTCTACGGTGGTGCGTCTCCCTTGAAAGAATACAAATCCAAGGATCATGATGGGAAGGCAGATGGCAATGGGAAGAAATATGTACAGAGCAGACAAGATTCCCTTCCTATGGTGACGACTAGTCAGTTCAACAACTAGCGTGTCAAGAAAACTATTATTGGAGACGTCCAACTTATCTGGGTTTAGCAATTCCTCTGGAATTTGCCCACTCAAGTTGTTGTTGCTTAAACCCAAGTGCTCCAGCGAGGGGCAGCGACCAAGTTCCTTTGGGATGTGCCCGATCAAATGGTTTCTATCTAATTCTAAGTTGGATAGAGACCGGCAATTTTCAATTTCTTTAGGAATTTGTCCACTCAGCAAATTGTGGGAGAGGTCTAGATAGCTCAGATTGTCGCAATGCTTGAAAACAGGTATATTTCCTGAAAGTTGGTTGGAGCGGAGATCAAGTGAAACTAGATCGGAGAGCTCACCAAGCTCAGCAGGTATGAAACCATTGAGCATATTTGAAGATAAGCTAAGAGTGTTCAGAAGACTGGAATTAGCAATAGATGAAGGGATTGAACCATCTAATGCGTTAAGTCCACAAATACTAAAATCTAAAACTTGAAGGTTTGGAAAGCAAGAAAAGTTGAGCTTTCTTAGCTCCTTACCTTGTAATCGACATTTTTTGTCGTAGTAGTAGTTGTCTGTGGGCGTAATTATACGGATTTGACCATTTCTTCGTCATTGCAATAGACGCCACGCAAATTGCAATGTGTTCCATAAGTCTTTACCACATAATCATAATCTACCCACCAGCCAGTGTTATTAAGTGCTTCCGATTCTCTCGCTGTCGCCAATCCCTTACCGGCATTTCCTCTCCCTAAAACATTAATAATACCACCATCAGCTGCCCCCAACCATATAATCACCACTACTATTGCTGCTGCGGATTTGATAGACGCCCTCTGTAAAAATGGTTCTACTTTTATGTATGTATATATAATACTCTGTTTCCAAAGTCCGGGATACGTTTTCGTTACGACGGTTTTAAAAGATAATTTCCAAAATCAAGAATACATTTCTAAGATGAAGATTTTAAAAGATAATTTTTATGTTACAAATATATCTCTATTATCTTATTGATTAAAGTAATAATAATGATAGTTATAGTAGAGATTACCAAATAGTTAAAAGACAGTAAAGTTGATTGGAGTAGTCGAATAATAAAATGGTATTTAAGTAATTTCTTGATTTTTTATAGTTCAAAAATAAAAATGTATTTCTAATTTTAAAATAATCCGGAAAAAAAATATATATATATATATATATAATTATAATTTTGGAAGGGAGGGATTATATTGTTTTCAAGTTTGTTCCACAAGTCTTTCTGGTGTTCCCGTTCAACGAAAACACTTGGTTTTAAGTACTACATATAAGCGCTGGAGACGTGCACCCTAATTTTACTCGCTTTGGTCTTAATATTATGTTGGTCGTTATCCTTTTTTTTTTCCCTTCTAATATTAATCATTCCCTTGTAGATATTACAATCCTAAATTGCCCGTCAATTTATGTGAATAAATCTAAAATGACAATATAAAAGAAGAAAATAATTACCTGTTTTGATTTTTTATGTGAAACAACAGCATAATAAACCTAAATAAATGTCTATTTCTTTTATTTTAATTAGTACAATTATTATAATCTTATATATTATGATAAAAAAAAACTTGATCACAACATAATTTGTATTAAAAAAATTCATATATTATATTAATTTAAAGTTTAATTTGTTATTTTTTGGATGAAAAGATGAAAACATCTCTTCTATAAATATAATTTTAAAACGGAACGAGTAATTAACAATGATATAACATGTTTTAAGAACATAGACTATCTTGATACAATCCAAAAATTTTGAAAATCAATTTGGATTCGCATATTAAATTTATAGGTACCTATAATTTTGAAATGGAGCAAGTAATTATCAACGTCTATAGACCGAAACCAATTTGAATTCACATATTAGAATTATTTGTATTTATATTTTTAAAATGGAACGAGCAATTATCGACAACTAGGAATTAAATTGATTATTGGACGGTGAAAAATGTAATAGGTGTACCCGAAACAATTCTCATAATAGAATCATCTTTAATATAATTATTATGCAAAAATACTGTGAGACAATCCACCTTGACTCTTTTTATAAATGTTTTAAGACTATAAAAGCACCTTGTTACAATCCAAAAGTTTCTTATTATTTTTATAATCGGATACAAATGCTTTAAAAAAACTTATCATTTTTTTTTAGTTGTAATCGATTTGAATAAATGAAATTTGTTGGAATCTCAACAAAACAAAAAAAAAAAAAAAGAATATAGAGCACCTTATTACGCTCATTCGATTTATTCGTATTTATAATTTTGAAATGAAGGAAATAATTATCAACTACATAATATCAAAATCACCGAGTGATGACATAGAATCATTTGCAAAGCAGAAATCTCACAATAATATCAAAATCACAACTTGAGCACTTCCTTCACTGGCGCCATGCCACAAAGGTTGCGACAGTGGAACAACAAAGAGAAAAAAATATATATATAGAAATAGAACGAGAGATCTCTTCCCAAATCAAAATAAATTAAGAAATCAAATAATGAGATGAGAAAAGAAATAGAAGAATAGTAGATTGAGTTGACAAACAGAGGAAGAAAGAGAGAAGATAGGACTTCAAGACTGAGAGGAAGAAAGTGAAAATGGGTTGAGTGCAATGAATGGAAAAAAATTAGGAAATGTGCCGTTAAAACAGTGGGGTGAGTTTCAAGAATTAGGCAGATTGAAATTTTGTATAATTAATTATTACGTATTATCAAAGAATGACTTAGTTTTATGTTGTTAAAGTGAAATTATAAGCTTCATAATAAATAGTTGTGTAATCACGATAAGACTTTACACATAGTTCTATGTTACTAATTGAATACAACTTAATGAGCTTATCATAAATTAAAATTCGTATAAAAAATAAGTTAACATATGTTAATTTAATTTTTACAGGTTAATAAATTAATTTTAAGTATATAAATGTAGACATTCATTAAAATATATATACACCATCCATATTAAATGATTGAAATTAATTTTTAATTTGCTTTAAAATGTATTATCAAAATTAGCATATATTTAAGAACTCAATTACCATAGTATATTAATTACCAAAAAAAATAAAAATAATATTTATTATTTCACATTAATCATCATAAAATTATTGTTAACAAAAATTCAACTCAATGGGCATGTACTGTGCACGGGTTACACAACCAATAACTAATGAAACAAGCACAGGCAATAGGTGTACAACATATATCAAATTAATATGAAAATAAAGATTATATTAATAAACGCGGATATGCACAGTTTTCTCTCGATCTCTCATCCACATGCATGATAGAAAAAAAACTGAGAGGACAATAAATTTTCTTTATTGAAACCAAAAGAATGGTTGATCTAGCATCTTTCTAAAGGAAAATTACATTGGTAGGGTATGGTATGGAAACAACACCTCACGTCATCTTAAACATTTGCATCATTTTGCCTTTTATTTCTCAACAATGAATTCTTGAATTTCAATCCCTGTATGCCGAGCACCGCCTTGCACTCTCAGCAAAACCTCATCTCCAACTTTGAGTGCCGTTACAGGTATTGCCATCTTTCCCGATTCATTCCCTGAAGTAGGTACAAGCAAGGGAAGGTTAGTGGGGGAAAATGTATCAAGATGCTGAATGAAATACAACAGTCGACAATATACCTTGGTGTGGGGGGACTAGGGCAACTGTCTCCGCGTTTTGTAGAAAAATGCTATAAGTAGTTTCGTCTGATTCCACCTGCAGCACAACAGCTCCAAAGATTTCAAATGATATACCCTGTACTAGAATGCTTGTCAACATTAGCACTGCAATTCAAATACACATTACAAGGAAACGATCAGGATATTGTTCACTTTCAGTTCAACTGTGAAAGAAAGGTTGTCCAAATACATCACTACTTGAGCGTAAGTTCATCTCTCCTTTAAGTTTCAACTTCCCACGTCAGTGAACAGGGATTTCAACCTTTAACCTTACTACTTGAGTAAAGCAAGAACTCATCAGTAGTTGGCAGATATTTCTACAACCTATGTGGCTTACCTTCCATAAGTAATAACTCAGATACAGTGTTTAAATGAGATTTATGCCCAGTGCACTGGGTCCAATATCACTCCAGTCATCAAACATTTGTTCTTGCAGTAGTGAGCTTGGGAGGAAGGAAAAAGAAAACATTAATGGAGACAAAAAAGAACTTCGAAGAGTTCCTCCAAAATATTTAACAGCTCTTCCTAAATGGCTAACAGTTAAACCCCAAACAAGAAACCTAGTCATCTTTAAGAGCAACGTGTAACCATCTTCAGGAAAACCCACTCCAAGACAAGAAATACACCATTACATATTGCTGAAAATAATCCACCATCTCCATTGCTATCAAAATCTGTAAATAAAACTACCCAGTTCCACCTTCATTGCTGCTAAGTCTTGGGTCTTCAAAATATAACACCAGGATTCACCAAATGTAATAGAGAAACACTACCATTAGCCAAAAAATAATAATGAAACAAATACAAGGGGGAGAGAGATCCCAATCATAGTGTTTTACTGCCACAGGCTCTTCATACCACTGATAATTTGAGGAAAACATACACGCCTTCTTGGAGAGTGAGGGAAGAAATAATTTGGAAGTATATTGTTCTAATCATTATCTAGAATAAGGAGGGATCCACATGTCAACTCATGAAATTTTTCCACAAATTCATGCAGCCTATTTAGTTGAAATGTTATGATTCTACTAGAGAATTTGAGCAGACTGCGCATCTATATCTCATTGAGCAATAAACTTAGAATATTGTTTTGGTAAGAAAGGAAAAGCTTACACGAACCTTCACTTCTACAAGGAGTAAGGGTCTTGTCTCTATCTTGACCCGCCCGACAACTGCTGTCCGCTGAACTCCACTTTGTTCAACCACAATTACCTCTTTGCCAGCTTTTAATTCTGAAAGGTAGCACGTTTTTCCATCTGGAACAGCAACATAAGCATGTACCGGCCCCTGCAAATATTTTAGAACAGAAGTGGAGAAGGTGAGATCCCACAAGCAGCACCATGGTGACCTTAAGTTTGAGAATATTAAATACTAATTCAATTTCTTCCTGAGACAATTGACTCGCCAAATGTAAGAAAAGTGGAATTGCTTAGTTAGAACCATCAAAAGAAGTAACCGAGAACAATAAAATATTCAAACGTACCTAAAATTAGAAAGCTAATCTAAGGGAATACACGCAGACAGTATAATCACACTGGCAAGGAATAAAAATCATTTCTAAATTACTGTTAAAGTAGGAAGATACCAGAAAACAACTCATGTTATACTATCCTAATTCACTTACAAGCTGGCCGAGTAGTAACTATGCTTAAGCAGAGTGTTATGTTCAGATTTATTTACGTGCCTTCAAGTAATAACATTACTGCAGTGAAACGAGATGTATATAATTGTCTTTATTCATAGGGTTTTGATAAGTCGTAATTTGTTCATGTCTTTTAATGTCATTTAAATGTTCATAAATATGATTTATGCTTATTTTGTGTTTTAATTGTTATTTATCTAATATTAATGAAAGGAGTTTAACGGTGAAAATTAGTGTAGAAAATGACATAAGTTGTGGACACATACTGCAGAAAGTCACAAGTTGTTCTCCTGGAGCCATTTGTACCGGATTTTAAGTCGAACTAAAAAATTTAAGATCTTTTATAATCTTTTAACTCGTAAACTCTTAGCCACGTTTTTATTAGGGTAAAACCTTATTTTATCATATATCTTATAGGAAAAAGTTTTAGATTTATTCTCTAAGTAAGGAAGGAATCCTAGATGACTTCTTTCTTATTTAAGGAGGATAATTCTACAATCCTAAGACTTACTTAATTTCCAACAATTTTATTTTCTCTTTGTACGTGTTCTTCATCAACTATGTATGGCTAACTCTCTCTTCTAGTCAAAGAATATTTAAGATTTTGATTCGCCACAAATTGTGAGATCTAACTGATTTTATCTATTCAATTATTCTTGAATATTTACAATTTTTCTGTTTTTCGAGTTAATTATTGTTTTAATTAATTAGGTAGAGATGGTCAACTATTTAATTGCCAAAATAATAAATTTATTTGAATGTTCTAATATTTGAAACAGTTAACAACATTGATTATGGTCAAGTTTTTGATTGTTGTCAAAGGATTTTGTAATCTAATTTAAATGAACCAAACGTTTCAAGTTGTTGATTAGAATTGGATTTCTCTAGTTCTTAACATTATCGGTGAATTAAATCATATGATTGTATATATGGTTGTTCATTGGTAAAAGAAATAGTCATTAGATCGTATCTTATATATCTATAAATTAAGGAGAGATTTGATTGTTGACGCGTATTGATAATTATAATCAATTTATTCTAAGATAGTTGAATAACACTTGTACATCGATGATCAATTCAAAAAATCAAAGTTAAAAATAATCTTTTAGCTAGTTTCCTTCACATATTTGTTAAATCCTCATTTTTATTGTTTATGCATTTTATATTGATTTCTCACTCTTATTTGCTTTATTTAAAACCCCCTTTTTATTTTAATTGTTCTTAACAAAATAAATAAATCTTAATCAATATCTGTGAATACAACCTTACTTATCACTAACTACAAAGTAGTTATTTTATATTAGGAATTTATTTTTGTTGGATTCGACACCCATCAGGTTTATTGGTCATTGCTTTAATGCTATAGATAAAGGACTTAGGCGGAATGGCCTTCGGTGCAATACAAATAGCTATATGCTTGAAAGGAAACTAATTCAAAATTCATACCACCATATTAAATGAAGTCAAATCATGATTTTCATTTCATGTGAAGGTTAACAGATTCTAGTTTATGTTTATAAATTCACTGTCAAATTATGAGGTATTCTGAGTTACAGTCCATAGCAAACAAACTTGTTCGAATCCTAGTATAATGCAGGACATCCTCTGTTAAGAAAGTGAAGCACAAGTTTTGAGATCCATATAGCCACAAAATCACATGCCGCATAATTCGTGATAGTGGGAAACAACAAATATAGCTAGTGAAAGACTTCTATGTACTGCAGATCTCATATAATCAGTTTGCCTCTAGTTATACTGTGTCTGCAAAGAACCTGCCACCATATTTTCCATGGCAACTAGTGCTTCAAGTTGTAGTGAAGTCCTCATTTTAAGATAACATTCGCATGAAGTTTACATACTAAGTCAAACTCACCGCATTGACTCGAAAAGGCCTACTAGAAATGTAGTTTGTTTCTAAGCATTCTGAGTGAACAAGGAACAATCCTCTAGCAAAGGATCCAACCTGCAAAACACTACCGATGAGAATATAAGATTGATAACCTCAATTAATATAGTGAGAGGTCCGTAATAAGTTAGGAAGAATCACTAAAGTAGTCATGATACCAGAGGCATACCAGAAGACCTTCTCCAGGTTTCATGAGGCTGCAGAGATCCACACAGACTCTATCACCCATCCCAGTCATTTGAACATGTGATACAGTGGCTTTGGACAAGTCCAACAAACTGCCTTCGGCACTTCTTCTGTCAAAATAATCCTGATAAATTTAACCACGATAAGAAGCACTAATTCACAAGGGAAACAATATTCTAGAAAGTACTACCTTCAGATCAAGGACTGCTTTGACATCGTTTATTTTCAAAACCACTCCTCCTAATCCGAGTTCCAATGCCTACAAGAGTAGAAGTTTGAAAATGAATCGGAGTAGAGACGCAAAAATTTCAACTAAATGTATCAGCCACCCCAAAACTGTTCAAATGCATCAGCTTGTCAATTCTCTTCAGCATTCTGAATTACCTCAAGGAACATTTGAGCTTCCGACGTAGTTTTTGAAATGGCAAATATTGTTTTGTTGGTTCCTTGAAACGCTGCAACAATATTCTCTGCAGGTATCGCCTAAGAACACCAAGAGAAAACAAACTGTCAAGTAGAGTCTTATGGAATTCTAAAGTGACCAAATAGTTGGATCCAGTTAGTTAAAGACTTATAGATCTAGAAAGAATGGGGAAAAATGATGGGATCAACTAAAAGAGAAAAAGCAGAAGCGGGTGACATTGAAGGGATGGGTATATATAACGTATACATTATTGGTGAAGTGGTCTTTTAATAGTTCATAACAGATTAAGGTTGTATGGATTGAGAATAATAACAAGAAACTGCCACAGCTGCATCTGATATGACTAGTGTATTGCACAAAAGATGTATAATCTAGTACACTAAGATGGACATACAAGATCTGAAATGGAAAAGGCTGCTAGCCCATATGAAAATATCTATTAGGGTGGCTGATTGGAATCACTAAACAAGCATAGAGCCATAGAAAGATGGATGAAAAAAGTATGCACACCACAAATAATTCATCTGAACAGTATCATTAAGTGGCACGGAATATAAAGTTAACTAGATGAAACCCTCTTTTATAGGTATATAAATACCAGATGACAATTTCATTACAAGCAGCCATCTACATTTTCCGGTGGTATCTCCGAGTCACGTTGTTTAATGTGACATATAGATCCATAATAAGATAAAATTGATGCGCTACCTGCCAATCTCGTAGATTGATAATGATATTATCTGGTTGCTTAGCATTTGGCTGGAGCTGCTTCAATTGTTCCGAAGAAAAAATTTCAAACACAGTGGCAACTTTTCTCTCATCATTGTCATAAACTTCTCCCTCTTCAATAAAGAGAGGATTTATCGATGAAATTGCTACACATTACACAATATTTCACATAAATAAAAAACTACAACAAGACTTGAAAAGTAGCAAACCATAAGCTAAATGTAAAAGAATATCAACAATCGAAGACTATAAGCTAAATTAAGGGCGTGTTCACTTCCTACTTATTTTCAATGAATAGTTACTTATCAGTAAGAAATACACTATTTTTACGTATTTCTGGTACTTAACTTTCAAAAATTCAAAAACAAGTTTTCTTTGTTTTTCAGAAAAAGTAAAGAGTTTCAGCTTTAAACCCCAACTCTTTTGAAAATTGATACAAACCACTTTGTAACTTTGTCTTCTACAATACACCAACTCTAAATTCTAAAGTCAAAAACTTACTTTTAAGTCAAAATGAAAAAATTGTTCCCTAACAGGGCCGAAATGTAATGCTAAAAAGTACAAAAACATAAATATACAGAGGGAGAAGCTTTTACCAGCCCAATCGGTAGCGAGATCGCGACTAATAGGGGTGAAAAGGAAGGTGTTCCAACCTCTCTCTACAGCAGTGGTCATAACTTGCTTATTGTCACTCCATATCCATACCTCCTTCTTCGCCATTGACATTCTCACTCTCCAATTCTCACTTCTTTTACTTCTCCAACTTCCTGCAAAAAATTGAACAATCACTAATTAAGTCGGAATTGGTGAAATTTATTCAGATGAACCATCAAACCTGCTGTTACGGGAAGTTGTAGTGAAGGAGGTGAAGGCAACAACAACGCCATTTTCGTGATATAAATGCCTCGGACTCCGTGACAACATTTCTGTAGCGAGGGTTTACATTCAATGAAGTGGAGAGTAGCTTCTTCTCTGTCCAATAACTTCTTGCCATTTCAGCAAGGTGGTGGACGGGGCCCCGGTAGACCCTCCAAAAATATCATTAATTTCTTAAGTATTCAAATTAATAAATTATCCTTTGGTTCCAAAAATAAAGTACGATGCATTATATTTATGATTCTGAAGATATAATTCGGATTTGATTTTGATTAATTATAAGAATATTAAGATTGTAACATAGTTGAAAATATGACTAAATACAAATACGGAGTTTTTATTGGGATTAATCAATTAAAAGTTACAGAAGAAAAAACAACTACAAATAGAAAAAACAATCACAAAAGGGATGTAGGTACTAATAAGCTAGAGGTTTCATAATTTTAGAATACAATTATGCTATTCCTTTCATTTTTTAATTCATGTTGTTTAACATCTTTTCACAAAAATCAAGAAAACGATTAAAATACTAAAAAGTTATAAATTTTGTCGCTAATATTTCAAAATTATCCTTAATTCATTATTTTAAAGATAGTGTTTATTAAGAGTAATATTGAAGAAAAAAATTTTGAATTCATCTTAAAATGTGAGAGCAATATTTATAAAAATATTTATTCAAAATTTATAATAACATTAAAAAACCTAGAGAGCACTAAAACCATTATAGGGCAAATGGTCAAAGTGTCTTGAAGATAATAAGGATTACATGACCCTTATTTGTTAAAAAGATGATTTTGTTTTTTCTTCTTTGGGCATTCAACCCTTAATTTGACTTGGTCAAATACTCGATTATGCGTATATTCACTCTTAATTAGAAATGTAAGTTAGTACAAAAAATGAAATTAAAAAAGAAAATAAATACTTTTGATAGATCATTTTATTTTATTTTATTGTTTTCATTTTCCGTTGATTGGCAGCCATTATTCGACACAGATTCTGTATTGTCAGATAGTGACACTTAATATAAGAGCATGCCTGTAATATTGAGTCCGCGGGTAACAAGTTGGAGAAAATAGGATTACATGAAGAAATGGACTTTATTCACCCGTAAAAATAGAAGTTTTAGATCTTTACTAATAATAATAATATATATGATGAAAGTATGTTTTAATTATTTTTTTTCTTTTAAATTTACATTTCCATCTGACCTATATATTGAACAAAACGTCATGGTTGAGCTGGTCACCGTCATATTAAGGCAGCGATCACCCATTGACTTCTAATTTGGATGCCGTATTACTTTAATTAGTTATTTCCTGATAATTAATTGCTACAGGTTCCTATTAAAATACCAAAAGTTGATAGACTGATGCTAAAAAACTGTATTGACGTCAAGCTTTGATTAAATTGTCAGAATAAAGAATATCTTAATAAATAAATGATGTTACAACTCTATATAACAATGAAAATAATGTCCTGAATTTGGAGCAATCCAAATATCAAATTCTCCACTGTTTGCTTGATTAAGTAATCAATAATCAACTTGAGAAGAAAAAAAATTGTGTATGGGTTATTTAGTCAAAATCAACTTATACTATAAAAGATTTTAATTTCATTGACTTTACAAACAACTTTAGAGTACCCGGTCAAGCAATCATTTTCGTCCATACAATTGAATTTAACAAAACCTTTGAAAAAATGTGTGTATTTTTAGTGTGGATAGAAGAAGTGTATAATTTAGCATTTTCGTGTATATAGAATTGTCTACAATTACTTAATCAATTGGTCTCAAATCAGTAGTGTCATCTTCAAGGTTATAAATTTTTCATGGCACCTGCCCAATGCTATCTCCATGTCCTTTTTTGTGTGACATCTCTTTTCCTTATTACTGCTAATGCGGCTTCATGCAGCTCTAATGTAAGTCTCCTTTTTTCTTTCCTTCTAATCTAATATGTACCACTATTGAAACGTCCGAAAAACACTTTGAAATGTTGTACTATACAATATCTCAAAATATTTTTTTCGAAATAATGGTACAATTAAAATGTTCAAAAAAGACTTTGAGATACATATGTACTATACAACAGTTGAGAACATTTTTTTCAGGTGTTGTTAGACAAAACTCGAATACTATTATGATTATGATTTTCAGTGGATAAATCATGGGGGAGATATATACAATCGTAGATATGCCTATGGAGAAACCAAGATCAGTCCCAAAACTGTGTCGAAACTCCAGCTCAAGTGGAAATTTGAAGCAGGAAAAGAAATAACTGCAACACAAGCAATATTCAATGCTACTCTTTATTTCCCAAGCTGGGATGATAACGTCTATGCAGTTAATGAATCAGATGGCTCTCTGGTGTGGAAGCAAAATCTGCAACAGATGACTGGTTTCACTTATTTTGGGATTTATCCTAGGCATGAACTGGACTGTGTCCGGGTCAACTCCAACGATACTCGATGATCTACTCATCGTCAGAACTTATTCCCCGGCCGCAGTTATTGCCGTCCGACGAGCAACCGGCAAGATGGTATGCTCCACTATTCTGGATTAATCATTATAGAGGTCTTGTTACAATGTCTGGAACTTATCACAACAGGTAATTAGTAAAAGCCATGTCCCATGGCCTACTAGTATACACTGCCGCTATCTACTCCTAGTTAAGGAAACAGCTTCTGTATTAAGTTTCACTTCCAAGTATGAAAATATCAATATCTATCATCATTTAATGTTTATAAGTAGATTTAGAAGTATTTTACTACCGAGTGTTGGTTTAGCAATAAAATTCGAATACTTAGTTTATAATGTTAAAATCTGAATTTTGCTGTCAACAACGATCTCTATATACCCAAAACTTTACAAAAATTACCTTTGAAGCTTATGGACTTGAGGGACTATTTATCTGTAATAATTACCTTTGAAGCTTCCTGCTTTTTTCCAAGTATCTTGTGAACAATCGTGAAATGCCCTTTACTCAAAGAAACCACACTAGAAAAATTCCATAAACTGACATCCTAAACATGTGCAGAACATTCTACGTGGGAACATCTTCACTAGAAGAAACAGTGAGCCTTGACAAGTGTTGTACTTTCCAAGGCAGGTTTGCTAAATTAGACGCCGGAACGGGTGCCATCATCTGGCAAACGTTCATGCTGCCCAAGAACAAGGGGGGGAAAGGAAGATACGCTGGAGCTGCCGTTTGGGGAAGCAGTCCTTCCAACGACATTGAAAGAAACCTGACTATATTGGCACTGGGAATCTGCATTCTGCACCTCTTCACATACAGAAATGCATTGAAGAGGAAAATAACCAGACTCCCCCTACTCACCCCGAACAGTGTATTGAGCCTGATAATAACTCTAGTTCAATTCTGGCCTTGGACTTGAATACTGGAAAGATAAAATGGTATAGGCAGGTTGGGGGATACGATGTATGGTTTGATGCTTGCAGTACTCCAGGGAAACAACATACATCAAACAGACCAAGATTGATGTTGCTGTGGCTGTCCAGAAAACTGGGATTGCTTGGGCTTTAAATCGCGATGATGGCAGTACCATCTGGCCTACTGTAAGTTTAAACATTGCTAGGCATTTTATAATATTGGTGCAATATCAAGCTTCGAGTCTTAACGTACATTCTGCATTTGTCCCAAATTCACTTTGCAAATGTCCCAAGTTTGCCATTTCCAGCAATCTCTCAGAATCCGACTTACCACTACTAGTAGACCTGGTGATGGTATAAGTAACCTTATTGACAGAAATATCGGTTGCTGGTAGAACAGATTTAAAATGACTGCGAAAAAAGTAGTTCTCATATGTTCAAGCACACTCAAATGTTAATCATGTCTTACAATGCTCAAGTCAAACTGTAAACTAAGGACAAAAACACATAATGATGTTAAATAAATTCAAAACAAACTTGGGGGCTGGGGGGTGTCTAAGACTATACATTCCCTGGTAGCACCATAGATCCCGAAGAAAATATCAAAAGACAAGGTACAGCAAACAACTACTTATCAAGTTTCATTTCTTTCACAACAACATTTTCCCGACAAGAAACATACCAAAGAACTTCATCCATGTATAGCTGGAGTTTCAGACTTTAGATAGCCGGTCACACTTATCTCCTCCATCCAGCCTGGAGCAGCTTCTCTGAAATGCAGTGTCCAGAAAATAGTTAAATCACAAAAAAAAAAAAAAAAAAATTATGACTACTACCTACATACAGTATAATATTTCTCAAAACTACATTTAATTCGTTGCAGGAGATTGATGATTGCAAACAAACAGAAGCCCAACTTCTAAGATGGGAATGATGTAGCCAACATGATCATTCATGTATAGCTCCAACTTGATATCTTTGTAGAAGCCCAATAAGGGCGAGAAAAACGACAAGAAAAATTAAAGAATGGAGATTGAAACCAAGGCAAGTCTCTGTTGTTTCTCTGACTCTTGGGACTTTTAGATATTAGATATTATATGGATAATGCATGGAATCAAATTGAAAGTGATTACTACACATTGCTACACTTAATTACCATCTCTAGAAGACGTAAGAGATCGATTACTTTTGCTTCCCCCTTTACCATTTGCTTGTAATGGTTTCTGCAATCGAGGTGATGGAGAGCTCAACTTGACATTGGTTGAGGCTGGCAGAGAATGCCGCCTGGTGAAACCATTTTCAGCCTCGTCGTCACCAAACCTTTGAGACTCTTGCGCTCTAAGCTTTGCCTTTGCAGATTCAGTTGCTTGCATATAGCTTGGCAAGCTGGGTGAGTTCTGTGAAACACTCTCAGGATATTCTTGTTTCACTGAATAAGATCTTCTCCTCCTCGTCTTTTGGTTTTCCTTGCTAGTTTGATCTTCCTTCGTGCTTTGATCTTCATGAACTTTGGGACTGTTCTCAATTTTTCCAATGTTTTCTACAGAATGTAGCTCAACAGCAGAGAGATTGTCACACAGCACATCAAGTGGTTTATCCACTCCCAGTGGTTGTGGAGATGCTTCAGCTTCAGGCTGCTCGAGTACCGCAACAGAATCGGTCACCTTTTCAGAATCAGTCGCCTTTTCAGAAGTATGATCCACAATCAGCTCAGAAGCATCAGGAGTTGGGGAGACAGATGTTTTTCTTTGATTCTGCTGGGGTTTATCAGCTACAGCTTCTGCCTTATCAGAAGGCACCGACACCGAAGGCACCGAAGCAGAAGAGACTTTTCTCAGGTTTCGTTTAACCTTCTCGAGTTCAGTTTGAGGTTGCTCTTGTGCTGTTTCTGGCTGACTGCTCAATACCTTCCTTGGATTACGTTTGGACTTTTCATGCTCTGAGGAATGCAATAAACTACTGTCACCATTCATTGCAGGAACCTTTCGGACACTTCTTTTTGGCCTTACTGCTTCTATTTCTCTCCTAGGCTTTGTATCTATTATCTTCTTTGGCCTTGCAAGTGGTACCCAAAAGCGAGATGTGGACCAACGGTCAAGCCAATTCCAAGCTGAATTTGGTTCGCCTAAATCATACTGGAGACTTAAGGGCATAGGAGTTGGTGATGAAGCCAGAAGCTACATAGAACAAAAATGCTGTTAGCTTCACATGTATAGTAGAAAAATCTATCAAGAAAAAAATACTTAAACTCTATGCATCTATGACTTCAGCTTTGATCTGGCCACACACACGATATTAATATATTACTTTTGAAATAAGCTTTACTAGCAAGGTATAGTTTTCCATGATAGTAACCAATCAGAGGCACATCATCCCCTCAATTTCATCATTAACTTATTATGCACCATAGGTTTGTTGCTATAGGATCTTAAAGGCACTTGCATAAGCAGTTAAGTAAATACACAAGTACCTAAATCATTTTTATCTCCACAAGAAGAAGAATTGAAACCAGATAAGTACACCAAACCTTCAACACTAGCATTTTGAAGTTTATACTCTATTAACCGTTAATAAAGTGAGGCCTCTGAAGATAAGAACAAACAGAGATAATCTAACTGCACGTAATAGGGTCATAATGCTAATACGAAGAATAATATTCAACTTTTTATTGTTTCAGTCAAATAAACAATACGCTACTTTTTTGAGGAAAATGGAATTCAGCCCCCACAGGCCACAAGCCCTTCTGCTTGATAACTGTAGTGTCAATTCAGTGTCCTTTTGGATTTTGATCTTTATTCCTTGGGTCTATCCACTCAAAAAATGTGTGTGTGTGTTTGTATAACACAAATTGACCAAGACAATGTGGGAAATGAGATAAAGCTTCAGCATATGAAAATGTTACACAGAAGATGAGAATTCCCCCCACAAGATCTGCTAAACAAAATGATGCTTTGGGCATATAAAAAAGTAACATAGAAGTTGAGAATACCTTCTGAACAAAAGGATTGCCTGATCGGTTAATTGATTCAAGAAACATATTTACTTTTAGCATGTCCACCTTTTTGTCCTGATAAATAATAAAGCAAGCAATACAGATGATAAGTTCCATGAAATAAGTCAATTACTCATAAACTTGGATAGAATCATGTCCAAAGGCGTATCCTTATGTCCATGGCCAGGGAAGAACTATATTATCCTAGTTCCGCCCCTGTCCATGGCCCACATCATAAAGGACACGGCTTAGCCAGGTATTCATCCTTGCTTATCCTCATCCTTTCCTGGCTTTAACACTTGTTTGCAATAAAGATTGTGACCAGTATGAATAAAATGATTCCAATTAGAACAAAAGGCACAAAATCGCTGAATAGCATAAGAAAACCTGTTATGATGAAATGCAGAAGCTATCTCCAGGATCACAACCAAATTTAGGTGATCATGTATAACAGTATAGGCTATAGCCTACATGTACAAGTACGAGATATATGAAACACAGACAAGCAATTACCATATACTCTCCCAGCTTCCTACACACTTCATGTCCATCAGAAAGTCTGGTGATTCTTCCACGAACCAGTGCCTGAAACTTAACAATTGCATGCATGCATTGCAAAGTCGCAACAGCCTGTCTTCTTACCAAGTGCCCACGAACAAGTGCTTGCAACCTTATGATCCCCTTGAGGGCCCAGAATGCCCGCCTCGCCTTCACATTATAATGTATACGTATAACGTTAATAATAAACTCAAACCATGTAATCCCGTAGAAGGAAGAACAAAGACGAGGAAGTGTTTGTTTACTAATAGCAAACATTATATATATATATATATATATATATATATATATATATATATATATATATCTGCATGTGTGTGTGTGTAAACATACACACATGGGGATTATGGATTAGGGGCTGCAACCTGTTTTTTGAAATTTGGGCTGCCGCGGATGTTTTATATTTTTTTTTTATTGTTTTCTAAATCCAACTATATAGAAGAAAACTACATTTAAAAAAAGAAAAGGAACGTGGGATATAAGTGACTGATGATGAAATCAATCACAAAATTTAACTTGATATGGGGTAGTGGAAAGTGAAGATGGGTCTCATCATGAGTGTAAATAAGTGACTGCTGGCAGGATGTAAGTGATTGCTAATGAAATCAATCACACAATTTAACTTGATATAGGAAAGCGGAAAGAAAAGAGAGATGGGTCTCATCATGAGTGTAAATAGGTGACTACCGATGAAAACAGACACTTATTTCCCATTTTCTCAAAAAAAATATATGAGTACGCAAATTTTGACAAGTTTTTAAGTTATGCATCATAGTTTGAATAATCATGTAAGTTGAACATGTTTTCCAGAGTTAAATTTTTGAGGGCTGTTTAATTTATTGTTCGTTTTCATTTTCATTTAAAACGAATAAGCATTAGCATTTTTGTTTTCACGTAAAATGAAAATAGAAATGCGTTTGGATGAACTTTTTTGTTTTAAAACAAATTTGGTATTAAATAAAATAATTATTAAATTTCAAATTATATATAAATGTACATTACTTTAATATATTATAATTATGTAATACATAATATATTACATTATTATTAATTATTTTACGTAAAATAAATTATTGTAATACAAATAATATATTAAATGATATTTCATACTCTATATAATATTATTTATACATACATTGTTTAAATTATAGTTCAATCACAAAATATTAATATTATAGTATAAATAATAATATAAAATATTATATTAATATCTAATATATTATATATTACATATTTAGTGTAATAAAATATATATCAATTATTTAATTATTTATTAAAATATATTTTAATAATATAATAATTTTATTTGATTATTTTAATGTAATTTAATATTTTTTTAAATAACTATCAATTTTCATTTACTTATAATTTTAATACAATATAACATATACTATAATCTTTAAATATATATATTTTTATTTATATGTATGAGTTATATTATACATAGTAGATTATAGATTTTATATGCTTTTTATATTCTAAATCGATAAAGAATTCCATATTATGGTGGGGGTGTGTGTGTGTGTGTGTGTATATATATATATATATATATTATTTTACACACACACACACATATATATAGTAGTATATTATATTTTCATCATTTTGAAATTGTTGAGAAAAATGAAAACGAAAAAAGTGAACACACTTTTTTTGTGTTTTCAAAAATTAAGGTCAAAACAAAAATGTCGTTCGTTTTTTTTGAAAACGAAAATACTACCAAACAATACAAAATGATGTGTTCATTTTCGAAAAGCAAAACGAAAACAAATAGTAAATCAAACAGCCGCTTAGTAATCTAATGTAGTCATAAACTACTGTTCACATCACCAAAGATTATGAAAATTTGCATTCTACCGTCTATTGGACAATATACAAAATCTAATGTAGTCATAAACCCCAAGATAAATGCTTCATAACACTTGTAGGAAGATAAATGCTTCGGAACACTTGTTGTAGGAAGAAGAGCAATTATTTGAATAAGTCGTGATTTGAACAAAAAGTTTGATTCTACCAAATAGTTTGTTCTGGGGAGCTAGTCGGTCTCATATCATTTTCAGGTTCTTTTATATGTAACAGCAAACTGAACACACAAGTGAGAATAAGCGAATCAGCTTTCTTAAAGTCTTACTTTAAAAAATAGTCAAAATTCTAGTATTCAATCCTATAAGTATTACCAAGTAACCCCTGAAAGCAGCCTGTGCCTTTGTAGCAGCTTGCTGTTGTCTGTTTATTTCAGCACTGTCTACTGAATTAGATACTGTGGTACCTTGACCGTGGGCACTTTCCTTCGCGGACAATAATGTAACCTCAGCAGATGGCAAGTTTGCAACATCACTCTCAAACTCTGTCCCCTTATTTGTATCAGTGATCTGAGCAGCAGAATCTAAGACCACCGGTGGATTCTCAACTAAATCATTAGATGGCACTTTGACGACAGTTGAATTTTTTCTCTCAGTTGCAGTATCCTTCATATGATGTAGCAGCAAACAAAAATGTAGATCAGGAGATGGCAACATAGGAAAGACAGATTAGGCATGATTTAGTTTTGCAGTCAGAATTTATCATGAAAGTGAAGAAACATGTAGGGCTATTTGTTAAATGTTAATTATGTCACTAGTCAAATACAACAGATAGTAATTAAAAAAATGAGAACAAGCTTCTCTAGTCTGCTGACCAAAACAATAATTATCACCAAATTGAAACAATCAGACGGTATGTACCTCTTGTACATTCCTTGTAATTAAACATTGTTGTACATGTAGGAATTGAATCAAAATCAACCAATAACAGAACTTCTAGACATGATTTTTTTAAGGGAAAAAATATAAAACTATTAAGAAAAGCACTACAATAAATCTACAAGTGTCCTTAAGAACTGCAAAACTTATTGAGTTGCCAGACTGAAAGATGCCAATAGTCAGTGTACAAGTGATGGACAACTCAGCTCTGCTTAATAATTGAAAAGTGATAGCAATAGGGAATGTCCAAGTTTTTTGTTTCACGTTGAATCCTATATTCCTATTTAAGAAGAAACTTATTAAGCATTATTTAAATTGGAGTCCATTATCAGATACTGTTTTGGAAGATTTTTATATTTGACATTTATTCTGAAATTCTATGTTGAATATGGAATGGGAATATGAGGCTGCTCTATAATAGATTCTGTGTGTAGTTTCATCTCTTCCGTTAGCACAATCTAAAATCATGCAGCATGCTAGATTTCAACGGGGATCTGAGCGGTTTGGGTTTGTAGAAGAGTGTGAGGCTTTCTGCAACTTCTACTCCACATGCAAAAATGTTGTACTGTTAAATGGAGCATTAAAAAAAGCAGCTTTTCTTCAAACAAAAAGTTGTGCTATCCACCATGGAAATAGTGAAGCTGTTTGACGTGATTTGTAAGTCAGAGCGCATTACATATGGTGTTGCTTATCCTCTCATGTTTAATTATTTGATTTGCGTCGACTCTAAAATTAAGAAGGCTTGACTCCTTAATTCCTAGAAACATTACGAAACGCAATTCCTAGAAAACCAATTTAACATGACCATTCTACGGATCAAGAATCATGAAACAGCTAAACAGAAAAATTTCTGGCAATAAGTGCATATAGCTAAAACAAAATTCTCACTTTCGAAAAATTAGATTTTGACGGTTTCTTCCCGAAAAATACAGCTTTGATCCATTTTCCTGGTGATTTACCCATTGTTCAGTAATCTCTATCAGGAAGAGTGGAAGATGAAACACACGCCTGCAGGTTTGAAATACATAAGCACCAATATAACAACTCATAGAAAGCTCCTTGGAGCTTAAAGTAGCTAGCATCAACATGTCAAAATAAAAAATAAAAAAAGTACTGCATATAATGCATCAATCTGATCTTCACACATATCAGACCATGAACCTTCAGAATAGCAACTAAAAGTTGACTAGTAAAGAATCCCTCTTGAAATAATTTCTTAGAAATGTTTGCATAAACAATGTGATAAACTATCCTACTGAAGCGAGAGAAGAACTCAAAGAATTTATCGATTTTCAATTATCACCAATAAATAAAATAATAGCACGATTAGTAAAGATCAGGCCAACTTCCTAAGTATAATTTCTTATAAACACTCTCATCAAAAAATATTTGTAATAGAATTAGAATGAAACTGAGATTAACAATTAAGCGTCCAATGAGCAAAACAGCATACTCCACTCAACACAAATAGATACAAATCTCAAGTTTAACTTCTCGCAGTCAAAGAACAACATCATAATATAAGATTCTAGAAAGAAAAAAGGCAAAACAATTCCACATGGTATAAAGAGAAATTTTTTTATAAAACAACTAACAAATCAACCAGCAAAATACGTCCAACATTATAAGAAACAACTCCACATAATTTAAAGGGGAAATCCATATCAACAATAAAACAAATTCAACAGTATGACAAACAAAAAAGAAATCCGAAAACTGCCAAGATCTGATGGAAACCCAGCTGACATATCATCCTCAAGATACAAACTTGTGCTTTGCACAATGTGCTTCAGATCTGAAACATACCTGAAAACTAAAGGGATCTAAGACCCAAAAACTGCCATTTCGGGATCAACAAATCCTGTTTCAAAAAAACCAAAACAAAAGAGAAAAATGGGTTTCTGTCAATTTTAATTGAATCAGCTTCAAGAAAATGCAACCCCAGATAAAGAAAAAGGAAAAGAAGCACAAAAAGAAAGTTTATAAGGAGAAAGATTGAAATAGAAGTGAAATCAAATGCCACCATACATAACTTGAAATTAGCATCAGACAGTAGTGGGCTGTTAGTAGGGACAGCTTCACCTTCACGGTCTCCACCGACTGCTGCTATAAAGCTTTTCTCTCACTTTCTCTCTCCTCTACACTACAAGCATTTCAGATATCTGTTCTTCACTCCTCTCTAGTGTAGTGTGTAGTTCTGCAGTCGCTTTTTTTTATTTTTTATTTTTTTGATTTTGTTTTAAAATTTAAAGGTAAAGTTGGTTTTAATTAAACCCCACTTGAAATTTTATGACGCTGCCTCAGCGGCATACGAAGTGCAGACACGTTTGCACGCTAGTAAATGCAAGTGGGACCATAACGGCGTCGTTTGCCATCAACGCATCACGTTATTTAAGATTTAGCTGGATGTCTGCCACTTCCATGGACCGCAAAACATTTAATCTGAAAATTAATCTCCACTATTTTAGGGAAAAAAATTAGAAATATTTTTTTTTAATTATTATTAAGGAAAGTATTTTTCAAAAACATGCTTCCTTGGAAATTTTATTTATTATATATCTCTTTTTGAAACTGAATATTATATTATCAATTACAACGGTCCATGTATTATTCACTACATGGTTATACATATATTTATATTAAAAAAAAAACTCTCTCTAAGATAATAAATATTAATTTACTGATAAATAAATAATTTATTCATTTATCGATAAATAAATAATCTAGCTAAATAAATTTTTTTTTCGGTCTCAAGAATATTACTTTATCGAGATTTAACTGTATACATTAATATGTTTCATTATTAATGCACTCCTAATTAATTATGAAGGGAATATTTGATTGTTATTTCTTCACCTTTTAATTTAAAGTTAAATTTTAACTTTTCAATTTTAATCTAAAAAATAATTATTCTTTACTACCTGAGACTTAGAAATGTAAAATCCATATATATGCATCATCTGATTCATAATAATAATTTTTTTTATTGACATATTAGGATAATTTAGATAAATAAATAAAAAAGTTTACTATATTACCCATATTTATTTTTTATTGGAAACATACATATTAATTGAATAAGGTGACAAATTAACTAATTACTATAAGAATGATATTGTAATTTAAAATTATATTTAATTATTAATTTAATTAATTAATGTACACCTTAATATTTGTAAATCATAGGCGACTATTATTGTTAAAATATGTAAATACAGATAGACATTATCATTGGGGGAAAATATTTTGAAAAATTATGCACGTTACAATGGAAGTTGAATAACATTAATATGCAAATACCTTTTGTTTTTCTTGGGCTCACCCGTCCAACATAGAGAATGTCAATATGTCAGTGTCTAAACCTCCGTTTAACAATAAACGGTATTATAATTATTTGTATACACACTAAAAAAATTAAAATTTATGTTAAAATTTTAATAAGTTCACATTTTTGTCTTTTATAGAATTATATTAAGAAAGAAAGTGTGACACAAATAAAGAAAGTGAGAAAAAATGATTGTTTTAATTACACTTAATAGTAGATTAAGAAATATAAGTGATAAGTTTTTAGGATTATTAAAAATGTCACTTATTATGAAAAAAATTAAAATATAAAATATTATTTATTCTGAAACGGAGGAAATTGATTAAGTAAAGTGAATATGTGTTTAAAATATACATAAATTTATGTTTATCCTCTACCAATAATCAATAAAATGATGTTGTGTCACTCGTTATAAACTGAATTAGCATATTCTACGATATTTGAAAATTAATAAAAATTAAATCATTTAAAAAATATACTATATTCCATACAAAAAGTGCATATAATTTCACATATGTCCGAGTACATAACTACATACAAGCACCAATTGATAAAGTCATATCATATCAAAGGCTATAGAACTGAAAAGACTTCATCACCTAAAAGCCACTCCTTATTACTCTTCATTTCAAAATGTAGGAAATTTATTTTTTTTAACATATTTTTAGGTGTTTTCATTTAAAATAGTTTTAGTTTTCAATTTTTATCTTTAAAAAATAAAATATTTAAAAGTAATATTTAACATATACTAAATTTTACTTTAAATTAAGTAAAAAAAAGTTAAACGTTATGTATTTTAAAATGAAATTAGTGGTTTATATCTACTGTATGAATTTATTCACACTTACTTCTGTAATTTATTAAGACTACGTATATACATATGGTGTTTTCCTATTCACTTTCGCATATTACAGTGTACAAGAATTTTGTTAATTTCACATTTATGAATAAAATATTGGCTTTCCAACAGTTGCGACATAGTAATACCAGAGAATGTCTAAATAATGACCGTTAGTTATGAAATGACGGTCCAACAAAAAGGACTCATGATTTCGTCGTATTTTGCTTTCATTATATCCTCCCTAACAGTACAATCTACTTGGAGTATATAATAAAAATGAATGATTAAACTCCGAATTTAAATGCTTAGAATATTTACTGAAATTAATATATTTAAACTATGAAAAAGATATATATATATAGGGGGAAATCGTATATTATTAAAGTGGTGCAGTGTATTTTACAAATGAATATTCACTCTTACACATTAATGTTATCTTTAAAATCATATTTCATAGGATAGATAAATGAAAGATATATTCGCTCAATTTATATGATGGGTAAATAGGATTATCAAATATAACGGTATATATTTACTCACTTGATGCTCTTCTTAAAATCATACTCGAAAATCCACATTTTATGTTATACTTGATAATTTGATTCATGTTATACTCGATCAATTTTATGCACAACTCAATTCTAACTCATTTATATTCGTAAATTCAATAGTGGTAAGAAACAATAGCATCATCAAACTGACGTAACATTCATTTGTTCATTTAATTTTGCTAACTATTTAGTCTTTGTCTATGTGTGTGTATATGTGATGAAAGTGAAATAGAACTACGAAGAAGGTTGATGCAATGTTATTAAAATCAGATCGAATTGTATCAATCGGTTTAACCGCGAACGGGTCATGAATCCAGTCGGTTCAATTAAAATTAACGATTCAGAAAAAAAAACTAGTAAAAAATCGGTTGAATCAGTTAATCGGAAAAAATCGGTTTTTTTTTCTAAGTGGATTTTCTTATTCTGTTCTTTAAAACTATGTCTTTTGTTTTTTTGTAAACCAGTTTAATGATTTTTTAGAATATTTAATGAAATTATTTTGATTTATAGAATATTTATGATTTATAAAAATATTGTCAGTTCACTATGAATTTTTATATAAGAATATTGTTGGTTCACTATAAATTTTTAAAATAATTGATGTATTTATAAGAATATTTATGATTTATATAATATTTTTCTTAAAAAAATAATATTCTAATTAAATTATAAGTTAATAATTTCATTAGTTCGATATCTGATCGTGTTACCATAATATCAACCTATAAAATTAGGTTGATGTAGCAGTTGTGCCCATATTAAAATTAGGTGCACCAAACAATTATGAAAATAATTTATGATTTCCCATGAGGACATTAGTATAGGGTCCATAGTGAACTTCAAGCACCGCCTCTCTGTTTTCCTTTATTCCCCTTAAAGCCTCTCAAATTAATTTGGTTTATTTTTTGATTGGTCCACGATATCTCTAATGGCAAATTAATACTATGAAATACCCAACAATTTGAGTGAAAATAAATAAAAGAAGAATTAGATTAAAGTTGAAGTGCTAATATACATACATAAATACATATACATATACATATATATATATATATATCAAAATGCATAATATATACATACATAAATATATATACACACACACATGAATAATGTAAACAAGCAAATATTTGTTTTGAAAACAAGTTTTTAACATCGTTTTCAATAATATCTTTTGTTGCTTTACAATTAGTTCACAAGGTAAATTATTGATTTAATAAATTATTCTCAAATTTAGAAATATTTTTGACAATAAAAAACATTTCTTTCTTAATAATAACATAATTTATCTGAGTATTATTCCATTTGTCAAAATTAAAACTAACTAATTCTTTTTTATTAGTGATGAGATTTAATTGTTATATATATATATATACCGACAGAAATGCTGAATGGAAAAGGTCAATTACCGACAGAAATGCTGAATGGAAAAGGTCAATCTTGTAACATACATGAAAGAATCTGATGTCGCAGTTTTAGTTCACAAGTCCCCTGAAAATCTTTGAGATTTTTTTTTTTTTTGGGGTAAATCTTACATCATAACATAAATGAAGGACCTAGATAAGGAGCCTTATAAGTCTTTAATATGAATTTTGATGCAGTCATTAAGAATTAAATTTGGATCTATATGATAATAAAGGCAAATTAATATAAAGTAGACTGAATTTCAATAGGTACATTTTTTAGATGTTGATTGAATAATATAATATATAAATCATACGTTTTTTGCAAATGTCTCGAGTTTCCTTGAATGCTACAAAGTATTGCCACAAAATTCAGGGATCCATTACATGATTTTGCTGGTATGTTAAATTTAGATAAAATCAAAGTTGTTATGTACAGACATGTTCATCTCAATCCTCAATATTACGAAAATAGTCTCATTACTTTACATAAAGTCAATTAACAAAAATACAAAATGCCATATCTTGTATCCTAGTGTTTTCGAGTGAGATTGAGGAAGATAAAAGAACATCGGAGTATATTTTTATGATCATAGCTCTGTTGAAAATGGTTATATATGTATTTTAGAATTGACAAAAGTTAATATGAATTAAGAATTACACGTGCGAATTCTTTAGCTACTTTAGATAAAAAATAAAAAAAAAATTCTAATGTAACTAATTAAGTTAAGCGTTATTACTTAAGAAAAATAATACGCAGTACTATCTATAATCTAATCAACAATTTTCACTGAAAAAATTAATCATTAATAAAGTGTCTCCAAAAATATAATAATTATAAAAACATAACTTTTTATTAATAGTAGTTTCTTCACTTACACTTCGTTTATCAATAGTAGTTTCTTCACTAATTCCTCCTCTTAGTTACTGCAACAGAATCTAAATTAACTTATGACCCTAGTTTAAAGCAAACAAAAATCTAACAAGTTCATTTATTTTTTATTTATTTTTAAAAAAGGATGAAATAAATTTTTAATGACAAATCTATCCCTAATGTTGATAGCAGACAGTTATACCAACCAGACACTAAAATATATGTTAGTAGTTCGTATTTTTAGCAATAGTATTTCGTGGTGAGTTGTGACTTGCCATGCCATATGATTATTAATGTTATTTTTTTATGGGAAAAATATACTTGAAAATGTAGATCACCGACAAACCAAAAACAACGTTATCACTCAAACCATATCCGTGATACCAATAATTACCACAACTTTTATGTATAAAATCCTCAATAATTCAATGTCACCTCGTTGACGAACACAAGTAAGAATAGAAAGAATTGTGTCACTACTTATATTTTATAGTACCTCAATTGTTGATTATGAGAGCGAGAATTAGGCAAATAATATTTATCCGAATAAAACTTATACCGTTAAAATAACATTTCTCAATGAAAAGATCAATTGTCACTAAATATATTGTAAATGTGTCATTTAAAATTTTAATTACTCTAACAAAAATATCATTTCTCAATAATTTTTCTTTAAACAATATAAGAAGGTGATGGTTTAAATGTGACAACTAGATTTGGAAATGGCCCAAGTAACATCTACTGTCTTGTCGGATCAATGAAATGTAGTGCAAATTAGCAACTACCACTCGACCACTACAGAAAATTAAATCAAACCTCTCCAATATTCTAATTTAATATTCCATAGCTTGTAGCGTTGATCATATTAATTTTTTGCAAAGATTAATTAATCCTAGAGTGACACGAGCTTAATTAACTTAAATATGATCTTTATAAAGTTAAATAGTTCTTAATTACCATTAAGTATATTGAATCTTTCTCACTCTAAAAAAATAGTTTAGTGGTTGAGGTGTTTCTCCACATGGTGATCACTGATCACCAACTTCTTTTATAATCAATTTGATTCTCAACGATCTCTTCTTATACAAGTATCCTTTCAAAACTCAAATTACAGTGAATTTGTATGTGCGTATGTTTTGTTTTGTTTTTTTTTAATGCTCAAAATTAGAGATACATTTCTCTTTTAATATAATACAAGATCCAAATCCTATAACTTGATTTGTCGTTTAAATTTGTAGAATTATATAAGAATGTATATTTATATTCAAGAGTTTCCTTTATACACCTCAAGTATTCCACTCTAAAATTATAAAATATAAAAAACTTAACTTTAATTTTGAATTATAAGATTTTACAAATTTATTTTGTGTGAAGTGAAATGTATCTTTAATTTTGAAAGAGAGAGTAGTAAATACTCATGAGTTGTGAACATAAACTTAAATTTATACTTTGCATATTAATTACCGAAAATATGAAATTTGGTTCAGTTTTCAACCCTTTTCCTTGCCCTCAACTTCAAATATTTGAGTTAGAAAATTCAATATTTAATGCAAAAATTGTGCTAAATCTCATTTCACTTTTTGGTCTCTCAAGTATTGGCTGATATTTTGGGCTAGCCAGGTACTCTGTTGGGCCTAAAGCCTAAACACATATCCATATATCGATATTTCCATGCAAACCATGAAACCAATATCCATTGAAAACACATACTGTATCCGTACATGGCATGACAGCAGTTATTTACTCCGTATCTTATTTTTTTATCATAGGCTATAGCTGCTTAAAATCTTTTTAATTTACCACAAATTTATTCGGCTAAAATTGTAAATGTTGTTTCTTATTTATTATTATTACAGTTGAAAATATATTTTTTTTCCTTTTGAAAGATTTTCATTTTATTTGTTTACACTTCATGTACATTGTGACAATATTATTTTGAGCTCGGTGAAAGAGAAACTATTATACTAATTTGTTTACACGAAAGGCAAATTATAAAAATTCACAAATTTATATACCGTATAATTTACAGATGTAAGTATGAAACATTAAATAAAAGAAAATAAAAGAAAGAGTGGTCTTGATATTTTTCATATTAAAAATCATTTCACTTATTAGTTTTTTAACAATTATTACGTATTTGGAATTAGAGAGGAGTCCGACTCCAAACATTTTTCAATATAAAAAATTATGAACAGATATTGCCACTAGTTAAAAAGTACTGTGTGTTTGCTTTCCAAAAAAAAAAAAAAAAAAAAAAAAGGTACTATGTATTTGTTCAGTTCCAAATTTTAATACGTATTTAAATTTGAGTATAACGCATTTTTGTAATTTAAAATATAACTTATATTATACAGTAGTACTATATAACAACATATTAATTATTTATTTGTAGAACTACTTTTCAAACAATTTGTCGAGTTAACCTTATAATTCATTAATACTAAATAAATTTACATGAATTTTAAAATATTTAATTTCACAGTGATACCACAAAAAATTAAATATATATTCCAAATTTAAGAACGAAGGCTCTGTACGAATCATTAAACTGAATTTTGGAAAAGCAAATAAAATCATTAACAACAATAGCCAAACACTCGCTCAGCCTCGCCAGAATCAGAACTCAGAATAGTGGGCAATAGCCGCAAAATCCCCCCAAGAACAAGCTGGTTTTCTAGTTCTACCAATTGCGCTGCTCTTTTTCTCCAGAAACTTAAACTTCTATTTCAATGCGTTATCGTAGCAGAAACCCATCCGAACCAGTTTAGGGTTTTATCATAAACCCTCCGATTGAAATGACTTCTTTACGCAGAGCTTCAAAGGCCATAAGATCTTCGTATTACATTTCATCCCGCTCCAATCCGTTCTTTGTCATTTTCAGAGAAACCCCAGTTCATTGTGGGTCAATTTTGTCTCATTCTCATTCCTTTTGCTCTGATTCTCGCCACAACAGCAAAACCGAGGGTATCATAGATTTAGACCAATACCCGTCTGATAAAATAAGGAACTTTTCGATTATTGCCCATGTGGATCACGGTAAGTCGACGTTGGCTGATCGCCTTCTTGAGCTTACTGGGACTATCAGAAAAGGCCATGGTCAGCCCCAGTACCTAGATAAATTGCAGGTACATTCTTTTTCTTTTTAATTTTTTTTTCTTTCAAGTTTTACTTGATATTAAGAATTAAATTTATGTTTTCCTCCACTCCGTTTAAATGGTTGAAAGTGAATTATAGAGACAGTTGAAAGTTAGTTTTAAGGGAAAAATGGCATTGCTTATGACTGTTAAGGGACTGCTTGCAGTTACTTCTGAACTTACGACTTTTATGTCATTTTAAAGTTTCCCTTTAGAAACTAATTTAAAGTAAAAAGGTCGAGTGCCAAAATATTGCGTCTCAAAAATGGGTTTAATTGATTTTTGAAGTAGAAAAAAAATAGCACACGAACAACAATAGTAGTTTTTAATTCAAAAGTGAAAATTTAAAGAAAAAAGTTGCTCCCGAGACGGTAGTGAGTGATTATGTATGTCTTGTGTCCTTTTATAATGGCATATGTTATATTTCCAGAAATAATAATTTTTGCCCAAGTTCCCTTTTTTTTTTTGGGTAACCTGTTTTCTACTTTTTTTGTGTAATGAAAGATCAGACGTAAATAATTTATTTGTTTTCATTTCCGGTGTTCGGTTTTTTTGGTCCCCCTCTGTTCTTTAACACTTGCCTCCAGAAGTTAATTTTGCTTTACCAGAACCTATATCATTAGCTGTAACAAACACTCAAAACAAGACACTCATGGTGATGCTGCATCTTTAAAGTAAATTCTAAAATCTTAATTCGACAATTTTAGAAGGACTGTTACGTAAGTTTGTACATCATATCTCATTTGGCCCCCAGAGCTGAGGTGGTTTAAGTAAGCATGCCCTTTTACTTGCACCCAAAAGGAAACCCTAAAAAAAATCTTTATGCTGTCAACAATTTTCTGTCTTAGCTATAGCAAGAAACAGTACACTTAAATTCCTGACATTTGCCACTTGTTAAAATAAATTACTTATTTGAGTAGGTTAATAATATATGTCAGCCCTAGGCCCCTAGTCCCCTAGTCCCCATGCATACATGTAAAGAAACTATATATTATTCTGCTAGTTGTACAAAATCGATATTTGACTTTCAAGCTCTAACGGGTTGGTGGAATAGAGGCACTGTTATCTAAGGCACAAGGCGCACTGAGGTGACCATGCTTAGGTGTGAGACGCAAGGCCAGGCTCTCACCTTATTGAAGTGAGGAGTGCACACTTAAAAAGTATAAATGATAACATAGACAAAGTTATACAAAAAATTGTCTTTTGTTTTTTTAAATGTTTAAATTTGAAGTAAGCATTTGAAAACAGTATTGAGTCTTTTATTATTATAATTATATCTATAATTATTGATTATTCTTTTCTAGGTTTTATATAATTGAATTGAAGCCAGTTACATGCCCTATTTTTACATTAAGTTCATGAAAATATACAGATATTGAGCTGTTTCGTTTTTCAAGGAGTTTATTACTGTTGGATAATGGTGGAATTTTGAGTTTTGAATTATTGAATTGGCCATGCAAGGGTAATCACCTCCCACCTTTCATGTTCAAGTTAAGGAATAGAGTTTTTAATTCTCATTCTCATTCCCTCATTGGTCATTTCACCCTCATTCCCAATTTCCCCATAATTCCAAATCCATGAACCAAACAGAACCTAGGAGTGTATATGCTGCGAGTTAAGGTTCTCATGTCGAACAAAGAGATACCATGGATAATTTGAAGTTAAAGAATAACAGGATTAAAGAAATCAAGAATCAAAGGAAATAATGTTTACTAAACTGTGTATTGGAATGTGGGGCACTTGACAATCCACCAACATAATAAATCTAATATGTTGAATGCAAGTCCTATAAGTTCAGAAATCAAGAAGCATAAAGTTTCCACCCTCAACGGGGGGTATCATGAGAGAAAAACATTGTGTTTTCTGCATTGGACTTAAAGTAGCATAATCCCTTGAACAACTAGGAGGTAATTAATATTGGCATAACGATAGTATCATCAGAGATTTTAAATATTATTATCATCATTAGTCTGTTCGGCATGTTTTAAAAAGAAAATGTGGATTACCGTAGGTAGAAAGAGAAAGGGGAATAACTGTTAAAGCTCAGACAGCAACCATGTTCCATACCAGCAACTTCCATGGTACTGACACAAAATTTCTGCTGAACCTGATTGACACTCCTGGTCATGTGGATTTCAGCTATGAAGTTTCTAGATCTTTGGCAGCTTGTCAGGGTGCTCTTCTAGTTGTGGATGCAGCACAAGGTGTACAGGCACAGACTGTTGCAAACTTTTATCTTGCTTTTGAATCTAACCTGGCAATTATTCCCGTCATAAATAAAATTGATCAGCCAACTGCTGATCCGGATCGCATCAAAGAACAGCTGAAGTCCATGTTTGATCTTGACCCAAGTGATGCACTTTTGACATCTGCTAAAACAGGTCAAGGTCTTGATCAGGTACTTCCTGCTGTTATAGAGCGAATTCCTCCGCCTCCTGGGACGAGGGATTCACCACTGCGCATGCTTTTATTGGATTCTTATTATGATGAATACAGAGGAGTGATCTGCCATGCGGCAGTTGTTGACGGTGCTCTGCATAAGGGGGATAAAATTTCATCTGCAGCAACTGGCCAGTCGTATGAGATTGTGGATGTTGGTATTATGCATCCTGAACTAAGGCCTACTGGAGTCCTTTTAACCGGACAAGTGGGATACATTGTCACCGGCATGCGTTCAACCAAGGAAGCCCGTGTTGGAGATACTCTGTACCATTATCGAAACACTGTAGAGCCTCTTCCAGGTAATTTCAAGAGATTTAACTTACCTCTGGTGGATCTTATTTTAATGTTGTCTTGAAGTATCTTTCTGCAGTCCTCTTCCCGGTATTTGAAACATTTTGCTGGCAACTTGATATATATATATATGGAGCCAATCCATAACTAATGTTAGTTATCAAGGTTTTATAAATTAACACATCTCTCACCCTTGGTTGTTTGATCCAATGGCTAGAGAGGGAATAAAATGATAAAAGCAACTCCCTTCTGCCAGTTGGACTAGCATTTCCCCGCTAGAACAACTAGAGGAAAGAGTATAAATTTTAATGTTTTTTTAATATTTTATGGTTCAAGGGTTTGAATCGTATTGTGTTACGTACATGACTTTTTATTTTTATGTTTGAGTTTGTTGTAAAACCTTTTTATTTGTCCAAACCGAATATATGACTTGATTGGTGCTTTGCTCTTATATATATAGTGGTTATAGATTTATAGTAATCCTTATTATGGTATTAATATTGATAATAGTATTACCAATAATATTATTATTTAATCTTCCGCTAATAAGAATAGTAGGAGGGAAAGGATACAAACATAATACTCCTTCTGCAAGTTGTTATAGTGGAAATGCTAGTTCAACTAGTAGAGGGGAGTTGTTTTTTATCTTTTTATTTATATTCTCCAGCCGTTGGATCAAACAATTAAGGGTGAGAGATGTGTTAATTTATAAAACCTTGATAGCTAACATTAGCTATGGATGAGCTTCCATATATATATATATATATATATATATATATATATATATATATATATA